>OZ010612.1:62121340-62173840 GCA_963932145.1 Acanthosepion lycidas
TTTTCATTTTTAAATGACAATTTATCCATCGCACCTACTCTCGCTCTCTCTCTCTCTGTGTGTGTATATATATATATATATATATATATATATATATATATATATACACACACACACAAAATTTAGCTCTTGAAAATATATTTTCAATTGAGCACTGTTGAATGACAAGCTGATTCTATAAACAACAGCCACTTGCGCTAATGCAAAGCTGTTCAGTAAATGAATAGAGTCCTCAGGCTGATTGGCATTTGTTTATATCCGTAAAAACAGCTAGATTTAGCTGTTTTATTCAGTCGAATGAAAATCGCGCAGTGGTAGAAACACTGTCTGACACTAAATCGGTTGGGTTTCAATCCTGGATTGAGCCTTTCGGTTGTCTAGTCGCACTGAGGAGCGGATGACACACACACATTTTGTTGCCATTCCATGGGTTGACCCAAGCCTTGTGATTTAAATTAGTAGACGGAACTATGTGGGATCCGATGTTGTTTTTTGATAGCTCGAAGTCAAATGTCAGCATGACTGAGGGTTTGAACGTACTGGCCTTGCTCAGGCTGATGACAATGCGTTCACTTCCAGAAGACTGTAACTAAGTTACGATCATTATAATTGCAATGTAAACCACCGTGGGTGTTGAACAAATGCATATGTGCCTGAGCAGGCGTCTGCAACAGGGATTAGCTAGGTGCCCTAGTAGACAGACAGACTCGCACACGAACGGACAGAAAGTCTCTCAGTCTTTGTCCCAGAAAAAGTGATAGAGAGAAAATGAATTTGGGTAGATTGAAAAAAAAATCGTCCATATATATATATATGGGCGTATTTTCTTAAAGACTTATAAATCATGTTTGGTAGGACAAGTTTAATCTGATTCTGTCATTTTTCTGGGTGGGAAATCCTACAAAGGCAATTTTAATCACGCGTACTCTCTTGTGTTTTCTTTGATCGAAACAATTTTATTGTTTTCATTGTTGAATTCATTCCGGAGAACCGAAGATTCGTGTCACCACCCCGCCACCAGTAGGGACGGGTGGGGTATAGAGGGCAACCTCAAATATAAAAGTACGTCATAAATAAAAATAAAATGGCCGTTTTGGCAACGTATGATATCACTTATTATATAACCAATTTCTTTTTATTTAAAAAAATATTGACACGTGTTTATTTGACCATAAAAATAAAAAAAATGAAGACAACAGTCAACTCAAAATGCTTACATATTTTAAATAAATCAGTATATATATATATATATATATATATATATATATATATATATATATATATATATATATATTGTCATCCACAGAGAGACTGTTTCGTTGTATCGCAGTTCATCAGAGTGGCTAGACGTCCGGTTGCCTCAAGCTAGGATCGAAACCCAGCCAAATTGGCGCCAATCGGAGACTCCAACACCAACCCGCCGGCGCACGACAGGGATGAATATGAAACGTATTTATTTTTAGATAAACACGCAGTGACTGAGAGAACTCGATTTGTTTTAGCGAAGAGTCTTGCATTATTAGCAGTAATAGTCACTGTTTACGAACTCATACTTCCTCTCCAGAGAACTCAACCGAAAAATTTTTTTCAGAAGCATATATATTGTCATCCACAGACAGACAGTTTCGATGTATCACAGCTCATCAGTGTGGCTAGATATCTGGTTGCCTCTCTATATATTAGACACATTGGTGTTTGTTAGATTGTGAATCATTTCACTGTAACTAGTTTTTATTCATTTATTTTTGCTATATTTTTATATTGATATCCACCCTGTACATGAGAGCCACTCAAGGAAGAGCGCTACGTTGATATGTGGGAAAGATAACACTTAGTCCTAGACCTGAAATTTAAACAATCGACCTCATAGTCTCTAATAACCCTATAACCACACAACTAAATCCTTTACAAAAAACAGTGTAGTGTATCAATTTACATGCCCGTTGAGAGATATCTCCGATACTAATAATCAACCCCTTACATATGTTGGTTTTAATACAACCACACTCTCCCGTAGACTTACCTGTCACTTTTCTGATCTTATTTCTATGAAACAACATTTCTTAGAAAAACATATGTACATAATATTAGACAGATATTAGTTGATGACCCAACAATGCTCATACAAACACACAGTAAAAAGAACCTTCAGATACTGGAGGCCAACTATATTAAAACAAAGCAACCCACACTCAAAAAAATTACATTTTAAACTAGTCATAACACATTACATTGCATCTAAACATATGGTTCTGTTGTTAATATTTTGGTCTCTTACGTAGTACGACGTCATAAGACGGCATCAAAAATTTACAACCTGCGTTTTCTATTCCACGACAGTTATTGTCGCATAGCAAAACTTCGATGTAAACATAACAGGATATCATCTTTGTTGAAATGACCATACTGAAGATGGTTCATGTGAGCCGAAAGCTTAGATCGAAGAACAGCATAATAAAAAATATACCCAAATGTTGGACAGTTTTCGCCTATATTTTCTCCCGCAACTATACGAAATTTAGAACGTCTCATGATCAAACATAATAGATATTCGTGGTCTCTTATATTTAACAATATATGTTTGAATAATGATCTGCTAAACATATATATATATATATATATATATATATATATGTTGTATTGTCACGCGAACCTCGTAATTCGTCTTAACAAACGGAAGATAATTTATTGCTGTGTCTCTACACCAGCAACAGAAAACAACAGTTTTATTATATTCCCATATAATATATAAAGACATTTTTATGTTTATATATTTTTTTTATAGATACAAATATTTAAGTAAATGCTCTGTTTATAATAAACAGTATTAAGCAACATTTACCGGCCTGAATGTCAGAGAAATTTTCACAGAAAATATTCGTCCTCCGACAGGATTCGAACCTGTATCCTCTACGGAACCGTCATTTAGCTTGACGTGCCATTACCGATTTGGCCACGAAGGAGCAAGGTCGAATTTACTGTATTTAAACTTCAATCTTCCTTGAATCTCTCACGTACATTCATATCTGCTCATGGCGTATCAAATGTAAACAAATGACGTCACACGTTATGAAATGAACAAAGTCCGACTATTATTTTAAGTCATTTTAATGAAAAGAGAAGAGCCGGTCAAATATTTATGCAAGGCAAGGCGCGGCAGCAATAATAAGTCAGAGCCTAAATAACAAAGCAAAAAACTCACAAAGACTAGTGTTAACATACAAAAATAGATACAGAAGACAAGCGATCGCTGCTTTCTCCATTCAAGACTAGAAAAAACCAGATCGGATGAGAAGTGTCCTATCTTATTGGCTAGAAAGAAATTCTCGTATACATCTGTGTTTCGTTTATAAATTCGGGAGGAGGAAGTTTTTTTGCAATCAGATTAGAAGCAACAGTACTGGTGTAAAATAGTGTAAATAATGTCAACTCCTTATCCTAGACATTTCGATAGAAAATATACATATTTGTATATATCATCTGGTACGTCATATCTGTATATAAAATCGTTTTTTGGTATTCATTTGTCTATTCAGGTAATTCCTTCTGTTATATTAAGGTGGTAGTATCTCAATGATTCACTAATGCTTATTATGGGAAACTGGAGACTGGAGATAACCAAGTGAGGCATTCTCTATTTCCATGTGCCTCAAGCAATATAAATTTATTCATAGGATTGGATGAATTGAGAGAATGAGAAGGAAGAGAGAGAGAAAAAAAAACAAAAAAAAACAAAATAACTGACCAACTTCCACCAGAATTTTCGATATTAAAATCTTTAATATTTTATAAACTGACTCTTGATTATTTTTTTTTTTTCAAAGAGAAAATCGGAAATAATTTTACTCCGGGATTTCAAGAAGCACTCACGTTCATTGATTCAAGCAAAGAAGCCGGAGGTATCCGGAATAGACAAAACAGCAGGCGAACAGTAAACTTAAAAGGAGACAAACAAAGGGGTAAAAAATAGACCAGACGTTGCCGGAAAAAAAAAATTCAAACATACTGAATAAGAGATTCAAAGAATTACTGAAAGCCAGTGCAAATGAGACAGATCCTTGTAGAATTTTTTTTTTTAAAGGGAATAGTTGCACAAGTCTTATAAATAAAACTTAATTTTCACGAAAACGGCTGTATCATGAGCAGATACCGCAGATGATATTACTTCCGTTTGAATGGATTCCTGAAAATTTCCATCAGTATACGTGTTATTAGGTTGGTGTAAAAATAATGTCGTTTTCTCACATAGTAACATATGTGAGAAAACAACATTATTTTTGCACCAACCTAATACATTGTAGTTCGGTTTGTCAGAAAGGGAATATTACAGTCTTTGGGTGAGGAAGGAAGCACACACAAACACACACACACACACACACACACACACACACACACACACACACACACACACACACACACACACACATACACACACACACACATACACACACACACATACACACAAATATACAATTTATTCGACTTTTTATTGTTGCTTTTATACGTTTATGCATTTTAATTTTTCTCATCGTTTTCAACCCTATTACAGTGAGTAAATAATAACAACGGTGAAAATAATGCATCAACACCCAACATAACTTACCCCCTTTAAATAATTAATCTCTAAGCATATCAGAAAGATCGTGATGAAATTGATCATAAACGAAAATGTCCATGATTTAATAATCATAGCTGAGGGTCAGAAATTCATGAAGTTCATATATATATATATATATATATATATATATATATATATATATATATGTATGTATAATAGTGAACATTGAAGTCAACACTCAGAGGCGACAGGCTGTTTCCTGCTGGACGCAATCGTCAGGCGGCCTGATTATTGCATCCAGCATGAAACAGCCCGTTACCTCTGAAGGTTGGCTTCAATGTTCACTTTTATATTTATATTTACATACGCTCTATCTCTAATATTGAGTACTTTATTCCATAAATATAGCACACCGTAAAACTATATTTCTTTATATATATTAGGTTGGTGCAAAAATAATGTCGTTTTTTCTTTTGAAGTTGCACGTCAAAAACGACATTATTTTTGCAACAACCTACTATATATATATATATATATATATATATGTATGTATATATATTATAGGATAATTTCCCAACTTATTCAAGATGATCTTCGCCCTTTCTAACCATCTAACTTTCTGTCCTGGATACCCAAGTTGCCTTTCAAGATGGGTTCCAAATACGATTTCATTTTCAAGTCTTTTGACTGTCATAGCTGAATTTTCTCTCTCAGGTGTCAAACGTCTTATGGTTTGAGTTGGGTCTTTTCTAATTGAAAAATTTAAGTTGAAATGATGATTCCACTATTGTGAGCTCCTGGTGCAATTTTCCTCTCTACACTTCTCACTTTTTAACTCTTCTCTTGAATGGACTTTGAAGATGCAAGCCAGGTTATGAATGTTGGTACCATTACTGAAAGCCTGAATGATCTTTTCCCTATCACCATTGCTCAGTTGGAAAGACTAGTGGTGCTGACCCAAAATGATTTGAAGCTGTTCTCTTTCTAGTTAAATAGCTCAAAGGGTTTTTCAGTGATTCGTACAAAAAATAGCGTCAAGATGGTTAAACGTCTTATGTGAAAACCTGGAAAAAAGAAACTCTGTTTAGTACTTTTGTTTTTTAGATATTAACCATTTTTTGGGATGGAAAAGTATTCCATGCTGTTAAAAGATCTGCACAATTTTGCTGTTACACTCTTGTTATGGGATCTTATCCATAATAATAATAATGGACTATTCCATACTTAATAAATACTGCGCCTCAGGAGTAGGCAAGGAAGTCAGTAGTTCAAGTCGAGTCAAGAGTCGAGTCAGAGGCAGTCCGAAACAGAGTCTCGTTCAGACAGTTACTACAAGACATTGGAATAGTGATACTGGTCAAGACTACATTGTTCTCTCTACTAAACCTGATTGTTCATACTAACACATCTACTTCTCTGTATATATTCCTGTTTGTAATATATCTGTGTTATTCCATACCTGTGTTCGAGTTCTTCTTTATTGGTTCTACCTTGGACTATCACCTTGGTACAAGGAACCGGACCATAACAGAAAGAAAGAAAGAAAGAAAGAAAGAGTACATATACGAAAGAAATAGAGGCATATATTAAAAGAAAGAAAGAAAGAAAGAAAGAAAGAAAAACAAAGACAGGGAGAAACAAAGAAAGAAAGGAAGGAAGAAAAAAAAGAAAAGAAACAAACCGAAATGGATATAAAAGAGAAGGAAAATTATATATGAATTACATGAAAGAAAGAAAGGAAAAAAGAAAGAAAATCCGACGAGAAAGAAGAAAGAAATGGAAGAAGAAAAGAAAGATACTAGAACAAAACAATGAAGAAAGAATAGCGGAATAGAGCAAAGAGGGAAAGAAAAGTTGACAACGGATTCAGCGGGGGAAAAAAAAAGGCGGAATTAAAGATTGATCGAAAGAAGGAAGTAAAAATATGATGATAAGAAAGAAAAGATTATATGAAGTAAATGAAAGAAAAAAAGCAGAAAGGCCAAAAAGAATTAAAAAAAAAAAATGTGTGTGTGTGTGTGTGAGAGAGAAAGAGAGAGAGGGAGAGAGAAAGAGAGAGATAAATAAATAAAGAAACAGCGATGAAAGAAAGGCTAGAAAATGACCATTGTCATGACTGGTGCCAAGGAGTCACCCTCACTATTCACAGGTGTTTCAGTTAGCGTGAGCCGTCACGTGACCTAAATAAAAATCCTTTAAATGGGAATGTCTTAGACATAGACAAAATTCTTTTCAACACAAACCGGATTGATATGAGAGAGAGAGATTATGTGATAGAAAGTTTGGGAGATAGAGAGTGTATGTGATAGAGAGTTTGAGAGAGAGTTTGATACAAGGAGTGTGTGTGTATGTGATAGAGAGTGAGAGAAAGAGTGCGTGTATGTGATAGAGAGTTTGAGAGAGAGAGTGTGTATGTGATAGAGAGTTTGGGAGAGAGAGAGTGTGTATGTGATAGAGAGTTTGAGAGAGAGGGAGTATATGTGATAGAGAGTTTGGGAGAGAGAGTGTATGTGATAGAGAGTTTGAGAGAGAGAGTGTATGTGATAGAGAGTTTGAGAGAGAGTTTGATACAAAGAGAGTGTGTGTATGTGATAAAGAGTTTGAAAGAGAGTGAGAGAAAGAGTGTGTGTATGTGATAGAGAGTTTGAGAGAGAGAGTGTGTGTGTATGTGATAGAGAGTTTGGGAGAGAGAGAGTGTATGTGATAGAGAGTTTGAGAGAGAGGGAGTATATGTGATAGAGAGTTTAGGAGAGAGTGTGTATGTGATAGAGAGTTTGAGAGAGAGAGAGAGGGTGTATGTGATAGAGAGTTTGAGAGAGAGAGAGAGAGTGTATGTGACAGAGAGTTTTAGATAGACAGAGTAGCGCCAACGAACTTTATTTCATTTTAATACTAAATAAATTCACCTGGGACTTGTTAAAACGTTATTATTCCAACTTTGAAGCTAGTGTTCGAATTTGTGACGGAGCTGACTTCTTGATAAGCTCCTGAAAACCCACACCATCCGTTGATAAAACCGTTGTGACAGGTGGCAGAGGGACGAAACTTATTGAGAGCTACAATTGATGGGGGAAATGGAGAGCCATGATCCCCTATGTGCTGAAAGGACACGGCATATAAAAAGAAGTAACGACTGTAACGTTCGTTTTCCGTTCCTTTTACAACTTTCCTTTTCTTTCCTTCTTTTACTTCTCTTTACGATCTTTCATTTTTCTTTCCTTTTTTTTTATTCTTTTTCATTTTCTTTCTTTCTGCTTCCTTTTTCTTTTTTTCCTCTTTTATTTTTTATTTTCCTCGTTTTTCTTCCCTTCTTCCTTCCTTTTTCTTTCCCTCTATTATTCTTCATTTTTCTTTTTTTAATCTATTTTTTTCTTTTTCTGCTTCGTTTTTTTTTCTCATTCTTCCGATTTTCTTTTTCTTTCCTTTTAATATTCTTAATTTTTTTCTTCTTTTTTTCCCCCCCCCCATTTTTTCTTTCGCATTCTTTATTTTTTCTTCTCTGTTCCTTTTTTTTTTCCTTTTAATATTCTTCCTTTTTTCTTCCCTGTGTCTTTTTCTTTCCTTTTTCCGTTTTGTTTGTTTTTTCTTATTCTGTGATATCTTTCTGTTTCCTTTTACAATTTTTCATTTTTCTTATCTGTATATGGGGGGGGGGGTCTGCGAAAAACATAGTCCACGAGAAAATCCGATATGACGTGACGTGAAGATTGTTTTTTTAAATAGTAAATTTTGGCCAAGTGATGCATAATATCGGTCCTCCTGTATGGAGAAGAGAAATGTGGTTCTACACAAGAATGCTGAGAATACTCTGGACTGAAGCAACAACGCCGTTTTAGAGGAAACTGGAGCAAAAAAGGACACTTTTACTTAACATCGGAAATAGGCAGTTGGAATTTCTTTTGAGAAAAGAAAGCTTTAAAAATCGATACTCACAAGTAATATATCACCGTATATGATACGTAGCGAGCTTGGTAGATGGTAGAACAGGGTTTAGGGTAGAGATACCAAGAAGACAACATTTATTTCTCATTACAAAGAACAGGATATTCGGGAGAGCTATGATCGCTAACGTCGTGACGAGACACCGCACATAAAAGAGTCGGCTAGTGGAATCCCCATGGTACATATACGACAAGGCCTTCGATCCGAGGACTGGCCACCGAGTCCCGTTCTTCGATACGGGTGGTGGTGACATTTCATAGGCATCGTCCCGATGGCGTCCGACATTTACAAGAAGCAGGTTACCTACGAGTCTATGCTGTTGGTGTTTAACTCAAAGAGCATTGATTGAAAACTACCTTGCTAATATTCTGGATATATTGGCTCATGTCGTATAACAAGAGTGACAAATTACAGGAAGGTTTGATGCGCCCTGATCGTCAAAGTTCTAAAAGGATACTAGATATAAATGGAGAATCATTTTCCTGTGTTCATTGTAAATTCGGTGACTGATCGCTTACGAAAGATTCAGTTTTGTACAAGTCTAACTCACATACCGATAGTAGTTAGGTTGACCTCTTCACAGATTATGGTTAAATTAATCACATTAACTCTGATCAAATAAACTACATACAAAATACAGTCGATGGTTGGCATTAGGCCTCAAACACTAATCAGTGTGGCCCGTTGGGTGTTTTCAAAATAGTAAATTTTTTTTTGTTCATCAGAATAAATCTGCGACTAATCGCAGTGGAAAATTCAAAATTCTTCAAGGCCGAAATTATTTAACCAATATTTCCCTGTCTCTGTATCTAATTAATATTATTAGGTCGGTGCAAAAATAATGACGTAATAATGTCGTTTTTTGACGTATTTTTAACGTCAAAAAACGACATTATTACGTCATTATTTTTGCACCAACCTAATATTAACTATCACCATCCATCTTTGTATATACGAGGTCTGATCAAAAAGTATCGAGGTTGGTGATAATAAAACAGAAAACTATAAAACATATCAATTTGGCATTTAATCTTCTTCGAAATTGTCCCCGTCTGAATCTACACACATTATCCAGCATTGTTTCAATTGATGGAAGCATTCTTGAAACACATTTTTGGGATACTGTGTAGCTGTCTCGTCTCATTCTTTTCAATTGCCTTAACCTCTTGAAATCATGTCCTTTTTCAAGTGAGGAAAAATATCCCAAGTGGTGATAAGTGGAGAATATGGTAGGTGCTGGATAATGTCGTCGTGGCTGAAAACTGCTACACGAGCTTCGCTGAATGGTATATATTCATGGGAGAGCATGCAATTCTGTCCTTTTTCCCACGGACAGCATTAAGCAAACGCCACAGATGTAGAGAAAGTTGGTTCGCTGTGACATACCGGCCACTTTTATAAATAAGCGTTAACGTTGAAGGTAAGCATATAGCCAAAACATTCATTTTGTAAGCATTAAGATCTTCCTTAGATTTTAACAAATCCACACACTAAATCTGAGGAAGCAAATGGAAATATATTTCTTCATAAAAAAGAAACAAAACAAGGAGGGTTACAGAGAATTATTGAATTAAGGAAAGAGGTGGATCAATAAACATAACCCCTCCAATGAAATATTTGCGGTGGCGCATGAGTTTGATTACAAAAAATAAAAAAGAAGGTCAGTAATAATGTAGATGAACAAAATAAACGAGATAACTATGAAAGCTAGAACATGTAAATATTTAAGTGAACCTTGCTTCTTATGCTTACATGAGAAACTAGAAAAAAATGGCATTGTTTATAGGGATATGTGGTGAAGAGACCGGGTAACAATAGATTTGAGCAGGTTAAGATTCTAGGGATCGCGGAAGCATCCTCTTGGGAATCGATTCCACACAGAAGGCAAAGTATTACAAAGAGGCATTGTTTATGGGGATATGTGGTGAAGAGACCGGGTAACAATAGATTTGAGCAGGTTAAGATTCTAGGGATCGCGGAAGCATCCTCTTGGGAATCGATTCCACACAGAAGGCAAAGTATTACAAAGAGGCATTGTTTATGGGGATATGTGGTGAAGAGACCGGGTAACAATAGACATGAAGAGATTAAGATTGTAGGGATCGGGGAATGATCTTCTCGGGAATCGATTTCGCAAAGAAGATAGAGTATTACAAAGAGGCACATTTTATGGGGATATGTGGTGAAGAGACCGGGTAACAATAGCCTTAAACAGATTAAGCTTGTCGTGGTCAGGGAAGCACCCTCGTGGGAATCGATTCCACAAATTATGTAGAGTATCACAAACAGAAACTGTTTATGGGGATATGTGGTAGAGAGAACCGGTAGCAATAGACTTGAACAGTTTAAGATTGTAGGGATCTGGAAAGCATCCTCTTTGGAATAGATTCCACAATGTATGTAGAGTATTAGAAAGAGGCACTGTTTATGGGGATATGTGGTGAAGAGACCGGGTAACAATAGACTTGAACAGGTTAAGATTGTAGGTATCGGGGCAGCATCCTCTTGGGAATCGTGTGCACGAAGTATGTATTACAAAGAGGGATTGTTTATGGGGATATGTGGTGAAGAGACCGGGTTTGTAGGGTTGGGGGAAGCATCCTCTTGGGAATCGATTCCATAAAGAAGGTAGAGTATTAAAAAAGGGCAATCTTTATGGGGATATGTGGTGAAGAGACCGAGTAACAATAGACTTGAAAAGGTTAAGATTGTAGAGATCGGGAAGCATCCTCTTGGGAATCGATTCCACAAAGAAGGTAGAATATTACAAAAATGCACTGGTTATGAGGATATGTGGGGAAGAGACCGGGTAACAAGAGATGTGAAAAGGTTAAGATTGTAAGGAACCGGGAAGCATCCTCTTGGGAATCGATTCCACACAAAAGGCAAAGTATTACAAAGCGGGACTATTTATGGGTATATGTGGTGAAGAGTCCGGGTAACAAGAGACTTGAACAGGTTAAGATCGTAGGGATAGGGGAAGAATCCACTTCGGAGTCATTTTCAGAAAGCAGTGGTTCGTATGAAGTAGCTGTTCGTGTGGAACCCACCAATGGAAACGGAAGGTAATGAGTGTGGTTCGCTATAATAGGCACGCTATGGCGGGTCTTAGACTTAAATTTATAACTGGTGGATCTAACTAACGTCGTTCTTCTGAGGACTTCTCATGGAAATAGCGTTAGATCAGCGTGAGGTTTGCGATGTGTCGTCTGTGAGAAAATTGCTAAGAAGACTTCGTAGTGCTGCGATTCTTATGTAAATATTTTTTGAAAAGTTCTACCATATTATCTATTAAATCCTCTATGTCATACATATATTTAACTAAATTATTCAACTTCTCACGATATTAAACAATAGAAATGACCCGGATGTTTAGCCATTGTACGTTACTTTTAATTTCCATTTCAATACTTATTTTCAAATTTTAGGGGAAAAGTGCTTTGTTGTAACATTATTAAAGCATGGCTGTAATCTCTTGGCTTTTGATTTTAAAGCGCTCTCAAGCGTTCAGACCTTCTCGAAATTTCTATATGATAATCTCAGCATCCTCCTGTAGAACCACATTTCTGTTGCTTCACTTAAAATATGTGACAACGTAAATCGATGATAAAAGCACGTTAGGTTTTATATTCGAATAAATAATTTTTTCTGATTTTCACTAATTTCAATATCTACGTAAAAGAAACAACCTAAAATATATGGAGTAGTTGCTTTAGATTTTATAAGTATTTTACAGGATATTTTTAGTACATACAGTCTTTATATGTGTTTTCCTATCTTCTTATTCTGTTGAACAGAATAAGATTTTAATGATCCGGGAAGTATCCACTTAGGAGTCGGTTCCTCGAAGTTTTGTGGGAAAAAGCTGCTCGAGTGGAACTTGCATCTCATCAATGGAATACGAAGGCAATGAGGGCGGTTCGTTACAATGGGTGTGGCAGGGCGTGTCTTAGCCCTGAAGGTTAGAACTTGTGGAAATAAAGAATGTAGTTCGTCTGAGCACTTTCCATGGAAATAGCGATATGGCAGCGAGAGGCTTGCGACGTCTCGGTATTAGCGATAGAGCTGTGAATGGAGTTACTATCAATTACTTTGTTTTTAATAACTAAGAAATACGCCTTTATCGGTGCTTGATCATTCTTAAAGATCAATATTTTCCTCGGTTGGCACCGACCTAAAAGTTCTTCAAGGCAGTACCTCCCTATTGCACTTAAAATCTTGCAGTCCAGGTTAAATGTGCTCACAAACACATTGCCTTTAAACATCGGTTCCCGGAAGACCACCGAAGTTAAGGATCTGGTCACTACCTACATGGGAAACCATTTGGGGAAACCAGTTAATGTAAGCTTGGATGTGCGGGTGGTGTAATGGATAATGGTACGGAATTATTAATTTCAGAGATGTATCGCAATTTTAGTTTTTTTTTTATTCCCTTACAAATACCTTCAATCCAACATATGGTTTAAATTGTAAGACTTGTATCAGTAAACAATTTTTATTTAAAAAAAATATTATTACAATCTACAAATATCTTCTGGCTTTAAATAACCTGTAAAGTGTTGATAGCCAGTAAAACAAATCACTCAATCAGAAATTAGATTTATATGTTTTTATATACGTATCAATTCATTTTATTATGCTTATATCTATCTATCTATCTATCTATCTATCTATCTATCTATCTATCACACTCCCACTATCTCTCACCATCTTCATCGCACTCTTTTTCTCTCTCTCTGATATATATATATATATATATATATATATATATATATATATATATATATATATATATATAATCTTGTCCATATCTATCTCAGTCGGCTTAGATCTATCTATCTATCTATCTATCTATCTATCTATCTATCTATGACTCTCCCCCTATCTCTCACCTCTCTCGCCCTCTCTTTCTCTGTGTGTATATATATATATATATATATATATATATATATATATATATATATATATATATATAAATATATATATATATATATATATATATATATATATATATATAATCTTGTCCATATCTATCTCAGTTTGCTTAGAGCTATCTATCTATCTATCTATCTATCTATCTATCTATCTATCTATCTATCTGAATTTACTGATATCTATCGGCGGATAACAGCATTGAGGAATCGGAGAGCCGAGGAGCCGAGTTCGATTTTCAATCGAATCCTTTTCATTCACTTACATGCTAATACCCTTGGGAAAGGTATGGGTCCTCTTCTCCTTCCCCCAGCTATGGATAAATAGCAGAACAGGCCGGGTTCTATAGCCTTGGATGGCAACTGGTCTACCGTAGAAAGAAATGGGAATCTACTAAGGGAAAATATCTGCCTCGTCAGTCATGTATCGAAAGATACATGATCGTCTATGCGTAACTGACTGAATCTATCTATCTATCTATCTATCTATCTATCTATCTATCACTCTCCCCCTCTCTCACCTCTCTCGCCCTCTCTCTCTCTCTGTATATATATATATATATATATATATATATATATATATATATAATCTTGTCCATATCTATCTCAGTCTGATTAGATCTATCTATCTATCTATCTATCTATCTATCTATCTATCTATCTATCTATCTATCTATCTCAGTGGGAATGGGAGTAAATTCTATTAAACCTTGCAAAATAACGTTATTTACTTTTGTCAAGTCTTGGTAGTTACACGTTAGATTTCCGAGTTAAATAATTTTTTTTATCTTGGATATGCATTTCAATGGGAATTTAACTTCCGATTAGCAAATCACGTTTAGTTATAGATTTCCATGAATATTGCAAAAGATGTGGGTACAAAATGCGTCAGTCACGAAAATACTTTTCCAGCTTTACAAGAAAAATATTAGGTTGGTGCAAAAATAATGACGTGATAATGTCGTTTTTTGACGTATTTTTTAACGTCAAAAAACGACATTATTACATCATTATTTTTGCACCAACCTAATATGTTTCTTAATCTCCATACTTGTGTCGATCTTGATGACTGACTTCGACTAGATATGACCCGCACAAATTGTAAAAAAAAACAAGAAAAAATCGTTGTTGTTGTTGTTGTTGTTGTTGTTGTTCTTCTTCTTCTTCTTCTTCTTCTTCTTCTTCTTATTATTATTATTATTATTATTATTATTATTATTATATGTTTTTTTCTTCAGAATAAAAATAATCGTGACCTTATAGATAATGATTTTGAGTCATTTCCCTGTTCAATCTGTCGACGTAAAAGAAAGAGCAAAAGAGAGTGAACGGTGGAAAGAGAGAGGAGAGAGAATGCGCGCGCGCGAGAGAGAGAGAGAGAGAGAGCAGGAGAGAAAGAAATTGAGAAAAAAAGAAAGCAATAAGGAAAATGAGAAAGAAAGCGATATTGAAAGAAAGAACAAGAAAAAGGAGAAAGAGAGAGAGAAATATGGGAAAGAGAAAAAGAAAGAGAAAAGGGAGAGAGAGAAAGACTGAGAGAAAGAAATAGAGAAAGAGAGAAAAAGAGAGCAATGAAAGATAGAATGAAAGAAAGAAATATAGAAAAAAAGGCTATAAAAAGGAGAAAGAGAGAATGAAAAAGAAGCGATAGTGGAACGGAGAGAAAATGAGAGAAAAAGAAAAAGTGAGAGCAATAGAATGAGATGAGTAAGAGAAAGAGAGAAAGAGAGAAAGAGTGAGAGAATGAGAGAAAGAGTGAAAGACAGATAGAAAGAAAGAAAGAGCACCAGAAAGGGAGAAAGAGCGAAAGAAACAAAAAAAGAGAAGAGTGGGAGAATGAAAGAAAGAAAGATAAAAGAGTAAATAGAAAAAAGGCGAAAGAGCGAAAGAAAGAAACAGAGAGAAAGAGAGTGAGAGAGGAAAAGAAAGAAAGAAAGCCAGGGGTGAAAAAAGCTAATGCGATGGAGAGAGAGTGAAAAAAAAAAAAAGAAATAAAACAAGACAAACGAAAGAGAGAAAAGAAAAGAAATGTGAAAGTGAGAGATAATGAATAAAAAAAAAAAAAAGGAAGAACAAAATAAAAAAAAGAAAGAAAAAGAGCGAGAATGAAAGAAATAAAGAAAAACGGGAAGAAAATATAAATTCGTACCTTTCCCCAAGGGTATTAGCATTTGAGTGAATATAAAGAACTCGATTGGAATTCAAACACAAGTTTCTATTTCTTCGAGACTGTTTTTTTTTTGTTTGGGTTTTATGGCATATCAACCACTGTGGGTTATTTCATGCCAAATCCAGTTTATATGAATTTTAAATGCCTATTTTGTATGGAATAAAAAACGTATAGCTGGCAACATTATTGTTTCAAAAATGTGTATCTGGCAACATTATTGTTTCAAAAATGTATAGCTGGCAACATTATTGTTTCAAAAACGTATAGCTGGCAACATTATTGTTTCAAAAACGCATAGCTGGCAAAATTATGGTTCCAAAAACATATAGCTGGCTACATTATTGTTTCAAAAACGTATAGCTGGCAATATTATTGTTTCAAAAACGAATAGCTGGCAATATTATTTTTTACAAAAAAACTTATAGCTGGCAACATTATTGTTTTACAAAAAAAACTTATAGCTGGCAACTTTATGATTTGAAAAACGGATAGCTGGCAACATTCTGGTTTCAAAAACGTATAGTTGGCAACATTATGGTTTCAAAAACGCATAGCTGGCAACATTATGGTTCCAAAAACGTATAGCTGGCAACATTATTGTTTCAAAAACGTATAGCTGGCAACATTTTTTTTACAAAAAAAACGTATAGCTAGCAACATTATGGTTTAAAAAACGTATAGCTGGCAACATTATTGTTTCAAAAACGCATAGCTGGCAACATTATAGTTCCAAAAACGTATAGCTGGCAACATTATTGTTTCAAAAACGTATAGCTGGCAATATTATTGTTTCAAAAACGAATAGCTGGCAATATTATTTTTTACAAAAAAACTTATAGCTGGCAACATTATTTTTTACAAAAATCTTATAGCTGGCAACTTTATGGTTTGAAAAACGGATAGCTGGCAACATTATTGTTTCAAAAACGCATAGCTGGCAACATTATTGTTTCAAAAACGTATAGCTGGCAACATTATTTTTCCAAAAACATTATCTGAGGCCTTGCTGTTGGATGTAGTTTATCGCCATACACAGGACGTGGATATAGTTTATCGTCATACCCAGGACGTTCGAGACTGTCTTTCATCAGTGAGGAGATGACCCAGAAAACTGATACTAATTTTTTTTTCATATTTCTAACGATATTTTCATGTTTCTTAATATTTTACCTACATACTTTACAGGTGGTTTAAATTCAGTGTCCTTCTTCTAGACCGGTTGACACCTAAAGTTATAACATTCTACCCATAGCTGGAGACAGAAAATATAGATTTGAACATTTTCCAAGTGAATGTAATGAACTCGACTGGAATCCGAACTCAACTCTCCGATCTCTGCATCCGGGCCGTTAACCAGTACCCCACCGTGCCTCCATTTTAATATCCTTCCCAAAGGATATTATGGATAGAATATTAAAAAACAGTATTTATTTTTCAACTCGTACCGCTGTACATCTTGAGATTCTTGACAAAATCCCAAAAATGATCTGCAATATAATCGATCCTGACCAGGCATCTCGACTTCATTTTCTCACCTCTATCACAATTTTCATGGAGATGATGAACTTTTTTTCCCTGGTGCTCCGACTTGAAGCGCGCTGCTAGATTGGCAACTAGGTCCCACCGTTGAAGTATTAGGTTGGTGCAAAAATAATGACGTAATAATGTCGTTTTTTGACGTATTTTTAACGTCAAGAAACGACATTATTACGTCATTATTTTTGCACCAACCTAATACTTAAATGCAACCGCCACTTCTATTCCAACAGTTTCTTTTCTCGCACTTCCCTACTTGTGGAACTCTCTTCTGTTTATGTGCTTCCCTGATAACTGCAATCTTCAAAACTCTAAATATAACGTCAACGGACAACTTCTGTTTTCTTGAAACCTGTTCCATTTTTGTCCCTTCCTTAAGCCGTCCAATATCAGTCTTCTCATTCTCTTTCCCTGTAATACCATGCGTACTAGTAGCATTGTCGCCTTGTTTGCGATGAAATGATTAAAAAAAAAAGATATGAGTAGCTATTAGGTTGGTGCAAAAATAATGACGTAATAATGTCGTTTTTTGATGTTTTTTTAACTTCAGAAAACGACATTATTACGTCATTATTTTTGCACCAACCTAATATTTACGACAAGTTTACTAACCATTGCACTACGTCGAACTGCCCTTGATTCGCTAAACATTGATTAGATGTGGCACAAGGCCGAAAATCTGAAGCATCCAGTAAGGATCGAACTTACTACTCAGTCGTAATTAATCAAAAGGGATAATCTTGCTAACCAATGCACCTCGTCGAACTACATCAGTTAAGTAAGCGATGCTTAAATGTGACAAAAGGCTGAAAATATGGAGCACCTTGTGTGGATAAAACTCACTACTCAGTAGTCTGTGATCTAGAGATAAAGTTTTCTTAGAATTACATCACGATGAAGTGCTGTTAAATTGTGATTTCCTTGGAGCATGTTATGAAATAGCGAAAGTTTGAACCCCTTATTGAAGATAGGACCTCACTACTCAATCGTAAACGGAGCTGGCTCTTAGCTTTTTATCTACGCTACAAACGTACAGCGTTTGCGACGTAAGTGATAATATTGACATAACCATTTTTAAATCCATATTTGAATAAATATATAACCTGGGTTATTTATATTTCAAACAAATTTTAATAATTACCTCTCTGAAGCAATGTTTCTCTCGATAATTTAAAAAAAAAGATATTGTATTTGCATTGAAAGAACTTCAAAACGGTCGTAACCAGAAAATCTAACCAGAATTTCCACGTTTAAAGAAAACTTAAAATCCGATTATATTTGTGCTTGTCCCTGCTTTCGTCAATTAACACGACCATTACGTCTTATCAATACCTCAAAAATAATGGATTATTCTGCGTTTTGATCGAGTGGAAGGGAAGGCAAATAAATTACTTTGTTTCAGTGTGAAAAGAAAGAAAGAACGAAAGGAAAGAAAAAGGAATAATAAAAGACGAGAGAGAGAGAGAGAGAGAGAGAGAGAGAGAGAGAGATAGAGAGAGAGAGAGAGTCCGATGAAGCAGATAGGAACAGATACTACACTTTGTTCTAAACCAAAAGGCCGAGAAGATGTTATTTTTCAGTGCGCCCGAATGTAACAAGGTCAGTTTAAAATGGGTTTAACAGCAATGCTGCGCTAAAATTGCTCAAACCCGTTCGGCTTTTCCCTTTTTGGGCACACCCCAGGCACTGGACGAGAAACTCAGCCACTCACTAAGTATCGAATCGCCCAAAATACAATTACCATGAATTAAGTAAAATAACATCGTCTGCCTAATTATTTTTGAAATATTTTTAATAGAAATATTCGTAAGACGGGGATATGGCTGGAAAGAAAGATAAAAGTGTTCAAAGTTTCCTGCCAACACCTCATAAATAATGAACTATTCCAATTTGATCGCATGGCAAAAGGGAAAAAGATATTACTCGATTTCAATATGAAAATGGAAGAAAGAAATAACCGAAGTGTTTATCGTCTTTCTCAGAGAAATAGAAAAAGTTGTCAATTTAAAATCCTTTCATTTCATTAAAATAACGAACAGCATTCGTATTATTTTTTTTTATTGTTATCGCAATATTTTGTAAAAGCTGTTAAGCTGAAATATTTAATGATGCGATAGGGGAATTTCTACGGATATTTTATTGTCGTAGAACTCGCCATGAGCTTATTCAATTATTAACTGAAGAATTAAGATTCATCCGAAAATCCAAATAGGAAAACCGTGAAATTATCAGGGGTCTTTCTAGTTTTGTTAAAGTTGTTAAGCTCAAATAATTAAAGATGCGATAGGGGAATTTCTATGGATATTTTATTGTCGTAGAACTCGCGATGAGCTTATTCAATTATTAACTTAAATCCTAAGAATTAAGTTTCATAAGAAAATTTAAATAGGAAAAAAAAAAGTGTATTTTCAAGGGGCTCTCTAGTATATATAATCCGACATAGAGTAAATTACAAATTAAAATAAGTAAATTATAAAAAATATTAATTTTGTTTTAGAATTCTATAATTTATGATCCACTAGTATTAGTACGGTCTTAAGTAGCGTTCGTACTAACAATTGTTATCATCTGACATTTTACATTACAACAAATTAGTTGGGGAAAGGAGAAAAAAATACCGAATTATCTAAATAAATTTTCCTTTAAAAAAATTTCTGTTAATTTGGATTCCGTGATCTTTCTACTGAGGTGAGTATTTTTCTGTATGTGATCGCTGGAAAAAAATCAGGTCTAGACAAAAACTGTGGATTTTGCTGGTCGCAATAGGCGATCATAAGGTATCCTTATTAGAAAAAGAAAATCTCAATCCCGATAATATCATATCAAATCTAACGGATAGTGTTTTAAGTTACTGAATCATTCGTTTTTTTTTTGTTTTTTTTTTGTACCCAGCCGCTGGCGTTGAGAGATTCAACATCCAAGAAGATACGATTTCGCTTTCTCTGTTTTGGTGTCCTAGTTGTGTTTACTATAGTAAATAGGCTTTTCCAATGTGATGTTGATAACACCACAAAGAAGGACAATTTTAAGTGACAGATCTAGCTCGATACTTTGCGCCTTTAATTGAATTAATCCCATGAAAGACAGTAAAGCCACTGAAATACAGAGGGTTACTGGTTGTGAAATAGAAAACAGAAACTTTGCTAAGGATCGAGAACAAAAGAAGAGTAATCAGGAGGGCATTAAAAAGGGATTGATATAGAATTTTATCTTTTTCAGATTAAGAGTGCCTGAAAGCATGGAGCTGGATTGGAGTTCCACAAGTGAAAAACGCGAGAAAAGAAACTTATCATAGAACTTACAGTTACATCTAGCTAACTCACATTTTATACGTTAGGACCCAGTAATATCACATGCGGCCATTTCTCCTGTAGCGTTCATAGTAACCATTGTTGTTGTCTGACAATTCATATTACGACAAATTAGTTGAGTAGAAGAAAAAATACGTAATTATCTAAATTATTTTGTCTTTAAAAACCTTTGCTATTAATTTGAGTTTCATAAAAAAAAAGAAAAAAAATTGTGGATTTGAACAGCTGGTCGCGAAAGGCGTTAAGAAGTTTAGAAAAAAAAAATCTCCATTCGCGATAACATCATGTATCATACTGATAGTGTTTCAATTCAATGAACCGTTTTTTCTTTTTTCTTTTTATCCCCAATCGCTGGCGTTCAGGGATCCAGCGTTCTAAGTTGATACAATATCGATTTCTCTGCTTCTGAGTCATAACTTTCTGTTTAACAGTCGATTCAGCAATTAATTAATATTTTTGTTATAGTCACTTGCAGATCATAGAGTTAAGATCGCCATAACAGAGTCTGTACGTTCGGCCGAATTCTCTTAGAAATTTTGGCAAACTTGGACCTTCACATTCGGAAAAAAAAAAAAAACACATAAAAAAAACACGGTGCGTGAAAAGGACGTTTTTTTTTTGTTTGTTTTTTTTTTCAATGATACCGCTATTATTTTAACTACCTTCACCCCTCGGCAATGTTTATTCTTTTAAAAAGCGATGATTAGATTTTAAGTAAATCCTAAACATATAAATGTGAATTTATACATATTTTTGTTTTTGAGAATTTACAGCAGAACATATTAAACACTATTTATTTATAAAATTGTTTGTTTACAAGAATAATTTTATATTTGCAACATTCTAAAAACGAATGTAATTAATATTTTATACAATTAATATCAAAAACGAATATAATTAATATCAAAAACGAATATAATATTTTATATAATTATATAATTGCTCAATTATTAAAATATGTGAACCACCTATATAGAAATCTTTATTATTTACCATTTTATAAAGTTCGAATCAATTTACAGTTAGCCGATGTTTTGCCAACCGTTGCAATAAATAATATAATAAATAAATATTGTTCGTTATTTCTCAAGTACAAAGACAATGGATAAATTCACTTTCACAATATAGATTTTATTCCAATTCTAATCATCGCTTTTTAAAACAACAAAAATTCTCGAGAAGTGAAGCCTGTTAAAATAATAGCGGTGCCAAGGGAAAAACCGTCCTTTTTTTCAGGTACAAAGGTTCAAGTTTTCCGAATACAAGACACGAGGACCGATCAAAGCTGTATGGGCGTAAAAACTGTAGATTAGGAGAACCTGTAGGATAGACAACGGCTGACACTGGACTTGAAGAGGTGAAGACCGTAGGGGTCGAAAAAGAATCCTCGTGGCAGTCTTTTCCAAAAAAGAAAAGATGGGTTTCAAGTGTATTTGTACGCAAAGTGAATGCAACGGACTCGAATTCGAACTCTGACTTATTCTTTCCAGCCTTGAGCTCACACACACACACATACACATACACATACGCGCACACAAACATACACATACATACAGATCCACACACACATTCACACACATATGCACATACAAATACACGCATATACACGTGCGCACACACATACAAATGCACACAAATACACACGCGCACACAAACATACACATACACACATGCATACACACATGCATACACACATTCACACACATATGCATATACGAACACGCACATACACACACATACAAACGCACACACATACACACACGCGCACACACATACACACATTCACACACATGCACACCCACGTACCCACACACATATGCACATCTGAATAGACACATATACACGCGCGCACACACGTACAAACGCAAACACACATACACACATGCGCACACATATATACACATTCACACACACATGCACACACATATGCACATACGAACACACACATACACACGCGCACACACACATACAAACACACACATATACACACGCGCACATACATACACATACACACATTCACACGCACATGCACACCCACATTCACACACATATGCATATACGAACACACACACATACACACGCGTGCACACACATACAAACACTACATACACACCCGTCCTGGGTAAGACGATAAACTACGTCCAACTGTAAGACCTCTGATCAGGATGTTTTGAGGAGTGTGGAACCACCTCTTAGTTGTTGATGTTCCCAGGTCCACCCTGATCTGTTGTGGTAGTACCTGTTAGGGTCCCAGCTTTGGGCAAATAGTTAACTCCCAAGCTAGGGTCAAAATACTATGAAAGTGTAAATATAGATTTTAATAGCAGAAAAAACTTTTTAAAAAAATTATTGCCAGCAATACATTTTTGAAGAAAAAATATTACCAAAAACAGATTTATGAAGGAAAAAAAAATATTACCAGCAACAAAAATTTTGTTGGTAATAAATAACCCATTGAGGTTGATATGCCTTAAAACAAAACAAACCAAACACACATACACACACGCGGACACGCATATACACATGCCCCCTACAGACATATTCAGATGCACACACACGCACGCACACATATATGCACATACACGCACACACACATACATTTATATAAAATAGTACACAGTGCCTGACGATTGCCTCTTGCGTGAAACTGCGATAAAGCTTTTTACTCGTTCTTTCTTCTGTTCATATAAGTGTTTTCTTTTCTGGGCAGAGTGTTCAAAATCTGTTCAGGACTTCTCTATATCCGAGCGCTTTCAGTTATTCTGTTAGCTATTATCAAGGATGCTTTTTTTTAACTGAATATATAAATTTTATATATGTGTATGTGTAGCGATGGGAATAGTTTTTTTTTTATATTTTTTCGAACAATATCAGCATATTGTGACTATGTTCATAGATAATATTATTAAGTTATAGAGTTTTCGTTTATATTATTATGGCTTCCTTTATATTTTTTTAGCGTTTTTTAGATGTTGATTAGGCAATTATAGTCGTACTTCATACGAGTATATTGCGGACGCCGTGTGCGTTTAAATGGTTCCTAATATATAGGGAATAATGGATGACAAAGTGAAAAAAAGTTTTCATGTGACGCGTTTCGTCCTTTAGGACGTCATTGGACTAAACTTGTCATGTTGGTACGACTACACATATGCACGAACGAGGGAGGCTGTGAATTTAATTTTTAAAAAATAATCTAACCGATATCATTTAGATTCTTTCACTTTTTCTTTTCATCTCTTTTGTTATTCAATATCGCACACTGTGAAAATAGATGTTCTGCCATAAATGGTAAAAAGTAAGATGCAGGGCGCAGATTTACTGTAGATGATCTTGAGGTCAAGACACTCTCTAAACACTTTCCCCAATATTGTTCTTAATATATATAAAAATATATCGGTATCTCTTATATATATCATATATTTGAACAATGGACCAAAAAGACTTTCTGTGATAATTTTGACATCTCAGTGGGTTCTTTAGATTTTGCTAAAGCCTCTAACTTGGTAGGATTATTTCTTTTATACAATTTAAGTGCCGATGATTGCCCAGATTCTGATAGTATCAGATTATATAGAGATGATGGCTTACTGGTAGTTAAAGACTACAAAAATTAAGGTAGATAGTACTGGGCAAATGATCCATTAGGAGTTGAAGGATTTAGGTCTTAAGTCCATTAACATTAAGCAGGAAGACTTTCTGGATGTTACTCTTGACCTTAATAATAGTTATTTTTTTATCTTATATGAAGGTTAATTCTAACTTATTTTATGTACATCCTAATTCCACACACTTCTGTTATTAAGCACATACCGTATTCCATAGAATTTAGAATCAGTGCTAACTCACCTAGTAAAGAAGTTTTTAATAAACATAATGTATTTTATAATTCTGCCCTTAGTAATAGCGGTTATAAAGGTACCACTATTGAATATAGAAATCATATTAATAATAAGAAGAAAAAAAGATCTAGGAAGATCACTTGGTTTACTCCCCCTTTCAAGCTAATGGTTAAAACCAAATTAGGACATAGATTATTAAATCTTATCAACAAAAAAAAAAAAAAATTCCCCAAAACGAATCCGCTTAGTAAAATATTTAATAGAAATACTCTTAATTTAAGTTATTGTTGCGCGAATAATCTCAAGAAACTAATAAAAAAACATAATAAAAAAGTAATCAACAACTATAAAATTTCAAAGGGAATGACAAATTCTAATCATGCGTTTAAGAATGCTAAATATAATAATATATATATACTAGAGAATGTAACTGTAGAAACCCAAATGATTGCCCGTTGCAGAATAATTGCCAATCTAGTATATCTTAGTACTATTTCTACACTTGAAAACCCAAATATTAAAAAGTTTTACATTGGAAGTACTAAAAATCCGTTTAAAATCCGTTGGTATCAACATGTTTTCCTGCAATAACAATTCTCAAAAATATAGCACTTCGTTATAAAAGCACTTTCGGAGTTTAAAAGAGAAACTCCTACTGTTAAATGGAAATTAATTAGAAGAGTTCGAACGGATAATTATCTATATGCACCATGTTATCTTTGAGTCAATGAAAAACTGAAAATCATTAAATTTGAGACAGAATTAATCTATAAAATCAAAGTAATGAACTAAATGCTAACTGCAGACATTGCACATCATTTACCTTGCAATCTGGGTAGAAATGTTATTGGGCTGGACATTGGAACAGTATTATAAGTTTGTATGACTATAATGTTTACAATTATTATTTTTTTATTGGTTTCTAATTATTTTATTTTTATTTATATACTTGCATATATATATGTACATATGTATATATATAAACATATATATGTACATATATATTTATATGTATATGTAAAGATGTTCTACCCTCCACCATATTCTGTTATTTACCATTTCAAATGTAGTTGTGGATGCGACTACATAGGTAGAACGACACAGTTGGACGTTAGAATTAAACAACACGTACCTGCTATAATACTGAATAAACAATTTTCTTTGGACGATACCATTCGTAACACGTATAGGTTTTCGATTGCGGATCACTTTATAAAGAATCCCACTTGTGCGATGGATTTCAGTGTAAACTGGTTTTCCGTTTTGGCCAGTTCGCACTCATTATTCCATCTTAAGGTGTTGGAGACGTTGGAAATCAGGGACAGGCGACCTGCTCTTTGTAAACAAAGAGCTTGTTTGCTTGGACTTGCTGTGCTGCGTTTCTAGCATCTTTGTTGGTATAATTTTTATATTTATATTTTTTCTTCTCCCTGTCCATTTAATTCACGTCATCCATGACAGACTTTCTTTTTTTCTTTTTTTTTTCTTTTCATAATTTATGTTCCCCGGTAACAGTTCTGATGAGAGGGGACGAAACCGGTCGAATGGTGTGTTTTTATTTTAAAGCTATCATGGCCTATAATATAAAATTTCTTGCTTTTTATGCCATAATTCATTTCTGTACTGTTTCAAACATAATTAAATATATATATATATATATATATATATATATATATATATATATATATATATATAATTATTTATTTAAAAATATGATTCCAACACGCCGCATAAGAGTTCTCATGTTTCAAAACAAGAGCCGAAAGCTTCAATATAATTATTTGAATTAAATTGAATTAAAGTAAGCTCTGTTCCATCTTCAAGCGAATTTTTTTTTTTTGGAATAACTTATTTCTGAAATTTACGTGTTTTACTGGAAGTTTGGATTATTTACCTAACCATTTCTTTCCTATTTTCTATATAGCCCCCCCCCCTATATATATATATATATATATATATATATATATATATATTAGATCATTGTCATTAATTCTTATCTATTCTTATTTGCTAATGATTTAACCAAACATAGATAAGTTGATACTGAATCGTTGTGATACTTAATCCATTAATCCTGCATGGACTACGAATTTATAAGTGTTGTCTTGGTAGGAATGTGTGTATGTAGGTTAGTATATTTGTTTTCTACTTCTATTTGATATGGGTGCATTTTTCTAAGTGCATGGATTTGAGCTCATGTATGTCTAAGTGTTAGTTTTTATGTCTATATGTATATTTATATGTGGGTGTTTATGTTTATATATTTGTAATTTTTTTATGCATACGTATATTTGTGGCTGTCTATATATGTGTGCGTATGTGCACATCTTTCTATTCTCTATCTAGTTTGGTTATAACCTGATATCTGTTTCCCAACTACTTATGCATTTATATACGTTATTTCGTGTTTTTTTTTACCTTTATTTGATTACTCCCCACCCAATATGTCTGTTTTTGTATGTAATTTTTGATGGGGAGTTCGTATCGTTTTACGTTTATATGAATGCTTAAATCTTGGTGACTTTGCTTATCTGCATATGCGAACGGATTGCTTGTATTTTGTTTTTACTTATACACGCTTTTAAAGTTTTAATTTCCTTTTTATACTTTATCTATTTGTTCTTCCTTTTTATCTTAAAATTTTGAATTTTCTATTTTTTCTTATCCCCTTTTTAGCTTTTCTTTCTTATTTTTCTTTTCCTCGTTTTCTCCTTCTGATCCTCCCAGTGACATTCTTAAATTTACGTGCATACATGTCTAATTTTATTCACGTGTCAGTGTTTTAGGATGCGAATGTGTTTGTCATACCATCATCCGACGTTTTGTTACATGAGATCTGTAGCGTTCATATATATATCTTACTGGACATATTGGTTTTTAAATAAGAATAATGATAATACATTCACACACAGAGACACACATATATATATAGATATATTACTTTTCCTCCGTTTCATTTTCGACTAACTTTATATTTTAAACCTAATGCTCGATTTAATTTGAAATTTCTGATTTTTAATTTTTAATTTTATCGTGAATTAAAGGTTAATTATTTTGATTTATGGTTTGATCTTTATTAAATTTAATTTAATTAACTAGCGTTTTGTATTTAGAAAATACCGTCATGTTTGTAACATTTTTATATACTTGTATTCTGATTGGTCATCATAGGTTACATATTGAGAGGGTTTGATTTGGTTTTCAATTAAAAAAACAACTCTTTACTTCAAAAACGACAGCATCACATGATAAGACATAATTTTTGTAGTGATGTTATAACATATTTATGTTATAATTTTTGAAGAAATACTATTTGCTCTACTCTGTATTAAACAGTCTTTTAAGAATAGTTTTTTGGTTAATGGAAT
Source organism: Acanthosepion lycidas (assembly GCA_963932145.1). NCBI lineage: Eukaryota > Metazoa > Mollusca > Cephalopoda > Sepiida > Sepiidae > Acanthosepion > Acanthosepion lycidas. The sequence goes on from OZ010612.1 coordinate 62,148,999, forward strand.
TTTATTCCGTCTACACCGATCAGGTACTTGGATATACAGGGTGATTCAGCAAAATCCGACACTTGACAAAAAGAAAACGAAATAGGCAATAAAAAAAAAGTTGTATATGCAGATACCTGATAGTTTGACAACTACCTAACGTTTTTCTCTCAACCCTTTTCCAGGATGGAATATGAGCGCAAAGCAGCGGTAGTGCTTCTTTTCGCGTCGAAGAAGCTTGCAGAAATGATGTCCTTGTTTGGGTTCAAGAGGACCATGGTCATGGAAATTTGGAGGAAGTGGAAGGCATGTGAGAACAAGGACGAGTTTAATCCCAAACGAAAGGCCCACAACGTTCTTCGGCCATTAGAACCGAAGAGTTTGTCGCCGCCGTCAAGGAAACAGTCGACAATGATGGAAGCCAGAGCTACGCCAAGATTGCCGCTGACATTGGTTGTCACAAGTCGACGATCTGACGAAGAAGGACATTGGTTAATCCTCCTACCGCAAGTCTCACGCATGCCCATAACGAATGCCTCCAAGAAGTCGAGGAAAGTCAAGGAGGCGGCTTTGCTGAACGAGCTCAAGCATGGGTCCGCTGGGATGCTGAGGTTCTTCTCTGATGAAAAAAATTTAATCCAGGACTAGACGAGAAACAAGCAGAACGACAGGTTCAGCTGCAAAGACATCGGGGGCGTTCCCGTTGTGAAGCACACGAAGTTTCCCTCCTCCGTCATGGTCCTTGGCGTCATCTCCAGCGAGGGGGACGTAATGCCTCTTCTTCTTTCAAAAGAGCCTGAGAGTCACCGCTGAGTTCTACCAGGAGGTGATGAGGAGCGTGGTGAAGCCCTGGATGGACGAAATCGCCGCCGAACTACGTCTTCCAGCAGGACCTCGCTCCTGTACACAAGGCCGAGACCAGCTAGGCGTGGCTGCTCAACAATGTTCCTCACTACTGGTCGTCCGGACTTGTGGTCGCCCTTCTCTCCTGACTGCAACTCCCTTGACTATTTCTTCTGGAGTGTGATCAAGGCCAAGACCAACAAGAACGCCCACAACACAGTCGAATCTCTGAAGGCTGCCATTGTGGAGGCGTTCGCCGCTATAGACAAGAACATGGTTGCCAAAGTGTCTGACTCATTTCGCGACCGCCTTGCGATGGACGTCGCCGCCGGTGGCAGTTACATTGAAAAATAATCAAACTGTTGCTAAATAAAGTGTCGGGTCTCTGCATATACAACTTTTATTGCCTATTTCATTTTCTTCTTTGCAAGTGTCGAATTTTGTTGCAACACCCTGTATCTGTGTTAGACATAACACTATATGCAATTCTTGTTGAAAATACATCTATACTTCTTCATGAAAATCATAAATATAATCTAAAACATTTTAAAGCTATCTATATTAAAAATTAAACCAAACCTTAATAAAATTAATCATGCATACTGCAGAAATGTTTTAAAATGTGTGCAGTAGATAGTTTAAAATATTGACGTTTGTACCAGTAGTTTTAATACTTATTTTAAAAAAAAATTCCGACACCTGATAACTAAGTTACATCTTCTGAAGTGTTATTCAGATAATTGCACTAAAGTCAGCGATCTTCACCTCACTATTAATAAAATAACTTTCAGATATACACAACAATTTTGTTTTTGAAAAGGATAAAAAAACTACTATATATGTCTTGAAAAAAAACCCAACACACTGATGATGATATTGTGCTAATATCGAAAGTACTCAAAATAAATAAATAATATGCATCAACACGGTAATTTTCTCTTTTTTTCTCTTTAATTTGTGTCCTTTGACGCCACCGCCTTTGGATATTTCCGGTGTTTTCACATTTAAGGTCACTTAAGGTGACAACATTGAAAGGGTCAAACTGAAATTTTTAATGTGCATTAGAATTTTTTCCGGATGGAGAAAGATGCCATATTTAAATAATGGCTGCTCCTCTTTTATTACTACAGTCTGTAGATTTTGAAGTCTTTCTTTGCATTGTGGAATGTTTATTTCGTATAATAATAACATCAAAGGTATTGAGGCTTCCATGGTATTGTTTATTGTTTAACTTAGAGTAGAATACACAATAGTCCATGTGAAAATTGCCAAAATATAATAAAAACTTAATCTTTTTAATCAAACTTGTATGGAAGAATATTTTCTGCTTAAATCTATCTATCTATCTATCTATCTATCTATCTATCTATCTATCTATCTATCTATCTATCTATCTATCTATCTCACATTCTTCATTATCTATCGTTCATTATTCATTATCTATCTATCTCATTCTGTTCAACTCTATCTGTCTATCTATCTCATTCTATCTATCTATCTATCTATCTATCTATCTATCTATCTATCTATCTATCTATCTATCTATTCTCTCAAACGCCGAATAATACAATAATACAAACCTCTACAACATACAAGGAACATCTCAGATCAAAATCCAAGTAATAAATCCATGTCTACAAACTAACTGATCGGAATTGACTTGGCCCCTTCCGCATCTGGAAAGCTGTTTTTCCAGCGGCGCAAGTCCAATCAACCCCCAGGACGAATGCTACAATTTGACATTACAGAATTGAACATAGGTGAACAGGTAAAATGAACTAACCAGATTTTTAGAATAAAATAAACTCATACATGTGTATTAATGTAAGAAATCCTGGCCCTTACATAACGTGTTACAGAAACCGCACTACTAAACCAACGAGCCGACATATTGTAAGATTTTAAATATGCTTTGCGTGACTTTTGAGACGTCGTCTATATAAACACAGAGAAGACAGTACAAGCAGTAGTCGTTTGGTAGCGAGATATTAATAGAAATTTCGATTCATATGTCAGACTGGAATGCATTGAATATGTTTGAAGCGCCAATATATGAATGAAGAATTTCTCAATGGAGTTTTTAAAGAATTTTTTTTTTTTTTTGAAATCGCTTACCATTTGAAATGATAGAATTATGCCGTTTACGCAGTTGGTGACTAGTCTTAGGAAAATAATATGAACAGTTCGATTTAATAGGAAAAAAAGTTGAATTCAAGCAAAAAAAAAAAAAGTGATTGAGTTGTAAAAGAGGTTCAGCGACCAGAAATAAACATTTTTCAAATTTTGTTTTGCGATTAATGATTCAAGATCACGAATATAAAAAAAAAAGTTTTAATCTTATTTACATTAATAGTTTATATAGCGTCTCTAGATCACTATTTCCATGGTAAATATTCAGAGAAGCTACATTTCTAGGTTCAACAATACCAGGCCTTTTCAGTGAAATGTCTCACTATTCTATCGCTATTTCCATGGCAAGTGTTCAAACGAGTTACATTCCTTAGTTCCACCAGTTCAGACCTTTACATCTAAGCCTCTCTCTAATCTATAACTATTTCCATGGCAAATGTTCAGACGAGCTACATTCTTTAGTTCCAGCAGTTCAGACCTTTACCGCTAAGCCTCTTTCTAATCTATCGCTATTTCCATGGCAAATGTTCAGGCGAGCTACATTCCTTAGTTCCACCAGTTCAGACCTTTACAGCTAAGCCTCTCTCTAATCTATCGCTATTTCCATGGCAAATGTTCAGGCGAGCTACATTCCTTAGTTCCACCAGTTCAGACCTTTACATCTAAGCCTCTCTCTAATCTATCGCTATTTCCATGGCAAATGTTCAGAGAAGCTACATTCCTTAGTTCCACCAGTTCAGACCTTTACAGCTAAGCCTCTCTCTACACTATCGCTATTTCCATGGCAAATGTTCAGGCGAGCTACATTCCTTAGTTCCACCAGTTCAGACCTTTACAGCTAAGCCTCTTTCTAATCTATCGCTATTTCCATGGCAAATGTTCAGACAAGCTACATTCCTTAGTTCCACTAGTTCAGACCTTTACACCTATGCTTCTATTTACTCTATCGCTATTTCCATGGCAAATGTTCAGACGATCTACATTCCTTGGTTCCACCAGTTCAGACCTTTACATCTAAGCTTCTCTCTAATCTATCGCTATTTCCATGGCAAATGTTCAGGCGAGCTACATTCCTTAGTTCCACCAGTTCAGACCTTTACAGCTAAGCCTCTCTCTAATCTATCGCTATTTCTATGGCATATGTTCAGACGAGCTACATTCCTCAGTTCCACCAGTTCAGACCTTTACATCTAAGCCTCTCTCTATTCTATCGCTATTTCCATGGCAAATGTTCAGGCGAGCTACATTCCTTAGTTCCACCAGTTCAGACCTTTACAACCAAGATCTATCTTGCCACGCCCACACGGTGGAACCACCCTAATTGCTTACGTATTCCTCTGGTGAGAAGGATTTTCCAGTACGCTGTCATTTTCCCTAGAACCTCTACTTTGTAGATAAGTATCCCGCATGGATGCTTCCCTAAACACGATAATTTTTACCTTAAAATCTAGCACCAATAGTTATCTATCCTCCATACCATCGCGATCTTTTCTAACGTCCTCTATCATGAGTGTTTCTTGAGTCTTGTATTAATTGAAATTCATTTTAAGAAAACATTTTAAATTAATCATCATCAGTCCCCTTGGCCAGTTTTGGTTGGAGGGGCGATACGAAGGTGAGAAGGTGGCCCATTCCTTTCCCATGTTTGGGTCCATTCCTCTACAGTTCAAACTACCGTCCGCCTTGGCCATTTATTACAGTCTAGAAAGCCCTCTCCCCAGTGATGCCGTGTCATCACTACGCTTACTGCATACATAGCTATGGCTTACCGTTTACCTTATTGTACAAGGTAGCTATTGACTGTACAACGACATCCATCCAACCCCTGAAATATATTGTTTTTACTCCTGTTTAGTGTCTCTACACCATCCTCATCATAAAATACAGGGGGCGGGGAACCATTTTAGCCCCCGATGATTGACCATGCGGTACTCTGCCATTTGGTATGAATAGTGTAAAGATAAAAAGGCGATTATCTCTCTTTGGTGGAGATAAGTAACGTGGGTGACGTGACGGCCGCTTAGTGACGCCACTCCATACAGTGACGAAAGCGGTAGCCAAATTCAATTTATTGTCAACAGCCAAAGTGAAAGATTGCTTTTTTTTTTTAGCTCGGGCCGTCCACTGTCAGGGCATAGGCTAAATCTGGCAACTCTGGCAGCTTACAACTCCATTGTGCAGTATGCCTTTGGGGATATATCTTCCCCAGATATAGAAAGAAACTCCAGCTCGCAGTTGGGAAAAGCAGAGGGTCGCTGTTTCCCATTCGTGCAATATATCCTTATGTGAGACAGATGAATCCCGCCCTTTTGAATCTAAGCATGTCTTCTCCTGATACATGAGTATCTCCATATTATATGTGATACTCTCCCTTTTTTTCTTCTTATATTCTACTTTGCTGTGTAGAGATATTTGATATATTATTTACTGCGAGGGACATGTGTATATATTTATATAAAATTTTGTGTATGTCTTATTAGTATTTCTCTAAGAGAAAAGCATGTTTGTCATGCTTTTTCCGTTCATCCCTTCCGTTCTGTCCGTAATCTACAGTATTATTATATCAAGGATATGATAATGCCTAAAACAGGGGAAATAAATTGTGAGAATAATTCTTTCTAACATAGGCCACTCCCGTTACATGCGGTATTAAATATGGTAGCGGAGTGTTTTCGTCATTAATTACATTAAATTTACTGATTAATTCTTTGTATGAATTATTCTTTATGGTATATATATATATATATATATATATATATATATATATATATATATGTGTGTGTGTGTGTGTGTGTGTGTATATGGGAAATGTGCATATATATAAATATATATACACACACATATATATATTTATGAAATTCATTATATATATATTATTTATATATCATATATGCGCGGTACTTATTGGAAAGTGATAGAGGTAACATATTTAGTTTGATTGATGTGAGTTTGTTACCCTGCGTTTCACGCTTTTGCGATCGTCAAAAGGGTGAAACTCAGGGTCACAGCCTCACATCAATCCAACTATATATATATATATATATATATATATATATGTGGGGTGGGAATGTGAGTTTGTAAACAGTGAATCTTACGGCTAATAATGCAAGACTCTTCGTTAAATCGAATTGAGTTCTCTCAGTCACTGTATGTTTATCTAAAAATACATACGCTTAAAAATTCACATTCTTTCCTGTCGTGCGCCAGCGGCTTAGTGGTAAAATCTCAGACTGACGCCAATTCAGCCTGGTTTCGATCCTATCTAGAGGCAACCCGACGTCTAGGTACACTGATGAGCTGTGATACCGCGAAACAGTCTCTCTGTGGATGACATTATATATATTTTTTTTTTAAATTTATTTATTTTTGTTTTTTTATATATATATATATATATATATATATATATATATATATATATATATATATATATATATATATATATATATATATATATATATATATATATATATATATATATATATATATATATATATATATATATATATATATATATATATATATATATATATATATATATATATATATATATATATATATATATATATATATATATATATATATATATATATATATATATAAAATATGAATTTAACCGATTCTTGAATATTTACATAGTAATGCATGCTTGCTTTGAAAAGGAGTAATTCTTTCAGGAATGGAGTTATTTGAAAAACTCTGGACCGCTGATTTATATTTTAATAAGAATCAATAGCGGTACTCACTCTAATTTTCCGCCTAGGTTACTTTTTCTTTTAATAAATATAGAATTCTTTAGATGAAAGTCGTGGTTGAATTTATATCTATGTATTATTAATGAATTTGACAAATGTTTGTGTATAAGTTCAATTTTGTGTTTATAGATAAGTTTTTGTTTAAATTTCTGTGAGTTTCCCCATTGTATTTTGAAGAGCTGCTGTGACAGGTTGTTCTATATATAAACACCATTTACTTACTTTCGTTTATTAGGCATCAAATTATATTACTTAGCTCCCTCCATAAGTTGTCTTGCTAATGTGCTTCAGAGAACGAAACGCGTTTGCTAAGATAAGTTTTTCGTTTTTTTAATTCATAAGTAAATATGCTCATGCCATTTTTTTCCTCCAAAAATAGAAAGTAGTCTTGGGAAATGTATGAATGCGTGTTCTCCCACAATCCAGATTTGGGTTAAATAGTAGGACTTGTAATATAAAAAAAAAACATTTTTCCCCACTAAAATTCTTAATGCAAAATACACCTGAAAAAAAAGGAAGAATTCTTCTTTCAAATCAATCAATCGATCATATTACTATCATTGAAGTGTTAGATGTGTGTAAAATGCTTTTGGAGTATAGTGAACGTAAATCAGACTTGTTATAAAAAAAATAACTTTTCTAGTTAAAGTAAATCTTTTATTAAAGCCTAATGTGAAAATGGTTCTGCCTTGTGGTGAGTGACTATAAAGTGAGATGAATATTCTCGAAGAAAGAACTTCTTTCTATCGGGCTTAAATGAAGAATCGTGGAGCTGCCGAAGAAATAATTTTACCGTCACTCTTTATTGTTTCAAAGAGGCTCACAAAGAGAGTTTCGCTTGAATGGTTCTAATTCTCTATCTGAAATTTATTTTCCATCTTAAAAATGTGGGCGTCCTTTGTCTAGGCGTCATGAGCTAATCTATTTTTAGACGAGAAAACCGCCTAGTTCTGAGACAGATTAAATTTGTAGGTGTGACAAGGTATAAATATAAAGAATGAAAATCAATCGAACACATAGCTCTAGTGAATGTCCTCTAAATTCAGCATTGCTACAAATCGAGGGGTACTTGCTATGCACTTAAACACCTATAGACAAACACAATGTCAAACTTACAGGCCACGAAATTTAACAGAAGACATTAGCGTCGACTCACCATTCTCAGGCGACGGGACACCAAGTGTATTTTAGTTGCGACCTTGCAGAAATCGATAAAAAAATATGGAACTCAACGAAAATCGAGCACAGTCTCCTATTCCCCATCTCAATACGGTGAGAGGCAGAAAATATTTTCGTAACTTGGTTAACACTGAAATAACTTTATAAACTGTGTGACAGTCAAAATAAATCGAACACGGAGCTTTACTCATTCTTCGCGAGACGACCCCATTACTGCGAGGTAGTTGCTTCTTTATATTTCGATAAAACAGAATAAACGTGCATTATGTCGAAAATGTAAAGGCAAAATGTCGACTTCGTCATTTCACTGAAGACACATCATTCAAGAGCTGTATCTCACATCCAACTTATCTTAATTGCCTTCTTATTTCAAATAAATAATGTCAGACATGAGGTAGACAGAAAATGAAAAGGCATGAAGAAATTGTTACCTTAAAAATGCAACATAATAAGACAGAATAACTGGCTTCCTGTTGACCGATCTTTGATTATTAAAAATTGAAATGAAGTGGAAGCTTTTAACGAGGATCCAATTAACAGCAACAACAAGGCAATAGAACCCCTAAGGTGCAACGGTTTACTAAATGAGAAAGAATATAGCAAAGATCAAAAAGGCATGGAAGCAGTTGTCAGAACAGGGAACGCATGCAAAACGGATGCTAAGCGTTCCTTTTTATGCTGGCTTTAAAAAAAAAAAAAAAAATTTCGCGCCAAGATGGCAATAGAGCCACTAAGATGCTAGTAACGTTTTACTAAATGTCAAAGGACATAATAAAGACCAGATTGAACGGTAAGATTTTGACGAGGAGCCAATAGTAGCGAGTACATGCATAACACGTGATAAGTCTCTTTTTTTATACCGTTTTTTTTAAAGAATTTCCCCTTCAAAAAGGCAATAGACCCATTAAAATTCAAGGGGTTATTAAATGTGAAAGAATATAACAGTTCAGTGGAAACTGTTGACGAAGACCCAAAATGAGCGGCCCCACACAAAACGCAAGCTAATGATCTTTTGATTCCGTTACTTTATTTTATTTCAACCCAACAAGTCAATAAAGCCACTAAGACGCAAATCGGTTATTAACTGTGATAGAATATGATAAAAAGGAAACCATTATTAAGGAGAGAGGACAATAGAAGAAAAGGAATTTAGGAGACAAAAATAATGATTGATATTGTATTTTAGAATGTCAATGAAGAAAATTCCACAAGTGCGAAATCCAAGGTAAGCTTCAAATCCTCACATTAATGTCTTGATAGACTTCAGAAGCGTTCCCGACTCCTTATTAGAGAAGAATAATTTTCCACCCTCCAACCTCTTTCTCACAGGCGGGTTAAGGCGTGTCTCTCACTGTTCTATCGCTACTTCCATGGAAAGTGCTCGAACGAACTACATTCCTTGGTTCCTTCGGGTCTAACCTTCGCAGCTAGGACCCGCTATTCCATTTAAACTGTAGCAAACCGCCCACATTCCTTTTTTATTCCATCGGTGAGTAATAAGTTCCAGTCGAGCAGTTTCTTCCGGCGTACCACTTCTCTGTGCCAAGAACTCCCCAATCACTACAATAACCTGGTCAAGACTAGAATTAACCGTTATTTCCACCTCTATCCATATAAACTACCCCTTACCGTAATTCTCTACCTCGTGTGGCTCATGTGCCTTGTATTGGGTGAATTTTACTGTAAAAAAGGAGGTTGTAAGCATAGAAATTACGGTTACATCTAGCCATTTCAGCTGTACAAATATGAAACCTATCTGCCAATGGAGCAGTGCACTTAAATTCGTAAAGTCAAGGTAGCAAATGCAAATTAGAACACCTATCGCGAAAAAAATCATTTTATAGTTCTTTAACGTTTGTAAATAAGAATTTGTGTTTTTTGTCATTTTTCTGTCATCTAAAATCTTTTTCTTTTTTTTTTTACCTGGGTATATGTTTGTTTTTGGCCTCTTATACATTATTCTTTCCATGTAGGAGACCGCTACCTTGGTGATAGTATTTATATTTAAAATTCTGTTCAGTGAATGATGTACTCCACGCCCCGAGAAACAATAACCATCCAAGTGACTAGAAGAAGAAGACTAGAAACCCCTGACAATGTCCTAAAAGGTGGCTGATGAAGGGAATAAATGTAACTTTTAATGTAACTTCTCGACATTTGAAGGAAGGAAAGGCACTCAATGAATCTGAATATTAAAGCAAACATCTCTAATGAAGAAGGAACATTTGAAATGACCTTCACTTACAAATGAAAATGTCAATGGATTGCAGTATAGAGGATGTCCATAAAGTCACCTTACAATTTGAAAAATATATATATATATATATAACAAAGGTAAATAATGAGATATCTTATCCAGATTTGTGCTGTGTTCTAAGTAGATAACGAAGTTTTTTCATCAAATTGCATTTGTGTATTTTAGGTATCCCTGTTCTTGAAAGAGATGCTCTTAAATATTCCCCTAACGTTTCCAGACCGTTGGTTTGAAAGTGATAAGCCCAATTCCCTGGTCACCTATTTCACCAGATATCACTCCCCTGGACTTCTTTCTATGGGGTTATGTTAAAGATATCGTGTATCGAACAAAGATACGGGACATCATTGATTTAAAACGAACGATCATTGATGCCATTGCCCCCATCGATGAGGCTATTTTATAGCGAACATGGCAAGAAATCAAGTACCGTCTTGATGTCCTGTGTGCATCTAATGTTGCCCACATAGAGATGTAGTAAATTAACTTCAATAGCTACTAATCATTTTGTAACAATTTCCACATATGCAATGCGATAGGTCCTGCTCTGGTATCTAGTCTACAGTCGCTTTCTCACTGACGTGCCGTGGCTTCTCTCTGTCTTTTCTACAAGTAATTTTACGGCAAGTGTTCCGATGAGTTATTTTCTCTTGTTCCCAGACTGCATCAATTTAAGCGAGCTACCAGGCTGGCATCACAGTCCCATCCTTTCACTGTCAAAACGGTTAAATTTAACCGGCTCTTCTACTCAAGCAGCTTCTTCTTTCGCACTTCCCGTTTGTGGAAATCCCTTCCTCTTGTTGCTTCCCTGATAACTATAATCTTCAAATATTCAAGTGTAATGTCAATCGACATCTTCTGACACCCTAAGCTTGTTCCCCGTCCTTCTCTGTATCGTTTCCTCAAACACGCCTCTTTACTCTTGTTCTCAATCCTCTGTGGCACTATTGTCTTGCTTGGGGCGAATTATTTAAAAAAATAATATTTGTTTGTTCATTTGCTTTTCTAATATTTTTTTTTAAATTGTGAAATGACTTTATGGGAACCTTGTACTATTAGTCCAACTTTTCACTAAACAACTAACCATTAACAAATGGTGTTCCAATAACTTGGACCGATTTAAAATGTGAATTAAATTTAAGCGTTTAATGCGTTTTTTCTTTTTCTTTCAACTTAACAACTTAAGTCTTTGGCAATTTCAACCATGGAAAGATTTGCAATCAAACAATATCTTAAAGTTATCGAAGCCTATTACGAAAATGGACGTTCAAACAGAAATGAAATAAGAGGTCGAGACATTTCTCGAAACAGCGAAGTCAATTGGCCACAACGTTCGTGCGATTTGAAGCCTTTAGATTTCTTCCTTTGGGGGTCATCTCAAAAGTAAGGTCTATGACAACAAGCCAACAACAATTCAACAACTGAATGACAAGATAATAAGGCATATTGGTGAGATTGAGGAGTAGCTATGGAGAGACATCAAAAAATTTGACCATCGAGTGGAGATGTGTCACCGACGGATATTTGGGCGATATTATTTTTCATGCATAATTGTTAGGACCTAAATAACATGATACACTAGAGAAATAAGTAAATCTATACCAATAACAGTGATTTATTTAATGATGACTTTGATCCGTCTTAATGAAACACCCTTTATGATATCTCTGTCCAGTAATTCATATTTCTGTTCAAAGGAATGGTACAAATGATAAATTTTTATGGCAATTGTTGGATAATATTCGAAGCTACGTTACAGCGGCGTGAAAGTGACTGAAGGCTGAAGTTCAGAGAAACTTGACAATTGCTTCTTAGTAGTGAGTTCGTATCTCACTGTGCTTTCAAATAGGATAAAATAAAAAAAAAATGGGCATGTCATTAACTTACCCTGAAGCAGCAAATCTCTACCTAACAAAACTCGCTTGAATTGAGTGATTTCAAACCAAAGTCGTCATTTGCAAGATAGTTCGGCTGTGATCGCTCTATTACTGATGACATTTGCCATACTAAGCTTTGGATGGTTATAAACGACAAGGCTTTGTTCGTTATTTGATACTATTTTATGATAACGACTGAATATGACGGGAACGGAAATTGACTCGGACAAAGAAATGCCGAGATGAGAGATTGATAAATATAGATAGATAGAAATAGATAGATTGAGTGATAGATGAATGGATAGAGATAGATATAATTTAATTGATAGATAGATATAGATTGATTGATTGATGGATAGATAGCTAGGTATAGACATATAGATAGATAGAAATAGATATATTGATAAATATATAGATATAGACTGTTTGATAGATAAATAGATACATAAATAGACAGATATATAAGTAGATTGACAGACAGATATAGATTGATTGATAGATATAGATAGATAGATACATAGATAATTAAACAGATTGATAAATAGATATACATAGAGATAGATAGATAGATAAATAGATAGATAGATAGATAGGAAGAGAGAAAGTGAATAAAAATAAAACCATAAAATATTAATTCCAAATTTACTCACATATATTTAAAGTGTGCTAAGTGGCGTCCTGAGTTCGGCCATTATCATAATGTCGTCTTTCCATTTTGAATAAAATTAATAAGGTCTCGTCGTTGCAGAGGAGAAAATAGAGAAATACACGTTAAAAATAGAAACCTGTTCTGAATTATAATAAAAGAAAGCATTCAACGAATTCCCATTAATGTGCGGCGGACAGCTCTTGAAATTACACTGCCCATGCACACACGCACGCACGCACACACGCACGCACACACACACGCGCACACACACATAAACAGACACACACACACACACACACACACACACATATATATATATATATATATATATATATATGTATAATTAATGGACTCTCCTGTAGTTTTCAACGTATGAGTGTCAAGCAAATCAGTTCCTAGAAACCATCTTTCAGACCACCCTCGCAAATCATTTGATTATACCGGTGAAGGCTTTATACCGTATCAATCAAACTCCAGAGCCTGCTTAGCTAAACCTATCGTTACCACCAGCCTCCGCCCGGGACAGACTATATTTGTGTCTTCACCTTTTTAGCCTTATCTAGTGCGAGTCTCTGGTTATATTCGGTGGTGAAAGACCTAATCTTATCCTTAAGCCACACCCACCATAAATCGCAACGACCCGAAACGGACTACTGTTCACGGCAATATCGTCCATGATCAACCGCCCTCCATACCTCATCGACGTGGACAAGATCAAACTTCGCATACAGGGTACGTTTACTCATCAAGAAAGCACTTCTGAATAGACAACGTAGAGGCTAGACAGCACACGAGCATCAACCTCGCAAGAAAAGTGCGTTTCCTGGATCGAAGCTACATCTATGCTGAAGGACAGGAGATCACGTAGCAGGCGGGCAGCCTTACTCCGATCGTTCAAGCCCTGCGCATTCAAACTAGCTATCTTGGGAGCCATTTTTAGAGTTCATTCCCGACTCAAAAACTGGACGGAAATTTGTGGATGAAAGGACCCCAACGGATTGTCTCAGACTCCCTGTCCCCATCTCAGTCGTCATGTGACGATTTTAAATAATGCCGCCCTCGTCCGTGGTATAGGTCAAGTTTAAGGCCTTATATAATAAAAGATGGTGTATTACACGCACGATATCTTTGTAGTTTTTTTCAGGTCCGGAGTTCCCATCTCTACCATACGGATCTCTGGAAAGGCATCCTATGCATCGTGTAGGTGGTTCCACACTGTAAGATTTTGCATGTGTTCCTAATCCAAGTTATTACCCCAGCAGCATTGGGGAAATTTCAGGGGTCTTATATAGAGCACTCGCCTATTGACTATGGTTTGAGTAAGGGTTTTAAGAGCGTTCGCCTGTTTATTTGATGTGATCTTAACACTCTCGGGAATTTCTTTTTATGAGAAGAACTCTGGTGGAAAGTGTCTGTTGGGCGGAGTGGAAATGTCGTCGGCTGCAGTGGTACTGGGATGGAGTGTTTTGGGAGGAGGGGTATTGGGAATGGAGGCAGTGGTGCTTTCAGAGAGGAAGAAGTGGGGCTGCTTGACGTAATTTCCTCTAGTTTCTTGACTGGCGAAGCCGGTACGGATTGAACCTTGGTTTCGACTTATTCTTCTTAGTGATTTCTTTCCTCTTTTTCTTCTTCTTCCCCTTCCTCTCACCAACTTTTCAGTGATGTGGACCGATGTGGAGCCATCTCCTCGATTTCTAACTCTACTGAATTTTGTTGCCACTGTTGGTACCCCTGCACAACTTGGGGCTTCTCATTCAGCTCTTACTGAAGGGAAGTGGTAGCCACTTTTAATCCCTTCTTTACGACGTCCGTCCACTCTCCAGTTTTCTTTACAGGTGTTCTTTTCTGTGCTGTTGCCGATTTTTCTTCACTTTTCTTTTTGGGTTGCGACTCTAGATTTTTCCTAGGCAAGCCTTCGACAGATGCCCTGCGTCCCCACAAGCCCAACAAAGTGGTCGACGGCCCTCCACAGCAACATAAATAAGTTTTGCCATCACAGATTAATGTGTTCGGTATTTCCATGAACTGCTTTGTGTCCGAAGTAATAGCTATTTCAAAATCGCCTGTGACTATTCCTACCTTACTTTTAATAGGGCAGACGTCGGAGACGTCCCGATATTTCGAAAAAGCTGAGATGATCTTCAGATAAAAATAGGAGGACTATATGTAGAGTCACCTTCGCTTTTCTTGTTCTGTATTCGGTCTGTAGCCTGACTGTAGTAGTAGTCACAATACAGCCTGCCTACGATTTATTTGTATCTTCTGCAGGAAGTGCCTGATAAGAAGCTGCTGGAGTAGAAGAGACGACTACATTTAACCGTTTCAAGAATCAGAGGGTGGGACTGAGACACCAACTTAGTATAACGCTTAAATTCATGCAGTTAGAAAACCAGTGAAAGTAGATCGCCAGACGAGTTGTCAGGAAAATACTAGTAGAAAAGACAGAGGGATGAAACGGCACGTCTGTGAGAGAGTAACTGTAAAAGATATGCCAGGTTAGGGCATGTGATTGCATATCCGTCTCTGGATATTATCGAAATGCACAGCGGGGGCACCAGACCATATATGGCAGCAGGATTCAATGCAAGGACGAATGGTTGAAAAAAACTTCTGAAACGACACAGAGAACCATCTTTTCTTGCATATATATATATATATATATATATATATATATATATATATATATATATATATATATATATATGGACTCTTCTATCATGAACGATAAATGAGGGTTAGCAGTCGATGGTACCATTCGATTTAAACTTATGAATGCTAGGGTCTATTGTGGAATAAACACCTAAGGGAAAGAATATTTCATTTGTGCTTTCTTAAGTGCGACAAAGCCACAGGAAATGTGTTGAAGGAGGATTTTGCTGACATCTCTGCTTCAGAGCTTGATGAAGATGATCACGCTGGGGGGCAGATTACTGTTTTCAAAATCATTTAACTTAATGAAACATGTCTTACGCCACTCCTTTTGGTGTGATGTATGGACTTTCCAGGTTTTCAGAACAAACCTGAGACCTTTCAAGTTATCATTTAATTTGTCTTTATAGCGTAAGAGTGGAAATCCAACTGGACTTTTGGAGTTTGTAAGCTGTCCATAAAGCACTTTATATATATATATATATATATATATATATATATATATATGTTCAAAACAAGTAAAAACAGAACCCTACGTGAAAACGAATATGGCAACATTTGAAAGTACTCGGGAAGAAAATAACATAAAACTAAAATAAGTATGAACTTTGTCAAATTTATTGATGTCGACTAAATTGTAAATTTGAAAAATTTAATAAAATATTGATAGAAAGAACTTGTCGAAATTTTTAAGCAAACATGTTTGAAAGAATCATTGCTGTCGAAATATAATATAAAATAATATAATATATATATATATATATATATATATATATATATATATGTATATATATATATATATATATATATATGTGGGGGTGTATGTGTGTATTATATACTTTATATAGATATATTCAAATAACAAAGAAAATACTGTAATAAAAAATATATATATATATATATATATATATATATATATATATATATATATGAAGAAATATAGTCGTAATGTGTGCTATATTTATGGGATAAAGTGCTCAATATCAGAGATAGAGGGTGTGTAAATATAAAAGTGAACATTGAATCAACATTGAAGTCGACATGCTGTTTCATGCTAGACGCAATCGTTAGGCCATATATATATATATATATATATATATATATATATATATATATATATATATAGTACAATTAATAAATCCATTGGTATATAATCCAAGTAGACCCTAGCAATAATAAATATCAAAACTGATCCACAAAAAGAGTTCAATGCATTTATTATAAAAGAAATGTTAATTACACAACAAAATCCAAAATTACGTCATATGGGGGGTGATCTATTTCGTAATTATAGTAATAATATTAATAATAATAATGATAATATATGTGTGTATGTGCGTGTGAGTGTGTGTGTGCATGTGCATATGTGTAGGTATTGAGTGTGTACCTTTTAGTGGCAGGCATGCGTTCATGTGTTTGTGAATGTATATATTATATACTTTATATACATATACTTAAATAACAAAGAAAATACTCAATAAACCAACCATAATTAATATCTTAATACTTAGAAAAGAAAAAAACACTCTACCATTTAAGCCCTTACTTATATTAAAAACAAAGCACAAATACATGTGAAGGTGCCGGCGTTATATATATATATATATATATATATATATATATATATATATATATATATATATGTGTGTGTGTGTGTGTGTGTGTGTGTGCGTGCATGTATGTGCGCGTGTGTGTCTGTCTGTCTGAAGGCATGGATATAAGTACATGCGTACAAATTCAAACAATAATAAAAAAATTAACTAAAACCCTAACCTCCTACAATTAATATCTTAATACTTATGATACCACCAAATCAAACGAGAAAAACGAAATAATAACCAAGGGAAGACATATATAAGTATTTACCGTGTCGTTTAAGCATTAATGAAAAAGGAAATATATTTATGTACAAAATGAAATACAATTTTCCAAACTCAAGGAAACACTAAAACACTCAAGAATTAACAAGAACAGTGAATGTCTGGAAAACAGGATATCAAAATTGTTACAACTGAAAGAAAGAGAAAATGTATAAAAGCAAAATGAAGAGAATACAAAATGACATTATCGCCCCTTACGAGCGGATGGAATGATTATTGAAAGGAACGTCTATGAAATGCTAGATTCGAAATACAAAAGGTAACACGAATCCTTTCTGTTATGGGACCTTATCCATAATAACATCATGGACTATTCAATATGTAATAACTACTGCGGCTCAAGAGGAGCAGAGATTTCAGTCCGAAGTCCGGTGATCGGCTGATCGGCTGATCGGTTGAATTCCCCGCCCGAACGAGTCTACGCCGAAGAAAGGAGTCTCTTTCGGGGAGGAGCATATTTTTGGCCGAGCCCACGGGCCGGGAGATCCCACGTTAAACCGGTCTTGTGTCACATGATGCCCTCGTGGGGGGAGGGTGACTAAATACTGTTCAGCCTGAAGTCCGTGAGAAGTCTGTCAGTCAGTCAGTCGAGTTGGAGGCAGTCCGAAACAGAGTCGCGTTCAGACAATTACTACTAAACCTAATTGTTCGTACAAACACTTTCTACTTCTCTGTATATATTCCTGTTTGTAATATTCTGTGTTATTCCATATCCGTGTTCGAGTTCTTCTTTATTGGTTCTACCTTGGACCATCACCATGGTAGAAGGAACCGGACCATAACACTTTCAATCACACATTTTATGTTTGTATTAATTATCATTCTCTGTCTCACTCAATCTCTCTTTCTCTCTCTCTTTCTTTTTCACTCTACCTATACTCCCCGAATAGTAGACGGACAGGTCCGCATACGTGAACGGGACTCAGTATGCTGAAGATATCATCAATCAGCTGACAAACATTTACTTATATTAATTAGCTGAAAAGATGCTCGTCAGGCTTTTAAGCTTGCTCGTGCGGAGGGCTCATAATTGGGGCTTCACCACAACAGATAGAAAGGAGGAAATACTACAGGCATCGATAAACTATAGAAGAACTCAAAATTGATCGCCGCATTTAAGTATTGCAGCAATATTTAAGCTTACCTTTTAAAAGTTCAATGATAATTCTTCTGCTGCCATTTAAAGACAATTTGAGGTACGTAGGTCCTTACTTTCTGTACAAACAATTATTTTTATATCATGGGTGACTGTCACTGGATTTCGCAATTAATTTCGACTATTCTCAAATATATTTTAGAGTCATAAAAATTGTTATCATACAAAAAATATTCGCCGAAAATAATCGTAATAATAAAAATTGGGAATCCAAAATTTCAGGAAAGCGGGAAATATATATATATATATATATATATATATATATATATATATATATATATATATATATCTTTTAATTTATGTAAGAAAGTTTTATATGTCTCTCTTTTTTTACGATCAATTAGGTGCACACTACATTTTTAGTTTGTCAAAATGTGCATTTACTTCTCTAAGGGATGACGTGCAAATCTAAAAGACGGAAATAAAGAACAAAATTGCCGTCGGATGTTCGTATTTAAGAGAAATATTTTCGACCGGAATACTTGAGGGTAATCGAATTAGTGAAAGAAGATCATAAAAGGAAAAAAAACAAACAAAAAAACAAGAGAGAGAGAGAGAGAGAGAGAGAGAGAGAGAGAGAGAGAGAGAGAGAGAGAGAGAGAGAGGATGAAATCAGAGTGAAATAACTGAATGAAATGTACAAAGAAGCATTGAAATTCTTAGACCAAAACATTTCTCAAAATTTGACTTAATGACAAAAGCACGGAATGTGTTTGAATCCATTCTTGCTCCTGGTAAGTTTTTTTGCAGTCCCCGTATATGGGCTAGGTCATATATATATATATAGGTCATATATATATATATATATATATATATATATATATATATATATATATATATATATATGTCATATATATATATATATAGATCATATATATATATATATATAGGTCATATATATATATATAAATATATGACATATATATATATATATATATATATATAGGTCATATATATATATATATATATATATATATAGGTCATATATATATATAGGTCATATATATATAGGTCATATATATATATATAATATATATATATATATGACCTATATATATATATATATATGACCTATATATATATATATATATATATGTTATATATATATATATATATATATAGGTCATATATATATATATAGGTCATATATATATATAGGTCATATATATATATGTTACATATATATATATATATATGACCTATATATATATGACCTATATGTATATATATGTTATATATATATATATATATATATATATATATATATATATATATCCAAGCCCATATACGGTGCTGCAATATATATATATATATATATATATATATATATATATAATGATAATGGACACTCCTATTTGAGGAAACCTATTCATTAGCCAATCCCTATTGCAGACTCTCGCTCAGGTACATATTTGTTTGTTCAACACACACAGAGCCAACCTGTGCCTTATACTGCAACTATGCTGAGCAGACCGTAGTTAAAATTTCTGGGAGATAGAGCATGTTATCTAGAATGATCAGCGCCAGCATACTCAAAACCTCATGCTAATTGTTATCTTCTGATTTTACAGTGGCTTGGTATATTACGTTGTTTTTCAAGCAATTGCCGTTTAGGGGACTTTCGTTGTTTGCTCTGCAGTTATACGTGGGTTTGATTAATGCGGTGGTTTGTTGGGTGTTTTACTGTTGGGCTTTTTTTAATTATTTATGTCATTTTCTCTGTGCAACTGTAACTGATTTTATTGTTTTTGTTGAATATCTAATGTCTAGTGGGGAGTAGAGATTGTGTATCAGTTTCATGAATATTTTTCCTACGTTTGTTTTTATGTTTTTGTACGGTTGGTTGACGTTTTATTTTCTTAGTGCCAGTTTTTTTTTTTTTCTGATGAGTGGATATTATATGAGTTTTGGCGAAAATCTGTTATATATTAGGGCTGTTTCATTATCTGTGTTGACTTCGTCGAAGATGGCTTCACTAGAAGACATGTCGGAAAACCTGTGGTTAATTGATTGTGGTTTGCCATTGAGCTTTCTGTATGGTTGATAAATTCCATTTCCCAGATTGAATGTGATACCTTAGAAATATACATTTTTTTTCGATTAGTTTTTATGAAATTTTTTGAATCCCTTATATTTGAAATTCGTTAAGATTATTTTTCTGGCTTTATCTGATTTTTTTTTACTAGTTAGTTTCTTATGATCACGTAACAGTCATCAATGTAGGTTCAATAGCATTTTTATCCCTTATTTTACAAAATAGGTCAGCCATGGCACTTTTTTCTTTGGAAACGAATCTCACAGACACAAGATAACAAATAAACACGTGCCAATATAATCAACTAACAATAAAAGCGGAACCTAAATATAAACTCGGACGAGGCCGAGGATTTTCTAGAATCTGCTAGGCAATCTTGAAAAGTGTGTACGACAAGGATGCGTCTTTTCGCCGGACTTATTTTTGGCGGTCAAAATCTTAAAAACATAACAACAGGATGTCTCGGATGAAAGCGAAAAGAATAGACTAAATATTAATCTGCAAGACAAAATTACAAATACATAAATCAAACAAGTAAAAGAATTTAAATATCCGGGAAACATATTAAGAGAGGCCAGAAAGTGTGAAGTGGCATTGGGAAAGAAAAAGAAACCTTCCAAAATCTGAGCAAAGTATCCAGTCAGTTATGTGCTATGCCTGATACACGCTTAGGCTATCATATATCTTTCCATACATGACTGACAACGCAGATTATTTCCAGCGGTAGGTTGCCATTTCTATCTGTGGTAGAACAGTCACAGTATAGGGCTATAGATCCCTTTCTGTCTTTCTGTTTACTCATAGCTGGGCGGGGGCGAGAAGAAAAAGATTCATAACTTTCGCAAGGGTATTAACACGTAAGTGAATGTAATGGATTCGACTGGAATTCGAACTCGGCTCACCGATTGCTCAATCCGAGCAACTATCCATTACTCCTCCGGGAAAATCTAGAAGATGATTCATACCTTTCGCAAGGGAATTAGCACGTAAGTGAATGCAATGAATTCGACTGGAATTCGAACTCGGCTCTCCGATTCCTCAATCGGAGCCGCTATCCATTACTCCTCCGGGAATATCTAAAAGAGGATTCATACCTTTCCCAAGGGTATTAGCGCGTAAGTGAATGTAATGGATTCGATTGGAATTCGAGCCGCTATACATTACTCCACCGTGTCTCCTCGTTAAATCAAGTCCATTTCTGTATTAAATAAATATTTGTATCTACAAAACTAACGTATATACAGAATATGGTGGACTATCTCGTCGTATTCGACATATGAGGGTCATGCAGCTCAGTTCCTAGAAAGCGACAGATATGATTTGATTATAATAATGAAGGCTTTGTGCAAAACCAAATACACTTTTTGAAGCGACCCTCTGCAGGTTTTGAATTCAGAGTTATCCTTCTCCTAGACCAATTGCAATCAAAGGCTATAGAATCCTATGATTATAATGCAATTTTTATGATTTCTCAAGCTTTCAGGCGCATATTGCAATTGGACCGCTTATTACAATTGTTTATATATATATATATATATATATATATATTCCGACGATTATTTTAATATATTTTCTGTTTATATCTTAGTTTTATAGATACAAATATTTAAGTAAAAGTATTAACAATATTTAACAATATTTAAAAATATTAACAATATTTAACAATATTTACCGGCTCGAATATCCCAATAATTTCACAGAAATTGTGTTCTTTTACAGATACGTATCCTACAAAAATGCTACCTGATGTTTCCGTGTAGGATAGGGGTTCGATTCCTATAGGAGGACATATGGAATTTCTCGTACATTCATGTTGGTAAATGTAGTTAATACATTTTATTAAAATCAGAGTATTCACTTAAATATTTGTATCAGTAAAAATAACGTATACACATAATATATATGTGTGTGTGTGTGTGTGTATATATATATATATATATATATATATATAATATATATATATATATATATATATATATATATATATATATATATATATATATATATTATTAAACTACTAGTATTACACGGTTGGAAAAAAACTCGGATAGCACAACTTGTAAATATATCAAAACAAATTGGTCCTAGATGAAAACTAGAAACATCCGAACAGGATGAAATAATATGTATATATATATATATATATATATATATATATATATATATATATATATATATATATATATATTATATGCGCAGTACTTATTGGAAAGTGCTTAATGTCAGTGATAGAGCTGACATATTCAGTAGTATGGACATAAGTTTCTGACCGTGGGTTTCACGATTTTACGATCATCAGACAAGTTGTCTGATGATCGCAACCCATTGTGAGACATCTACAAAAACATTCCTGTCCACATTCACAATATAAAAAATCACTAATCGACAACACAACTATCACACATCATGAAAACAACAAACTAAGATTACAGATACTAGAAGCAATTTATATAAAAAAATTAAAGCGGGCCCTGAACAGAATCAACTATGAATCCTGCAGTAATGTTGTGAAATGCCTGTAAAGGAACAGTTTTTTTCATGCTTTAATACGTACATGAACATGATATTATAACATAGAGGGAAAAAATCGTAATGAAGATGATCTTGGAAGAAGAACGAAGGTACTTGGGAAATGAATATAAAAGAAATTTATACAGCTATAGCACATTTCTCTCATTTTTAACATCAATACATGGAAGGTTATTTATGAGTACGAACAGATTTTATAAATAATTAGCAGACATAATGTCTGTAATTTATTCAGTCAGACATCTCTCTCTCTCTCGCTATCTATATAGATATATATATATATAAATATATATATATACATACACAGACGTGTGCGCGCGCGCGTGTGTGTGTGTGTGTGTGGCAACAATATTCTAAGGATGGACGAATTGTAGACATACCTATATATTGATTCTGGTGAGAAACGACAAAGTGAAACAAGTTTCTTAGAAGCTGGCCTAGCAATAGATTTCAATATAGTCCTTCCACTTCTTGTCAATGATTAAAACATCATTATATATATATATATATATATATATATATATATATATATATATATATATATATATATATATATATTCTATCTTCCTTAATCCTGTACGTTTTTTGTTGCCTCTTATTCTCTTCCACACTAGTAGCTTTTTGCGTCTTAGTAGCATTATCGTCTTGATTGGGGTGAAATGCTTAATACTTCTGGCCCGATGACTTTCTGCTAGGATAGATTGCTGCATACTAGGATAGTTTCCCTCAAGACCGATAACATGAAGAAGTTACTTTCCTGCTCAGTCGACCATGGTAACATTCGATCCCAGGTTTCATAGTCATAATGCGAACGTTATCAACACTCGGCCACAAACATAAATACATTTTATTTTAAACCCGTAACCCTCAAGGGTCGTAGCCGTATCACATTTACTGGAGTAGCAGGGTTGTTTCCTTGTGGAGACCGACCCTCCTCAGGCTGGTTTTGAATTCATAGTTTTTCCTTCTTCTAGACTGGTTGCTATCTAAAGCTATAGGATCCAGTCTGTCATGTTATTTATCCATAGCTGAGGGTGGAGAAGAGATAGATCCATACCTTTCCCAAGGTTATTGGCACGGAAGTAAATCTAATTAACTCGGCTGGTATTCGAATTCCGCTCTCCGATTCCTTAACCCGAGCATCTGACCATTACTACTCTACGCATACATATTGATTACTCATTCTTGTCAGATGATTAGACTATCCATTGTTCCCCGATGCGCCATTATCTTCCTTTTCTTGCCCTGAAAAGTCTCTTGAGACCAATAAGTGATTGAGCAATCTTGTAGCAAAGATGACACAAGAAGCGCGACTTCTCCGTCGCCATCAAATCACTTCGAGGAATATTCCTCTGGTACCAACAACATGTCTTTTTAATCCAAATTCTGACTTTGGAAAACTTTGTTGCAGACAACGCAGGTGTTGCCTTCTGGAATTTGAGAAAAGAGATTAACATATGCGGCCTGTTTCTGTGTATTCTCATGAGACTTAGCCTGACTGTTGTGTACCCAACATTCGAAAGTAAGATACGCCAACACACTTCATATTTCCAGCTCTTTTTATTATCAAATGCGGACCAGCCTCCTTTCCGAAGAACTTGCCTGACTGGAGCACGTATAACCTTTATAAACTACCAAAATAAATGTCAACCTATTTTGACGGAAAACCGCGAGTAAGAACTATTTTCACTAACACTTCCCAGGAGTGAACATCAACATATAGTATTTTAATTCATATATCATATATATATATATATATATATATATATATGTGTGTGTGTGTGTGTGCGTGTGTGTGTGTGTGAATATACCCAAGTATAAGGTTGGTATATACGGAATAAATTCCAATAACCAACAAATACTATTCTTAAGAGTGGTAAATAAACAGTGGAGCAAATATAATTATATATATATAATTTAATTATATATA
>OZ010612.1:62176340-62181340 GCA_963932145.1 Acanthosepion lycidas
TTGGTAGACATAATTCCAAAGAGGTTTATAGTCCATACAAGAGCTCTTACGGTGTTGCAACAAAATCCGATGCTTGACGAAAAGAAACGAAATTGGCAATAAAAACAAAAGTTGTATATGCAGATACACGACCCTTTGACAACTAACTAACCTTTTTCTCTCAACCCTTTTCCAGCATGGAATATGAGCGCAGAGCAGCGTTAGTAGCTTCATTTCGCGACGGGAAGAAACTTTCAGAAATAATGCCCTTGTTTGTGTTCAAGAGGATCATGGTGAAGGAAATTTGGAGGAAGTAGAAGGCGTATGATAACAAGGATGAATTTACTGCAAACAAAAGGCCCACAACGTTCATTCTTCGGCCGTTAGAACCGAAGAGTTCGCCGTCGCCGCCAAGGAAACAGTCGACAATGATGGAAGCCAGAGCTACGCCAAGATCGCCGCTGACATTGGTTCTCACAAGTCGACGATCTGACGAACGATCAAAAAAGAACATTAGTTACTCCTCCTACCGCAAGTCTCACCGTATGCTCATCACGAATGCCTACAAGAAATCGAGGAAGGTCAAGGCGGCGGCTTTGCTGAATGAGCTCAAGCATGGATCCGCCGGGATACTTCGGTTTTTTATGATGAAAAGAATCTCATCCAGGACCAGACGAGCAACAGGCATAACGACATGTCGATCTGCAAAGACATCGAGGACGTTCCCGTCGTGAACCATACGAAGTTGTCCCTCCTCCGTTATGGTCTTTGGCGTCATCTCCAGTGAGGGGGGCGTCATGCCTCCGTTCTTCTTTCAAAAAGGCCTGAGAGTTTTACCAGGAGGTGCTGAGGAGTGTGGTGAAGCTCTGGATGGACTAGATCGCCGCTGAATGCGCCTACGTTTTACAGCAGGCGTGGCTGTTCAACAATGTTCCTCACCACTGGTCGCCGGACTTGTGTCCGCCCTCCTCACCCGACTGCAACCCCCATTGACTATTTCTTCTGGGGTGTGATCAAGGCCAAGACCAACGAGAACGCCCACAATATGGTCGACTCCTTGAAGGCTGCCATCGTGGAGGCGTTCACCGCTATGGACAAGGATAGTGAAAGCTTGTGACTCATTTCGCGCCCGCCTTGAGATGGTCGTCGCCGGCGACGGCGGTTATATTGAAAAATAATGTATTAGGTTAGTGCAAAAATAATGACGTAATAATATCGTTTTTTGACGTAACGTCAAAAAACGACATTATTACGTCATTATTTTTGCACCAACCTAATAGTATATAACTCTAACTGTTACTATTAGATTGGTGCAAAAATAATGACGTTATAATGTCGTTTTTTGACGTTAAAAAATACCTCAAAAACGACACTATTACGTCATTATTTTTGCACCAACCTAATAAATAAACTGTCGGGTCTCTGCATCTACAACTTTTGATTTTATTGCCTATTTTTTTTTCTTTTTGTCAAGTGTCGGATTTTGCGGCAACACCCTGTACCGGAGGAAACAAATATTCGTACACATACAAATTTTCAATTTATTTTATTTCCAACTAATCAATAAAGATACTTTTAATATAATTAACTATACACAGATGCATAACTAAATAAGAATAGAAGACAGAAGAAAATTGATTTAATAGAAGTAAACCCCATCTATTCATTTTAATGGGTGAAAAAATATTCTTACCAATATATATATATATATATATATATATATATATATATATATATATATATTAGGTTGGTGCAAAAATAATTTCGTTTTCTCACATAGTAACATATGTTAGAAAATGAAATTATTTTTGCACCAACCTAATATATATAATCTTCATTTAATATTTTGTAGAATAGCGATTATTCACATCTACAGCAAATAACCTCTTACTTCTTCTTGATTTACAACGAGCGCTTGAACTTGCTGACCTTGATCAAATTGTTGATCACGCTAGATAACACGCTGTCTCCCAGAAACTGTAACTAAGGTCTGCTCAGCATAGTTGCAGTAAAAACCATAGGTAGGCTCTGGTGATGTTGAATAAACTCAAATATGCCTGAGCGGGAGTCTGCAATAGGGATTGGCTAGCCTCCGTAATTGACGGGTATCCTCGAATGCGAGTGGCCAGCTATTTTATATATATATATATATATATATATATATATATATATATATATATATATATATAGAACACATGCACACATCAAGTGCTCCACACAAGATTCAATCATCTTCAGCTGAGGGCCGTGCGTCAGCAAAGTTTCGTCCCATTAAGATTGTCTGTCTATTTTTATACCCTTTATAATGTGTAACACCTGGTTTTACATCCAAGATGAAACAGGCGACTCTACGTGATCCACGAATAGGCCGGAAGATTACATACTAGTCCGGGTATGCCAGATTTCAGGCGGGCGCGATCTTCTAAAGGTTTCCCATCCCATCATCCCTACATGCGCAGGCCAGTCCTCAACGTCCATAAGGAACTGTTGCAGAACCCGATCACATAAGAGATAAGATACTTTACACCACCACCAATCGCTAACACGAGCCCACTTTCATTAACAAGGCCCCTACCAGAGACTGACTTTGAAAAATGCATAAATAAGCGTTCCGAAGACAAATACTTAGTGGCTGACGAAGCCCGTTAACTGACGGTTTGAAATAGTCTATTCCGATGTTGAGGTAATTTTTTTTTGCTGTAAAAAATACATATGCTCTTTTAAAATAAAAACATCGAGCTCTCTCTGGACTTTAATAATTAGTATTACTAGGATCCATCCGGATTATATACCAACAGATCAATTACCTGTATCTATATATATATATATATATATATATATATATATATATATATATATATATATATATATATGCATGTATGTATGTATGTATTCACACGTGCACATATTAATATATATTCACTACCCGCACACACACACACACACACACACACACACACACACACACACACACATATATATATATATATATGCAAATGTATAGAAAAATAAGAAAGAACACATTAGCTTAATAATCCGAAGTTCTTCAGTATTTTTTTATTCCAGTGCTCAATACAAAAGTAGAGCCTAAATTATAATTATTTTTTAATAATATATCATTCCTTCGCTGCATATGAGTTTTCATGTTTCAAAAACAGGAGTTAAAAACTTTAATTTAATTATAAAAAATTAAATTAAAGTTTTTAGCTCCTGTTTTTGAAACATGAGAACTCTTATGTAGCGAAAGAATCATATTTTTAAATACAATCATATATATATATATATATATATATATATATATATATATATATATATGTATGTATATATATATATATATATATATATATATATATATATATATATATATATATATATATATATTTAAAAGTCACACTCCGTGTGGATTTAAACTAGGTTCTACTGAGGGCTAATTGTGCCTCCACTACAGCAATGATAATTTTGAAGAAACAACTTCCGGCCGAAATACCGATTTGGGCCGAAAATTGTGTTCTTCAAATAACATACTCCGTGGAACTTCAACTGAGTTGAGTTCATCAAATCACAAACTCTTTAGAACTTTAGTCACAAAATCTCTGACTTTAATTTTGATTCATTGGCATTTTGAAAAAATAAAATTAATTTCACCAATTCACAAAGTTTTAGAGATCTTTTAAACTGAACTTAAAACAAAGAATTTAAATTCACAAATGTTTTATAATACTTTAAATTAATCATAAATTAAAGCTTTAAAAAAAAAAAATGTTTACAGCTATTTTAAAAATTGAGGTTTTATCTCCTCATCCGGACAGAGATCCCAGTGCTGGATGTTCAAGCACCAGATGACAATTTGGAAAAAGTTTTCGTGTGAGGCTTTTGCGTCCTTTAGGGCTTCATAGGATTAAGTTTATGTTTACAGAGACCTAAGAGAAGTTTTAGCCAGGAGAAATAAACTACAAATTTTAATTACGTAATCCCTATTCAATATAAATAATCATAAATTGGAATTAGTATGGAGTATGTCCTCCATTTATTAGTTTCAGTGTTACTTGAATTTGATCGAGTTATCAACAATCGTCTGATCCATATTTTGCCACTCATTTAGCAGTGTTTCTTTAAGGTTTGCCACTAACGTGATTTTGGTTGCATGCTCTAGAAGTTTTCGGTCAAGGTTGCTCCCAAACGTGCTCTATTGTTAAGATTTTGGGCTACCCATGGCAGTAACTTGATTCCTTGCGATTTCTTCAAGGCCTCTGATACTTGTATAACATGGCGCTCCATCTTCTTGAAAAAGGTAGACATTTTTGTCAATCTGGTTTCAAATAGTGGGAGTAGTCCTTTCTCTAATATTTGAAGGTATTTTGAACCATTCAAGCGCTCGTCAACAAGCATCAGCTCAGATTTCTCTCCAAACCAGACAGCGTCCCACACCATTACTCGAATCCCTCCATGTTTCTCGGTCACCTGCAGATATTCAGTGTTTCAAGTCTCATTCTGATTTCTCCAAACATAAACCAGTCTCGAATTAACAACTGCCAAAATGCATAATATTTGCTATTGAATTCTCTCGTCCAATCCATACGAAGGTTCCTATTAACCTCTGAAATGAAGGGCTTCTTTCTTACAACTTTTCTTTGATAGCCTAGGTCTTTCAGAGTCTTTCTCACTACATATGGTGACACTTCCATGCCGTTGGCGACATCTTTGACGCTCTGACAACGGTATCTGATGACTTCCCTATTCAGTGCCCTTTTCGTTCGCTCAGACACGATGTTTGGTCTTCCTGAACGCTGTTGCACATGACGATGGCCTGCTTCATTAAATTTCTTGACAATATTATTAACCGTCTGATTATTAACCTGAAAAAAAAAATAACAATTTCTTTATTTGACTTGTTACACTGATGGCATCTTATTGTTTACACTTGTTGAAATTCACTAATTTCCTTACTTCCACGAATTTTAATTGCAAGATTTAAGTCAACTATTGTTCATGAATGAGAGTAGCTTGATGCTAAAATGACA
>OZ010612.1:62186340-62201340 GCA_963932145.1 Acanthosepion lycidas
CGGGAAAATCTAGAAGAGGATTCATACCTTTCCCAAGGGTATTAGCACGTAAGTGAATGTAATAGATTCGACTGGAATTCGAACTCGGCTCTCCGATTCCTCAATCCGAGCCGCTATCCATTACTCCTCCGGGAAAATCTAGAAGAGGATTCATACCTTTCCCAAGGGTATTAGCACGTAAGTGAATGTAATTGATTCGACTAGAATTCGAACTCGGGTCTCCGATTCCTCAATCCGAGCCACTATCCATTACTTCTTTTGGGAAAATCTAGAAGAGGATTCATACCTTTCCCAAGGTTATTAGCACGTAAGTGAATGTAATGGATTCGACTGGAATTCGAACTCGTCTCTCTGATACCCCAATCCGAGCCGCTATCCATTACTCCTCCGGGAAAATCTAGAAGAGGATTCATACCTTTCCCAATGGTATTAGCACGTAAGTGAATGCAATGGATTCGACTGAAATTCGAACTCGCCTCTCCGAGTCCTCCATTCGACCCGCTATCCATTACGCCAATATGAAAAAAATATATATTCTCATAAGGTCTAAAAAGGTCATGAATTAGACATTTGATAAATTTCTTTTGCGTTCTTAGAAAAAAGTAGTGATAAATCGATATTTGATAAATGCTGCATCATTACGAAGGAAAAAAGAAAGATTAGAGAAAATCCTGATGTTTTGGTAAAGAGTATGAAATTGAGAGAAATGATTGGTTATAGGGGGAATTGAGGAAAGGACGAACTCGCTTCAAGGATAGAAGTTGACAACTGATGTGGCATTTAAACTTTTGAAGATTGTAGTTTTCAGCTAAACAAATAAACGGAAGGGAGTTCTACTGTCGGGAAGTGCGAGAATATAAACTGTTGGAGTAGAAGTGGCGGTTACGTTTATCTAATGCAACAGTAAAAGGGTGGGACTTAGATAACTGTTGTGGCCTGTTTAGGGGCCAGAAAGAAAGACACGGAAGATGAAGGTAAGTTGAAAAATTATATTGAAGACATATATAAAACAATAGTGTTATTAGGTTGGTGCAAAAATAATGACGTAATAATGTCGTTTTTTGACGTATTTTTTAACGTCAAAAACGACATTATTACGTCATTATTTTTGCACCAACCTAATACTAATAAGTAGATTAGCACTGCGTCCACTATTTCACTCCACTTCACACTCTACACGCTCTATTCGACTCTCGGAGTTTGTATTTATGAGAGGAGGAAGAGTTCATTCTATTGTAGGAGGGTTTAGTAGCTCGTTTAAATTCATGTAATCGGGGCACCAGGGATAAAAGTTCATCAGAGCAGTTACCATGAAAATATTTGATGAAAAGACAGAGGGAAGCCACATCTCGTCTGTGAGAAGGTGACGGAAGTCGAGATGACAAGTCAGGGGCGATTATATTACACATCATTCCTCGGTTTTAGCGTCGTGTTCAGATTGGGGAAAATTAGATTGTTTTTTTTTTCTAGGAGCTTTTTAGGGGTCTGTTTGTCCCCCAAATAGTTTTGTTCGGTGGTTGGTTGCTGTTAGCGATGATGATGATGATGACGACGACGATGATGATGACGATGATGACAACGACGACGATGATAATGAAGACGAAGGCGATAATGATCACGACGACAATGATGATGATGACGACTACGACGATGATGATGACGATGAAGATGTCATCGATGATGATGACGGTGATGACGATGTTGTTCACGATGAAAGTGAAGACGATGAGGACGAAAACGACGACGATGATGATGATGACGGCGATGGTGACGATGAAGATGACGACGATGAGCATGATGATGAGGACAATGTTGATGATGATGATGTTGTTGACGATGGTGATGACAACGACGACGATGATGATGACGGCGATGACGATGACGACAACGATGATGATGACGACGACGACGATGACAATGATCACAACGACGACGATGATGATGACGGCGATGATGATGATGGTGATGATGATGACGACGATGATAGAGAAATGAATAGAAGAACAAGATGACTAATAGGTAACGGACTTTGAAATTGGGGAGCCAAGTTCCAATTCCAGTTAGGTTCATCATATTCACTTACGCACAAATACCCATAGGTCCACCTCACTTCCTCCAGCTAAGGGTTAATAAGTAAATTATTTTTTATCTTTAAAAAAAATTCTTAAAATCTAAAAATATTTTCTGGCTTTAACTAAGCTGTAAATGTTTGATAAGCCTTACGAAGCAAAACAATCAATGAATTACTGATTAGCTACAGAATCATAACTTTTAGATTTATTTACATTCTCTGGAATATAAATGAATAGAAAACACCGTGGCCATATAGTGGGGGATTAGCTCATACATTGTTTGTAAGGTAGAATTGCTCCCCAACTTTATATCCAAATCATAATTTCTTGTTTGTTGATAAGCCATAGAAAACAAATCAATCAATCAATGAATTACTGATTAGCTACACAGACATGTCTTTTAGATTAATTTGCATTCTCTGGAGTATAAATGCATAGAAACTGTCGTGGCCACAAAGTGAGGGATCAGTTTATATATTGATTGTAGAGGAGAATTGATTCCCCACTTTACATCCAAATAATAATTTCGTGTTTGTTGATAAGCCATAGAAAACAAATCAATCAATCAATGAATTACTGATTAGCTACACAGGCATGTCTTTTAGATTTATTTGCATTCTCTGGAGTATAAAAGCATAGAAACTGTCGTGGCCACAAAAGGAGGGATCAGTTTATATATTTATTGTAGTGCAGAATTGATTCCCCACTTTACATCCAAATAATAATTTCTTGTTTGTTGATAAGTCATAGAAAACGAATCATCAATCAATGAATTACTGATTAGCTACACAGACATGTCTTTTAGATTCATTTGCATTCTCTGGAGTATAAATGCATAGAAAACATCGTGGCCATAAATGGGGGATCAGTTTATATATTGATTGTAATATAGTACTAACCCTCTACTTTGTATCCACATTATAATTTCTTGTTTGTTTATGAAATTCTGATGAGGTATAAAACCACCTTCTCTTCCCTCTCCAGCTATTGAGTAATTAGTAATACTTGTATCATTAAAACATTATTCTCGCAAAAAAATCTAAAGATATTTTCTGGCTTTAAATAACCTGCAAATGATTGATAAGTCTTCTTTTCCCTTTCAGTTACCTGCGATATATGGTTATGGTAAAAAGAGCTGTTTCCATAAAAGAAAAATTCGGCAATCATTGATGAGTAATTAGAGATATCGTCAGTTGAAATTTATAAGTCTTTTAACTGTCATAGCTCTTTCTATTACTAATGAGAGTTTTCTTCCATTTTTTTTTAAATGTTGTGCGAAAGCGAAGAACTTGGTTACGTCATTAATTTCCCTTTGAGTTACGTGTATTATGCATTTTAGCTGGTGCAGCTGAAGGTGAGATTAAAATGTCATAATGCAGAGGACATTCGCCGCTGGATTTCTATTATTCAGGTGCAAATCGTGGACATTTCCTGGGTTAAAGAGTTAATATCAAAATATAATTTGAGTACGTATGACAAGCACACAACACAATGGGTAATTATCACTGGAGACGCTAAAAATGAAGCACCTCCCAACAGACTGCCACATGGAACGGACAAAATCTGCAAAAAAAGAACGCCGAAAAAAAAATTGAAAACAAAGAGTATGGTCCTTAATTGTCACTTAAAACATTTGGAAATGATTTAGCCCTCAATTTGCACTTCTTCTTGATGTTGTGCATCTTGATAGGTCTGGAATCTGCGTCATTTTCAAGCGCCGACGTTCCACCTTACCTTTTGCTCACAGCACAATATGGGTCGTTTCTACCCCAGGGCAACAAAGACATGTTGTTTTTTAGAAGTTAAATTGTTTCCTCAAATTATATACACATGTCGTGTGCGTAAGTGGTTCGAGGTAAACGAGTCTTGGGCGTGCGACATACATCGACTTCCATAACTACATATACGCAATTTTGGAATAATAATAATAATAAAAATAAAAATAATAATAATAATAATAATAGTAATAAAAAGCTATAAACATACAAGGACCTTGAAATGGAAATCTCAAAAATGTGGCACATAGGAACATCAACTCTCTTTGTTGTATTTGGAGCCCTCGGATTGGCTGGAAAAGATTCCAATAGACTCATTTAAGGGATTCTTGGTAGCCCATGCCTTAAAGAAATACAAAAGATTGTTCTCAAGAGTACAGCCCACACCTTATGAAGGATTTTATCTATGTAAATTTTTTTGTGTGTGTCAGTGGAAAATGTCATGATGCCATTTCTAAACTTAGGTTTCTGGGCGGGACCCGGAACGAAGTGTGTACACACCAGAAATCAAAGGAAATAATAATAATAATAATAATAATAATAATAATAATAATAATAATAATCTATAAAAATACAAGGACCTTGAAATGGAAATCTCAAAAATGTGGCACATGGGAACATCAGCTATCCCTGTTGTATTTGGAGCCCTCGGATTGATTGAAAAAGATTCCAGTAGACTAATTGCGGGATTCCTGTAAGTACATACCTTAAAGAAATACAAAAAAAATGGTTCTCAAGTGTACAGTCTACACCTTACGAAGGGCTTTATCTATATAAATTTTTTTGTGTGTGTGTGTCAGTGGAAAATGTCATGATGCCATTTCTAACTTTAAGTTTCTGGGCGGGACCCGAAACGAAGTGTGTACACACCAGAAATCAAAGGAAATAATAATAATAATAATAATAATAATAATAATAATAATAATAATAATAATAATAATAATAATAAATTGGTGAAGAAATATGAGTAAAGAATAATACATTGACTGAAGCTGTAAAATATTTTAAAAAAGAAAGCAAAGGCGAATGCAACCGATCGGATACAGAAACGATGACCAAATAAACCTCTTCAGGGTCAATACTCTGCCCGTCCGAAACAAGCTGATGTAGACAAACCTTGTACTCATCGGTTGCTACATAGTGCATGGTTAAAAGCTGAAACCGAAGGTTTTATTCTTGCTGCACAGGACCAATGCTTGCTAACTAGAAATTACTATGCTCAAATACTGAGAAATTGTGTTAGGACAAAATGCAGATTCTGTGATAAATATCGAAAAACAAATAAACCATCTTGTATCGGGTTGCATGTTGTCGGCAACCGCTGAATATAAAACACGGTATGATAGAGTAGGTCAATATCTATACTGGAAAATTTGCAATTCTTACGGAAAGGAAACTGCAATCGGTATGAACACCACTCAGACCCGGTTAGAGAGACAGCACCTGTAACAAATTTCTGGGAATTTAAAATACACAGAGACAGAACAATCAAGGCTAATGGCACTGATATCGTTATTAGAGACTGTAAAGACAAAATATGCTTTCTTATTCACATAACAGTCCCTGCAGACTTTAAGGTATCTTTGAAGATCTTCAAAAAATTATTAAAATATAAGGCAAGCGAAATCTCAAATGTACATGAGAATATCAGCAATTCCTTTTGTAGTTGGAGCCCTCAGATTGATTGGAAAATATTCCAAATGTCTCAATGAAGGATTCCTGGTAGCCTATGTCTTAAAGAAATACTAAAAAATTGTTCTCACAGGTACAGCCCACGCCTTACGAAAGGCGTCACCTATGTAAAATATATCTGATTTATGTATTTTTTTTAAACTGCTGAATGGAAAATGTCGTGATGTCATTCCTGACCTTAGGTTTCTGGTTGGGACCCGGAGAGAAATGAGTATAAATCAGAAATCAAAGGAAATAATAATAATAATAATAATAATAATAATAATAATAATAATAATAATAATAATATGAGGGGAATTTCCTCTGCTAAAGAGTTAATATGAAAATATAATGAGGGAGCACATGCCAAACACACACCAGAAATTAACGTTCAAGGGGCAAAAACGAAAGCTCCCCCTCCCCCAAAAGAGGGTCACACGGCATGCACCGAATTAGCCATAAAATAAATGAATAAACGAAAAAAAAAATCATGGTCCTTAATTGTCGTTTAACAGATCTGGAAATACTAGAAATAATAAACTAAATGATGCACTCTTGAACCATGGACATCTGAATATACCCCACCCCCGCCTATGTCATGGGCAGGACGTGCTATTTAGTCTTCGTCGATAGTCGTCCTAAAGCTGGTATATTGACGGTCAAAGACAAAACAAAAATAATTACAAATCTCAATACTTACGAAGAAATACTCATACCAAATAGGTTGTCGCCCTGGTTACCAAGGGCCGCTTAACATCAGAGAGGAGCCAGTCTGCGACCGAAAAATCTGTTACTGGAACAAACTCTTCCAATAACGACTATTTACAACCTTCAACAAAGTGATTTAATGCCAAATCGACTTATAAAAAGAAAGCGAACGAAATGGAATCGTGAAGAATATCAAGTCATGACAGCAGAAAAGTGCACTAAATGACATCACGGATCAAACATACAAAATCTGTGAGAACTATGGTAGGAAGTAAAATAAAACCTCCATCTCAACCCAAATATGCTTGCTAATGTCCGCAGAGACATCATGCGAAACAAATGACTCTCAAATACCGACATAGATAAGATATAAGACAGAATACAATAACCCATCACTCAAACAGTAAAGAGATAAGAGTAGAGATAAATAATATGACAGATGATGAGGTATAAACTAAAATAAATTAGATACGAAGTAATAATCTCCCAGGAAATGAAACTGAAGAATCTTTGTGATAAAATTTAGATCTATTGAGTGTGTTGGTGTAATTCTCTCTTTCTTGAATGTGAACTTTTGCACATTTATCTAATCCGAAATCCATGCCGATGTTATCACTGGAATATTTTACAATGTTGAGGAGAGCCTTTAAAACATTGTTGTCTTCAGCAAAGAGTTTGATATCATCCTTGTAGAATAGTTCATTAAACGCTTTCTTTTTTATTTTGTATTCATAGTTATTCGTGTTTAGTTCATGCTAAAGGGAGATTGAGGGCAGACAGAACAGAAAGGGTAACAGGGAGTTTCCTTGAAATCCTTAATCTGTATTCTTCTAATTCTTCTTCTTCTTCTTCCCTTTCTTCTTCTTCTTCTTCTTCTTCTTCTTCTTCTTCTTATTATTATTATTTTTATTATTATTATCG
This sequence comes from Acanthosepion lycidas, assembly GCA_963932145.1. Lineage (NCBI taxonomy): Eukaryota > Metazoa > Mollusca > Cephalopoda > Sepiida > Sepiidae > Acanthosepion > Acanthosepion lycidas. The sequence continues at coordinate 62,193,488 of OZ010612.1, forward strand.
TTTTATTTCCTTTGATTTCTGGTGTGTACTCATTTCTTTCCGGGTCCTGTCCAGAGACCAAAGATCAGAAATAGCATTATGACCTTTACCATAGTGCAATTAAAAAAAAGACAAACACATATATTACATAGATAAAGCCCTTCGTAAGGTATGGGCTTTCTCGTTTTGATATCTATTCACTTAATGTCAGCTATGATCCAGTTAAGGAAATTGAAACTGTATTGTATCACCTGGAGTGCCAAAGGGTTTATGACTGATCTTCTATTTTGTACATTCAACTCGGTATTTAACGCCAGACGCACATGCCTGTCGTATTCTTTTGTTAATTTCTCTTACATTTGGTTATACATTATTCCATTTCCTTCGCTTACTTCTAGGTATTTATAGGATTCTTCTTGTTCCACTATCCTAATCTTCTAAAGAAATTGACTATGAAGAAGTAACCTTATACACTGGATGTTCTCGCGTGCTATATTTATGAGACAATCACTAGGAAATCATTGTATTTTGCTACTTTTGGGGTGGGGGAGAATCTCCGAAGATACATTGCAATCAGCATAGACTGTCATGTCAATGAGAAAGCAAATGATTAGCTTTGATTGGTCTGTCTGAGTGTCCTATAAAATTGGTACAGGTCCAGTATTGCTTTTGTTTAGTGGACAATCAACACCTCTATGGGTCATTTAATGCCGAAATCTAAATATATTGAACAAAATTTTATGGCTACAACCAGAGAGATAAAACATATTGTAGGCCATTTTGCTATAAAATTGTGTTGTTGGTAATTTTACTATAAGTAGTTATTGTTAGTTGGTTGCTTTTGTTTAATGGCAAATCAACACTTCTATGGGTCATTTATTACTGAAATCTAAATATATTGAACGCAACTGTTTGCATTTAGTTAAACTGATATCTTTCTATTCATCGAAATGTATTGTGGGTAATTTTTATGAATAAAATTTTCTGAAAACAAGAAACTCAATTAGCATTTAATTTAACAGAGAGTGTAAGAGGGGTAGTTAAATAGACATCGTAGAGTATAGGGAGGGATTAATTTCATAGCTCTCTCAAGTATACTTTATATTGTGGGAGGAGGAGTGACCAGACCTTGACCTATTTAGATGGTTAACTTAACGGAATTGATATATAGAAATGGGAGGCGAGTAGGGAGAAAAGAAAAAGGAAAAAGAAAGAAGAGGGAGAGGGAAGTAAAGAGAAAGAGGCTGTAATTGGGTTTTAGCAATTCATGTAAAGAATAGATTTTAATGCTTGATAGAAATCCAGGCCTACATGGCAACACAGCGCCATCTACCGGAAACTTTTTTAAATTTAATAACTCAAAAACGAAGGCGTTGCGGACATATGTCTATATGAACTTTCGTTCGTGGTTTGCTTCAAAGTTTGTTATTATATATATATATATATATATATATATATATATATATATATATATATTAGGTTGGTGCAAAAATAATGACGTAATAATGTCGGTTTTTTACGTATTTTTAAAGTCAAAAAACGACATTATTACGTCATTATTTTTGCACCAACCTAATATATATCAGGCAAAAGTGAAGTGTCACGTGCAGTTAAAACAACAGCAGCGCGCAGGAGTTTCTCCTAAGTCAGACGCACGAGATGCAGGGCCGGGAAGTTCGCCACAGTGCCCAGTCCCTCCAAGCAGAGGTTCAAGTGAAAAAAAGATAAAATGGCCTCCAGTCAGTGACAAACATGCCTGGCACGAATTCGACGTGGACATTGGCGAGATCCTTCAAACAACATGAAGAGGTTCGGTGGATAAACAACTAAAGACAATGGCCAAAATCATCACCAGTTATGCAGCATGAAAATGTGGTTATGTGGAGCGGAAATTGGTATTAGCAAAGAAAATAGGAGAGAATTAAAAATTAAACAATTTAGGTAGGAGCTAAACTTTCTTTGGAAACAATATAAAATCGCGAAACCCGAAGCTGTAAGGGGAAAATAGAAGTGGTCATTTGGAAAGTACTCTAGTGAAATTAATGCATTTCTAAAAGAAACTGAGTGATCTAAATTGACAACTGAAACTTATATAAAGTACATCCCTGATAAAACGTAATGTATCACTAATGCCTTTTGACTTGAAAGAACCAACTTGGATGGTAATTAACGTAGTTATTAAAGCAGCCAGAACGGCCTCCACACCAGGTCCAAATGGAAGGCCTTACATAGATTACAAACGCTGTCCAAAACTTCGTCAGATGTTATGGAAGTTATTGAAAGTTATTTGGAGGAGAAAGAAAATAATAGAACAATGGAGACACTCTGAAGGTATTTGGATCCCTAAAGTGGAGGGAGCCAGAATCATAGACCAATGCAGATGAATCTCCCTGTTGAACACGGAAGGCACAATGTTTTTTAGCATCTTAAACCGACGCTTAGCAGACTTCCTTCTTAAAAATGAGTACATAGATACCTCTGTACAAAAAGGTGGAGTACTAGAAATACCAGGATGTATGGAGCGTACAGGGGTTTTTAAAAGAAGCAAAGGCAAATAAGGGCGATATAGCAATCGTATGGCTAGATCTTAAAAACGCCTATGGACCAATACCACATAAACTAGTGGAAGAAGCTCTCCATTGTCAGTATGTCCCTAGAAAAATAACCGAATTAATTTCTTATCACTATAATAATTTCCAAATGAGAATATTATGAGAAAATACTGCTTCGGCATGGCATAAATTAGATAAGGGCCCCATAACGGGGTGTACAATCTCAGCAACCCTTTTTTGTTTAGCCATGAACATGTTAATCAAAGCTGCAGAAACAGAATGTAATGGTTCAGTCACTAGATCAGGACTAAGGTAACCTCCGATAAGGGCCTATATAGATGATATGACGATAACCCCTACATCTACTATAAGCGCGATATAGCTGCTAAAGGGGATTGAAAAGCAGATCACATGGGCCCGAATGAGTTTCAACCCCGCGAAATCAAGGTCACTCGTTTTAAGGAAAGGTAAAATATTAGATAAGGAGCGATTTTCACTATCCGGGGGGGGGGGGAACATACCAACAATTAAGGAAAAGCCCGTAAAAAGCCTTGGAAAACGTATAGATCACTCTCTAAAAGATGTAACAGGAATCCAAGAAACAAAAGACAAACTAGAAACTTGGTTAAAGAGAGTTGACAAATCCGGCTTGCCAGGTCGATTTAAAGCTTGGATCTATCAGCATGCAATTCTTTCCAAAATCTTATGGCCATTGTCTGTTTACGAATTCACAACATCTCATGTAGAACAATTAGAAAAAATAATTAACATACGACTACGAAGTCGGTTAGGTCTACCGAAGAGTTTGACCAGTGCTACTCTATACGGCAATACCAATGCTCTGCAACTTCCTTTCAGAAGTCTACTAGAAGAATTTAAAGTCACCATAATCGGAACAATAATGCAATACGAGTTATCCAAAGATCCAAAGGTGGCTGGAGCAGGCATTGAAGTCTACTCAGGAAGGAAAAGGAGAGCAGAGAACGAATTACGTGTCGCTAAAGAAAGGCTCTGCGAAAAGGCCATATTGGAGGCGCGGGCTTAGAGTTTTTTTCTTACCATTTGGGTGGACAGAGTTTAAGGTAAAGAAAAGAACCTTTTAATACAAGAAGAAGTACGTGAGGATGAAGAGGAGAAAAGGGTGGCAAATATGGTAGGACTAAGCCAACAAGGTGCGTGGACCAATTGCGGATCCATGATTTATAGGAAAATCAAATGGTCGGATATATGGCTTAATGATACCAATATAAAGTTCCTAATTCAGACTGTATACGACACCCTTCCCAGTCCTACTAACCTCCATTTATGGTATAAAACAGAATCGCCCTTATGCCAAATGTGCTTGCGTCAAGGAACTTCAACGCATATTCTAAGTAGCTGTCAAGCAGCACTAACGGAAGGCCGGTATAGATGGAGGCATTATGAAATGTTAAAGGATATAGCAAAGTTAGTTAGTATAACCACGAGCACTAATACTTTACACCTAAATAAAAGAGCTATAGAGTTTCATAGAGCTGATGAGAATAAAAAAAAAAGGACAAGAACATAGTCATTAGCAACAGACTGGGAATTAAGGGTCGACTTAGGAACAAGACTAAAATTCCCTGACCACATCGTGCAAACATCGTTACGCCCAGATATCGTATTCCTCTCAAACAATATTAAGAAAGGTAATAATGTGGGAACTGACGGTGCCTTGGGAAGAGCATGCAGAGGAAGCCCACGAACGGAAGATGCTAAAATATGATGAATTAATAACGATTTGTAAAAACATTGGATGGAAATCAAGCTGTTTGCCAATCAAGGTGGGTGCAAGGCGTTTTGCTGCAAGGTCCCTATGCAAAGCCCTAACTGATATTGGCTTAGTAGGTGCTAACAAAAGAAAGGCGATTCGGACCATAACTAATACAGCAGAACGGACAGTAAAATCGTTATGGATTAAACGTGATAGCTCTTGGACTTCAATCTAACTAAATAGTAAGAATTATCAAGTCGGGTAAATCTGTAAATAATAATTATTAATATAATTGTAACATGGCAATAATATAAACACCTTTTTATGCTTAAATACACGACTAGAATTGTACAGGTACAGTCACCGCATATATCATGTTAATTTATAAACTGAGTTATTTGTAAATATGTATTTTTATGTTAAACCCATTATAAACGCGGTAATTTTATGTTACTAATTACCTTTTTCCGGTTTCACCGCGACACATCTCGTAAGGCTTTTTGTCTTCTATTCTTATATATTTTTTTTAATTTTATTTTTACATGAATATTTCGCATTTTGTATATTTTAATCGGAATCATAACACGTACATATTGTATTTAAAGAGTTTTTCTCTCGATCATCGCTATATATCGTTTCTATATTATTTTTAATTTATTTTATCAGTTTAATTGTCATCGGTTTTAAGCTATATATATATATATATATATATATATATATACATATAATATGAACCTTCGTTATAAAATATTATTTTATTTTAAAGGATATAAGAATGTATTGTAAGGCAGATAAAACGTCTTCTGTAGTTTAATTTCATTTCAAGAGTATTTCGTAGTTTATTATATTTTAACCGACTCCAAATTTGTAAAGAGTTTTAAATCAATTTTAAGGAATATTATGGTGTTTTTTTTCTATTATATTTATTTTTTAAAATTCTTTTTTTATTTTTTGTGTGTACAGTCAAAATATTCATCATGTTTATCGACAATTATTTTCCTTTTGCCAATACATCCATTTAAAGTTAACTGATCTGCAATAATGTTAAGAATCAGGCTAAATGATAAAACTGTAATACTAGGGTTGAGTTTAAGACTCCCCCAGAAATCAGAAACAAAATCAAAACGACAAATATTTAGAGTAAGATACTACACCATACTTAGGAAAAAGAGTTAAATTTAGGAACGTTAGATTACCTCCTCGGTTATCCATTGAAACTGCTATCCACCGAAAAAGAAAGAAAAGAAGCCAGTCCCCACCGTGGACCATTTAAAAGATAGTTCACGCAGCGGATTGGTTGTTACAAACATCCAATCGGGTGTACGGAAAATGCGGTCTTTCTTCCTCTAATTCATTAAAAGGCCAGAGTAGCTGTTATCGTTTGATTGAGAGGGTGGGGTTCAGGGATTGATTTCCCCTGATTGGGTCGATTTGGAGATGGGAAGTATGATGTTGAAAGACCCGAAACTCCCTAATGAACCAAGTCAAATTACATCACTGACGACCTCCTCGGGCGCCTACTTCAGTGCGTATTTTTGAATTGAATGAAGAATATATATATATATATATATATATATATATATATATATATATATTGCATTTGGGCAGCGAAGCATTATGTAAACATATATTGTTAAATATAACAGAAAATGAATGTCTATTATATTTGATCATGAGCTGTTCTAATGTTCGTCTGTTTGCTTTAGTTTCAGATGAACATAAAGACAAACATTTTCGAACATTTGGATATTTTTTTTATTAAGTTGGTCCTTGATCTAACCTTTCGCCTCAGATAAGCAACACTCAGAGTGATTATACGTATATTTCTATACGCTGAAGATGGCTCATGTGAACTGAAACATTAGATCAAGGACCTACCTAATAAAAATATCCAAAAGTTGAAAAGTTTTTGTCTTAATCTTCACCCGAAATTAAAGCAGACATAAGAACGGTTCAGACATAATCGATATTCATTGTTTGTTATATTCAACAACATATGCTTATATATATATATATATATATATATATATATATATATATATATATATATATATATATATATATGTGTGTGTGTGTGTGTGTGTGTGTGTATTTCGCCAAAAGATAACCCGAAAAAACGTAAAACGATCTGGACATTGTTTTAACGTAAAGAAGATCAATACTTACATACAATGACGCTACTTGGGTGAAGAAGAATAATGAAAGATCCGATGTATCTATGGGAGCATTCGACTCTACCAAAATTGCAGATTTAGTGAGTATATATATTTTAGACACCTTAACCGAGTTGGAATTTATAGAGATGACAGCTTAATCAGTGTCCCTAATACCAATGGTCCCTTAACTTCCAGCTTACATAAGAGGATCATTAGGGCCTTGAAATACCTTGCATTAAGATTGAAATAACTTCCAACCTTAAAATAGTCAACTGTTTAGATATCACCCTCAACCTCCCTAATGAGACTTTTAAGCCATTTCATAAAGTTGATCAGACACCCCTATACATCAACATCCCTTCTAACCCTCCAAAATCTGTAATAGATCACATCCCCAAAACTCTTAATACGAGAATAAATAGGTTATCTTCTAGCCAAAAAATCTTTAATGAAAATAAACTTATATACAAGCAGGCTCTCAAAAATAGTGGTTTTATACAGGATTTAAACTATAACGAAGAACTAGAAAGTCATAGTAATAATAGATCTAAAAACAGAAAGAGGAAAGTAATATTGTTTAACCCACCTTATTGCAGTCTTTCCAACATTGATATAGGAAGTTTCTTCCTAAGGTTAATAGACAAACACTTTCATAGTAAACATCCACCATGTAAAATTTTCAGTAGGAAGACATTGAAAATTAGTTATTCATGTGTAAGTGATATCGAGAAAATTATATCTTCCCACAATTGTAAAATACCATAGTAGTGAAACTCGATTTAGGAGCCCTACCTGCAATTATAGGAGTAGAGCTAATTATCCAATCGAGGGAAAATGTATATGGATGAAGCAACAATCATCTCCGAAGAAAATATCAACCAGAAAAAAAAGATACATAGGTATATCCGCTGGTAAATGGAAGCAGCATCTATATAACCATAGACGCTCTTTTAAATATCGATGCCTTAAAAATCAAACTTCCTTATCCAGACACTACTGTGTTCTGGTGAACAAGAGACTAGCCCCGCATTTTGAATGAAGATTCTTATCAAGAACGAGAACCCCTAAGAACTTCCACGATCGGTGTGATCTATGTATTGCGAAAACAAATTTTATTATTAAAGATAAAAATCATGATGAGTTGCTGAATCTTCGTAGTGAGATCATTTTCAAATGTAGACATAAAAAAACGCTTTAAAACATAAACACGGTTTTACCTATAACAGTTCCATCTTGGATCACTAATATCGGACATGGCATTTAAATGGAATGACTCTTATGATTATCTATATATATATATATCATTGTCTGTGTTTATGTGGTGCTCTATATATTTTTAGGATCATTTAATTTGTGTTAGCAAACTTTATTTATCTGTTGGTATATATGTATGTGGGTATGTAGGTAAAAGATTTTCCTAAATAACTGATA
>OZ010612.1:62206340-62258840 GCA_963932145.1 Acanthosepion lycidas
CAACTGCGATGTCCTTCTTTTGGAAACTGTCACTGACACCACGTGTAAACGGTTACTTACCTTTTAGCGTCGAAAGGATTTGACACTTGAGTTAGAATAAATGAATATCCATGGTGTCAGGAAAGATCTCTTTCCAAATCAGTTAGTGTTGTGACACCATCACACGCTCTATGTCAACAGAAAATCGATCGAACCCCGGGACACGGACATCAAATAACATTAAAGTCATCTCAATGCCGCTCACGGTTAGAGTAGCGATAAGGACTGTCACCAAGGCAACATATCTTGCACTGATAATATTCCGGGATAATTACGGTTGGCACAGTCGGAGACTTTTATCTGGTTTTTCCAGATGATACCAAAGACTTTGTTTGGAATATCTCAACCAGATCAATGACACATTTGTAGGCATCATAAAGAACTGAAGCGACATTTCTTTGACCGTATAATGGTTATTGGCAGGACATTATTAGTTTACATTATTTACATTATTCGGACTATTGTACTCATCTTTGTCGCCATATTTATTACAACGATTCGGCCGTTGTACGCTACAGCCTCCTTCAGGGGGTTGGAATGTAGAACTGAACCCTTTATTTCGCTCAATGGGGTAAATCTTTCTAGTTCTACGTGCCCTGTTTAATGGATGTCAGTTATTAGTCATCTCCAGTTAATTTTCCTCTGAAAGTTCTCCACTGCCTTAACCAAGTATTGAACTCACACTCTTTGGGTCCTGTCGCTGGATCTAACTAACGTCTTTATCCACTGTACCATTTGTCCTTGAAGAAGGCCGGAGCGTACAATGGCCAAAACGTTGTAATAAATATGTCGACAAAGATGAGGACAATAGTCCGAATAATGTAAATAATGTACATAATACCTCATCTCAGAAATATAGACAGATAATGAAGAAGTCCGGAGCGTACAACGGCTGAAACGATGTAATAAATATGACGACAAAGATGAGGACAATAGTCCGAATAATGTAAATAGTGTACATAATACCTCATCTCAGAAATATAGACAGATACTGAAGGGCCGAAACGTTGTAATAAATATGGCGACAAAGATGAGGACAATAGTCCGAATAATGTAAATAGTGTACATAATACCTCATCTCAGAAATATAGACAGATACATTATTAGTTTAATATTTATTGGTTATTATTTTAGACAACAGATATACTCAGATGATAGGGAAGATATCTTACTCACTTGCAAATATTCTCTCTGTCTCTCACTCAATCCACATATCTCTCTATGCAAAATATCTTTGACAAAATTTAGGACAAATTACACAAGCAATCACTCTAATATAAACAAAAATAAAATGATTGACTTATATTATCTTAGCTAGAGATGAACCTTAATTCAAAACAATATAGAAAAACCACCAAGAAGATAATTCGCCAGTACATATTAACTTAGATTTTGAAATAGTAATAATTTACTTATACAATACATTAATAAATAACCCATAGCTGGGGGAACAGAGATAAAATCACAAATTTCCCAAGTACATTTTCGCATAAGTGAATATCAGGAACCTAACTGGAATTGGAACTCGCCTCTCCAATTAACAATTCAGAACCGTTATCTATTACACCATGCACACATCAAAACATTAGGAACCTGGTATTCCCAAACACTTACCCATCGGTTATTGACCAGGCTCAACGTTGCTTAACTTCAGTGATGGTATGAGAACTAATGTTTCAACATGATATGTTCGCAAATTAACCTTTCAGTAGATTGCTGCCTATTAATCACCACAGAGATCCTGTCCTCCATTAGAATGTCTGACGCTCAACTTCTCGAGAGCACCTCTCTGCGGCTGCTCGGTCTCACGTTGACTGCTGACCTGAGATGGAACGAATATATTGAGTCAATTGCTTCGTCCACCGCAAGGAAAGTTGGCTCCCTGTGCCGCGCCAGAAAATTTTTCTCCCCGGAATCGATCCTCGAAATCTACAAATCAACAATTCGCCCTTGCATGGAGTATTGCTGCCATATATGGTCTGGAGCCCCTTCTGTTTACCTCGGGGATCTTGATAGGCTCCAGAGGCGGATATGCAATATAATTGGCCCTGCTCTGACATCCTGTCTACAGTCACTTTCTCACAGACGCCCCGTCACCTCTCTCTGTCTGTTTTGCAAAAACTTTCATGGCAATTGCTCCGAGGAGCTGCATTCGCTGTTTCCCAGACTTCATGAGTTCAAGCGCCCTAGGAGGCTGGCATCCCGCTCTTACCCCTTCACTGTCAAAACTCCTAAATGTAGCCGTCTCTTCTACTCCAATAGCTTCATGTCTCGCACTTCTCGCCTGTGGAACTCCCTTCCCTATTCGAGTTTCCCTGAGAGCTATAATCTCCAGTTATTCAAATGTAATGTTAATCGACATCTCCAGTTACTTTGATTTATCCACTACTCTTCTTTTCATACTTTCTTCTATCACTCCTATCTGATCTCGCTCCAAATTTTTTGTAACCCCTTGCGTCCTAGTGGCTTCTCGCCTTGCTTGGGGTGTAACGCTTAAAAAAAAGAAAAAGAAAAAAAGATTGCATCGCCAGTATCAACAACCAAAAAAACAATATCAAATTCTTACATCGGCCACACTCTCTTACAGTTTAATCCGTCACTTTTTGAAACGGAACCCATACACAAAATACAATTGCCAACATAAGACAAACATTAGTACATAATAACAAAACACTCTACAGTAAAAATTGCAGAATAAAAACTAAAAACGTGAGAAGCTATTATTATACAAAATGAACAAACTACATTAATTATATTGACAATATCTTGAAATGTGGTTTATATTGTTACTACGCTGAGCAGTCCTTAGTAACAGTTTCTGGGACAGAGCGTGTTATCTAGCATAAACAACAATCTAACAACGCCAGCACACTCAAACCATCGGTCACGATGACTTGTGACGTCGTGCTAGCACGGCTATCGATGGCACACAAGGATTCTGTCTACCCAATTTAATTCAAAATGCTTGGGTCAACCCGTCGTATGGTTTACTAAATCTAAGTATAAATTTGCACGTGGTGTCAGTGACAGTTTCCACAAGAAGGACATCGCAGTCAGATAAGGCATGTCAGACAGGTGCGCGGAAACAATTCGGGCCACGTCAATGGTTAAAATGTTGACGATAAATAATCCTTTTTAAATAAAATGGTAATTCATTCATTTAAATATATATATATATATATATATATATATATATATATATATATATATATATATATATATATATTAATATATTCTGTTTTTCTTGTATGCGTCCAAGTATCATATTTCATGAATTTAATGAATGTAAAAATAAAATTGTCAAAAAGCTTTTGCATTCCGACCGGTTTAGTTTCAGAAGAGAAATAGGAGCCAACTCATAATAACAATTCAAAATTTACGAAGGGCAACAAAGGACAGGAAGTTGTGGCGTTCCATTATTTCTCACGACCGGAAGGGACATAGCACAAAGAAGAAGAAAAAACTAAGTTGAAGAAGAATCTGAAGAATTTGAAGTTGAATTTGAAGAATTTGAATTTGAAGAAGAAGAAGAAGAAGCTCGTGGATTGGCTGAACAGAATTTAGGATATAGCAGAAAGACAAACTAAGGACTATAAAGGACATGACGTTGTGGAGAGCCATGATTGCTCATGTTCTGAAAGGACAATGCACATCTTAGAAGGAAGAGATTGTCTAAATGCTTGGCAGAAAAATAATTAAGAGATATAGCAAAAGGCAGACTTTACTAATGGCTGTAAAGGACAGCGATTTGCGAAGAGTCATTTTCGCCCACGTCCGGAAGGGACACGGTGCATAGAAGAAAAAAAAGGAGAAAAATATTTAGGATGACACATGGAAAAGTATTTCTCTTTCAATTTTCTTTTGCCAAATCTAAACATTTTCTGATTTAATTAAAATTCAAATCAACCAAATTCACTCCTATCGCAAAAAAAAAAAAAAATCTATGACGTGCATATAATGGTAACGAAATGTACATTTCACGTTTCATTAAATTTTGCTCAGTAGAACTTCACGTCACGTCATATAATTTGTTTTGTTGAAAGAATTCCCTCTAAACGGTTTCATGTGCTGCACTTATCAACAATTTCATTGTCCTTGAGGGAAAATTTGAAATTAAATGGCAAACAAAAATAACTAGCGATGAAAAATTTGTTAGCATGAAGTATATCATTGTCAAAAACGGTTTCCGTTCATTTGAAATCATTCGGAGTGAGGTAGTCGCTGAAGTGATTTGCTAAGCGTAGCTAAGATGTAGCACAAGGCCGAATGAACGTTAATTTTCTAAGTGAACCTTAGAAGCTGCCGAAAGTGTCGGACACCCAGTGAGAGGAGGCCCGGTGGGGTAATGGATAGCGGCTCAAATTCAGTTCGAATTCCAGTCGAATTTCATTACATTCACGTGCTTATACCCTTTGGAAAGGTATGAATCCTCTTTTTTCCCTTCCTTCCTCCCCAGCTATGGGTAAATAGCAGAACAGACCGGGTTCTATAGCCTTAGATGGCAATTGGTCTACTGCAAAAAGAAATGGCAAATTTCTGCGGGATAAAATCTGCCTCATCAGTCATGTATCGAAAGATACATGATCGCCTATGCGTGTATCACGCATGGCACATGTCACATGTCCAACAGCAAGGTCTCCGAGTTGCGGTGCGTGGAACCACTTCTTAATTGTTCCGAGGTCCAGCCTGACCCGGGGTGGTAGCACCTGTTAGGGTCCCGGCTATGGGCAAATAGTTAACTGAGGTAAAATACATTCATAAAAGTGTAAAAATAGGTTTTAATACCAGAAATACTTTGTAAAAAAATCTTACCGGAAATATTTTTTTTAAGAAAAAAACTATTACCGGCAATATGCATTTGAAAAAGAAAAGTAGCAGCAGTACATGTGACTGTACTCAAAAATATGAGTAATTGAAAAATGATTCAAATATATATGTATACATACACACCTTTTTTTTTAATCAAACTATCGCTATGAATCTATTTCAAAAGTTTTGCTGGCATTAAATGACCCACTGAGGTTTTGATATACCATAAAACAAAACAACCAACCAAAGCCACTTCCTTTTTCTTTTCTATCAACCGTGTCTGTCTCTCAATGTGGCTCCAGGACATCTACTATAAGGGCAGAAGTTTGATATTACATAACACAGCGTGATTTGATATGTCTTACAATCTACCAACCGATTATAACTTATCCGACCGTGCAGATGCTTGCCTGAAAAAGGCATCAAATAGGCATTTCTAAGTTTGATAGATCCATTTTACGTCTTATCACACCTTAGTGAGTTATTTAAAAGCGAAATATCTCTTTTTCCTTCTTGCTAGTGAATGTTGCGTTAAGAATATTTGGGGAACGGCAACGATTTTCACAAATACTACTTAATCCATAGTTGAGGGGTAGGAGATGTATCCATACCTTTCCCAAGGCAATTTTCCCGTAAGTGACCGCAACAAATCCAAAGGGAATTCGAACTCGGCTCTCTGAGTTCGAATTCCGTGTAGCTATCCTTTGCAACACCCTCCCATCTACACTTGTAATCACTGAGAGATTTACTAATCGAAATGCAGTTGAAAAATAAGCGTAACGATGTGCGGTACAAAGACACATGGTTGGGGCACTCGGCGTTGCACAAATTCGCTTGCAACAAAGGTAATTAGACGTAACCGTAAGTTCTATGTTAATAGCTTCTTCTTTTAATGTCAGTCGTTATCTTCTGTCTTTAAGTTCTTTTATTGTTCCTTAGTAAACCGTTTACGTCTTAGTGGCATTAGTGCTTTGCTTGGGGTGAAATGATAATAATAAAAAAAAAAAACAGTTGCCAGCTAGCCTAATTTACATTAATTGCAAATAACTGAACAGTGTATAATTTAAGTACAATGATAAATTTAGTGAAACGAACATATGTGTTTTGTTAGCGATTCGAAATATTTGTTTGTATCGCGTTGACTGTTGGTGAGGGGAGGTCTTGTAATGGGACAACGCCCTCCACTAAGACGTAAGGTGACATTGAGCGTTAGAGAGCATGAGAAAAATCTATTAAAGTGGAGAGGAAAATAAAAAGAACAAGAATTAAGAAGACAGAAGATAACGATCGACATCGCATTTAAATTTTTGAAGTTCAAAGTTGACTGGGGAGCAAAAAAACCGGAAGTAACTTCCACATGTGAGAAGAGAGGGAGAAGAAACTGTTAGCATAGAACTTATGGTTGCATCTAACCATTTAAACTGTAAAATGATGAGACCTTGCCGCCAATCTAGTACTACGCTTAAATTCATTCAGTCGAGGTACCATAGAGAAATGTTCATCAGAAAAATTACCACGAAAGTATTTACAGAAAAAGCACAAGGGAGCCACAATACAGCGGTGGGAAAGTGCCTGAAGCCGAGATGCCAGTTGAGGACCAAAAACATTGTGGCGTGCTCCATCCTGTTTTCCATATTGATATTAAACATAGTTTATAGCCTATATCGGTTAACTTAAAAAAAAAAAATCATTTCACCTCAAGCAAGGCAATAAAGCCTCTAAGACGGAAGAGGTTGCTGAGTGTGAGAGATTATGAGAAAATATACTATTAAGGAGTAGAGAACATTAAAAGAAAAGGAATTACGAAGACTGAAGGTAACGATTGACATTGCACTTAAATTCTTGAAGATCAAATTTGACTGAAAAGAAGAAGCGGGAAGAAAGTTCCACAAGCGAGAAGTGCGAGTGAAGAAATTGTTAGCAGAGAACTTGCGGTTATATCTAGCCATTTCATCTGTAAAATGATGAGACCTTTCCGCCAATCTGGTACTGTGCTTAAATTCATGCGGTCTAGGTACCATAGAAAAAACTTCATCAATACAATTTCAGCCGTAAAATGTCTAGACGTTATTGCGAATCTAGTATTGTACTTAAGTTCATAAAGTTTTGGTAAACATCGTAGAAATTTCACCAGAACGATTACCATAAAAATATTTATAGAACTGGTTATAGGGAAGCGTCATTACGGCGGTGTGAAATTGACTGAAGCCGACATGCCAGATCAGGAACAAGAACATTGTTTTTCGGATGTTCACGGTGTCTTTGGCTAATGATCTGCGCACCTTGTCCCACGTTTTTCTTTTAGAATACATGTCTTTTTCCATCTAAAGCAGTGTCTGACGACGACACCGTCAATGATGTTGGTTTGAGCGGAACTTAGTTACCGTTTCTGGGACAGCGCGTTATCTGGCATGATCAACAAGGCCAGCACACTCAAAACCTCGGTCACGATGACGGCTCCAATAAGGTTGTTTTTACTCAATTTCAGCCTCGAGGCATACCCAATAATATCTATCTATCTATCTATCTATCTATCTATCTATCTATCTATCTATCTATATGTATTTATATATATACACATATACATACCATATTACCACTGCCTGATGAGACACTATGATATGCATTGTGACATTGATGCATTTATGCAGTGGAAATATGTATGTTCGAATGTAATAACCTATAATAAAGAATTATCGCTCTACTTTTGTGTTCAGCTCTATTTTAAATTAATTTTATGAACGTTGGGATGTATATTTGATTCGTTCTCATTGCATATATATATATATATATATATATATATATATATATATATATATATATATATATATTCCCAGATATATGAGTACTCACTGAAGACAACACCGAGTGGTGACAGCGTGTTTGATGTTTGTATTAATCTTCAGTCGATGTATATGTATAGGAAGAGAAACGTATTAATGATATTAATCTTCATTCGATATATATATATATATATATATATATATATATATATATATATATATATATATATAGGAAGAGAAACATATATGGTAGAAGGACAAACAAAGAGCGTAATTGATTCTTACATTTAGAAATGGCCGGTTCGATACGGAGTCTGTCAGTGGCGGTGAATTTTAGTTTAAATTGCGGTATGGAATCAAGAAAAATGACTTTCGTAATATCTTCTCAGCGAACGATATAAGCGGGGTGGAGAGAAAGACCAGTAAACAGATAGATAGATATCAACTGACTAACATATAGATGTGAACAGATCGAAATAGATATATAGAAAGGAATACGGTTAGCTATATATATATATATATATATATATATATATATATATATATATATATTAAAAAGAAGAGGAATGTTCTAATGTGGATTTAAAAAAAAAATATATTTTTTTTTACATAATTTTGCTACACACGTTTCCGGTCTCGCGAGCGTCATCAGGCAAACGGTGGAGATTTCTACCTATTAAAAATAATTCATTTTTTTCCTTATGTTTTTCGATGTTAAATATTCTCGATATGTGGCATTTTCTTTTTTGTACTAGTGATCCAAACGTCTTTCTTCAACTGGCAGTGAAAAGTTCTGCGTTGAGGGTTATAGAACAATTAAGATTGGTTCGAGAAATGATGGAGTAGTTATCGGCATGCTTATCTTTTAATGACCCCTGTGTGTTCTTAGATCTATTTCCAATTTCGTCAGCTTTTGTCAGCATGCGTATATATATGTGTATATTCAATCTCCATACATACACACTGTCTCACTACGAGGAATCAGTGAACACATCTGTACACCCACACACATACACACACACACAAACACACACACACACACAGATACGGTCCCATTACAAGGAATCAATACATACACACACAAACATACATACACACATTCGTGCATACACATACTTCCCAAGTTACATGGAATCAGGATATATATACACACATATATACACATATATATATGTACACACATACTTCCTAAGTTCTGTGAGATTTGTGTGTCTGCCTGTGAGTAGTTCTCGTGCTTTTGTCAATATATATATATATATATATATATATATATATATATATATATTCGTTCCCCACAAACACCCGCATGTGAGCGTGCGTGCATGTCAGTGAGTGATTTGATCACTGTATTTGGTTACTATGCGTGCATGTTGTGTGTTTTTGCGTTTGGAGTTATGATCTGTTTCGTTCTGATTTAAATTTAAAGTTTTTTTTCTTGTATTTGTAGGTAAGGGTAATTTTCTCTTTGATATATTGGCATAATTTTAAATTTTCCCTGCTTATATTTGAAGATGTGTTGTGATACAAAATGTTTTCTGTTGTATGGTAATTTTATGTTACTTTTGTGTAGGGAGACCATGTTGTTCAATTATTGGCTGATACCTATATATGACTTCTTGGATTTTGTGCATCTGAGTACATAAATCACATTTTTGGAGTTGCAGTTCAAGTTTTTATTGATTATGTAATATCGTTTTGGGGTTTTCAAAAGTGCAAAAGAGTTTCCTTCTATAATGATGTTACAAACACCGCATTTTTGTTGTTGCATTTTGTGACTCCCTGTATTGTGTGTTGTTTAAATTTGGATATATATATATATATATATATATATATATATATATATATATATAGATAGATAGATAGATAGATAGATAGATAGATAGATAGATAGATAATGAAAAGACTGTGATAGATAGATAGATAGATAATGAAAAGACTGTGATAGATAGATAGATAGATAGATAGATAGATAATGAAAAGACTGTGATAGATAGATAGATAGATAGATAATGAAAAGACTGTGATAGATAGATAGATAGATAGATAGATAGATAGATAGATAGATAATGAAAAGACTGTGATAGATAGATAGATAGATAGATAGATAATGAAAAGACTGTGATAGATAGATAGATAGATAGATAGATAAATAAAGACTGAGATAGATAGATAGATAGATAGATAGATATGAAGAAAGGAAGAGAGAGAGATAGGAACATGCTTAGCTATATTAGGAATACGATAGATAAATAAGATAGAAGGAAGAAAGTTATTGATAAATAGATAAATATGAAAAACGATAGATAGATAGATAAATAGATAGATAGATATAAAGAAAATTATAGATAGAATCTATCTATTATTTTCTCCATATCTATCTATATATCTATCTGATAGATAGATAGATAGATAGAGAGATATAAACATGTTTACCCATATCAAGAAAACGATAGATAAATTTGGATGAAGTAAAAAAGATAGATACGTAGAAAGATATATATATATATATATATATATATATATATATATATATATATATATAGAGAGAGAGAGAGAGAGAGAGAGAGAGAGAGAGAGAAAAGAAAGAGAAAATGTGATCGCATAGAGTTCAGTAAGTAATGAATTACAATTATAATGGTCTTTTTCTATAACTGACATCCAACCATATGACGTACAACAGCTTCACATAAAACCTGTCAACGACCGCCATATATTATTACCAAGTGTTGATATAATTCAATCTGGGCTATAAGAGAATAGAAAACGTTTAAAAAAACAATAAAAACATCGATACACTATCAATTGTGCTTCTCTTCATCTGTACTGAACATTACTACAGTCGTCATGACAATTACAATTCTTTTTTTCAACATAATTAATTCAACAATCTTCGCTTTCAGCATCCAACCAGACTAGGAGCAAAGTGTAGTCTCTGTCCAAAGGAAGATAAACTGTATTTTGCCTTTCAATTGTGTCTCAATTGCGCAACTGAGAATATTATAGCGTCGAGTGCACGCGCTTGTGTTCTCCACATTCATCTGACCTTGTGCCACATTCTGCCAAAGTGGAGTGGTAAAAAAATTCTGTCTCAGTATTTACCTTCGAGTGTACAAATTACATTTCAATTGTTTTTGGACAGAAAAAAAAATGAGCGAAACCTGTTCCCAAGGATCCAAAGCCTGCGGCAGGACATCGCATATTTCTCTGTAAAGGGAGCTGTGGTTTCAGGACTTTTACCACCAGACCATCGAATATATTATTATGGACCACGTACTATATATATATATATATATATATATATATATATATATATATATATATATATATATATATATATATATATATATATATATATATATATATATATATATATATATATATATATGAAGAAATATAGTCTTAATATGTGCTATATTTATGGGATAAAGTTCGCAATATCAGAGATAGAGCGTGTGTAAATATAAAAGTGAGCATAGAAGTCAACACTTAGTCTGTTGCATGCTATGTGTTGACGTCTCTCTTTCTCTCTCTCTCTGTCTCTCTCTCTCTATATATATATATTCTATTTATACTTTATTTTTCTAGATATAATTTATTTAAATAAATTCTCTTTTGTATTAAACAATATTGATTACATTATATATATATATATATATATATATTCATATCTTCAGACAGATAGTTTCGCTGTATTGCAGCTCATCAGTTTGACTAGACATCCGAAAGCCTTAAGCCAGGAACGAAACCCCACCCATTTGGTATCAGTCACAGATTTTACCCGTAAGCTATTTTCGCTCGGCAGAGAGGTAGGTGAATTTTTAAGTATGTATTTTGAATACACACTGCAGTGATTCTGAGTGATCGATTCCTACAAGTGCTTTGCGGCAGCAGTCACTATTTTCAAACTAAGTTTGTCTGACGATCACAAATAACGTGAAACCCAAGGCCACAAACTCTCATCAGTCCAACTAAATATGTTAGCTCTGTCAGTGATATTGGACGTTTTCCAATAAGTAACGCGCAGATATAATATATATAATATATACATAATCTGTCTATATTTGAGATGAGGTATTATGTACACTATTTATATTGCTCGGACTATCATCCTCATGTTTGTTGCCATATTTATCACAACGTTTCGCTTTTCACTAACGCTTTATCCACTGTTTTTCCACACGGTTAAAGCGGTGGAGAACGTGGAGAGGGGAATTAAGAGGAGATAAGTGACATCCATTAGTCATTTCACGTGGAACTAGAACAGTCTACCCCAGCGAGCGAAATAAAGGGTTCAGTTCGACATTCGAAGCGCTCGAAACGTTGTGATAAATATAGCAACAACAAAAAAAAAAAATTGCACACACACACACACACACACACACACACATATATATATATATATATATATATAATGGTAAGAGAGTAGAAATAAAAAAAAATCGAGAAACATAAACAGTCTGATAACCCTCTGAAGAGTGAACGGACAGTTCCGTCTACGAATCTCTGCAGTCGGTATGTTGTAGATAATATCAATGAGCTAAGTGACAAACTTTTACTTATATTAATTCTATTATTGCTCTGTCTCTGATATCGAACACTTTATTGCAAATATTGCTTGCCTTAAATGTCTTTTATCTCCATATCACATTGATTGTCAGCATTTTTGTATTCTTGACATCGCTATTGCTCCTAAAAAATAATTTTCATTTGAGCACTTTTGCGGGCTTTTGTTTTTTTTTTTTATCACTTTTTCAAGGCATTTAATTCTGCTATTTTATTTTTTAAAAAAACAAAAACAAAAACAAAAAAAAAAAAAACAAATAAAAAAAGTGCACTATCTTTCATCAACATAGAATCAATGCATTTTAATTACTCTTTTAAAAAATATACCCACAGCAAAGCTTCTTGATAACTAAATCCGACTCACAGAAAAAAAAGAACACTTTATAAAACTCCTACAATGGAAGGTATTCTGTTTACTCAACAAAGACAATGAAAATCGTGACAACCACACCAACAGCGATAATAACAATAGTATTAGGTTGGTGCAAAAATAATATCGTTTTTTGACGTATTTTTTAACGTCAAAAACGATATTATTTTTGCACCAACCTAATATTAAAAATTTGGGTTTACATCAATGAAATGCCCACAACAGCAAAACGACCTCATTGCTTTTGAAAATGATTGAACAAACATAATCAGTATTTTGAAAATAAGAAAATTTAGCAATAATTTTTGAAAAGAAACTCAAAAGAGACCAAAAAATGATAACAACTCAAAAAAAAAAAAAAATAAAAAAAATAAAAAAATAAATAAAATAAAAAAAAATAAAAAATACTATTTATAAAAGCAGATAAGTCTAGGATAATCTATAAAATGCAAACCAACAAGTACAATAAACTAGTCGACAAAAGCACTATTAACATTAATCGGATTTTGTTCTGTTCTTTGTCGCCATATTTATCACAACGTTTCGTCCGTTGTACGCTCCGGCCTTCTTCAGGTGGTTGGAATGTCGAACTGAACCCTTTATTTCTCTCACTGGGCTAAACTGTTCTAGTTCCACGTGCCATGTTTAATGGATGTCAGTTATCAGTTATCTACTGTTAATTCCCACCTCCAAGTTCTCTACTGCCTTAACCGGGTATTGAACTCTCACTCTTTGGGTAATTTCACTGGATCTAACCAACGCTTTTATCCACTGTGCCATGTGTCCTTTACAAAACCACTACTACGAAATGGAAAATGATTTAAACAAAGAAAGTAAAAACACTGCCACTAAACTAAAATTACATTACAGGATAAACTTTTAGCAATAGTTGAATATTTTATTAAAATTAAAAGACCATAAGAACTATTTCACGGCTAAGCCAACATGTAGACTAGTAAAACTCACAAACAGCAACATTGGGAAAATAAGCAAATATTGGAGAAAGTTTGCTCAAACTTAAGAAACACACTAAAATAAACTAAAAGAAAAACACAAAAGCGACAATCAATCGGCTTAATAAAACTGTTCTTTCACACAATTAGATTTAAAGACTTAACACCAATCTATTAAGGACATTAAACAATGCACTAAACTTAGCAAAACAACACATGGCTATCCTTAGTGAAGATATAAATATAATTGGACAATGATGAAAATCTATATTAAAGCACAAAATATGAGATAATAATAATAATAATAATAATAATAATAATAATAATAATAACAACAACAATAATAATAATAATGACTTTAATGTAAAAAAGGGTAGATATGATGTTGCAAATGTATGCAAGCTCATAGGCATATACATAGTTAATTAATTAAAACATGTTATTGACAAAAAAGATATTGGCCTATACAGGGACGACGGTCTATTAATTTTAAGAAATTACAACAGCAGAACTACAGAAAAATAAAAGAATTAATAAAAAACCTTCAAAACCCTAGGATTTACAGCTAGGATCAAATCCAACCGAAAAATAGCAAATTTCTTTAACGCAATATGCAATAACAAAAATTTCAACCAGCCCATAACGTATTAAAACAAATATATCTCTGAATAAAAGAATTTCAACAAAATTTAGTAGCTTAAGAATATTCACTGAAAATAAATAAAGATATGAGTAAAGAAACAGCGTATATTCAAACTGAAATACAAAACTGAAAACAATCCAAACAATAACAAGAGAATAAGAAATATAAATCGCCCTTTCCCTTACAACAATACAATAAAAAGTAGGGCAAATATTCTTCAAAATAATTGAAAAACTATTCCCTAAAAAGAGAAGATTATCAAAAATTATCAATAAAAATACAATCAAAATTAGTTACAACTGTATGGATAACATGGAAAAAAATAATAATTAAGCACAATAAAAAATATAAAACACAACCAATATCAATTACCACAACAATAACAATAATATCCTTCGAAATAACGCCATGGAATGTAACTGCAAAACAAAGAAAACTGCCCACTTAACAATAAATTTATAACCAATAATATAATATAGAAAGCTATCGTGACTAATGATTTTAACACAGACGAAAAATTTACATAGGCGCCACAGAAAAAAAAAGAAAAGATGTTATCGCCACAAAAGATCATTCGAAAGAAAAAATACACAAACAATACAACCCTATCAAAATATATATGAAGCCAAAAAGAAAACAATATCATCACCAAAGTCAACTACGAAATCATAAAACGATCAGCCCCATACAGCTATAACAGTAAAAAATATAAACCGTGCGTATAGGACAAATTAGTAATAATTAGTTTTCAAAACCAAAATAAAGTCTTGAACAAGAAAACTGAAATAATGTTTATATGTAGACATATAAATACATACTTACTTTGTTACCTAAACACTAACTAAAAATAAGCAAATAAAAGTAAGTAAATATAGGAAATAAACGTTTAAAAATAATTAATAATAAATAAATAAAGGAAAAAATATTAAATATATACTTCTATACGTGTGTGTGTGTGTGTGCATCTACATATAAACACACACAAACACAAACAACTACAAGCGAACAAACCTAACCAACCGTATATAATATATAATTCAATATATATATATATATATATTCAGTATATAATATATATGATACATAACATATATAACACCAGATCCAAAAAAATACAAACCATTTAATACATATTAAATATTAGATAAACGGTACGTTATGATATAAGTAAATATTTAATTCACTGCTTACATCATATTTAGAAATGACGTATATATGCGTGCGTGCAGCTTGTGTGAATGTGTGTGCGGGAGTTTACGGGAAGATATATCCTATAAACAGCAAAAAAAAAAAAAAAGTCTATGAGCCCAACCGACAAAAATTAATACACTAAAAATAAAAGGATAATTTAACATTTAAGCACTAGTTTATTAATAACAATGCAAAGACACAAGTGTACATGTACTTGTGTACGGTCGTTTGTATATCTATATAAGTACACGTGTGTATATCTATACCTACACATCCATGTATGCGCGCGTGTGCGTGTGAACAAAGTTATAAATACAGGCATATGCACATAAATTCAAACAATAATAAATAATAATTTAATTATAAACCTAACCCTCTACAATTAATTCTTTAAGTACTTAAGAAACCAATAAACTAAATAAGAAAACAAAATAATATCCAAGTGAAGACATAAAACTATTTATCTATTAACTTTTAATATCATTCAATGTGAAGGACGAAATACAATTTCCATAATTCAAGAAAAGTCTACAAAAAAAAAAAAAAGGAAAAGGAAAAAAAAGGGGAGAAAAACTAAAGAGTCAGTATGAAGTGGAGAAAAAAAAGGAAAAATAATAACGACGACATCTTACACATACGCACAACCGCGTCGACTGGCGCACGAGTGTGATGCACATCTGTACTGACGGACGCATGGTCGCACGGGCGCAAACGTACACACGAACAAAAACAATGCGGACAAAAAAAAAAAAACTTGCACCAATGATAAGTGAGTACAAAAAGTTAAAAATCGAGGACTATAAGTAGTCAAATGATGATACCCACGAAAAAGTGAAAGGGTGGGACATCTACGAATCTCTGGAGTCGGGATAGTGAAGGTAACATCAATGACCTAGTTGACAAAAATTTATTTATATCAATTCTCTCTCTCTCTCTCTCTCTCACTATGAATCTATCTATCTATCTATCTATCTATCTATATATATATATATATATATATATATATATGTGAAAGAAATATAGTCTTAAGGTATGCTTTATTTATAGGATAAAGTGCTCAATATCAGAGTGTGTGTAAATATAAAAATGTGCACCAATGATAAGTGAGTACAAAAAGTTAAAAATCGAGGACTATAAGAAGTCAATTGATGATACCCCCGAAAAAGTGAAAGGGTGGGACCATCTACGAATCTCTGGAGTCGGGATACTGAAGGTAACATCAATGACCTAAGTGACAAAGATTTATTTATATCAATTCTCTCTCTCTCTTTCACACTATCTATCTATCTATCTATCTATCTCTCTCTCTCTCTCTATATATATATATATATATATATATATATATATATGAAAGAAATATAATCTTAAGGTGTGCTATATTTATAGGATAAAGTGCTCAATATCAGAGCATGTGTAAATAGAAAAATGAACATTGAAGTCAACACTTAGAGGCGATAGTCTGTTTTCATTCTAGCGCAATCGTCAGGACTGAAAACAGACTGTGGCCTCTAAGTGTTGACTTCAATGTTCACTTTTATATATATATATATAAATATGCATATTATCCGTCATCGTTAGCACGATTCTGTATTTCATGCACAATGCAATTTATTAATATATACTTAATAGCTGTGTTGCATTATATCAAGCACTCTTTTATTAACACCAGCACTTTATGAGGAATACGCATAATTACATATTTATATTTAAGTAATTCATCGAGTCTGAAACCTCATCAGAATGCAGAAAGCACTGTTTCGTCCTATATTTTGGACTCATCAGCAGTGCGCATCCACGACCGAGAAGTGAAACCCTGATAGTTATGTTGTCAAGCAAACATCATGCCAAATGTTCCAACACGCCTCGCTGAGGAAGAGATTGCAAATCAGACTCAATATAGCGCCACTCGCTCACACATTCTGTGGTAGAACACTGCTGAGTTTCTCTCTAACCATAGGACTGTGCGCCGTGGAGCCACGGCTACTATCACCAAGCCTCTCACTCTAGAGCATTAGAAGCCGGTTCAAGCAATGATATATACACGATAGAAATTATTAGGAGGATTTGATAATTATATTTAAGTAATTCATCGAGTCTGAAACCTCAACAGGATTCAGAAAGCACTGGACGGCCGTTTCGTCCTATATTTGGGACTCATCAGCGGTGCGCATCCACTACCGAGAATTGAAACCCTAACATTTACTTTGTCAATTGAACTTCATATCAACTGTTCCAACGGACTTCGGTGACGAAGAGACTGACATTCAAACTCAATATATAATTATTAGGTTGGTGCAAAAATAATGACGTAATAATGTCGTTTTTGACGTATTTTTTAACGTCAAAAAACGACATTATTACGCCATTATTTTTGCACCAACCTAATATTTATTCATTTTTTATTCGGCTGTCCCAGCGTTCTTATATTTAATCGTTTATTGCGTGTGAGGAAGAACAAAACCTCTCCATACCGTCCATTGTCTCAATCGCTTTCGGCCACTTCCTTAGCCATTCTCAAATGGGTGGGGGTGTTTTTTTTAGTTTTTCCTCATGTTTTGAATGAGATGTTTTTTTCTATTGTTTTGACTGAACTGCTAGGAGCGATTATTCCTAAACTTGAGTATGTTAAGCGCCGCTGGAATTTGAGTGGACGATTGTTGTGTACTTGAGCAGCAATTCCGCTCATACTTTCCATTAAAAGTCACTGACAAAGTACTTCTGATATATTTTTTATTGTGTTTTTCTTCTATGCGAACAAGAGTTTTCTTTTGTTAATTTCTTTTTCGCGAATTAAGAATGCGCCTGTCTTTTAGTAACTTTTAAACTGTTTACAATACTACTTAAACATCCTTCATAATCGCGCAAACTAAATCCTTGAAAATGGTTAAAACACATGACTCGTAAGGGCTCAGAACGAACAATCAGATTGGGTAATTTTGACACTTACTGTCCAATCAAAAAGGTTTTCTTAAGAGAGAATACAATTAAAATATCTCGCGAGAATTACCTTGACAGCCATTTTTAACGAAACATATATTCCAGCCGTTACATTCGATTTCAGACACATGTACTTGGAATTGTATGAATGTATCTCGCAGCTCAAGGTTAATGGTAGGAAATACTGGAATCTTTAGCTTTGGATGGGTGCCGGTCTAGAAGAAGAACAGCTCTCCATTTAAAAAAAAAATAAGTAGATAGGCGTAGGGCAAAAATAAGTTTCCCAAGTTTCGTAGCTGTTATCGCTTTTCCCGTTATTAATAGAGGTTTCATTCCTAGCCTTTTTGAAGTAGTGTAGAGCGGCATTTGAGACATACATTTTCGAAGTTTCTGTAGTTGGAATTCATGGAGTGATGTGGTTTTTATTATATGGTACAGTTTTCATATGTTGCCTACGAAATGGTTTACAGCGTTAATATACATGCATATATACATACGAGTTGGGATAAAATGTAGATCAGATGTAGATTGGAATACAACAGGATGATTAATTGAAGAACAATGAGGAAACATTTATTAAAACTTCTTCAGAAAAAAAGAGATATAAAGAAAATAATATATTCCCGTATTTTTACTTTTCTTTTCTTTGATTCTCATTGGTTAATCATGTTTCACGTGCTTTCGACTTGTTAAACAAACGTTAGTGTAATTGCTAGCGTTCAGTATTCAAGGACACTCGACGTTCCAAGAAATCAAGCCCTGAAAAATCACAAATACTGCTTTATATATGTAAGTTTATAACAATTTTAGATTGTCTATGGAAAATTCAGATGATGATTTATATTCGTAATTGGGTGTATGTGTAGGGGGTGTATAGTAGACATTATGTTTGTTATTATTAGCATGTTGAACTAGGAAGCTTTTTAAATTCACACTGCTTGTTTCAGATAAGCATATGCAAGATTCATTATGAATGGATTCAAGAAAAGTTGCTGATGTAGTATAATGTTTCTGACGTGTGTTTATAGCTAGTAATATTTGTTTTCTTTCTGTGCAGTACGAAATAGGTTAAATCGTTAGCTAAATGTGAATTTCTTTTATATTCGTAGACACACACACAATATATATATATATATATATATATATATATATATATATATATATATATATGCTCCTGAAAAAAATTATTTCGGTTGAGCCTTCGGGAAGAAAAGCGAATTTGTAAACATTGACTATTACTGTTGCTGATGCAAGACTCTTCGTTAAGACGAATCGAGTTCTCCAATCACTAGCGTCTTTATCTAAAAATAAATACGTCTATATTCACCTTCATCCCTGCCCTGTGCCTAAGGGTAGCGTCTCCGACTGATACTAGATCAGTCGGGTTTCGATCCCGGCTTGAGGCCATCAGATGTCTAGCCTGATGAGCTGTGAAACTTTCTGGTTTCAGTTGGCTGATTTAAAATCCAACAGATGCCGACAGTTCTAATATATATAAATGCTGCATAGAATCCTTAGTATATCAATGCACAATATCATCCATTGAGAATCTTAATATTGAAAACCAACACCAAATATACGCCTTAAAAATAGTACTTTATAAATGGATAGAAAAAATTTACAAATCTATTAGCAAATTAAATTAATTTCAGACACGTATAAAATTATAGAATTACCACCAATATGACTGTAGAAGATCAGTCAGTAAGATTTAAAACGTGTAATAAAAATAACAGCGCCTGGGAAAAAAAGGCCACTGTAGCCAGACAAAAATCCCCCAGCCAAATCTTAAACGAGTCCAAAAAAAATTGACATATTATAAACTTTCATACTTTCATCACAGTCGTGACTCCTTGATAACGAAAGAAAAAAGCCATGATTACACTTCCATTTCTAACCTATAAAAGAGTAAAGCATTTCTTCGGTTAGTTATTCTAAACATTGCTTGAAAATGAAAGTGTACTCTAAATTTTAAGTTTAATATTGAAATTAAACTTTAGGGCTTGAAGTCAAATTTCTATGCATAGTAATTACTGTGTCGCGATGGAATTTTCGGAGTTCTGTTAATCGAACCTGATAAGATAAATTATTTTCCCTCTTATTCTCAAAATTTCTAATGCTTACACACGGTTTATAAAGGGGTTCATACAAAATTAACCCCCTATTTTATGTAAATAGACCCACCCTTCTTGTAAAAATTGTTAGTTTTACTGGAGAGTCTATCATATATATATATATATATATATATATATATATATATATATATATATATATATATACACACATATACGTAACCGTCACTTGGTCCGTCGTGCTCTACCATTTAGCTGCAGAGAACCGTCTGGTTAGCAAAGTCCAAATTACTGTTTATAAACAACAACTCTTCGACGGTCTATCCCGAACGATCAGATCTCCTCACGAAACCTACCATAACATAAACATCGACAACATATTATCAAATGGATTAAATCCGACAATTTACAGTGTAACCCGGATATAAGAGAGTTGTCAGGATCGGAGAAGAAGTCTCTTATATCCGGATTTCTCTTATATCTGGGTTTGGTCTAATTTAAATACATTAACACAGGCTCTAATTTGGGACCAGATATAATCTCTCTTATATCCGGGTTTCTCTTATATCCGGGTCACTTATATCCGGGTTACACTGTAGTATAGGACGCAAGTTTGCATATTTTCTACTAAATTTCTCTAACATTCAGGCCCGGTGAATATCATTAATACTATTTAATAAAAAAACAAGACCAAAAAAAAACAACAAAAAAGCAAAACAAAAAAAAAAACAGAGCATTTGCTTAAACAATTTGTATCTATTAAGAATAACCTATGAGTAGAAATTATATTAAATAGTTGTTGGACTTAATCCATTTTATCCGTTTTTTACTGTATGCATAATTTTTCACCACTCTCTATTTAGACTGCAAGTATTCACCCAAACTAGTTTTGTTAAGTTCAACCGACAAGGTACCCCACAACAATTTCTGTTATTGGTGATCTTCTTTACATGGACAACAGAACGAAATAATCTCGTCCCATATATTAAATAAAGGATCTAGAAATTTCCTGGTGGTTAAGCGGATCGATAATAATTTGATGAAGGCCGGAGGGCAGAACGATTGCAACGTTGCGATCACAACAACTAACGTGAGTAAAACAGTTTACGTGTAAATGATAACTCGTCATTGCAGAAATTCAAACAGGCACTGCATTGATTTCTTCTGCAACACATTGTTCATTTGCAATTGCATTTAAGGAAGTCGCGATCACTAAAGCAAAACCATTTGACACAGGTTCTCTAAGAGAAACAGATGTGATTCATTATCTGCGATGATCCATAACTAGCTAAATTTGAGAGAATAAATCAAAGTGATTTTTTGAGTCATGTCCATTGAATAAATGGCATTTCGCGGTGCTATTGTATAGATCATTGTCGATTTTGTTCAACACAGCTTTTTGTTTAAATCATTTCACCCCAAGTAAGGCAATAACGCCACTAAAACACAAGTGTTTACTGAGTCAAAAAAAATAAGAAAACATTATTAAGAAAATAAAAGAAGAAGAATCAAGAAGACAAGTACATAACGATTGACATTAAATTTTTGAAGGTCAAAGTTGGCTATTATGTAAGAGTCCGGGAGAGAGTTCCACAGGTGGGAAGTGTGAGAAAGGAAATTTATTAGAAAGGAACCTAGAAGCCTAAAAGTTATGGATGTACACAAAGTATATATTCAGTCTTTAATGTATGTCTTGTACGTATTTCCGTCTTTCATGTTCGAGAAGAATTCCAGCAGCCAAATTTGTTTGACTACAGTGTGGACCATTTCTGATAGTTCCACCTTGTTTTTCAGGTTGGTATTAACCCTTTTTTCACAGCCTGTATCAGTGAATTCTTTTTAATATTCATTTCACCCAAAGCAAGGCAGTAAAGCCACTAAGACATAAGCTGCCATTGTGTTAGAGAGTATGAGAAAATACTATTAAGGTGGAGAGGAAAATAAAAAGAACAAGAATTAAGAAGACAAAAGATAACGATAGACATTGCATCTAAACTTTTCAAGATCAAAGTTGACTGGGGAGCAAAAAAAAAAAACGGAAGTGACAGAAGTGACGGAAGAGCAGGAGAAGAAACTGTTGGCATAGAACTTACGGTTATATCTAACCATTTCAACTGTAAAATGATGAGACCTTGCCGCCAATGTAGTATTACGCTTAAATTCATGCCGTCTAGGTACCATAGAGAAAAGCTCATCAGAACAATTACCATGAAAGTATTTACAGAAAAAGCACAAGAAGCCACAATATGGCGATGGGAAAATACCTGAAGCCGAGATGCCAGGTGAGGACCAAAAACATTGTTGCGTGTTCCACCCTGTTTTCCAGATTGATATTAAACATAGTTTATAGCCTATATCGGTTAACTTTAAAAAAAAAATCATTTCACCTCAAGCAAGGCAATAAAGCCTGTAAGACGGAAGAGGTTGCTGAGTGTGAGAGAATATGGGAAAATATACTATTAAGGAGTAGAGAACATTAAAAGAAAAGGAATTAAGAAGACTGAAGGTAACGATTGACATTGCACTTAAATTCTTGAAGATCAAATTTGACTGGAAGCAAGAAGCGGGAAGAAAGTTCCACAAGCGAGAAGTGCGAGTGAAGAAACTGTTAGCAGAGAACTTGCGGTTATATCTAGCCATTTCAACTGTAAAATGATGAGACCTTTCCGCCAATCTAGTACTGCGCTTAAATTCATGCGGTCTAGGTACCATAGAAGAAAGTTCATCAATAAAATTACCACTTATTGAAAATGCTTAGGGAGGCTACATGACAGCGGCGCGAAAGGGACTGTGTTCGGTATGCCAGGTGAGGGACAATAATATTGCAGCTTCTTGTTTGAATTTTATCAAAAATCGTTAAACACCAGAAAAAGAAGCACCAGACGAGATGTAGCAATATTCAAAATTATAAATATCTAAGATAACCTAAAAATGTTCAAAAGCTAGGTGTGGATTTATATGGCGGTTATAAAAAGCAAACCTTTAGCCCCGGAGTTGTAAAGAAGTGTGAGAACACTCTTAACCATTACTGTACACCACTTAAACGTACCTCCAGTAGTCCGACACACGGATATCCCACTAGAAGAAGCGATTAATGAACATTTGGTTTATTAAGACAGAATTTAATATAAAACAATAAAATAGTAGCACAAATTCTGTATTCCATTAACGCTACGTCACACATCGCGTCCAACCACTGATACACTAAATGGCGGCGTTACTGTTTGCTTACATCACTGTTGCAAATGGCGGATGAGTAAAACTGTATTTTACAATAATATTTGATACGTAGCAATAATATCAAGAAAAAAACTGGTATGATGCTTAATCTACGGTATTAATATTTTATAGGGATTAATAATGACTTGAATGTATTTATCAATAGACCTGACGAATTTTAAATTTAAATTTTAAAGTTATACTGTTACAATATAAGTGTACCTACGTGTGTTCGTTGAAAGCTTTTGGTATACAATACGTACAGAAAGATTCTGAAAATCTAACGACATTTTTATTTTTTGTTTATAAATCATTCAGTTTAGTGTCATATGTGATATACTCGTGGGTGACCAAGTCTCTTTTGACTCATATCTGACTAGGCAGTAGATTTTGACGTAGAAAGTTGCAATTATCTACTGTGGTAGTCTGGTTGCCAGCCAAGGCTATAGGATGCAATCTCTGATGCTGTTCAACACATAGCTGGGGGAGAAAAGAATTGATGGATTCCTACCGTTCCCAATTATATTTGCGGGAATGTAAAGAACGTGACTGGGTTTCGAATTCTGCTCTCTGAATTCTCATTCCGAGCCCATATTCTTGTTGTCTTAAGAAAGTCCAGCAGAGGATGAAATGCCTTGGCAAAGTTTTCCTTCTCTCTCTCTTTCTACTGCGGGGTTCGCTCTGTAGAAGGACCGGGGGTTCAACGTGGTAGAGGGTTACAGAGTAAGAGTTTATGCAGATAGTTTGGGCGGATAACGGTTAGCCCTAAACAAATTAAGATTGTAGCAATCGGGAAGTCGATTACACAGAGCAGTGGTTCATGTGAAGAAGCTGTTCGAGTGTAACTAACTTCTGACTAATAGAATAGATAAGGAATGAGGGTGGGGTTTGCAACAATATGAATGGCACGGACGGTCTTGGGTGTGAAGGTTAGAACTGCTGAAATCAAGGAATTCATTTCGCCCGAGCACTTTCCATGGAAGAGCAGTGAGAGGCTTAAATCATCCCGTCTATGCGAGAGGGGTTGCAGCTGTGCCATGCGTTGATAAAGGCGTTAGGTATTAGGTTGGTGCAAAAATAATAACGTGATAATGTCGTTTTTTGACGTATTTTTTAACGTCAAAAAACGACATTATTACGTCATTATTTTCCCACCAACCTAATAGATCCAGTAACAAGGCACAAAGAGTGTGAGTTCAATACCTGGTTAAGGCAGTGGAAAACTTGGAGAGGGGAATTAACAGAATATAAGCGATAACTGACGTCCATTAGACATGATACCTGGAACTAAAACAGTCTACCTAGTGAATGGAATTAGGGTTCAGTTCGACATTCAAAACACCTGAAGAAAGACGTCGTTTCTTGTGTCAACTGACACTGAAGTAGTGTCATCTGCCATATCCTCCAATAATTTAGCTATGTCATCGAGCTTTGCTTTTACAACGTGAACAGCACTCCATCTTTAAAGCAGTCTCTACTGTCTCTATCAGTTTATCCCTCCGCATTGTTGAACTGGAGATCAAATTGTAAACTTAAACAAGAACTCCAAAAACCTGATACAACAAACACGAGTTCTGATACTGCTGGCAATCCTACGAGGTTAAAAAAAAATCGTTGTCACAATTCACATTGCTTTCTGGTTTCTTTATGCTATGCATTGCTGGACACCGGACACCATCCCAGCCATTTTGCAGCATTGTCATACGTCTGTCTATGACAGTCGTTCAAATCAAGACGATGTCGTTTCAATTTTCAGGTCATTTTTTTAGTAACACTCTCGGCGTCTTTTTCACGAATTTTAATAAAATCAATGAACACTACTTTGGCTACAGCAGTTTTAGATTCGTTGTCGACAAATCTGAGAATTTTAGACATTTGTTCGTTATGAGAAACATCAGTAATTGTGTCGAACATAACCTCATAGTATCTGCTTCATTTAACCCCCTATAGCATAAACAGACTAGATTCGTTGCCCAGTAGATCAATAAACTCATTTCTGTATCTTGCTAGAAAAAATGTTGCAGAATGGGGATGTGACTTGACCAAATACAAATAGCGCTACAACAGAGGTTCGTAATTGCTGAATAGCTTAATGAATGTAAGAAAATTGCCGGAATTCTTACTTGATGCGATGTCTTCGCGGCGTCCAAGAAATGCCACATGTTGAGTCACCCAAAACTTGATAGAATCTACAAAAAGCATAAGCAGATACTTCCACAGCTTCTTCTGTTCCTCTATATGTTTCAGTACTGCAACTGTAAACCATTCTTATATGCGCGTCTCAAATGTGATGAGTACCCTGATAATGTTCTTATATTTTTTTCGTTGCATTTTCGAAATCCACAAGTTTTTTCGAATAGCGTGTTTTGGTTGGCTGGGGCTGTTGGAAACAATAAACAGCAAAAACAATCAACTGTTCAATCATATTGTTTGAGTACAACAACCAATTATGCGGAATCATAGACCCATATTGTAGTTTTCTTTAAAGCCAGCAATTCGTCAACCGGCGGTTGACACTCATGTGTTATACTCCTTTCACCTGTTGTCGATACGGCACGTCGGCTATCAATAAATTCTCGGACTTCTGTAACTTTGACTGTAGAAATGGGCAAGCATATAAGCATTGTTTTATTAGTAAATGAAGGTACATATCCAAATTTTAAGTACTCTTGTGATTAATGTCCACACTTCTTCTTAGTCTCTACCATTGTAGAAATAGGCAAATTTATACAGTAAATGTACGGCTATCGGTCCATTAACACCACTCCAATAGCTAAGTGTGTTCATAAAACACTGAGTGACTCTTTACTTGTTGGCACCAATGGCCATCTGATGATGACTCTGGCCAGAAAGCACTGAGCTATGGATTGGGCGGTGAGCTGATCTATCTCAACAGCAACTTGACCAAGTCTATGTTCTGAAAAGTCTTAGCAGCCATCTTCATTTGTACGCGTAGATTGTCAAAAATCTATGCTTTATGGCAATTTATATCAGAATTTAAGCAACCCGCATCTTTCTTGGTTAATAATACATACTTAATGTCATCATGTTTTGCATGTTCATCAGATCAGCAACAATCCACTGACCCTGGTGCTGTGTCTGGGTTATCAGAGGCAGTAGCAAGAACAAACGGAAAAACAACGCGATTGTCATTATCTCCATCGGGAGGTGGCATTAAAAAAAAACAAAAAAAAAATTTCTCGACCTGTTTTCTGTAGATCTTCGCTACTGGCTGCGGATTCTTTCTTTCGCATCAGATTCGTTCTTCTTTTGTCTTCCATGTCACTCTATTCTTGAAATTTCTAGCTGAATTAAAAGTATAGCTGAAAGTTATGTAAAGATCGTGAGGTTAGTGTGTCTCATACGGGTGGTTATTGTCAGCCTAACGAGAGCACCATCGAGCCTTACCGCGATAACCCTACCGTAACAAGGTAAGTAACACCGTGACAACATCACTGATAAGACTGTTATGGAGAAAAGGGCTCAATATCAGAATCCATTTTAACACCCCAATACATATATACGTTGCAGTAAAGCATTTTCCCTATATTCTCAGCGTTTTCTGTTCATCTCTCTTTATCTCTCTCTCTCTCACTATCATTGTGTGTTCATCTCTCCTATCTCTCTTTCTATCCTTTCTTGTTCACTCACCCACACGCGCAGACACACACATACACACACACACACACATATATATATATATTATCTATCCTTATCTCTCTCTATATATATCTATCTATTTATCTATCTATCTGTCTATCTATCCTTGATTGTTAATCTATCACTCTTTCTATCTCAGTCTATACATATCTATCTATCTATCTATCTATCTACCTATCTATCTATCTATCTATCTATCTATCTATCTATCTATCTATCTCAGTCTGTACATATCTATCTATCTATCTATCTATCTATCTATCTATCTCAGTATGTACATTATCTATCTATCTATCTATCTTAGTCTGCTAATCTTTCTCCCTATCTATCTCAGTCTGTACATATCTATCTATCTATCTATCTATCTATCTATCTATCTATCTATCTACCTATCTATCTATCTATCTATCTATCTCAGTCTGTACATATCTATCTATCTATCTATCTATCTATCTCAGTATGTACATTATCTATCTATCTATCTATCTTAGTCTGCTAATCTTTCTCCCTATCTATCTCAGTCTGTACATATCTATCTATCTATCTATCTATCTATCTATCTATCTATCTATCTATCTATCTATCTTAGTCTGCTAATCTTTCTCCCTATCTATCTCAGTCTGTACATATCTATCTATCTATCTATCTATCTATCTATCTATCTCAGTCTGTACATATCTATCTATCTATCTATCTATCTATCTATCTCTGCTTATCTATTTCTCCTCTTCTTTCATTATGTTTTCCTTCTTTCTTTTGTTCCTTATCCGTTACTTTCTTTCTCTTCTTTTTTTTCTTTTTGCTGTATTGTATGTAATTGAGATACTGCTATGAAAACTGAACACAACAGCGAATACCAGACGAACTAACATCTGTTGACCTGACTATGTCTATTCAAGAGATTCTTTTTTCTTCTTATGGGCCATATTCTTTCAGGGCGTAGGAGATCATGGCTATCCCCATCACTCTATTCCTTACAAGTTCCTTTCTTCCCCAGACCACGTTCTGTCATCTACTTACTAAAGCCAGCCAGGTATGTCACGAGGTGTTTTCTCTTGTCTTGCTTTCTCTCTATTCGACCCGTGAGTATCAGATTCTCCAGGCCGTCCTCATTATATGTTCTAGAAACCTCAGCCGCCTCTTCCTGATGTTAAGTATGAGGCTTCTTCTTGTTTCCAAACCCTCCAAGACCTCATCGTTGCTCACACGCTCGGTCCACGATATCCTTAGCATCCTTTTGTAGAAGCACATCTCTGTCGCCTCGAGTCTCTTCTTCATCTTTGAGGAAATCGTCCAACATACGCTCCCGTAAAGAATGACAGACGCCCAGTTTTTTGGAATGCGTCTTTGTCCATTCCAATACGTCTACGGATCTTAGTATCGCATTTACAGTCCTCTGTCAAGACGCTTCCCAGATATTTAAACTTCCGCGTCTGCTTGATTCTAGTGTTCCTGAACTGCAAATCGAATTTCGGGCTCTTACTGATGAGCATGCATTCTGTCTTCTTGTACTTTTATGTTTAGTCCTTTCTTCTCACTCTCCGTTGCTAACTTTATTACAATATAGCTTCGCCGATAGGATCCCTGACCTCGTTGGATGAACCGGAGCACGTAGAAACGTGGATTAGATGTTTAGAAGTGTTGGAAGGGATAAAGAAACTGAAAGACAAGAAAGCCTCCGGAGGACGAATAAAATTACCGATTTTTGGCTTCGTCAAGCCATAAAGAAAATATCCATTATGGTATCACCCAAACTCTTAACATATAGTAAATTTCAACCATTATAAAAAGGTACATGCGATCAAAAAATCATGGTTATTGCAGAAAGAACAACATGCCTAGAAAATAGACAGAACCCAAATGAATTTCTAATGTAATATTTGCACAGATTGAAAGAAGATATTGCGAATTTGAATTTTGGGCTCGAGAGATTAATTGAATGCATGTATGACGTTATGTACAAACATATGATCCTAGAAAAGCTACAAGTTGATGATATGAATTTAGAAACAAGCGTAGGATTCTTACTGCAATTAAAATTAATTAATGAATGTAATAATTCTAAAAACAATGTGGAAAGATCAAACACAACTAAAATCCTAATTAATTGCCAATATTTTGAGAAAGAACACGAAAGAAACAAAAACAAATATCCAGCCCTAGGATAATTATGATTAAACTGTAAAACATCAAACGTGGCTAAACGAAATAAAACCATAGGCTTGGGTACATATGGATCCTGAGGAAATTAAATGAATGGGGATATTTTGAATTTTAGTGGACTCATTTTCAGGATCGCCCGAAGTAATTAAGGTTGCTGACAGAAAAGCCATCACTGTAAAACAAATATTAAGAACGATATTTTCAAGAAATGGTGTGCCGAAAACTTTGGACTCAAATAACGCGCCAGAATTTTGCGAAGAAAGTTTGTGCTTGTGGCGAAAGCGTATTAGATGCATCCCGTATAAAACACTGCCCAAAATCGAATTTAATCGTAGAAGGAATTTTTTTTAAGCGTTTCACCCCAAGCAAGGCGGGAAGCCACTAGGACGCAAGGGGTTACAGAAAATTTGGAGCAAGATCAGATAGGACTGATAGAGGAAAGAATGAGGAGAAAGATAGTGGATAGATCAAGGCAACTCGATTGACATTACATTTGAATAGCTGGAGATTATAGCTCTCAGGGAAACTGGAATAGGGAATGGAGTTCCACAGGCGAGAGTTGCGAGACATGAAGCTATTGGAATAGAAGACACGGCTACATTTAGGAGTTTCGACAGTGAATGGGTGAGAGAGGGATGCCAGCCTCGTAGGGGGCTTGAACTCATGAAGTCTGGGAACCAGCGAATGCAGCTCCTCGGAGCATTTGCCATGAAAGTAGTTGTAGAACAGTCAGTGAGAATGGTGACGGCGCGTCTGTGAGAAAGGTGCAGACTCTGAAAATGAGACCGAAAGCATTTTCCCAATCTAATGATAATATAGTTACTTACGAAGATTACTGATAAGACATAGGACCATTCCACATGCCGGTAGACAACAAAGTTCCTCCGCATTAATGGGTAGGCAGATTAGAGACCCCATAGCAATGTCATTTTCACCGATTGAAAGTGTAAGGTATTAAAAAAAAAAGACAAACAATCTAATCCAGAGAAGGCGAACTTTGTATTAGGTTGGTGCAAAAATAATGACGTAATAATGTCGTTTTTTGACGTTAAAAAATACGTCAAAAACGACATTATTACGTCATTATTTTTGCACCAACCTAATAATACAGAAAGGATAAAAAGACAGCAATACTAAGGAAAAAATGGACACAATATACTGGCCAATGGGGATCAATTCAGAAGCAGAATGGAACCCAATGATATAGAAATGGACGAAGAATCTGAAGGTGAAGAACATGAACGGGGAGGAGCGGACTAATAACGGTAATGTCCAGAAATCTGACCAGGATCCGGAAGAGGAAAATGAACTTAGACCGAGGTCCCCTATCAGAAGAAATCAAGATACGCACCAAGAAAGACAATTTAGATTCTCAAGACTAATTAGAAATCAAAAATCAACGAAGGGGATGAGACCATTTCGGTTCAGGGAGGTGTAGTATTGTATGTAAATGAGATAATACCAAAAAAGCAGAACACCGATGCGAATGACCCAGCAACGTTTATTACAGAGATTACTCTACTTCATAACACTTTCCTTCTACGTTACTTCACTTTTTTTTCAATGACGATTGCATCAATATTTTTCAAGCTAGGAATGCCGATAACAGAAGCCAAAAAAATCCGTTCGTAGAATTTAACAGGCCTCATCCGGCCTAAGAAAACGCTCAAGCACAATACTGGCCGCCTTTAACTCTTCAGGCAGCCAATAATACGCCAATGAGAAAGAAAATGGCGGACGAAAGTTTGACTTTTTAGCGAGGCAACATGTAAAAAGAATTCCGAATCAATATGCTGCCGAAAATATAGGATTTCATCTCCTCTTATCGTGGCACAAATAGTGTTATAAAATACTCTAAATAAAACGAAGAAATTTAGACAGTCTTGATGTTATCTTGAGATTCATTGGTACATATCTAGCAAGCCATTGCCAATATGTAGAACCTGTATAATAATCAGCTATTTTTCTATCTACATTTACCGTTATAATCTACCTATATTATTCTGTTCATATCTATCTATCTATCTATCTATCTATCTATCTATCTCACTCTGTTCATATCTATATCAGAGTGTTCATATGTATCCACCTCTCTATCTATGCATCCATCTATGTATAGGGTGTTAATATCTATCTATCTATCTATCTATCTATCTATCTATCTATCTATCTATCCCAGTCTTGTCGTATCTATCTATCTATCTATCTATCTATCTATCTATCTCTTTTATTCATATTCATGTATTTTTCTTTCTTTCTTTCATTTTTTAAATCCTAGATTTCGGCTTACATAAGCCATTATCAAAGATGACAATTACATTACAATATATTAACCAACACACGGACAAATCAATAATGATAGTCTGTTTTTGATTACATGGAAGATTTCCAAGCAACGAAAAATTCGTGCATACGAGAGGCTGGAAGCGAAAATCGCACCGCAGGTTATATAATTGTTATCTTTGATAATAGCTTAGATAGGATTTAAAATATGTATCAATATTGTGATTTTCTTTCGTCTTTTAATGATAATGTTATTTAGCTTATCAGACGATATGAAAAGAATTTACATAAAATAAATAGATAATACTTGTCTATGTTATTTAATGAAACATGCATCAATGAAAAAATGCTGCTAAATACACACATTATATACATACATACATGCATACATACATACACACACACACACAATATATATATATATATATATATATATATATATATATATATATATATATATATATATATTTGTGTGTGTGTGTGTATGTATGTATTATCATTATTATGGGTAAGATCCCATAACATAAATATATATATATATATATATATATATATTTATGTTATGGGATCTTACCCATAATAATGATAATGGACTATTCCATACTTAATAAATACTGCGTCTCAGGAGTAGGCAAAAATTCAGTCGCTCACTTTCTGACCGACTCTTCGGTTATACTCTCATCCTACGGACGGGAGGAACCCAAAGGAGGCTACGCCGAAGGGCGGAGTCTCCTTCGGGGAGGTAGACCGGCCCTGAACCCGTTTATGCGGGTTCAATGGGCTATTTTTTGGCCGAGCCCACGGGCTCGGAATGCTCACGGGCTCGGAATGCCCACGGGCTCGGAATGCGCACGTTAAAAAGGCCTTGTGCCACATGACACCCTCGTGGTGGGGGGGTGACTGAATATCGTCAGTCGCTCACTTTCTGACCGACTGTTCGGTTATACTTTCATCGTACGGACGGGAGGAACCCGAAGGAGTTTACGCCGAAGGGCGGAGTCTCCTTCTGACTGAATATCGTCAGTCTCTCAACACTTAAAAGACAGATCGGTTGAACTCTCTGCCTTCGGGCGGGGAGGAACCCGAAGGAGGCTACGTCGAAGGGCGGACTCTCTTTCCGGGAGGTAAACCGACCCTGAACCCGTTTGTACGGGTTCACTCGGCATATTTTTAGGCGAGCCCACGGGCTCGGAGAGCCTACGTTAAAAAGTCCTTGTGCCACATGAAGCCCTCGTGGGGGTGTGTGACTGAATATCGGAAGTCGCTCAACTCTTGAACGACAGATCGGTTGAACTCTCTGCCTTCGGGCGGGAGTAACCCGAACGAGACTACTCCAAAGGGCGGATTCTCTTGCGGGGAGGTAAACTGACCCTGAACCCGTTTATACGGGTTCAATGGGCATATTTTTGGCCGAGCCCACGGGCTCAGAGATCCCACGTTAAACCGGCCTTGTGCCACATGATGCCAACGTGGGGGGTGACTGAATATAGTCAGTAGTTCAAGTCGAGTCAGTAGTTCAATGCGAGTCAAGAGTCGAGTCAGAGGCAGTCCGAAACAGAGTCGCGTTCAGACAATTACTGCAAGACATTGGAATAATGATCCTGGTCGAGACTACATTGTTCTCTCTACTAAAACTGATTGTCCGTACTAACACTTCTATTTCTCTATATCAATTTTAAAAGATTTGAGAATTGTACTATAGCTGTTTAAATTTATTTTTTATTTTTATTTCCCACGTACTTTGTATAAATACTTTTACTAATGACCAACATATAGTTTTGTACTACTTACACCCCTGAAGATGATCTTGGAAGAATATCGAAACTATCTGGGAAATGAAAATAAAAGAAATTTAAACAGCTAGAGTACATTCCTCTCATTCCTTTGACAACTATACACGGATGGTTATTCGTGAGTATGAAAGAATTTTGTTAAAAATTAGCAGACATAATGTCTGTAATTCATTCAATGAGACACACACACGCATATGTATATATGTAAAAATAGCTTTTTTTATTAGGATTTTTAAGAAAATCGATGAAATGAAAAATAAATTTAATTGTTTTCTAGTTTTATATTGTAAAACTTAATTTCTTTTTGAAGGTTCCAAACATGTTTTAGGTGTTGCGCAATCATTTTATTGAGGTTTTTAACTTATTTTATCACTCATGACACAGATTTGCTTCAGAGATAGATAGCGTTTGATGAATTATACATATATATATATATTTATATATATTTGTGTATTTAGGCAGCAAATTCTCTTTTAGGCATGTCTGATTGAATAAGTTACAGACATTATGTCTGCTAATTTTTAACAAAATCCTTTTATACTCACGAATAAGCTTCCGTGTATTAAGGAATGAATAAAAGAAATTTAAACAGCTATAGCGCATTTCTCTCAACCTTTAACATCAATACACGTAATGTTATTTGTGAATTATTATTAAAACTTAGCAGACATAATGTCTGTAATTCGTTCAATGGGACATATATATATATATATATATATATATATATATATATATATATATATATATTATTTCAGAAGAATCCTGAAGATAAGACAAAATTGGATAAAAAAAGACAATTGGAAAATAGTTCTTAGTCCTTCCCAATACTTTTCGTCATTCGATGTTATCAAGACGAATGGTGATAAATAAACGCGAAATGTGTAGTTTCATTAAATCAAAAAAATTTTAAAAAGTTTCTCCTCTGCAAGTATCTTTCTGGATATCATTATTTTGTTTTTCCCCAAGAGTTTGTTTTTGATTTTTCAAGGTTATTAGCACGTAAGTGAATGTAATGGATTCGACTGGAATTTGAACTCGGCTCTCCGATTCCTCAATCCGAGCCGCTATCCATTACTCCTCCGAAAAAATCTAGAAGACGATTCATACCTTTCCAAATGGTATTAGCACGTAAGTGAATGAAATGGATTCGTCTGGAATTCGAACTCGGCTCTCCGTCCGATTCGACAATCCGAGCCGCTTTCCATTAAACTTCCGGGAAAATCCAGAAGAGGATACATAACTTTCCCGAGTGTATTATTCCGTATGGATTCGACTGGAATTCGAACTCGGCTCTGCGATTCCTCAACCCGAGCCGCTATCCATTACTCTTCTGGGTAAATCTAGAAGAGGTTTCATACCTTTCCAGAGTGTATTAGCACGTAACTGAATGTAATGGATTCGACTGGAATTCGAACTCGGCTCTCCGATTCTTCAATCCGCGCCGCTATCCATTACACCTCCGGGAAAATCTAGAAGAGGATTCATACCTTTCCCATTTGTATTAGAAGGTAAGTGAATGTAATGGATTCGACTGGAATTCGAACTCGGCTCTCCGATTCCTCAATCCGCGCCGCTATCCATTACACCTCCGGGAAAATCTAGAAGAGGATTCATACCTTTCCCATTTGTATTAGAAGGTAAGTGAATGTAATGGATTCGACTGGAATTCGAACTCGGCTCTCCGATTCCTCAATCCGAGCCTCTATCCATTACTCCTCCGGAAAAATCTAGAAGAGGATTCATAACTTTCCCAAGGATATTAGCACGTAAGTGAATGGAATGGATTCGACTGGAAATCGAACTCGGCTCCCCGATTCCTCAATCCGAGCCGCTATCCATTGCTCCACCGTGCCTCTGTCACACAGTATTAGAGAGAGATAGTATATGTTGTCTTAAGGGGTGCATATTATG
Organism: Acanthosepion lycidas; assembly: GCA_963932145.1. NCBI lineage: Eukaryota > Metazoa > Mollusca > Cephalopoda > Sepiida > Sepiidae > Acanthosepion > Acanthosepion lycidas. Next base: position 62,241,730 of record OZ010612.1, read on the forward strand.
AGGAAATGTAGGATAGATTGTAGTTGGCGTTAGAATTGAATAGGTTAGGATTGTAGTAATCTGGGTAGCATCCTCGTTGGAGTCTTTTTCAAAATTTTCTTCTTCCTTAATATGGTATTCGCAGGGCATTATTATCAGTAGAATCATTGTACCTGACCTGGCGGCTGTGAAAGTGTGTACTGGCGGAACCAAAAAATGTCAATCGAAAGAACATCTGCCATAAAAAATATCGCTAGATTCTAGCAACATTTTGTCTCTGGGCAAGTGATTGTAGAGTGGGAAAAAATCATCACGCACAAGGCTGCGATTTTGTTCTCTGTCAAAGCTGGTAATTGAGAATGAATCAGTTACAGCTCACACGTGGAAGCAGTGGGCAGATCCACTTCTTGTAAAGCGGGAAATTAATGAAGGATCTTTCTGTCGCAATACGGGGAAGCGACCTTTTTTACTTTTATTTAGATTACGGTTGTTTAAAGCCTGATCGTGTCAGAATTATTTTGCAAGTAAAATAAAGTCCATCTGATTAATATCCAAATATTCATTATTTTTTTCCGCAAGTTGTCACCCGTAGTTACGACAGTATATCTGTGTCAATTAATTTCTAAGACACATGATGAGAATTGAATTTATTTTTCATAACAAATATTTATTTTTCAACAAAATCAATTCTCTTGTCAATAGAGTTATTTTAGTGGTGAATATTAATTACCTATATCAAAATTTAAAATCAGATTCAACAAAATATCGCTTGCATCTATCTATCTATCTATCTATCTATCTATCTATCTATCTCATACTACATCTATCTATATTCATATTTCTGCCTATCCTTATATATATATATATATATATATATATATATATATATATATATATATATATATATATATATATTCTGTTCATCTCCCTCTCTATCTTTGTCTTTCATTCTGGTCATCAATATTAATTTAATTTCTTTCTTTATTTACTTATTTCTCTGTTTTTTCAATTTATCTATTTTATTTCTATCTATCTATCTATCTATCTATCTCTTTTATTTATATCCATGTATTTTTCTTTCTTTCTTTCTTTCTTCATTCAATTTATCTATCAATCTTATTTCTGTCTGTCTATCTATCTATCTATCTATCTATCTATCTATCTATCTATCTATCTATCTCTAACTCTATTTACCTATCTATCTAATCGTAGTTATAACTATCCCTTTGTACTTCCATTATTTAAAGAATTGTTATTTCATCAAACTCCCAATGAATTATTAATTCCGTAAAATCTTAAAAGCCTGAACTGAATTCATTAATTCGCCCTGCCCGTCCATTGCAGTATGTTTGTGAGTCATAGAGACTCTTTTTTATGCTCGAAATTTGCAAAATGCCAATCTGCAGTAATTAGAAATTTTGCAACGGTGTAACGATTTCCTTTTTCCGTAAAGAAAAGTGAAATATGAACATTAATATGAGAAAAGAAATAGGGAAAAACATTTAAAATATACCAAAATTAGAGGAAACGGATAAAGATATATAAAGAGAGAAGGAAAGGACAATGAGAAAAGAGAAAATGACACTAAGTAGCAAGGAAAGAAACGAAGATTTTAAAAAATAAACGAGAATAAACCAAAAATGAAAATTAAATAAAAATATGGAACCAAAATTAAGGGAGAAATATAGAGAAAAATTGAAGAATAAAAGAAATGTAAAAAAGTATGAGGAATGAAAAATGAAAGAGAAAGAGTGAAGAATGTAAGAAAAAAGAAGAAAAAGAGTGAGGAATGAAAGAAAAAGGCTTCGGAATAGAAGAAATGAAAGAAAAGGAGTAAGAAGTGAAAGAAATGATAGAAAAAGAATGATGATTTAAAGATAGAAAGAAAAAGAGTGATGAATGAAAGAAATGATAAAGAAGAGTGAGAACTGATAGAAATGAAAGAAAATAGTAACGAATGAAAGAAATGAAAGAAAAAGAGTGAGGAATGAAAGAAATGATAAAGAAAGGTGAGAACTGATAGGAATGAAATAAAATATTAACGAATGAAAGAAATGAAAGAAAAAGAGTGAGGAATGAAAGAAATGATAAAGAAAGGTGAGAACTGATAGGAATGAAAGAAAATAGTAACGAATGAAAGAAATGAAAGAAAAAGAAGGATGAATGAAAGAAATGATAAAGAAGAGTGAGAATTGATAGGAATGAAAGAAAATAGTAACGAATGAAAGAAATGAAAGAAAAAGAGTGAGGAATGAAAGAAATGATAAAGAAGGTTGAGAACTGATAGGAATGAAAGAAAATAGTAACGAATGAAAGAAATGAAAGAAAAAGAGTGAGGAATGAAATGAATGAAAGAAAAAGTGTCAGGAATGAAAAGTGAACGAAAAAGTGTAAGGAATAAAAGAAATGAAAGAGAAGAAGGAAGGAATGAAAGAAAAAGAGTAAGGAATGAAATGAATGAAAGAGAAAGGGAGAAGGATGTCAAGAAGAAAGGAAGAACAAAAAGGAAAGAAACTGTTTATAAACAGAAGAGGTAGAAAATTAGTTGATTTGTTTTACGGCATGTCAAACTTTGGCAGTTTATCTAAAGCTAAAAAAAACATATTTTTTAGATTAAAAGTATTTCGTTGAAATAATCAGTTACTGATACACGTCTTAGTAATTTGCTCATTGTTGGCCGAACTATTGGTCGATTTATACAATCCCCAAAGATATTTGCACGTGAGTGCATTTAACGAACCAGACTGGAACTGAAACCCAGCACCCTGACCTTTAATTCTGAGCTGTTATCTATTACGCAACCCGCGCATTTGAGGAGAAATGAAAGGAAAAGAACAGAAGACAAAAGAAAAAAATATAAAAAAAAGAAAAAGAAAAAAAAAAAGAAAAAAAAAAGAAAAAGAAAAAAAAAAAGAAAAAAAAAAAAAAAGAAAAAAAAAGAAAAAGAAAAAAAAAAAAGAAAAAAAAAGAAAAAGAAAAAAAAAAAAGAAAAAAAAAAGAAAAAGAAAAAAAAAAAAAGAAAAAAAAAAGAAACAATGAAAAGAACCGAAAGTAAAGTAATATCAGAGAAGCGAAATAAGAATAAAAATAAAGAAGGGAAAAAAATTAGAAAAAAAAGAACAATGAAAACGAAACAGAAACAGACAGAAAAAAAAAACAATACAAAAGATGAAAAAAAGAATCAATAAAAGTTAAGTACAAAAAGAAACAATAAATAGATATTATAAAAAAGAATAACTAACGTACAAAAAGAAACAATAATAACGGAATAAAAGTCAAGTCGTCAAAGAAAGAGGTGAAAAAAGAAACAATACAAAAAAATATTTAGCAAAAAAGAATATTTAATAAAAAAGAAAGAATAGAAAGAAAAACAAACAAAAAAGAATGAAACAATGAGAACAAAGAAGCGAAAGAAACAAAAAATAAAGGAAAATATATCATAAACGATAACTAAATTAAACTAACAATAAAAGGAACAGAAAGAAAAGAAACAATGCACAAGGAAGAAGTTAAAAAAAGAACAGTAAAAAATGGATTAACAGAAAATAAGAAACAATAAAAAGAAAGAGGGAAATGAAAAGAAATAAAAAAAAATTTAAAAAAATCAAAATTGAGAGCAAAAAGAAAGAAGGAGGAATACAAAGAGAACGAAAAGAAAAAGTAAATAAGAAAGAACCGAATGTAACAATAAAAATAAATGTACACATAGAAACAATAAAAAAGAACGTGTAAAAAAGAAACAATAAAAAAGTGTAAAAAAAGAAACACCTAAAAAAGTGTAAAAGAAGAAACACTAACAAAGTGTGAAAAAGAAACACTAAAAAAGTGTAAAAAAGAAACAACAAAAAACGAAGTGCAAAAAGGAAACATTCTAAAACAATAAAAAAGAAACACTAAAAAGAAATTGTAAAAAAGAATGGACAAAAAAGGACGTGTGAAAAAGACAGTTGAAAAAGAAACAATAAAAAATAAAGTGTAAACACATGAGAAAGAGGTAGTAAAAAGAAACAAAAAAAAGAAACAATAAAAAAAGAAAAACAAATAGTAAAGGAAGTGTAAAAACGAAACCATAAACAATAAAGTGTAAAAAAGAAACCTCCAAAAAGAAAGTGTAAAAAAGAAACAATAAAAAATAAAGTACCATGAGAAAAAAAAATTAAAAAGGGAAAAGACCGATCGAAAAAGAAAAATTGTAAAGAAAAGAAACAACGAAAAGAAAGAAGGGAAAGTAAAAAAATTAAAAAATAAACAAAAATAAGAAAAAAAAGGATAGTAAAAAATTAAAAAAGAAAAGAAACAATAATAAGAAAAAAGTGAAGGTAAAGAATTAAAAAAGAAAAGAAAGAATAAAAAGAGAATAATGGAAGAAAAAATAAAAAAAAATCAAATCACAGGAAATTGAAGAAGAAATAATTTAAAAAAAAGTACAGAATTAACGTAAAAAGAAACAGGAGAAAAAACAAGAAAACAAACAAGAGAATGAGAAATAAAAAACAATTAAAAAAAAAAGTCGAAAAGAAAATAAACACTTTTAAAAAAAAGAAATAAAAAAAAGCAGAAAGTAAAGAAACATTAAAAAATACGAAGTATTGAATGAAGGCAGGACGCAATATAAAGAAAAAAAACTAGGTCTGTATTTCCAAGAAAATTCATATTACATAAATTCTTCTATAAATAAACAGATCACGGGAAAGAACGCGTGAAGGGACGACGACCAGAGGAGATGCGCAACATAAAAAGCCCCCTCGTAATATAAAATTAAGAAATTTACAAATAAAACGGACATTAAGAAGAAAAATAGCTGAAAACAAGGCTATGATAAACAAAGAAAAACAGATTAACGATTTGAACAGAAAAAAAAACGACTATAAAAGGAAAAAAAGAAAATTACAAGAAGGAAGTAGTGGGTGGGTAGAGAGAGACGATTCAACAGGTGTATTCATGGTCTAAGACAGTAAAATATGGCGTCAGCCAATCAGTAGTGGTAGTAGGTTTGACGTCATCGCTTTCGTCATTCATTGCCTGTCGTTCATTGCAAAGGGACATGTTTCCTTGGCAACTGTTGTCACTTGGAGAAAACGTAATTGTCCCATGTCAGGACCTAAAAAGATAGACTGGTGATTATATATATATATATATATATATATATATATATATATATATATATATAGATAGATAGATAGATAGATAGACAGATGTGCCGCGTTTTTTCAGATCACAGCTCTCCCTATTTTCCTATACTTTTTAGTTCTTAGTAAAGTTGATATTTTGCTATCTCTCTTGATCCCTGCTGTACCAACCATTTCTATTAGCTTAGTAGATAGGTTATGCGTTCTTAACTTTTGTCCGTTTTGCCCGCAATGTTGTCATTGATTGTGTCAAATTTTCCAAGGTCCCTTTCCTTATAAATCCCATAGAAATTTCATGTCCCTTTTCGTTTCCAGTATACTTTTGGCTTGCTATTTCTCTAAAACTTCCTCATTAAACACATGTTCATTCCAGCATATTGTCAGCATCCTACAGTAGTTCGCCATTTCTAGTGTCGCTATATCTCTTTTTCACCTGTGATGACATTGCCCAACACTCACTGTCATATGTCAGGACTAATATTACAAAACAGGGGAAATATGTTTTCTTTGATTCTAACGAATTTTTTCTGTTTTCTAAAACACTTCCTAGATTTTGTGTTTTTGGTATCACTAATATGTAATTTCGATTTTTCTGGATTTACTGAAATCAATTTATATCCGTAGTCAATGGGTTGCTCTAAGTTCTAGATTATTTCAATATATTTCCCAAAGAAATTCCTTGTTATGTACTTTTTCTCGTAGGTAATCTTGATTTATTTTGGGAAGATATAAGTTTATCGATAAATAAGAATTTTAAAGTATGTATAGTTTCGTAGATATACCAATGTTAGGTTAAAATAAAGTTATTGAATTCATTAACGCATTTCAATTAACTATTGACACAACACACCGAAATTTTGCGTTTAAAGCAAGACACAGACTGTCCACAATTGGTCTCGAATTTAATATTCACTTTTATATTTATATACGCACATTTTTTGATATTGAGCACTTTTAAGGATACCCTATAGCATACCTAAAAACTATCCAGTCTGTAGTACGTTAATTTGGTCACTGGTAAAGATTACTAGTCTGTTCGTGCGGCCTTACAATTTTCGTACGCTTCTTTGGAGTAAAGTCCATCCCAGACAATGGCTGTAAGACAACTAATCGACAATCGCGACAATAGTGTTCGGGCGGGATAAGAATCTGATGTAATTACGCAAGACACAATATTTTTCAAGGCCAAACAAATTTCATCATACATCTCCAAAATAGATTCATATTGTTACACACGACTGTAAATGACCTAAACTGAGGAAAAAAAAGAAATCAATTACACCCTGTCACTCTAGTGAGTCTAAAATGACAGTATGGTGAAAGAAAGGAAAGTAAAGCTGTTGTTTCAAGAAATTTGCACAATAGTGTATTTCCCAAAGAAATCAAACTCTCATATCAATTAACTGGTGAGAAGACACATGGGTTATGTTCTTTTCGATGTTTGTGTATTTACTGGAAATCTTTTATTAAGTTGACATATATCAACATAAAATATCATCTTCAATGGTGAATATCTTTGTTTAAATGTCGGTATGGCAACTCTGAAAATGGCTCATGTGAGCCGAAAGCTTAACTCAAGGACCACCTAAATAAAAAATATCCAGATGTATAATTTTTGCCTTTATTTTCAGTTGAAATTAAAGCAAACATACGAACTTTAGAACGACTCATGATAAAAGACATTCATTGTCTGTTATATTTAACAATATATATATATATATATATATATATATATATATATATATATATATATATATAATATATATATATATATATATATATATATATATATATATATATATATATATATATATATATATATATATATATACGGTGTATCAAAAATACTTATAAAAAAATTAGGGGCGGGTTCCTCACACCAAAACAAAGACAAAAGTCCATATAAACGTATGTCTGCAAATCCTTCGTTTTGGGGTTAAGTTTTAAAAAAATACGGTAGATGGCTGTGTGTTACTAGTTAGACTAGGTTACATTTGTCATTCGTGTACATTTGTGGGTAGTCGGATTTGTGCGGATCGTCAGTTTGTACAATAAACCATCACCAAAAGTTCTCTCGTGATGAATGATCAGAAGGCGAAACACCCTGCAGACGTTGCAAAGGAGCTTCCCTTGAAATACACTCCATTCGGTACTATAGGATGTAAAACATGTTAGGGCCAACTGACGTGTGCTGATACCTGGATCGTCATCGGCAACCTGTAGAATATACTCTTCGGGGTAAGGCGTAAAAGCCGGTTTCAGTCTTCATCGATCCATAGCTTGTGGTGCTACGGATCCAGTCTCTGGTACAAGACGATAAAAAGCAGCATGTTGGATGGATGATTCGGCTAGTTTCCTCCTGGAAACGCAATCGAGATAGCCGTGCAGCCTCACGTCAGTTACTATTCGCGCAGCCGTATATAAAAATTATATCGGCCTGCTTGTATGTATATGAGATAATAATATATATATATATTGCATATCAGCGGCAGTTTTGACGAAATTGTATAACTTTGTTTAGTATTCCATTAACGCTACATCACATATCGTATCCAACCGCTGATACACAACATGGCGGCGTCACTATTTGTTAGCTTACATCATTGATGCAAATGGCGGATCTATGATACTGAGTTATACTGAGTTTACAATAACATACGATACGTAGCAATGCTGTCAAGAAGCAACCTTGTATTAAATAGTAGTCAATGTTGCCTATGATGTATTTATCAGAAGACATGACGTATTTTAAATGTTCAGTAAATTATACCGATACAATATACGCTACCTACCAGTGTTGATTTTAGGTTGTTCACTATACAACGCATATAGAAAGATATTACGGTTAGTGTCTCAATATACAGTTGAGTTGTGTGACCTTTTGGCAAAACGACATAAGTTGTGACCTAACAAGAAGCTGGAGAACTTCCACATGCGAGCTCTCCGTTCCATACTCAGAATTCGCAGACAGGACCGCGTCACCAACCTTCAGTTCCTGGATTGTGCTCACAGCACAAGGATTTAGTCCATGCTCGTTAAAGCCCAACACCGATGGATGGGGCATGTCATCCGCATGGAGGAGCACCGTTAGCCAAGACGTCTGCTGTACGGAGATGTCCTGCACGGCAAGAGTAACCAAGGGCGCCCAAGAAGCGGTACAAAGACACCGTGAAAAACAAAACTCCAGGGGTGCAAGAACTAGAGGAGCACGCTTTGATCTACCAGTTTCGGAGAATCACAATCCATGATGCTGCTATCACCTTCGAGGATGCTGAACGGCAGAAACTCACCGCTGAAGGATATCAACACCACAGGGCATCAATGATTGTGACAACGGACGGATCGAGACTGCGCCTCCAGCTTGGGGTTGCGGAGCCACCTCCGAGTTCACAGACGCGACGCAGACACGATACGTCATCTTCGGAAATCGAATGACAACCGATATATATATATATATATATATATATATATATATATATATATATATATATATAATTATGTAATTATAAATTAAAACTGCACCTATAAACGAAATTAAAATAACTGATCCAACGTGCAACTTTCGGATAATAAGCGTGACATTCCTGCAATTATTTAACAATATAGTTCATGCCACAGTGACGGAAAACCTACCAGTAAAAAAGAATTCTCTTATTGCTATATTTGTACAAAAACGCACAACCTTAAAATTTAAAATTCAAACTCAGCGTTGTGACCGCACATTAAAAAACAATAACACATTTCTCATAGCATTTTTTCGGATTACATCTATATTTTCGTTGTCCTCTTATTACCGAGAAGTAAAAACAAATCTATTTCCATACCTGAGGATGTCTGTAGGAACAGACGAAAGCTTGTAAAAACTAAAAAAACCATATGAAAATGGAATTTATAAACAGGGATCATATTATTCTTATACATGTTCGGGGTTAGTGTAACGGATAGAAATTTTTTGCGAAGATGTATTCTCGCCATTTAAATCATTAACCTCTATATTTGTTTTTTGTATGAATGATTCATGTAATTATAAATTAAAACTGCACCTATAAACGAAATATATATATATATATATATATATATATATATATATATATATATATATATATATATATATATATATAAGAGAAACCAAGAGAAACCAAGGCCGTCCAAAGAAGTAATACAAAGACACTGTGAATGTAAATCTCCAGGGGTGCAATCTCGGAACCAAAAAACTAGAAGTGGCTAAACTAAAACATAATTCGGCCTCATGGTTGAACAAAGGAAATACATGCAAGCACACCTAACCATTTACGGCAGGGTACTAGAAATATGATATAGTGCAGCCTCTAAAATTACCAAAGTGTTCGGGCTATTTACAACCAGACTGATACAGCAACCAGACAACAAGAAAACCGCTAAACTCAGAATAAAAGTCGGTTGATATATTAACGATTAAGGGTAACAGGACAGGAATCTGGATGCTTTTATTCTGAAAAATATAACAATGAATAAGGCTCCTGATCACTTCCTGGGATCTAGAGGATAGTAAAAATCTCATGGTTATTATCATCTTGAGCCTAGTACAAAATCTGATGTCACATTTAAGCTAGAGCCTAGTACAAAATTTTATACCACCTATCAACTAAAGCTTAGTATAAAATTTGATATTGCCAATTATCTAGAGCCTAGTACAAAATCTGATGTCACCTATAATCTAGAGTCTAGTACAGAATCTGATGTCGCTTATCATGTAGAGCCTAGTACAAAATATTATGCCCCCTATCAACTACAGCCTAGTAAAAAAAATCTTATACCCCTATAAAGTAGAGCCTAGTATAAAATGTGATGTCACATATCATCTAGAGCCTAATAAAATACCTGATGTCGCTTATCAATCTAGAGACTGGCACAATGCATATGGTTAAGAACCGTATTGATTGATTACCTATTTTTTTCGGGAGTAGTCATTGCTTATGCTAAGTTAACAATTGTTATGGTGAATACTGTTTCTATGTGTTACCTTCATGAATACTGTACTAGATCATGAATTTGGTGACCCTAGACATCTGAATATACTCCACCACCAGTTTCATGGTTACGACTAACTCTTTAGTCTTGGTCGACAGTTGTCCCAGTGTTAGTATCTTGAACAAAATTACCCCTAGCTGGTCAAGAATAAAACGCTAAAAAATAAAAAAATACAATGCTTACAAATAACAAATACTCATACAGAATCGGTTGTCAATCACGTCAACAAGGACCGCACCCCTCACAGAGGAACCAGTCTGGGGCCGGAACATCTGTCACTGGAACATACCCTTCGACGATGATACAACTGGTCACCAAACCCGGACTATTTCCAACCTTGGACCAAGTGTCTCGATACCAAATCAATTAATAAAAAGAAGACGAACGAAATGGAAATCAATAAGGCATAAAAATGCACAGAATATCATGAATCAAACATGCCAAATATGGAGAACTATGGTAGAAACTGGATTAAGACCACATCTCAATCCAAATATGCTTGCTAATGTCCGCAGAGACATCATGTGAAACAAATGACTCTCAAATACAGACATAGATAAGATATAAGACAGAATATCACTCAAACAGTAAAGAGATAAGAGTAGAGATAAATAATATGACAGAGGATGAGGTATAAACTAAAATAAATGAGGCACGAAGTAATAATCTCCCAGGAAATGAAACTGAAGAATCTTTGTGATAAAATTTAGATCTATTGAGTGTGTTGGTGTAATTCTCCCTTTCTTGAAAGTGAACTTTTGGACATTTATCTAATCCGAAATCCATGCCGATGTTATCACTGGAATATTTTACAGTCTTGAGGAGAGCCTTTAAAACATTGTTGTCTTCAGCAAAGAGTTTGATATCATCCTTGTAGAATAGTTGATTAAACCCTTTCTTTTTTACTTTGTATCCATAGTTATTCCTGTTTAGTTCACGCGAAAGGAAGATTGAGGACAGACAGAACAGAAGGGGCAACAGGGAGTATCCTTGAAATCCTTAATCTGCATTCTCCTTCTTCTTCTTCTTCTTCTTCTTCTTCTTATTATTATTATTATTATCATCGTTTTATTTTCTTTGATTTCTGGTGTGTACTCATTTCTTTCCGGGTCCAACTAGAGACCTAAGGTCAGAAATAGCATTATGACATCTTTTCCACAGAAGAGATAAATAATATGACAGAGGATGAGGTAAAAACTAAAATAAATGAGATTGAAATAATAATCCCCCAGGAATTAAACCGAAGAATCTACCTGTGATTATCCAGACGATGTCACTGAAGATGATTCCCAATATATTAGGGAAGAATTACTTGAAAATCACAGAAGTGAAATCATCGAAGCGAAAAACCATCTGTCTATATTTCTGAGATGAGGTATTATGTACATTATTTACGTTATTCGAACTATTGTCCTCATCTTGTCGTCATATTTATCACAAAGTTTCGACCTTCTTCAGGTGTTTGGAATTTCGAACTGAACCCTTTATTTCGCTCACTGGGGTAGACTGTTCTAGTTCCACGTGCCATGTTTGAATGGATGTCAGTTATCAGTTATCTCCTGTTCATTTCCCTCTGAAAGTTCTCCACTGTCTTAGCCGGTTATTGAACTCACGCTCTTTGGGTCCTGTCACTGGATCTAACCAACGCCTTTATCAACCGTGCCGTGTGTCCTTGAGGACATCTGGGTATGAACTTCTGGGTATTATATACCTAATGTCTCAATGTCATCAGCAACCATTTTTACCAGTGCTCAAAATTTGCAAAGACGAAATAAAGGGTTCAGTTCGAAATTCCAACCACCTGAAGAAGGCCGGAGCGTACAACGGCCGAATCGTTGTCATAAATATGGCGACAAAGATGAGGACAAATAGTGAAACAACCGACAAAAAGAGCAAGCCTGGGAGGCCAAAACTGAAGCGATAAAGGAAGGCCGATGTGAATTGTCGGTATTAGATGAGATCTCAAGAAAACCAAATATTATGTTGGTGCTAAAATAATGTCGGTTTCTGACGTATTTTTTAACGTAAAAAACTGACATTATTTTTGCACCAACCTAATATCTGAACACAGAAAGGCAGGAAGATTAGGCTAAGATAAAAAAAAAATTAAATTTCTAAATGACATTCTACCAATCAAGGTAATACTAAAACAGAAACTACTGTTAAAGGCACAGAGAACAAGACTATACGAAAAACGTTGTAGGTTCTATCGCCAAAATAATATATTCCATAAGGGACTTGAAGAAATTTTACTGGGAAATTTAAAAAGCAGTTATACATGTCAAAAGGCTACCATCTATTGGAAAAGTACAGACATTTTGGGAAAATATTAGGTTGGTGCAAAAATAATGACGTAATAATGTCGTTTTTTGACGTATTTTTAACGTCAAAAAACGACATGATTACGTCATTATTTTTGCACCAACCTAATATATATTAAGAAAAATAACCCCAATGCAGAGTGGATCCAATAACAAGAAGAACGAATGATGGATAAACCTCTACAAGAATGGAAAATATATAACCAAGACTAAAGCAAGCTCTAACGAAACGCCTAAAAGGGAAATCCCGACGAAATAAAAGGTAGCCATTTTAGCTCTATCATCTGTCCTTAATCCATAAAATCTTTGCACAAAATTTATAAATGTTTATTAGTAATCTCAATGAAGTTCTGGTGATACAGATTACCTGAGAAATTATAGACCAATAACATGTTTGTCTATAAATTAAGTCCTGACGAACAGTATTTATTCTTTTCTTCAATAAAACAACATTCTTCCCCTGGAACAGAAGAGGTGAACGAGAGCGTCATATGGTTGGAAAGATCAACTGCTTATAAACAAAATGATCTTGGAAAACTGCAAAAAAAGAGGTAAAAATCTCAACACAATATGGTTATACTACCGTAAAGCCTTTGATAGTGTGCCACACGCTTGAATCCTTGAGGAGTTGGACATGTACAAAGTCTCCTCGGATATAGTAAATTTCCTTAAACACTGCATAGGCATGTGGAAAACCACATTTTGCCTAAATCACACCAAAGGCACTGCTACTTCCAATCGCCTGAATATACGACGAGGAATCCTTCAAGGAGACTTCTTGTCACCCTTCTGTTTGTTTTTCCTTAATTCCACTTGAGCATGAACTAAACAAATATGTATGATCTCAAACTCTTTGCGAAAGATGACACTGAGTCCAATGCTGTAATCTTTCTCAGCAACATTTTAGGTATGGTTTTGATTAGATAAATGTGAAAAGGTGACGTTCAGGAAAGTCAGAACTACTGAAACGCACTCAATAGATCTAGACATTGTCACAAAGATTAGCGAACTGGAACAAGAAAAGGATTATAGACAAGTAGGAATCAGTAAAGTAGACGGAATATATCATACCAAAATGAAGGAGAAATAAGAAAAGAATACTACAGGTATGTGCGTCTGTTACTAAATACCGGTCTGAATTTTAAAATAAAAAGAATATAAGCCATAAACACATTGGCTGTCAGTTTGAACAGCCTTAACTGAAATAAATGGAAACCAATACGAGAAAGCTTCTCTCCTGACACCACATACATCATCTCAATGCTGATATTAATCGTCAGTAAGTGCCTAGATCTGAAGGAGGTAGAGGATTAGTTCAACTAGATCTGTCTTACAAAACTACAAAAAGAGGTCTTCAAAGATGCCTGGAAACTAGAGAAGACTGGATAATGATCGGTGCCAAAGAACATGAAAGAAGCAGGAAACTTTATTTAGTAATAAAGGAAGCCAACACTTTCAATGCTGTGTTTCAAATGCGTGAAGAAAAGCTAGTAAAATATTGTACACTTACTGAAGCGTCAAGAATCCGAAAAAAGGATAGCAAAGGTAAATGCAATCGACCAGATGCAGGATAAACATCTTTCAGATAATATTCTGCCCGTGCCAAAACCTCGTATCCATCAGTGGCTACGTAGGGTTAAAAGCTGAAACCGAAGGTTTTATTCTTGCTACAAAGGACCAACGCTTGATGACAAGAAATTACCAAGATAATATGCAGATTCTGTGATAAATATCTAGAAACACTTGTCCATCATCTTTTATCAGGTTTCTCTGTATTGGCAACCAATGAATATAAAACCCGGCATGATAGAGTTGTCTAATATCTGCATTGGAAAGGAAATTGCCATAAATTACTATAAACTCCACACAGACCCGGTTACAACGATAGTTCCTGTAGAAAAATGTTCAGTGGAAAATGTCATGAAGCGTTTTCTGTCCTTAGACATTTGGGTGGGAGCCATATATATATATATATATATATATATATATATATATATGATATTGACGAGAGAGGATTTTGTTCTTTGTTCTTTCACGTGTGAGTTCGAATCTTCGTCGCTACTTGTTATGGTCCAAGATCCTTGTAGCAGGGTGATGGTCCGAGATAGAACCAATAAAGAAGAATTCGAAAACGCATATGGAATAACACAGATATATTACAAACAGGAATATATACAGAGAAATAGAAAGTGTTAGTACGAACAATCAGGTTTAGTAGGGAGAACAATGTAGTCTCGACCAGTATCACTATTCCAATGTCTTGTAGTAATTGTCTGACCGCGACTGCCTCTGACTCAACTGACTGACGGGCTCGCTCTCTCTGACTGACAGATTCCAGACCTCACTCCAGGCTTCAGACTGAACGGTATTTAGTCAATCCACCACGAGGGCATCATGTGCCACAAGGCCGGTTTAACGTGTGATCTCTGATCCAGTGGTCTCGGCCAAAAATATGTCCTTTGAACCCGTTTAAACGGGTTCAGGCTCGGTTTACCTCCCCGAAAGAGACTCCGCTCTTCGGCGTAGCCTCGTTCGGGTTACTCCTCGTCCGTAGGCAAAGAGTTCAATCGACTGAATATATATATATATATGTGTGGGGGGTGTATGTGTCTGTGTTAACACCTATCATGTGTGAGCTTGTTTGTGCGTATGTGTAGGTATGTAAACTTTGGTAAGTGTCTACAGGTGCGTGTTTATGTGTATGTGTGTATATCTGTATATGTATATACATATATGTGTATTTGTATGTGTATATATATATGCTTAGATGTGAGTGTACTTACATATGTGTATATGTGAATATTTTGATATAGGTATTTATGTATGATTATATATTTGTATATGTGGGTGTATGTTCGTATGTCTCCGTATATGTATATGTATGTATATATTAGTGTCTTGGAATGTATTATCAATAGTAAGTAAAATCTACTTTTGTTTGATAAGGTTTTTTAATTGCTTATAGACTTACTCAACAAATGTGCCTCGTTACTCATTAAACATATTATGGAGTTAACCGTAATTTATCGTCAATAAGATAATATTGTTAGAATATGTGTAGGTTCATGTATGTATATACCTATTTTTATGTGTGTGTGTGTATATATATATATATATGTGTGTTTCCATATATATATATATATATGGATGTGTATGTGCGTATATATGTATATATAGGTGTATGTTTAAATGTACGTTTTTATGTTTTTTATATATATGCGTGTGTTTGTATATGTTTTTGTATATATGAATATTTGTATGTTTAGTTTATATACGTATATGTATACATACATATATTTATATAATTATATATATATATATATATATATATATATATATATGTGTGTGTGTGTGTATGTATGTGTGTGTATCTGTATGTATGTGTATGTATGTATATATATATATTTATATTTGTTTTGTTTACTTTTTTACTTTTTTAAGTTGCTCTGTAGGTTGATATATTTATGCTTGCTTCTGTATGTGTATAATATGCTTATGCGAATGCGTATTTGTATGTGTGTATATGCGTTGATATATATATATATGTCTATGTGGATATGTCTATATATGTATATATGTGTGTATATATTTATCCAAATGTAGGTATTTTTGTGCTTCTGTCTCTAGTAATGAATGTGTGTACACTGTACACATATATTTAAAATTAAAAGAGATTAATCTTTTTCAAATCATTTAACCTCGGGCAAGACAATAAAGCCACAGTGACGCGAGGGGTTTACTGAGGGTGAGACAAATATGTGAGAAAATATTATTATGAATACAGAACAATAACAGAACAAAAGGACAGTAGATAAAGATTGACATTGCTTCTAAAGATGTTTAATAAACACACCCAAAGCAAGGGAATAAAGCCACTAAGATGCAAGGCGTTACAACGAGAGAATTTGTGAGAAAAAACAGAATCAAGGATAGAGAAAAAAATAAAAGAACAAGAATTAAGATGACAGGAGATGACGATTGACATTGCATCAAAATATATTTAATAATCTCAACCCCAGCAAGGCAATAAAACCAAACGCGGCTACAAAGACAGAATATGGGAAAAACAAACTGTATTAAGGTGAGAGAGCAATAAAGGAAGAAGAATTTAAAAAAGATATGTTTCACGATGCATTTACATAATTGTTTTAAGATAGATAGATAGATAGATAGATAGATAGATAGATTTAATCATTTTACACCAAGGACAATAAAGCCACGGGAATAAAGGGGTGTCTGTATATTAGAGAATATGATAAAAGCTGCTATTAAAGAGAGAGAGAGAGAGAGAGAGAGAGAGAGAGAGAGAGAGAGAGAGAGAGAGAGAGGGAGAGCAATAAAAGAACAAGAATTAAGAAGACATCGGAAAATGGTTCACGATCCATTTACATAATGATTTGAAGATAGATAGATAGATAGATAGATAGATAGAAAGATAGATATACAGGCAGAGATAGATTGGAAGAATGAACGAATTAACATAGATAGATAGATTTAATCATTTTACACCAAGAAGAACAATAAAGTCACAGGGATCAAGGGGTACCTGTGTATTAGATAATATGAGAAATGCTGCTATTAAAGAGAGAGAGAGAGAGAACAATAAAATAACAAGAATTAAGAAGACATGAAATAAAGATTGAAATTGCATTTAAATTTTTCAAGACCAAAG
>OZ010612.1:62263840-62298840 GCA_963932145.1 Acanthosepion lycidas
TGGTAGAATCAACAGTAATGATTACCTGAATATTTTGGGAGATCATATTCATCCAATGGCCAAGACTGTATTTCCTTGATGGTGACTGCATCTTCCAAGACGTTAATGCTCCAATACATACCGCTCTAGTGGTTAATAATTGGTATGAAGAGCATGAGAGTGATCTAAAGTACATGGAGTGGCCTCCCCAATCTCAAGATGTCAATATTTTTTAACATTTGTGGTGCATTTTAGAGCAACAAGTTAGGGGCCGCTATCCTCCACCGTCGTGTCGTAAAGAGCTGGAGAAGGTTTTAATGGAAGAATGACTGAAACTTCCTCTGGATGAAGTGATGAAGCTGTATGATTCTATTCCTAGATGTATTAAAGCTGTCTGTGAGGCTAAAGGAGGACCAACTCCATATTGATTAAATTTTCTTTGAATTTAACAAGTGTTCCAATTATTTTGTCCCACCCCTGTATATTTCTTAGCTCTGTCTGGGCAAAATCTTAAGAACAGATAAAAAAGGGTTAAAAAAATATAAAATAGTGTTACCTTAATCAAAATATATTTACGAAATATTTACATTTAATTAGAAAATGTAGTTTATCAAGAAACAAGTGAAAATTTTAAGCTTTTAATTGATTAATTTAAACAAACATTGAAAAAATAATATTTGGGTGGTCATAGAGATAAGACCATGTGTGAAAAATCAAATTACTGTACAAAAACTTTTACAACTAGTCAGTGTATTCATAGCTTCAGGTACGTAGCAATTTATGTAGCTCAATTCCAGTATTAAATTTACGTTTTTAAAATGGTTAAGAGTAAAATATTAACAAAGTTCGAACAGGGCATGTTTTTTTTAACCCTTTGTATCTGGTCTTAAGATTTTGACTAGGGTATATATATATATATATATATATATATATATATATATATATATATATATATATATATATATATATATATATATGCACGTTTCATTAAATAATATAGACAAGTGTTGTCTATTTATTTAATGAAACGTGCATGAATGAAAAGATGCAGCCTAAATACACACACAATATATATATATATATATATATATATATATATATATATATATAGATAGATAGATAGACAGATAGATAAAATTAATGGTAAATATACACATACATATGCAATCATATATCTAAAATATATAAATATATATACATACATACATATATACATATACATATATATTTGTAGAAAAAATAAATGCAAGAGTATAGAATCATAATTTATTCCATTGTAATTGTAAATATGAATTGGATCGTATTTACGATTCCAATGGAATAAATTATGACCATGGAATATTAGTGTTTAAGCCTTTTTATTATATTTTTATTTTATGTATATGAAGACAAGAAGTAAACATATATGAATAAAAAGACATGAGGCAAATTTTTCTTCGCCAAAGTCTTTGGATTCTGAGGGACTCTATTAAGATAAATGTCGGGGTTATTTTGTTGCACGTCTTTATATAGAAGAGCAAGGGTGTCACTGACTTATCAAACCTTTTATATTTGAGAATATCTATGAATATTCATCAGTGGAAAAATTCATCGTCTGTTAAGACAAAAGTAAGCGAGTGATAATCAAGATATATTTTTTTAATAAGCAAATATTGTTTAAACTGTGATCCGATTATTATGGCTTGGGATGGCAATGTAGGCCGTACATCTTCAGAAACATGAGGTGAAAGATTTAACAGTTTTATTTTTATTTTTTAACATATTTTTGGTAGTTTATATTGTCTTGTAATGTAGTATTTTTTAGGAAAGGTGAGACTGGAAAAAAAAACGCGTCGTAGTTTTATATTTAGATAAACTATAATAATCTGAATTTAAACAATATCCATTTATTAAAAAAAAGTATTTACCTGTCATCATAGATGGATGTAGGAAAAATATTTTCTGGAAGTGTACTTGCAATAGCTGTTCCGGAAGTGTATCTGCAATACCTTTTCCGGAAGTGTATCTGCAATACCTTTTCCGGAAGTATACCTGCAATAGCTTTTCCGGAAGTATACCTGCAATAGCTTTTCCGGAAGTTTACCTGGAATAGATTTTCCGGGAGTGTACCTGGAATAGATTTTCCGGAGGTGTACCTGCAGTAGTTTCTCCGGGAGTGTACCTGCAATAACTTTTTCGGAAGTGTACCTGCAATAGATTTTCTGGAAGTGTAGCTGAGATAGATTTTCCAGGAATGTACCTGCAATATATTTTCCGGAAGTGTACCTACAATAGCTATCTCATACTGCAGGGGATATATTACGAAAACAATAAAAAAAATGACAATGCATGTAAAAATTGATTTAAAAAATTATTTAATACCGTAAAATTATTACAAGACGCCCACAAACATTTTTTATGTTCTAATGTTTCATTTTTTTTTCATTCTTATCTTCTTCCATTTTCAAAAGAAAGAAACATATAACTTTAAAGTATCGTTTTTATCTCTAACGGTTCAACTCCTCCGATGACGTAGAAGAGTGTTGTACGCAAGATGATTTTGCAAATATGCTTAGCACGGAAAGTATAATGGCATTTATGACGCATGTGCGTGAAAGATCTAAACTAACAAGATTGCTAGCTGAGAAGGCACAAAGATCGATGTAAAAAGAAAAAAATCTAAAGATTGCTCTAACAGAAAGAAATAGAATGTATCATCAAATACATTGGACACATATATAGATGATTAATATTCCCCAAAGATTAATATCAAATATATACAAACGATTAATATCCCCCAAAGATAAATATCCCAATAAATAGACGATTAATATCCACCAAAGATTAATATAGCACATATATAGAGGATTAATATTCCCCAAAGAATAATATAGCACATATATAGAGGATTAATATCCCCAAAGATTAATATAGCACATATATAGAGGATTAATATTCCCAAAGATTAATATAGCACATATATAGAGGATTAATATTCCCCAAAGATTAATATAGCACATATATGGAGGTTTAATATTCCCCAAAGATTAATATAGCACATATATAGAGGATTAATATCCCCAAAGATTAATATAGCACATATATAGAGGATTAATATTCCCTAAAGGTTAATATAGCACATATATAGAGGATTAATATTCCCTAAAGATTAATATAGCACATATATAGAGGATTAATATTCCCTAAAGATTAATATACCACATATATAGAGGATTAATATTCCCTAAAGATTAATATACCACATATAGACAAGAATACTATCCCCCAAAGATACAAATATATGCAAGCAATATTTACCTATTCTCGATTTAAATAAAGGCTTACAGACTCACTTCTAAATGAGTAATATTAACCTATTCTTCACACAAATAAATGATTATGGGCAACAGTCTGAAAAATGTAAATAATGTTGAAATAATTTTTAATACAGAACCAACAATGGCCAATCATCCAGCATTCTCTACTCAGTTGCTCATTGTCCAAACAGTTAAAATCACACAACGGTGGGCGATCTCACTCCGGTTGGGCAAGCCTGATTGATATGTTTAAATAATTGTAAGTCGGTTACATTTGAGTGTATAGATATTTACTTTCTGTTTGAATTTCTTGGTTGTGTAGTTATCATTTTTTACATTATTTATATTCGAAGTACTGTCCTCATCATTGGTGTCCTCACAACACTTCGACCGTTGTGCCCTTCGGCCTTCATCAAGCGCTTATCGATCTGGATAACTGATATGAAACTCGGAATTTTTTACAAAGCATTTAAATAAACAATTAATTTTTCGGAGATAATCAAATACTGGTCGTTTATATTCGATATATTTTTTAGCATTTTACTTGATTCTGGAATTGGTAAATACCGACCTTTTATTTTGGGGACGGGAAGCATTTATTGTACAGGGTGTAACAGCAAAAGTGTCCAAATCATGTTGCAGAACAATTGTCCATTCCACAAAATATTTAATATCTAAAAAAGAAAAAAAAACACGAAACTAATTGAGTTTCGTTTTTCCAGGTCTCCACATAAGACGTTTAGCCATTTTGACACTATTTGTCGTAAGAATCACTGAAAACCCTTTGAGTTATTCAGCTAGAAAGTGAACAGGTTAAAATCGTTTTGATCCTAGAATAATATATATATATATATATATATATATATATATATATATATATATATATATATATATATTGAACTTTATTTCAATCCATGTGCTTTTGATGCTTAGCTATGATTAAGTAATGATAAAAATGTCATTTTCGTTTATAATCGATTTCATCAACATTCTTTTGTTAAGCGTTGAGAGTAATTATACATTCTTATAGCTCAAAGTAGAGTCCAATATTGTTATAAAAACCTCGGAAAATTTCAGTAAGATATCTTTAATCCTTTCTAAGATATAAAGGTTCAAACCTTAATGTAACAATTAGTCAAATTTGCTGTTACTCAATTTGGGAAATTTTATTGTGACGCCTGTTATATTCTGGAGTATAGAGCAAGTTCTTATGGTTAGTTTTACGTAAACAGTAGTGGGGTCGCACAGGTAATATTTGAAGATGCAGTTTTGGGCAGCGATTAATTTTTCATTTGTATAATGTCTTTGTTGATGTTAAGTGGTATACATCGTGGATGAGGTTTTACTCTTTATATATTAGGTTGGTGCAAAAATAATGTCGTTTTCTCACATATGTTATTTTTATATATGATTTCTGGATTAATTCATTGATATATATAGCAATGTTATATATCATTTTGAAGCGCGTTTTTCGCTCTATCGAATCGTGTTATTCGTTACCGTTCTCAATCTTTTCATTCATTTTTTTTTGCAGGCTTTTCGACAGCATGGACAAAATTCAAATGCGCACGATTTTCTTGTTCCAGTTCAAACTAGGCCGAAAAGCTGCCGAGACAGCTCCTGATATCAATGATGCGTTTGGCCCAGGAACCACTAACGGTACAACGGTGGTTCAAGAAATTTCGCAATGGTGACGAGAGCCTCGAAGATGAAGACGGTCGCGGCTGGCCGACTGCGGTTCATAACGAACATTGGAAAGCCTTAATTGAAGCCAATCCTCGCAAAACCACACGAGAAGTTGCTGTTGAACTCGAGGTCGACCACTCAACAGTCGTTCGCCATTTAAAGCAAATAGGGAAGTCAAAAAAGTTGGATAAATGGGTGAACGATAATCAAAAAAAAAATCGTCAAAAAACGACATTATTTTTGCACCAACCTAATAGCTACAAAAAAGAAAGAAACTCCGGCTAGTTAGGAGGTATGCCCAGGGTAAAGGAAGTATCGTAGTCAGGCATTACGGTATCTAAATCTTCATATCAGATACTTTACGATAACTGGTCTTAAGTACCATTTTCTTTTAGCTTTATATTAGGTTGGTGCAAAAATAATGACGTAATAATGTCGTCTTTTGACGTATTTTTAACCTCAAAAAACGACATTATTACGTCATTATTTTTGCACCAACCTAATACAAAAAAAGAATGAAGACTATTTATTTGCTATATATTATGTCCAGTGTGATACCTATTAATGCAATATTTGACTATGATGTGCCAACTGGGCTCGCATTGTACACAACCTATATGATAAAAGAAAAAAAAATCAGGTTTTTCACAAGAGAAACTCCAGGGTTTGCACTTTACATGAAGTAAACTTATACACGTGTATATATGATACATGGTTCAGAATTTGGTAAATGTTTGTCGTTTATATTTTAGCCTGTAAATATTTGGTGACTTCAGGGATTTGAAAATTGATTTTATTAGAATTTATTGTTTTAGGGATAGGTTAATATTTGCTTTTATCTCAGTCTCTATGCATTTTATTGATTCGAATACAAATAAATGTTTGGGTCTATAAACATTTATAGGTAAATGCTGGTTAGGTTATATCTGTGTATAAATATTTTCTTACTTCGACTAAAGTTAATTGTTGTCTTATATGTTTGAGACGTTAAGCAAATATTCGCTTTGTGGTTACTACACTGCTAGTAATTTACAACTGAATTTTTATAAAATAACTTCTTTCAGGAGATGTATAGCTGGCCACACGTATTCGGGGATCCCTGTCTAATAGGGCGGCTAGCCAATCTCTATTGAAGACGCTTGATCAGGCGCACTTTGTGTTGGTTCAGTACCCACAGAGCCCACCTGTGGTTAATTCTGCAACAATGCTGAACAGATCTTAGTTACAGTTTCTGGGAAAGAGCGTGTTACCTAGGGTGATCAACAACGTGAACAAGGCTAGCATGCTCAAGCCCTCTTGTCAA
Organism: Acanthosepion lycidas; assembly: GCA_963932145.1. NCBI lineage: Eukaryota > Metazoa > Mollusca > Cephalopoda > Sepiida > Sepiidae > Acanthosepion > Acanthosepion lycidas. Next base: position 62,270,105 of record OZ010612.1, read on the forward strand.
TTCGTATTAGCACATCTATCGACAGCCCCACAAGTACTGTGTCAACCCGTGGTATATTTCTCAGGCACTTTTGTAATGGTGCCACACAGTGGGATCGACCCGTTCAGTCCGATAGCATTAGGGAGTCTCCTACCAGGCAAATCAACCATGGTGAGATTCGAACCCAAGTCTCAGGCTCAGAATGCTAATGTTCTAACCAATCGGCTTCTTTTATCTATATATAAATATTAATCGTATATTTGTCTGTATTCACTTTTATGATATATTCTGTCTAACCCTAATATTGTTATTTAAAATATATATTCTATGTAACGCTAAGCATTTATAAGATATATTCTATCTAACCCTAATATTGTTTTTTTTAAAAGATATATTCCATGTAACGCTAAGCATTTATAAGATATATTCTGTCTAACCGTAATATTGTTTTTTTAAAGATATATTCTAATTTACCCTAACCATTAAAAAATACAGGGGTAGGACAAAATAATTGGAACACTTCTTAAATTAAAAGAAAATTTAATCAATATGGAGTTGGTCCTCACATACAGATTTAATACGTCTAGGAATGGAATCATACAGCTTCCTGACTTCATCCAGAGGAATTTTCAGTCATTCTTCCATTAAGCTCTTTAAGACACGACGGTGGAGGATAGCGGCTCCTAACTTGTCGCTCAAAAATGCAATACAAATGTTCAATAATATTGACATCTTGAGATTGGGGAGGCCACTTCATGTGTTTTAGCTTACTTTCATGCTCTTCATACCAATTAGTAACCACTCGAGCGGTATGTATTGGAGCATTTTCGTCTTGGAAGATGCAGTCGCTATCAAGGAAATAAATTCTTGGCCATTGGATGAACATGATCTCCCAAAATGTTCAGGTAATCTTTGCTGTTGATTCTACCATGTAGGGCAACTATTGGACTGAGATATTTCCATGATATGGCGGCCCAAACTATCACTGGTCCACCAACATGCTTCACTGTTGGAAGAAGGCAATCAGGGTTGTAAGCTTCTTTGGCTTGCCTCCAACATAAACGCGCAGTTGAAATTTGGGAAAAGAGAAAAAATGGACTTTTTTGAGAATAAGACTTTCTTCCATTTCTTGTGCAGACCAGGCATTGGGATCTCTGCACCATTTTAACCTCTTTTGAATGTTGCGATTGGAGAGAAGAGGTTTCCTCAGAGCAGCTCTTCCATGATATGGAGCCTTATGGAGCTCACGGTGAACAGTTTAAGTAGAAACTGACCTATTCAAATGGTTATTCAACTCAGCAGTCACTTTGGCCACAATTGTTCGACCATTTTTTCCCACATGGCGTTTCAATGCACGTCATTCTCTATCAGTAAGTTTGCAACTCCGGCCCGAATTGCTACGGTTGCTAGAGGTTTTGCCCTGTTTCTCGAATTGCATCAGTGTTCTTGATATGGTCGCTCTTGAAAACCAAACAGTTCAGCAACCTTAGTGATCGAGGCTCCTTCCATGCGGGCTCCAACAATTTGCTCTTTTTCGAACTCGGATAGGTCACGCATTTAGCTTAAATTTTACTAAATTCTAAAAATGAATAAGACAAAGACAGTAAATTAGATAAATAAACAAATAATTCAACACAGAGAACTACATCAAGTACTATGAGAAGTTAGGGCTAGCCTGGATCAAGCAGATGTCTACTGGAACACACTATGTTTGGTAACAGGACTCTGCACCATGCCACACGAGCAGGAGAACCCAGGCATACCTGTCAGACAATTTCTGCGACCACATCAAACCTTATATTTGGCCACTTCTCTTATCACGCTCCAATTTCCTTTATTATGGTGGATGGGGCTCAGTTGTGCGGGCGACCAAAAAACTCCTTCTAACACAAAAGATCAACTGAAGGCAAGGATAATGGCAGCATGCACCAACTTAAGCGAGGAGGCCGTCCAGAAGAGTTGCAGGAGATTCCAAATTCTTCTGGGGATTGTGGTTGAGGCCAATTATGATTTTATTGAATAAAATGACTATTTTGAATTTTTTTGTGTGTAATTTTGGTAACTATATCTGTTTAAATGTGATGTCAGTGTTATTTTCATTTTTGTGTAATTTGGACGATAATTTAATTTATTCATCTGACCCTTTAATTTAATTTAACTATCATATATATATATATATATATATATATATATATATATATATATATATGTGTGTGTGTGTGTATGTGTGTGTATGCATGTGTGTGTAAATATATATATACATGTGTATGTGTGTGTATATATATATATATATATATATATATATATATATGACAATTTTCTCAGAGTTAACCTGTAGAGAAAAAACAATATTCATAAAGGCAAAAGACAATCGAAAAACTGTATTGTTAGCAGGCACATTTCATCCAATGTGGACTTTTTAAGGCAAAAACGAAATGAATTTATTAAAAAAACAAAGTAACTATTAACAATAAAACAAAATGTCCTTAGCAACTGGAAGAATTTAGAAAATGTTTATTGTATTCATATTGCCAGCTGAAAATTAGGTCAAATACTATCACGTGTAGAAATATTGCTTTTATTGTTGTGTTGACGGATTTAGACATTTTCTTTCGATTTCTTCATACACTTGTCTACTCTCCCCAGCAAACGTACACAACTGTATCAAGAAATCAAAAGAAAATGATTGTGATTGCAACTAATTTTAACCCTGATGTAAGGTTTCCTAGCAGACTTCGATGACATTGCAGGTATCCTGATATTATGCGATTTTTGATCAGAGCAGATTCTGTAAGCGCTACCAAAATAATTCGGGGTCCTACCGACCAGACGGAAGTAGCAGCCAGGAAAACTGCCAACCTAGTACACTCACAATGGTAATTCACAGCTATCGGTTCGTCTGGTCAACAAAAAGTTAAGAGAGTCAAATTATTGTGGTCTTGGGAGAAGAAAGAGAGAAACTAAATTCTAAACAGGCAACATGGGATGAACCGCTACTCCTGTCCAATAAACATCCAACGAGTGCTTTATTATGACTATTTACATTACTTATACTATTCGGACAGTTATCATCTTCACTGCAATCTTCACAACCTTTCGGCCATTGTACACTTCTAAGCGCTTCTAAAGCGTACAAGTTCCTAACAACCAGTTGGAAGCAACACCCAGCAAACTGCCAACCTGGTAATCTCACAATGGAAAGTCTCAACCACTGTCCGAACACCAAAAAGTAGAGACAGTTAAATTCTTGTGGGTGTGGTAAGAGAAAGAAAGAGAATTGCTAAACCATATCCTGAAAAGGGAACAAAGGATGGATCTCTACTTCTGTTCAATAAAAATGGAACGAGTGCAGTATTATGATTATTTACATTATTTATATCATTCGGAGTGTTATCATTTTCATTGCCATATTCACATTTCGGCCGTTGTAAGCCTCTATGCGCTACACAAGCGTACAAGCTCCTAACGACCGGTCGGAAGCAGAACCCAGCCAACTGCCAAACCGGTACCTTCGCAATAGAAAGAAACAGCCACTGGGTAGTCGGAAAACCAAAAAGTAGAGACAGTTAAATTATTTGGCTCCTTGTAGAAGAAAAACAGCGAACCGATAAACCATATCCTGAACAGGGTACAATGGATGAACTTCTACTCTTATTCAATAAACATGGAAGGAGTTCGGGTCTGACGTTAAGTGAGCCTATCTACTCCTATTAAAAAAAAGCACATCAAATACGACAGAGTTAATATCAGTTTATGAATTTAAGTTCTGATGTCTATTACCAAGTATATATATATATATATATATATATATATATATATATATATATATATATATATATATATATATATAACGTCATCCACAGACAGACTGTTTCACAGCTCATCAGTGTGGCTATACATCCGGTTGCCTCTAGCTCTGATAGAAACCCAACTGAATTGGTGTCAGTCAGAGATTCTACCACTATATATATATATATATATATATATAAATATATATATATATATATATATATATATATATACGGCGCGGTTAATCATAGTTCACTCTTGTCTGGTCAGTTTTTCTGCGTTGAAAGGCGACAGTCGGTAGGCATATTTTAAGATAAGCATGTTGAGTGGAGAGGCTGAAGTAAATTGTTTGATAATTGATAGCAATGGAGAGGACAATATATACAGCAGAGAAAAATGGATAGTTGAAAATACCAGAAGGAAATGCAACAAACAAAATAGCATAAGACAGTGCAACTTTGTTATTTGTAAGAGGCTCTACAAGTATTTCACTTCAATCATTAAATATAACTTTATATTTTTCTTTTTATGCCCAGGCCAAGCGGATTTATTTTCAATGGTGGTTTGGTTAAAATTTAGACGATTCTGAAATGTATTTCGCTTTTAAACCTTTTATTGTTTTTTTTTTATCATATATTCTGTTTAACCCTAATATTTAATTTATTATATATTCTGTCGAACCCTAAACAGATTTTATTATATATTCTCTCTACCTAATAATATTTTAATGATATTTTCTACCTAAACTAATATAGTTTTAATGGTATATTCTAATTTAACCATTTTTATACATTATATCTCACCGATATATTCTCTCTAACCCTAATATTGTTTTTATTCATTTTATCAAACGCTAATATAGTTTTATAATATCTTCTATCTAGCCCTAATATTGTTTTTATGATGTATTCTACTTAAACGTAATATTGTTTCTTTTTATCATATATTCTGTATAACCCTAATATAGTTTTTATCATTCATTTTATCTTAACATAATTTGGTCTATTATTTACATTATTCGGACTATTTTTCTCATCTTAGGCGCCATATTTATTACCACGTTTCAACTTTTCAGTATCTATCTATATTTCTGAGATAATAGTCCGAATAATGTAATCTATCTATATTTCTGAAATAATAGTCCGAATAATGTAAATAGTATACATAATACCTCATCTCAGAAATATAGTCAGATACTGAAGGGCCGAAACGTTGTAATAAATATGGCAACAAAGATTAGGACAATAGTCCGAATAATTTAAATAGTGTACATAATACTTTATCTCAGAAATATAGACAGATACTGAAAGGCTGAAACGTTGTAAGAAATATGGCAACAAAGATTAGGACAATAGTCCGAATAATGTAAATAGTATACATAATACCTCATCTCAGAAATATAGACAGATACTGAAAGGCCCAAACATTGTAATAAATAGGGCAACAAAGATTAGGACAATAGTCCGAATAATGTAAATAGTGTACATAATACCTCATCTCAGAAATATAGACAGATACTGAAAGGCCGTAAAGTTGGAATAAATAGCGCAACAAAGATTCGGACAATATTCCGAATAATGTAAATAGTGTACATAAACGTCATCTCAGAAACATAGACATAATTCGGTCTTTTATTATTTATTCAATCAAATGCTAATATAGTGTTATGATATCTTCTATCAAACCATAATATTGTTTTTTTTATGATGTATTCTGCTTAAACCTAATATTGTTTCTTTTTATCATATATTTCATCCAACCCCAAATATTGATTTTTATGATATATTTTATCTAACCGTAATATTGATTTTTCATCGATCTTTGTTCGTTTCTAAGCTTGTTTTCTAGCGAACTTGCTAAGTTGGATGCTTTACACATATGCGTCATCTTCGACATTATACCCTCCGTCTTAAGCTTATTGGCAAAATATTTCTACGTCATCAAAAGAGTTAACTCCATGCAGATAGGAGGAAACTTTGAAGAGGTTATTTTCTTTTTAGAATGGGCAAGGGGAAATAAAGGAAGTTTAGAACGTAAGATCTGTTTGTGGGCGTCTTTTAATAATTTCACGGATAGACAAATAGTTTATGAAATCAATTTTTATATCCATTGATCAATATTTTCATTCTTTACGTAATATATCACAAGCAGTTGCAAATTTACCGTTGGTAAGATGCTTTTTTTAACTACTTCCATGACCACCGTGACCATTATATCCTGCTCTATATTACCAGGAAACTACTGTAACTTATCTTTAATTCTTGCATGATTTGCTTAATTATTTTCTATTATGAGCCAGACAAGCAACCTTTTGTTTCACCTGATATCTTTTCTTTTTACAAAGAGAGGCGCCTACGTCCATTTTTATTACGACTTTTTAAGGTCTCATGATTCGGGCACGCCCGTCATAGCTGGTGCAATCATCTACATGTTACAGGAGGTGCTCCTTGGGTGCAATACATTTCTACGTTCTTGGAAGAGTTAACTACATTGAAATAAGTGGGTACTATAGAGAGTAAGTATAAGCTTTTACATGGGTCGGGTATATGTAATAACGGATTCTTTATACTTGTGTCTAATCTCTTTAGGTTTACCGAAATTAAGCAACGTCGAGCTTGGTCAGTACCTACATGGGTGGCCGCTTACGGATAACAGGGGATGAAAACTTGAATGTTCGGATGGTGTTATGGATAATGGCTCGGAATTGTCAATCGGAAAATTAAGTTCCTATTCCGGTTGGGTTCATTAGATTCACAAGTGCATATAGTTTTCGGAAATTTATGATCCCGCCTTATCTTCTCTGCCAGTTACAGGTTAATTAGTACGACTTGTACCAGGCAAAACATAAAAAAGGGCACAAACTAGCAACACCAAAAACAAAACCTCGTCGAAAATTCATAAAGAATTACCCGAAAGCGGTTTGAACAATGAAAATTATGTAAAATATCTGTACTTAATTTCTAAGAGAAAACAGAAAACTTTAAGTAAGTTGTGAAACTAAATAAAAAAATAATTAAATCTTCCTTGTATAGCGTATTTAATATATATATATATATATATATATATATATATATGCAAATTTTTAGCTAGATATTATTATATATATATATATATATATATATATATATATATATATATATATATATATATATATATATACGCGGTCAATATCACAATTTAACTAACATATTTAGTTGACCTAACGTGAATTTGTGGCTCTGAGTTTCACGCTATTTGCGATCGTCAGGCATCTGACGATCGTAAATAGCGAGGAAAACCTAGGATAACAAAATCACATCAGTTCATATATATATATATATATATATATATATATATATATATATATATGTGTGTGTGTGTGTGTGTTTATGTGTGTGTGTGTTTATGTGTGTATTTATGTGTGTGTGTGAAATTTATGCGTGTACCAAAATAAATATAAAAGGGATAATAGGGAAAGAGTTATATTTATAATATACACACACACATATATATATATATATATATATATATATATATATATATATATATATATATATATATATATATATATATATGAATATCTAAAATATCAAATCCGTAAGTAGAAAGAATTATCCAAGTTATTCTTTTTAAATATAAAATATTAAAAAGATTGACCCGTAAATCGTACAATATATAGAATACAATGCTATATATATATATATATATATATATATATATATATATATATATATATATATATATATATATATATTCTGTCTGATCAGACATACTTGTCGAAATAAATCATGATTTATAACCGTATTTTCGTATTTTCATGATGTATTAAGTTTTCACTGATTGTTTCCTTGATATATATATATATATATATATATATATATATATGGGGGGTTATTAACGCTTCGTTGAAAACGACTGATAAGGTTTTATGGTTGAGATTTTTATACAATTTCTCATGTGTTCGTATAAATTATTTTCCTTTCATCAGAACATATATTATATACAAATTGTCTGAATATTTTTCAAGCGGTTTCGGATATACTTTTAGCCATTATAAATGATTATATTTATTTATTTGTAATAACATTTTGGCCAACAAAAAAGGTTTGAAATTCGCGTTTTATATCGTTTGGTCAATAAACCCATTTAGTTCCTCCAAACCGTTTCTGTATCAGGGTTCTTGGTTGTTTTTGTTTAGCGGCATCTAAATAATTTGTACGAATTAGTTTTTTTTTTTTTTTAGATAATAATAATTTTCGTGATACATCTCTTACTAATTAACAGGCAACCGGTGAGGAAAAGAGGTGGATCCATATCTAATCATAATTTGATAAACAAACAAAAAATAATAATGTGGCATAAACTGGGGGATAAAAACATTATTTCAATGAGTATATAAACTAATCCCTCACTTTCTGGTGGATTCATACCTTTCCCAGGGATATTTTCGCGTAGGTTAATATAACGACCACAAATGAAATTGAAACTCAGATCTCCGATTAAAAATTCAGTGCCATTATCTATTACACCAGCGACACATCCAATCTTACAGAACCTTGTATTCCCAAGTGGTCACCCATCTAAGTACTGACAAGGCTCGACATTGCTTAATTATGTTGGATTATATGAGAACCAGGGTTTCAATGTGATATTGCCGCAATACACACCACCCAGACATCAAACCTTACAGCACCTTATATTCCCAAGCAGTCACCCATCTAAGCACTGACAAGGTTCGACGTTTTTTAACTTTGGTGATCGTACTGGAACCGGTGTTTTAATGTGATATGGCCATAAGACACACTAATCTCACATCCAACAACTTACAGCACCAGCTATTGCCAAGTGGTCACCTATCTGATCAGGCTCGAGGCTGCTTATCTTCAGAAACCGGTGTTTTAACGTGTATCAGCCGTAGGATTTGTAAACCACGAATCTGCGAATCACTTCCATAATTTAGGTTCTCGTGACATTACGAATTTTTGTAAATGTACAATGACGGGGAATTAAATATTCGTACACATCAAAAATTGTATTTTTATAAATGTAAAAGCCTTAACTAAAACAAATTTTGATAATTTTTCGTGTAAAGATACATTTTATTAAAAAAAAATAGTAATAAACTTAATTCTTATTATACATTAAGAAATGGACAAAGTCCTACAATTTATTAAAGACATTTTTTATGTTTAACATTCTTTTTATAGATAAAAATATTTAAGTAAATGCTCTGTTTATAATAAACAGTATTAAATAACATTTACCGGCCTGAATGTCCGAGAAATTTTCATAGAAATATTCGTCCTTTGACAGGATTCGAACCTGCATCCTATACAGAACCGTCATTTAGCTCGACGTGCCGAACCGCTCGGCCACAAGGGATCGTTCGGCTGACAAGGTCGAATTTACATTTGTTTACATTTGATACGCCATGAGCAGTTATGAATGTACGAGATTCATGGAAGATTGAAGTTTATAAGAATTAAATTAAAATAAAATAAAAAAAATCAGGGTAAAGTAAGCTCTCCAACTTTCATTGGGAGTCCGTGTCTATGGGAAGCTATGGGTTAAATTTTTAAAAAAATAAAAGAATCAGGGTAAATTAAGCTCTCCAACTTTCAGTAAGAGTCAGTCTAGGATAACACTGAATTTAACACCTATTGTCTGCAACAGATAACGCTTGTAAACATAAGCCGGTAGCCCATCTACATAAAAAGAAAACAGTTATTTAAAAATTCTTCTGCTTGTCGACTGGTACTTATAGGAAAAAAATTACAACTCTTATCAGCGTTTTTTTACAATCTCTTAGTCAAAAATCAAGCAACCTTGCTCACCTTTTCTTCTTTCTATATGACTCGTCTACATTCATTGCTTAATGTTTTTTCTGATATACTTTATCTTTCCGTTTCTTAGACAAATCGCAAGTATTTCTTTTATCGTTCAGCATTTATTTCTCTAACATTCTTTTCACGTGATCTTGTTTAAATTACTCGTACGTTATGGCTAGAATTATATTCTCCGTTCGTTTATTTTATGTAACACTTTTTCTACGTTATAAGAAGTGTCAACAGGAATATAAAATTTATTCGTAGACCTCTCGTAATAATACCGTTGCCAACAAAACAATATACGAAATCATTCTGCATGCATTCGTCAATATTTCTGTTGTCTCTATAACCTGTGATATCAAAGGTAGGACTATTAGACTCTAACGGTGTTTTGCTGTATAAAGAAAAAAACCTGTACGATTAAATCACATCCCATGGCTGAAAGAGTAACTGAATATTTGAACGATTGTATTGCTCATATATGCGAACAGGACATCTGAACGTCGTGTAATGGTTAGCAAACTTATCTCCTTAGATCAATTAAGAATGAATAGTGATTTTCATTGTGTGTTCCATACTTTCGGCCTTGTGCCACAGCGAAGGTTAGGAAATCTCCATACACCTATAAACTACATCCGCGTCCTGGGTATGACGATAAACTACGTCCAACAACAGGGCCTCAGATAATGTTTTCGGAAAAATAATTAATGTTGCCAGTTATACGTTTTTTGGAAAAAAATAATGTTGCCAGCTATACGTTTTTTTTTTGAAAAATAATGTTGCCAGATATACGTTTTTGAAACAATAATGGAGCCTGCTATACGTTTTTTGGAAAAATAATTATTGCAAGCTATACGTTTTTGAAACAATAATGTTTCCAGCTATACGTTTTTTAGAAACAACAATGTTGCCAGCTATATGTTTTTTGGAAACAACAATGTTGCCAGCTATGCGTTTTTTGGAAGCAATAATGCTGCCAGCTATGCGTTTTTGAAACAACAATGTTGCCAGCTATCCTCTTTTTGGAAACAACAATGTTGCCAGCTATGCGTTTTTTGGAAACAGCAATGTTGCCAGCTATGCGTTTTTTGGAAGCAATAACCCAGCCAGCTATACGTTTTTGAAACAATAATGTTGTCAGCTATGCGTTTTTTGGAAATAACAATGTTGCCAGCTATGCGTTTTTGAGACAACAATGTTGCCTGCTATGCGTTTTTTGGAAACAATAATGCTGCCAGCTATGCGTTTTTTGGAAACAACAATGTTGCCAGCTATGCGTTTTTGAAACAACAATGTTGCCAGCTATGCGTTTTTTGGAAACAATAATGCTGCCAGCTATACGTTTTTGAAAGAATAATGTTACCAGCTATGCGTTTTTGAAAAAATAATGTTGCCAGCTATATGTTTAATAGTACTGTATATTTAATATATGTATAGGTATATATATATATATATATATATATATATATATATATATATATATATATATATATATATATATATATAATCACAATTGGCGCCGCGACTAGGATAAGTCTCTGGATCGGTTTTCCACAATTGGCGCTGCGACCAGGATAAGACCCGGGATCGGCTGACGTCACAATTTGACGTAACGGTTGGATGTCACAATTGGTGCCGTGATAGCAGGATAAGACCCTGGATCAACCGCTGCCGCAGGAGTTGCCGGAGGACTCAAATCGAAACAAACTAGAGTAGGAACCAAAGGACCTTGGTTGGCTATAACCATACGGTTCCAGATACTCTAGTGCAACGACCCGGAACTTGAAAGGAACGAGCGGAGAATCGTCTGTCAGGTAGGACACTTGTTTTGATCTCCCAAATTTCGATTGTTGCTTCTCATATTGTTTTGTTTTTTTTAAGTATGTCTGACTATGTATCCGATAGAATAGACATAGAGGAAGATGGGGTTAGACAGGGATTGCCAGCAGACCTGAGGGCATTATTGGGCGGACCGAGGGTCCCGGCGTTTGACGGCAGTAAAAGACATTTCAAAAACTGGCTGGCAATCTTGGATAAGAGCCGGGTAATATATAAACTCACAGACCAGAAGGCCCTATATTTGGCATATGATGCCACGAGAGGGAGGGCGTCTGAGTTTGTAAGGGGAATCTTTACTAGTGAGCCCCACTTACCATGTGAAAGGTTGGAGTTCGCTGACGAGGGGACGGCGATAGAGGCCATGAGAGCCCTCCTAAAGTTGACGCAGCTTAGGGACGAAACCCCTGGATAATTGGGGGCCCGAGCGGAAAAGCTGTCGTCATTAGCCTTCCCGGAGGTGGTGAGGAATAATGCGGTCATGCAGGCCCAGCTGGCGGACCTTTATGTTGAAGCACTCGGTGACGAGCGTCTTCGTCACGATGTGTTGAAGGAAGGACCGCTTAGATTATCAGCAGCAGTGGAGCTGGCCAAAGAGAGCCAGGGTATATGGGAGAAAGTGAGAAGGTCTGGGAAGAAGCAAGATCTAAGTCGAGAGGTAGGAAGAAAGGGGGAAGGAGGAAGACCACCCGCGTGGAATCCGAGGGTCAAGCTGGAGGTAGATGAGCCTGAGGTATTGGAAGAAGACCCCAATAGAAAAGCGTGGTCAACAAGGCATGGGTTCTATAAGCCCACGCCGGGTAGATACGGACTGGTCTGCTGGACTTGTGGGCATGAGGACCACAGAGCGGCGGAGTTTCAGACGAGGTGGGGTTTGCCACCAGACTTCGAACGGGATAAATGCACTAGGTGTGGAAAGAAGGGACACCTGGCCAAGTGGTGCGTGTTGAGAAAAGGAACCCACCGATATAAATAAAGAAGGCCGACCCCAAGAGACAAAACCAGGGAAAAGCCAGCGGGCCACGCGGGAATTAAGAGTGAGGGTGGCCCAGTTAAAAAGAAAGGAAGTAAAACCTCGGATATGTGGTCAGGAGAGCCACTTAGGTAGATGGCAGGTCCCACCAAGAATAAGAGAGAGGGTGTCCCAGTTGAAGAGAAGAAGAACAAAATGTTGGATATGTGGTCAGGTGGGCCACTTTGCGGTAAACTGTCCGGCAAGAAGGTGCTGGTTTTGTAGGAGACCAGGGCACCTGAAGAGGAGTTGTATTCTTAGGAACAACCGCAAGAGACTGGGAGAGGTCCAGCCGGACCCGCCCAGGTGCAGAAAACGCAGAACTCCCCCACGTGAGAATAATGAAAGTAATTTGTTGCTACCGGCGCCTTTAGCTGGGATAACCCAAAGGTGGGAAGCTAGGAAGAAGGAAGCCCAAGTTTTCTCTTCGCTGACGCAAGAGAGGGAGCTGTCGTGTGGGGCAGAGATAGGTGGTAGGGCAGTGAAAGCCCTGATAGACACAGGAGCGTCTGTTTCATTGCTGAGAGAGGAAGCATACAGGCGGGTAAAACGGAAGAGTGGGTTACGGGAAGCGAACATAGAGATCACGCAAGCAGATGGAGCCCCCCCACTGGAGATAAAAGGATGGCGAGGCTCCCTGTGAGGATTGGAAAATTAAAAAGCACCCAAAATTTTTACGTAACTCCCAACCTGTGTACGGAAGCAATCTTGGGAGAAGATTGGCTTCGGAGCCAGAGGGCTCAGATAGAGTTCAACCCCACTGTGCTGATAGTGAATGGCGAGAGAACGCCATTGGGATGCCCACCAGAAGAAGATATAACAATAGTGGTGGGGGAAGATGTAAAGCTACCCCCCAGAACGGCGGTGTCGGGAAAGGGTAGGTTAATGTCAGGGAAGAAAATAGAAAAAGGAACCCTGAAATTCGTCCCTGTAGAAGGGAAGGGCCTAGAAGAAAATGAGGTAACTCTGTGTGAGGGAGTAGTGGAGGCAGCCGAATTGGTGCCCATGATGATGGTGAACCAGGCCCAAAAGACGATAAAGGTTAAGAGAGGGGTGATATAGGAAAAGCACTACCCCTACGAACTCTGAATCGAGTGAGATTCGAGGAGAAACGAGGAAAACTCGTAGAGCAAACAGAGGGAATAGTGGACGAAGATATATTGGCACCTGATCAATTTAGGGCCAGGGTGGGAGGTCTGCTGAGGGATAATCGGGATGTGGTGGCCCAATCAGATAAGGAATTGGGCCAGACCCACACGGTAAAAATGAAAATCGACACCGGCTATCACCCCCTGTGAAATTGAAGCCTTACCGGATACCTATTCATAAGAGACCCCTTGTGGAAGAGGCAGTAGAAGAGATGTTGGAAGCTGGGATGATCGAAAGATCGATCTCCCCTTGGAGCTTTCCAATCGTAATAGTAGGTAAGAAAGATGGCGGGCACCGTTTTTGTGTAGATTTTAGGAAACTGAATTCTATATCGAAGCCGTTGGCGGTGCCATTGCCACTAATAGATGATATATTGGCATTATTAGGGAAAGCAAAGTACTTCTCTACGTTGGACTTGATGATGCATGCTAAATGGTGTATTTGGGTTTAGGTGTCATTTACGAGTAAATGACAAATAGGTTAGGGGAGGATTGTGACACCATTTAGGGGCGCAAAAAGAAGGAAAGGAAAAAGAGAAAGAAAAGAAAGAAAAAAGAGAGGCGAAACTTAACTTATATGATAACGGGTGGTCACCCACGAGAAATACCATTTGGAAATGTTATTTTGATAATGGAAGACACTGGTGAGGGTTCTGTCGGCCATTGTCTTGGGGCTGGCTGGCAGGGTCCAGGTTAATACATTGTTTTGTTTAGATAGATAAAAAATTAACTGTGTCTTTGTGACATGTCGATTGTCGGGGGTGGTGGGGTTCCCTGCGAGGAAAATTTTAAAGATAAAGTCACCTACGAGAAGAGACATTTGAAAATGTTGTTTGGTAAATGAAGAATGGTGAAAATTCTTATGGTCATTGTCATAAAGCTAATTGACAAACACCAGGTGTTTACAGAGTTTTAAATAGATAAAGGTTTACTTGTGTCATGATGGAAAACAATTTAATAGGTCATCTGTTGACCCCACACAAAGAGAGTCATCTCTAGGTTGGGTCTTTGTCGATGGGAGGTGTCATTGAGAGAAAACACATCTGGGCTGTGTTGGAATTTGAATATGACAGCGAAACAATATTTCGTTGGCGCCGAAGAATGAGTGTGTCTGGTTGACTAGCCTCTTGGTGCTGGCGAAAATCTGATTGAAGAATTCCATATACCGTGACGTTAGGATAAGAATTGAGATTATCACTCTACGGGTCGTATTGTACTCTTGGCGGCCAGAGAAGAAGAGAGAAACAAAAGAAAGATAAGGAAAAGAAAAAGATAATTTTTTTTCTTGGAACAAAATATATATATATTTTTTAAGAACAAGGCTAGTCTAGTCACGCCCATACTGTTGATCGACCATTCGTTGACGCTAACCATCCAGGCGGAGGTGATCATGTGACGCAAGGAGGCAGATAGTTTAAGTATGAGGGATTACTACGAAGAAGTGGGAAGCACCGTCGACGCCCCTCTTGGGCATGGTGGAGTGTCCATATGAAAATAAGAGAAGGTGGGAGTAAGAGAAGACTTCCAAAAATGGAAATAATGAATTTTTCCTGACCGAAAATAAAAGAAGGGGTTTATGGATTTAGACTTATCAAGGAACCTCAAACCCCGACGAGCCCACCCCCGTTTTTGAATCGGCGTCCATATAAGCAAAGTCGCACCGAGCAAAAATTAGTTTAGTCGAGTTTAGTTTTAGTTTTGAGTTCAACAGGGAGTTCCAGTTGAGAGCTCTGAAGACCCACCACGAAGAACTGACCAAGATTCGCGCAACTTCCGAACTCATCTTCTAAACAAGAACAATTTTTTTTTTTTTAAGAACGACTTAAACTCTCACCACCAAAATAAGCTTTGTGAATTTCGCCTGAAAACCACGTGTCACAATCCATATAGCCGGACGGGAGATAGACGCAGTCCTATGTATCCAGCAACCAGATATAAAGTATTTTTATCCTTTTTTTGATACCATTTTCGACTTATTTTATTTTCTTTTGCCCGTAATTGTGCGATACCGCCCTCATTCGAACTCAAGCTTGCAGTACGGCTCCAACGCTGATTGATTTCGTCTGCCTAAGATCAATTCACAACGTGGGTAGGCAGACTGGAGATCAAAGTTGTTACTTCGGTAACCAGACGTTGGAAGTGAGTTGGGAACGACGAGGCTGATATCGAATCTAACCAGATTCCCATCCGAATCACTTAAAGGTTAGATCATCACAATTGGCGCCGCGACTAGGATAAGACTCTGGATCGGTTTTGGATGTCACAATTGGCGCCGCGACCAGGATAAGACGCGGGATCGGCTGACGTCACAATTTGATGTAACGGTTGGATGTCACACCCTTGCAACAAGGGAGGGCGCAAAAGAACCTCAGAAGAGAGGTGGCTATACAATAATAACAGCTTTTAAAAATATAATTTTCATCCCTATTAGCGCCTAAATATAATCATTAACTCAATGTCCGTTAACCCAGCCATGATTTACGAGAGTTACATTCTCGGTGGGAAGAAAGTTACAAGTTAATAAAAAGCATGTCGGTTTTATATTTTCCAATTGAAAAGAATTAACGAATATCAAGAACTGATTACGTGATTAACTGATTATGGATTAACTGATTATGGATTAGCGGATTACGTCATTAACTGATTATGGATTCATCATTTGAGGTCGAATCCTTTTTTCTGACGAAATGCAAAATGTTAAATTAGACGACCATTGTGCTTGGTTCGAAATTGTAATACCAATGTTAATAATAACCGTTTCCTTATAAGGTAACATTCATCATTCACTGACCGAGCAGCTATCGCGTGAGACTTATCAGATTTTTCTCACAAAATAATTTTTCAGGAAAGTATTTTTCTCATGTTCAGTTGCTGTTAATTCTCTTTCTAGTATTGACAGGGGTTTCCTTCCTCACCTTCGGTTTGGGGTTGCGTGAATACCAATTTATTGATTATGTTCTTATTCACTGTTCCATTTTAGTTGTTGCTGCTGTTGAAAATCTTAGATGTGTAGTTTCCGCTATTTGATACAGTTCTTTGGGATTCTGTAGCACCAGTCCATTTGATTCGAGGAAGGACGACCCTCGCTGAATCCTAAATCGCTTGTGGCCAATTTTAAGTGATTAGTTTAAACGGTTGTTTACAAGCGACAGTTTAAATATTTTTAGTAGGCTTTTTTTGCTATGCATTATATTCATATGAAATTCTCGATATGCTTAGACGACTCAAGCATACAGTGGCCTAAGAAGAGTTTTTTGGCCAGGGGAAATAAACTATATCCAATTCAAAATTTTAATTACGTAATCCCTACTCTATATAAATAAACAGTATTTGAAACTGGTATAGAGTAGGTCTTCTATTTGCTAATTTCAGTGATTGTACTCGATTCTTCATGGATTTGATATCTTTATCTCCTGCATCAAATATGTTGTTCCCGATCGATTCACGAATGTTTTTCAAATGTTCAGTATATACTAGTTGTAGATACTAAATTTAGGAAGAAGTCGGTTTTTTCCCTAGATTCTAGAAGAAAGAACTTCAAGTAAAAATCGGTGCGGACCTAGTTGAGAACAGGTCACGTGTTATACAAAATATTTTTAACCAATCACAAGAAAGAAAATTCAGAACACATTTAAGATCCTTTAAATGGTTATTAAAAGAAAGGGCTTTTCAACTATAAACCAGTCTGACCATACTGATTTCAAGAGTTGGTTATGGTTCAAATAAAAAAAAAAGAAGTTTTTTTTTAATATTGTTTTATCCGCATGTTCTTTCAGAAAATGACCGAACATGACACTCCCCCATCTTCCTGTCAGTAATTTTTGAAAGTTTTCTATATCTGTTTCTTCCTTCTCCGCCATCCTTTCATTCAAATCAATATGTCGGGCATAACAACCATATTGTCCAAATCGTGTAACAGCATAGAATAATTGCTCATCCCATAAATGTTAGTTTCTTTATTCCAGGTTTTCACATTTAGTCAGCTTGACACCATTTGTCGTAAAAATCACCGAAAAACCCGTTGGGTTATTCAGCTAGAAATCAATTCGTGCCAGACCCACTGTGTCTTTCTTTTGTTATGTCAACAAATACTCAATGTCATTTTTGTAATGCCCGTTGTAGTAGAGACTTTGAAATTGCAGATACAGCTATAGTACACCGTAGAACAATGCTGGTGTCAGACAACTGAAAATAATCTAGCACTAACAGTACTTGCTCGATAATACTGGCTCGAATAGTAATCAGTACATTAGAAATAGCGATCAGAATAGTGAGAGAGGATGGACTAGAAATGCGAAACAAATAGAGACAAGACATCTCCCAAATATGTCTTTCCTCTGTGATCATGTGGTCTACTTAATTCAATAAAGGGATCGCCTGTGTTTGCTCATTGGCGATCTATGTTCAAACTCAATGGTCGGCAGCGACACTCTATTCTTATATAACACTTTCTAACTGAGTAAAGGTGAGAGGAAATAAGATCACTCAGGCTTTCAGTAATGATACCAACCTTAGATCTCTGACTTTCATCTTCAAAATTAATCGAGAGAAAGGTGAATAAGTAAAGAGGAAACTGAATCAGGAAATCACAACAGGAAGAGGGATCATCATTTCAACTTAGAGTTAAAGAGATCAATTGCAAAAGATTCAATTTAACCCCTAAAACATTTAGTATGTGAGAAAGGAGTTTCAGCTACGACAGGTCCAAAGAGCAGTGAAAAAAAATACTTGAAAATGAAATCGTACGTTAAACGTGTAAGGCAACTTGTTACTCCAAGAGAGAAAGTTAGAATGTTAGGGAGGGCGAAGATCATCTTGAATAAATTGCAAAAATCATCTTGAAATATATATATATATATATATATATATATATATATATATATATATATATATATATATTTGAACTTTATTTCAATCCTTCATAAGCCTCCGATCGTCAGCTATGGTTAATTAATGATAAACATGTCATTTTCGTTTATGATCAATTTCAACATTCTTCTAAGCTTTGATAATAATTATACATTATTATTGCTCAAAGGAGAGTCCAATTGTGTTATAAAAACCTATTATTAAGTATTATTTACATTGTTCGGACTATCATCCTCATCTTTGTTGCCATATTTATCACAACGTTTCGGCCGCTGTACGCTCTTGCCTTCTTCAGGTGGTTGGAATGTCGAACTGGACCGTTTATTTCGCTCACTGGGGTAGACTGTTCTAGTTTCACGTGTCATGTATAATGGATATCAGCTCACTGTTATCTTCTGTTGATTCCCCTGTCCAAGTTCTTCATCCTCTTAACGAGGTATTGAGCTCACACACATTGGTTCATGTGACTGGATCTAATTAACGCCTTTATCCACAGTGCCATGTGCCCTCAAGTAAATTACATTCACATCAGAATGTATGATATTTACCTTTTCATAAATCCAGTAGCTGAAGCTATATTTTTCTCCTATAAAGTATAACCATTTATATAATCTCGCCGTTAACCTTGACCTTCTCTAATAGAACTCAATCTCTGTTGCTACAAGATCCTTATTCATTTGTGTGAAGTATTCGTTACCATGTTGTTTATACTCACGTCAGAATGTATTATACTTACCAATTAGTAAATCGACAGGGTACCCCCATATTTTGGTCCTATAATTTATAACTATGTATATAATGAAAATGTTAACATTAGCGTCCGACAATAGAACCCTCCATCATCGCTGTCGCTTCAAGATCCTTTTTTTTACCTGTGTGAAGTATTCATTGCCATCTAGATTACAATCGCTTTAGAATGTATAATACTTACCAGTTAGTAAATCCAGTGGGTAACCTCAAACCTTTGTTCTATAGTCTAAAACCATTTATATAATGTAGCTGTTAACCTTCCACATATCTAAAAACAAAACATTTGGAAGGAAACTCCATCAAATTTACATGTCTGGTGATAATAATTTTCTATGTTTCTAAGGACAGTTTTTGATTGCTTATGTTTTTTGTCTGATATTATTTCCTTTAAAGCATCTTCGTTTGACAGAAAACATTTGATGAAAATGTCTTAACGATGCATTACAAAGATGAATTATCGTACAATAATTAACTGACCTAACTTAAGTTTAATTAACTCATATATCATGGACTCCGTAGTTTTGTTTCAATGGCCGACCTGATTTGTTCTGCATAGAAATATCTCCTCTTCCGCTGCGCATATACAGTGTAACTCGGATATAAGAGAGTTGTCGGGACCGGAGAAGAAGTCTCTTATATCCGGGTTTCTTTTATACCTGGGTTTGGTCTATTTTGTTTACATTAACACAAGCTCTAATTAAGGACCAGAGAAAATATCTCTTATATCCGGGTCTCTTATATCATTGTTTCTCTTATATCCGGGTTTGGTCTATTTTGTTTACATTAACACAGGGTTTAATTTGGGACCAGAGAAAATCTCCCTTATATCCGGGTCTCTTATACCCGGGTTTGGTCTATTTTGTTTACATTAACACAGGCTCTAATTTGGGACCAGATAAAATCTCTCTTATATCCGGGTTTGGTCTATTTTGTTTACATTAACACAGGCTTTAATTTGGGACCAGAGAAAATCTCCCTTATATCCGGGTCTCTTATATCCGGGTTTCAATCAATACCTGACACTGAAAAATAACGAATTACTTTTGCAAACTTTGGAGCTGGGTTGCTCACTTCAAAACAAGGACAAAAAGCCATATAAACTATGTCCGAAAATCTTTTGTTTTTGAAATATTAATTTTAAAATAAGTTCAGGGTAGATAGCGCTGTGCTCCCATTAGATTAGGTTAAATTGGTCAGTCGTGTATATTTGTGGCTAGTCTGTCTTTAACGATTAACGTGTGTAGTATTCATTTAAGAAGTGTTCCGTTTTACATTTGCCGGATATTAATATCGTGCGGAGGCAGATATGTTTTTTTTTAATACGTTCGTGCGAATGGTAATGGATACGAGACTGCACGGATGTATCAGATTTGCGTTTCCTGACCAAAGAAAACCGGGTTATCCAAACTTTGTTGCTGTTTATCGTCGCGTTGCTGAGACATGATCCGCGGCACTACTAACTATAGATCTAAATATTGCATCATCCGTGATTGCATCAGATTTTCATCTCGCCCAGACACTCTTGCCTTGACTCTCGATTAGTTGTCCTACGGACATTGTCTGCAATAGACGTTACTCAAGGAAGCCTACGAAAATTGTAATGCTGCACGGCCACAATGGCCAGCCTTACCAGTGGGTAAAGTAAAATACTATAGACTGGCTCCGAAACTCTCCTAATTTAAATCCAATCGAAAATCTGTGGTCAATCTGTAAGGAACGGCTTAGTGGAATGAACATACGAATAAAAGCATGAGCACTGAACATATTTCATTAGAAACATGAAAAAAAAGTAAGGAATTATTGGTTTTGTTTCAATTAATTTGACTAAGGGTGACCTTGAAATGGGAAAATTTCAAATCCAGCAGACGTTAACCACTTCATAACGAAAAACAATTCCTGACCATAGTATCATAATTAATGAAAACAAAATATAAATAAAATTGTATATATATCCTTGGACAACTTAATTGAAAGAAACGCTATAGTTTCCTTTCTTTCACCATACGGTCAGTTTTTGACCCACAAGTGACAAGGTGGAATTGATATTTTTTCTCAGATTAAGGCATTTGTAGTGGTGTGCAGTAATATGCATCTATTTTCGGGGTGTATGATGAAATTTTTTTGGCCTTGGAAAATATTGCGCCATCCGTGATTACATCAGATTTTTATCACGCCCAGACACTATTGTCTTGACTGTCGATTAGTTATCCTACGACCATTGTCTGTGATGGACGTTACAACAAGGAAGCGTAAAAAAACTGTAACGCTGCACGCACATAATGCCAAGCTTTAATAATGAGCAAATCAAAGGACTATCGACTGGCTCGAATACTTTCTTGATTTAAATCCAATAACCTGTTGTCAATCTGCAAGGAACGACTTCGTGGAATGGACATACGAAGTACTAATTGGGTCATGTTTCATTGGAAAAATAAAGTAAATAATAACGGAATTATTCGTTTTGTTTCAATTAATTTGCACAAGGGTGTCCTTGAAATGAGCTAATTTCAAATCCAGCAGACGTTAACCACGAAAATACGAAAAACAATTTCTGACCATAGTAACTGATAAAAATATTTATTAACTCTTTTTTAAAATTCTGATGCACTTCCATTACACGTGGGTTTGGTCTCTCATTCCAAGCTGAAGGGACCTGCTATAAAGAGGCGATAAACTTTGTCTGAACAGGCTTTCTACTTTGCTACATCATCAGCACTTTTATTCGGTTATTAATCTATATCCTACTTACATCCACCTAATTTTACGTAAATCGGTATGACAATGGTCGTACGAAGGGTATCTAAAAAGAGAAAATAGAGATTTCAAATTAATATAGTGACGGGGGACATTTTTTTACAGACACTATGCCCAGAAATGTAAACACTCGTACGAACACAACAAAAGAAAATGAAATAAAAAAACTTAATCGCATTACGATATCTGTCGTCATTGATGAAACTTATAGACACACAGAGTGTATCAAAAATAATTTTGGGGCGGGTTCCTCAGACCAAAAGAAGGACAAAAGTCGACGTAAACATATGTCCTCAAATTCTTTCGTTTTTGAGTTATTAAGTTTAAAGGAAGGTCGTTTGGGCTGTGTTGCCATGAAGACGAGGTGGTATTATTATTTTTTTTTTTGTTTCAATTAATTTACCCCAGGGGTGTATGCATTTACGTTGACATGCATTTTTTTTATTTGCTTCAACTGTGCAATTAATATCAAGCGTTCTAGGCCGAGAAGTTCTACTAAAAAATAAAGGACAAATTAGAAATGAGTAAGGTGTAAAAATATATACAAGATCGATTCTTGTCAGAAGGAATATCGTACTTTAGTATGATTTTTCGATCTAGGCCGGTTGATATTAATATGAATCTTTTAGAAAATGAGAAAAAAAATGGATTTCAACTGAAGCAGATGTACAGATTAACGGTACAGGTTATAATAATAATGAAGAAATTCGGATTAAAAAAATGAATTTAAAGATATGAATATCAGACCTACAAATTTGTCGGTCTGATGAATTGGATCGTGATTACGATTCCAATGTAATAAATTATAACCATGGAATCTTAGTGTTGGAGCCTTTTATATGATATTCTTACTCTGTTCTGGACATTCAGTCTTACCTGGATTCTATCCTCTTGGGAATTTATATATATATATATATATATAAAGTTCATATTAAAATCAGGAGGATAAGAAGAGGTGTCAGCAGTTCAAAGGCACAGTCACGCAGAGTAGCTAATGAAACCAATGGTTTTTGAAATAGAGCATTGTCCTCAGAAAACAAAACATCTTTCGTCGTTTCTGGGAATTTGGTCTGGATAGCGTTTCGTAACTTGTTTTCGAAAAAAGTTAGTATAGTACTCTCCATTTATGGTTTGGCCCTTTTGAATACATTCAATAAACACAATGCATTTTGCCAAAAAGAAAAAAAAAAACAAAAACATCAGAGGCTATCACCTTCACAATGCAGCTATTAATTAAAAGATTTGAAAAGAACACGTGCAAGGATTCACAGCTTTAGCCTCATTTCTTCATTGTCAGCCTGTGAACTTTTCAGCCCCAAATCGTACTTGGCGAGAATCAATGCTTTTATTAATAAAAAGAGTTGAAATTAATACATGCAAGATTTCAAAGTTCTAGTCGCATTCCTTTATATTCAGCCTATGAACTTTTCAGTCACAACCTTACCTGATTAGAAACGATGCAGTTATTAATAAGATTTGTAAAGAATGCTTGCAAGATTTCGCAACTCTAGCCTCTTTCCTTCATAGTCAACCTATGAACTTTTCAGCCCACAATCGTACCTGGAAAGAAACAATTCAGTTATTAATAAGAAGAGTTAAAATTAATGCATGCAAGATTTCTTAGGTCTAGCCCCATTCCTTCATAGTCAGCCTATGAATTTTTCATCACACACCTTACATGTAAAGAAACAATGCAGTTTTTATGAAGATTTGAAATTTATGCATGTAAGATTTCGCAGCACTAGCATGGATCCTTCGTAGTTAGCCAATGAACTCTTTGGCCCACAATCGTACCTAAGAAGAAAGAAGGCAGTTATTAATAAGAAGCATTGAAATTAATGCATGCAAGATTTCACAGATCTAGCCTCATTCCTTCATTGTCAGCCTATGAACTTTTCGGCCCACAATCGTACTTCGGAAGAAACATTGCAATTATTAATCAGAAGATTTGAAATTAATGCATGCAAGATTTCTTAGGTCTAGCCTCATTCCTTCATAGTCAGCCTATGATCTTTTCAGTCCTCAACGTACATATAAAGTAAGCCCATTTTCAGCTGAACTTTTCAGGAAATTGTTTTTGCCAGGTACGTAACTGGCAAAAAAAAATGGAGATATTGCTCAGAAGGAACAATGCAGTTTTTAATAAGCAGAGTTGAAAGAATGTCTGCAAGATTTCGAAGCTCTAGCCTCATTCCTTAATATATAGCCTATGATCTTTTCAGCCGACAATCGTACTTTGAAAGAAACAATGCAGTTATTAATAAGAAGGGTTGAAATAAATGCATGCAAGATTTCACAAATCTAGCCTCATTACTTCATAGTCAGCATATAAAATTTTCAGCCCTAAATCATAGAATGGAACAAGCTATGCAATTATTAATAAGAAGAGTTGAACGTAATGCATGCATAATTTCACAGCTCTAACCTCACTTTTTCATATTCAGCCTATTATCTTTTCAGCCCACACTCGTACCTGAAAAGATATAATGCTGTTACTAATAAGAAAATTCGAAGAAGGTCACAGCTCTAACATCCATTGTTCATAGTTAGCCTATGAACTTTACAGTCCACACCGTACAGATAAAGAGACAATGCAATTATTAATTAGATTTGAAATTAATGCATTCAAAATATCACAGCTCTAGCCTTATTCCTTCATGTTTAGCCTATGAACTTTTCAGACAACGATTTTCCCTGGGAAGAAACAATGCAGTTATTAATAAGAAGAGTTGAACGTAATGCATGCAGGATTTCACAGCTCTAACCTCATTCCTTCATATTCAGCCTATCATCTTTTCAGCCCCCACTCGTACCTGAAAAGATAAAATGCTGTTACTAATAAGAAAATTCGAAATTAATACATGCAAGATTTCACAGCTCTAATCTCACTCCTTCATATTCAGCCTATTATCTTTTCAGCCCACACTCGTACCTGAGAAGATATAATGTTGTTACTAATAAAAAAAATTCGAAATTAATGCATGCAAGATTTCACAGCTCTAACCTCACTCCTTCATATTCATCCTATTATCTTTTCAGCTCACACTCGTACCTGAAAAGATATAATCTCGTTACTCATAAGAAAATTCGAAGAAGGTCACAGCTCTAACATCCATTGTTCATAGTTAGCCTATGAACTTTACAGTCCACACCCTACAGATAAAGAGACAATGCAATTATTAATTAGATTTGAAATTAATGCATTCAAAATATCACAGCTCTATCCTTATTCCTTCATGTTTAGCCTATGAACTTTTCAGACAACGATTTTCCCTGGGAAGAAACAATGCAGTTATTAATAAGAAGAGTTGAACGCCATGCAGGATTTCACAGCTCTAACCTCACTCCTTCATATTCAGCCTATTATCTTTTCAGCCCACACTCGTACCTGAAAAGATATAATGCTGTTACTAATAAGAAAATTCGAAATTAATGCATGACAGATTTCACAGCTTTAGCCTTATTCCTTCATAGTCAGCCTATTATCTTTTCATTCCTTACCTGGGAAGAAACAATACAGTTATTAATAAGAAGGTTTTAAATGAATGCATGCAAGATTTCCCGCCTCTAGCTTGATCCCTTTGTAGTCATCCTATGGAAATTTCACCCCACAATCGTACTTGGGAAGAAACAATGCAGTTTTCAATAAGAAAGTTGAAATTAATGCATGCAAGTTTTCACAGCTCAGCCATTATTCCGTCATAGATAGCCTGTGAATCTTTCAGTGGAAGCTTATAAATGATTAATTATGAGTTACTTTCTTCATATCTAATTCAATTTTCCTATCTTTTATCTTGCTTCTTTCCCGAATGTCTTCTGATGTATGTTCCTTGTTGCGTTTTCTGTTACAACATAACGTTGTTGGCTGAAATTTTTGCCGATTTTAGTTTGACTTCCTCAATCTCGGTTAAGTTTTTGTCATGGTTTGTCCATCTTCTATGGGTCATTTAATTCTGGAACATACTCTTGGATTTTAAGAATATTTTTATTGCTACTGAATATTGTGTACATTTTTTTTTCAGAAAATAATGATTTTCAGATACATTTACTATTTAACTATTAAAATATTACTATTTAAATCTACTATTTAACCAGTAGGAAGAGATGGATTCACACGTTTCTCGAACGTATTTACGCGTATTTGCGCTTATTTGCGCGTATTTGCTTAACTTCGGTGATCGTATGAGAACCGATGTTTCAATGTGATATGGTCGTAAGTTTGCTGTCCTCAATAAGTAGCCCGTCTATTGGACTGATCTCTGCTATCTTAAAACTATGCATCCTGTAATTCTATAGCTAATATTTAGTTATTTCTTTTTGCTTTTATTTACTCCCTTATGCAACAGTTTTGAATAATTAACCGAGTGAAAAATTACGATTTAATAGTCTAACGTTTTGTTGATTTCCTATTTGTTATATTTATTACTAACATTTATTTATTATTTACATTTTATTTATTACTAACATTTTATTTATTACTAACATTTTATTTATTACTTATATTTTATTTATTACTAACATTTATTTATTACTACCATTTTATTTCGGATCGATGTTCGAATCCCGATCGGTCTGGTCTATTGAATTTCACCTTTGCGTTTTTCTTTTTTTTTGACTAAGTATCTCCGATATCATCGGAGACAAATGACGCTACACCCAATTACCACCTGCGCCTTTTTTCGTGCGCTTACATAATCGGTGATGCCCAGGTATTAGAAGCATCTCTTCCACCTCCCTGGGGGTTGGTATGTACGGCTGAGCGCAACACGCGATCTTTTCAATTACGTGCATACACACACACACACACACACACACACACAATCGACAACTATCGAGTTTGTCGTACACACGAGCATCAAGCTCAAAAGTAGTCAGTATGCCATTTACTTTTCAGCTATTGAGGAAAACGGAAGAAAGCGTCGTCGTTAGGACAACCATATAAGGTGTTCTCTGCTGTGACGTCACGCATTGATCAATAAAAATTACTGTGCTGCCACCTACCGGCTACTTCTCGCAGCGTATGGACTTCCCCGCTGCGTACACGTGCAAGTATGATAAATAAATAAATAAATAAAATAAATAAATAAAAGGAAATGAAACAAGACGTTAATGCTGCATCGTAGCTTAACTGTAAAGAACCTCAGCACGAGAAATAGGCTCAGAAATGTTTGCGAGGAAAAAGAGAGTCGTAGAGAAAGAACGGGATAAGAAAGGAAGAGGAAAGGAATGGCGAACGTGTTAGGGTTGGGCTTAGTAACAGGAGAGGAGTGCAAAGTGAATGATACGAAAAGGAGAGCAAGGTGAATGATACGAAAAGGAGAGCAAGGTGGATGACTGGAAAAGGAGAGCAAAGTGAATGATTAGAAACGGAGAACACAGTGAATGTTGGGAGAAACAAGAGCAAAATGAATAATTGCAGGAGGAGAGCAAAATCAACGATTGGAAAAGGAGAGCAAGGTGAATTATGGGGAAAGCAGAGTAAGATGACTGATGGGAAAAGGAAAACAAAGTGAATGATGTAAAAAAGAGAGAAAGGTGAATAATGGGTAAAGGAGAGCAAAGTGAATGATTGGATAAGGAGAACAAAGTGAATGATTAAAGTGAATGATTACGAAAGGAGAGCAACCTGAATGATGGGGAAAAGAGAGCAAAGTGAATGATTAGAAAAGGAAAGCAACCTGAATGATGTGGAGAAGAGAGCAAAGTGAATGATTAGAAAAGGAGAGCAACCTGAATGATGGGGAAAAGAGAGCAAAGTGAATGATTAGAAAAGGAGAGCAACCTGAAGGATGGGGAAAAGAGAGCAAAGTGAATGATTAGAAAAGGAAAGCAACCTGAATGATGTGGAAAAGAGAGCAAAGTGAATGATTAGAAAAGGAGAGCAACCTGAAGGATGGGGAAAAGAGAGCAAAGTGAATGATTAGAAAAGGAGAGCAACCTGAATGATGGGGAAAAGAGAGCAAAGTGAATGATGGAGAAATTCAGAACAAGCTGAATGATGTGAAAGGAGAACAAAGTGAATGATGGGAAAAGGAGAGCAATGTGAATGATATGAGGAGAGTAAAATGAATGATGGGTAAAGGAGAGCAAGGTAAATTATGGGAAAAGGAGAGCAAAGTGAATGATGGAAAAGGGGTGCAACGTGAATGATGAGTGCAAAGGTTGTAAGCATGGAAAGAAGAAGGTGGACAGTCAGTAGAATAAGTAACTAAGAAAGAGAAGGAAAAAGAGAAAGGGAGGGCCAAACGAATTAGGAATATATAAGAGGGGGTAAAAAAAGAACAAGATAAATGATGTTTGACCAAGAAAGAGAGGGAGAAAGAAAGAAAGAAAGGTCCATAATGTAGGAAGAAGAGAGAAAGAAAGGACAGAGTCTATAATGAAGGAAGTAGAGAGGAAGAAAGAAATAGATCTAAGAAAGAACCCAGGTAGGAAGAGAAATGAAAACAAGGTGAATGAAGGAAAAATGAATGATGAAGAGAAGAAAAGAAAAAGAAAATTAGATGAATGAAATAAGAAAAAAGAATGGGATGGGAACGAGTAAAGGAAAGAGACAAAAGAACAAAGACAAATTGAATGAATGAAGAATTAGTGTGAGGGGTAAGTTTATTGATATTTATTTGTATGTGAAAAGCTGATTTACTGCACGCCCAGTAGATAATCTAAGAAATGGGTGAATTGATTTCTTTTGCAGAGAGACAGAGAAAAAAAAGGAAAGTTAGGAAGCGATAAAAAAGGGAAGGAGGAAAAGAAAGATGCAGAGAAAGAAAGAGAATGGCAGAAAAAGTGAGA
>OZ010612.1:62303840-62306340 GCA_963932145.1 Acanthosepion lycidas
GATTTGTCGCTATTATTTTATATTTTGACTTTCGTGTGTTTATATGCATGTTAGTGCGAATGTTTGTACCTATCTCGAACACATGTGTGCATACATACATAAAATTGCACCTGCACACCTATCTGCACACGTATGTTTGTGCATTTGTGCATGCGCGTCTGTGTGTTTGTCTTTATATGTAAACTGTATATGTCTCCTTTGATCTCAGTTTTTTTTTTATTGTTTTGACCATTTATATTAGATTATGATTGGATTTTCATGTATCTATGCATTTTTGCGCAGGTATATATCTCAGTGCCTGTGCACCCCTACATGTATACATACATACAAACATGTACGTGTTGTTCACCATCTTTGCTGTAGTCTCTGAATATGGAATCCAGTGAAGTCCGTAAGGTGTTCAATATCAGAGGTTGGCAGTGAAGATTCGGAGAAAGTAGCAGCTGTTAAGTAATTCCTTAAGTCTTCGATATCAGGTTGGCAGTGAAGGTATTTTGGGAGAAAAAACAAAATAACTGCCTTTATACAAGTCGAGTTGAATATTTTGAGCTTTCTAATTGGTTAACCCTTCTATTGGTGAACTGTAAAATGAGTCAGCTCATTTTGGCTGGCTCACTAGTAGATCAGTGTACCCAAAAATTTCAACAGTACGCACTCGATTGTGTATGTCTATATATTCGTGCGTCCGCGTTTGACTGTATCTGTGTATTTATATGTATGCTCATAAGTGTACGTTCGTGGTCTTATATATATACACACACACACATATATATATATATATATATATATATATATATATATATATATATATATTCATACACGTTTCATTAAATAATATAGACAAGTGTTGTCTATTTATTTTATGTAATTTTTTTCGTAACATCTCATAAGTTTAATAACATTTTCGTTGGACGAAGAAAGAAATTCACAATAGTGATCAATATATATATATTTTTAATACAATCTAAGCTTTCGCCTTACTTAAGCCATTATCAAAGATGTCAATTACAACATATTAAACAATATACGGATATTTACTATGTTTAATAATGCTGTAATTGACATCTTTGAAAAAATATTAAAAAAATATGAATCAATATTGTGAATTTTTTTCTTCGTTCAACGATAATTTTATTAAACTTATCAGATGTTACGAAAAAAATTACATAAAATAAATAGACAACACTTGTCTATATTATTTAATGAAACGTGTATGAATGAAAAGATGCTGCCTAAATACACACAATATATATATATATATATATATATATATATTCATTTATTTTTTTACTTTTGCGTTTTTTTGTATTTAAAGTTTCCATGTTTTTGCGTTTTGTATAGAGTGTAATAGTGGTAACTTTTCTTGTTTATTATTTGTTGATATATGTTGTTTCTCTTCATGGGTGTATTGTGTTTGAGATTGGTATGTATTTGATGTTAAGTATGGTGTTTTGTCTTTTTGATGGGATTGCATTATTTGTTGTATTTCTTTCTTTTCTTTTTATGTTATTATTTATGTGACAAAGTAGATGTTTGTTTAAATGTCTGCATTTACCCATTATTTTATTTTTCTTGTTCAGTAAGCTGTTTTGCTGAAAGTAATGACTGCTAATTTTTGCTCTGGGCGTAGTTGCTACTGTGTGGGATTGTAATTTTTATAATTTCCCATTAAATCTTGGTTGTGATGTTACTCCATATATATTTTATAGTGTTGCGTTGTATTTCCCTGTTTTAAGGGAACTTTCGTGATTATTAAATGTTTTTTAAATTTTTTTTCCATGTTTGTGCTGTTTGTTACAGTGGGTTTACATATTATGTTGTTGGTTAGGCAGTTGTTGTTAAGTGGGCAATTGAATTTGTTGTTGTTGTTTTGTTGATTTATGCTGTTGGGGTTATTATTATCGTTTTGAGTATTTTTTTATTGCGTTTGGTTATTATTTTCATCCATGCAACAGTAATTGCATTTTACTGTATTTTTGTTGAAGATTTTTGATAGATTTTCTATTTGTGGAAATGTTTCCTAATTATGCTGAAGAATAGTTTTTATATTTTTGCTTTTAATACTTTATTCTAGGGTGGATTTCACATACTATAGAATTAATATTAGTAAACTTTTGTCACTAAGCTGTTTGATATTATCTTCAACATCATGACTCCAGAGTTTCGTATACGGTCCCGTCAGTTCAATCCGATTTTTCATATTTATATGTACTTATCATGTTAAGGCAATTACTTTCTTTAATAGTGTATGTATGCGTAGGTTCGCGCGCATGCGTCCTTCTGGGCATCTACTCGAATCGAGCTCTCCTAGCTACTGACGTCTTTCGCACGGTGAAAACGCAAAAAATTCCCTTCAGCTCTGCTGTGCAACGATACCTTGCTGATTGATAACAAATGGATACCGGCTTGAAGAATTCGAATGTCTAGCAACACCGATGAGCTGTGATACACAAAACAGTCTGTTTGTCGAGATATATATATATATATATATATATATATA
>OZ010612.1:62308840-62346340 GCA_963932145.1 Acanthosepion lycidas
GCGTAAGGCCATGACTTTTAATTACTTCTGTACGTCAACGAGACTTCTTTACATGCACGAGACTTCATTAATTTGTCACATTTTTCAGACGTGATTTTATCTCATTTCTTTTGCAGTTTTTGGTGCAGTCACTGGCATCGATTTTGGGTTACTATCAGACTTTAAAGACGTGAGTGTATTATCGTCTCATTTAAATTTCTTTCTTTCTTTCTTTCATTTTTCCATCGTGTCTTTTAGTCTTTCATTTTTCCTTCCTTTCTTTCTTTCTTTCTTTCTTTCTATCTTTCTTTCTCTCATTTTTACTTCCTGTCTTTCTTTCTTTCTTTCATTTTTCCTTTCTTTCTTTCTTTCTTTCATTTTTCCTTTCTTTCTTTCTTTCTTTCTTTCTTTCATTTTTCCTTCGTGTCTTTTATTCTTTCATTTTTCCTTCCTTTCTTTCTTTCATTCTTTCATTTTTCCTTTCTTTCTTTCTTTCTTTCTTTCTTTCATTTTTCCTTCCTTTCTTTCTTTCTTTCTATCTTTCTTTCTCTCATTTTTACTTCCTGTCTTTCTTTCTTTCTTTCTTTCATTTTCCTTTCTTTCTTTCTTTCTTTTTTTCTTTCTTTCTTTCTTTCTTTCTTTCTTTCATTTTTCCTTCCTTACTTTCTTTCTTTCTTTCTTTCTTTCTATCTTTCTTTCTCTCATTTTTACTTCCTGTCTTTCTTTCTTTCTTTCATTTTTCCTTTCTTTCTTTCTTTCTTTCTTTCTTTCTTTCTTTCTTTCTTTCTTTCATTTTTCCTTTCTTTCTTTCTTTCTTTCTTTCTTTCTTTCTTTCTTTCATTTTTACTTCCTGTCTTTCTTTCTTTCATTCATTCATTCATTCATTCATTCTTTTTTCCTTTGTTTCTTTGTTTCTTTCTTTCTTTCTTTCTCATTATTATGTACGCTTTCTTTTGCAAATACAAGCTAGACCGTCTCTCTGATCTTTTTTTTTCGCCTTTCCCTGCTGTTAAAACGGAATGTAATTATTATCACGGGTTTCGTTCTCTAATATTGGATTTTATATATATATATATATATATATATATATATATATATATATATATATATATATCGAGAATAATTATCGTCTAAATGGCACAAAAATCCAAAAAACACTGGCATCTCAATTTAACAGCTATATTTAGTAAAATTACATAAAATATCTTGAACTACGAAAGTGGAAATTATTTCCATAAAATCGCCATTCGCTTGAAGCCCGACCTCAAGACGACTTCGGAATCTCTTGCAATTCTTCTGAACGGCCTCCTTGTTTAAGTTGGTGAATGCTGCTATAATCTTTGGCTTCATTAATCTTTGGTGTTAAAATGAGTTTTGCTGGTCTCAGACTCAACTGCACCCCTCAAAATAGTCAAGAGGGTTACAGATGTGTGGGGTGCTGTTGTCATAGAAGTTGTCTGACAGCCGTAACTAACATTCAATAATATCTGAATAATTATATTGGGCATATAACTTCATGCCTATCACGAAGACTCACATTCTTTCACCATAGCTCAATTAGAACTCATTTAAACACATGGAAATCGATCAAAAACCATCTGTAACATAGTTATATAAAATACAAATGTAATGACATCGTACACACGTGAAAAGGGATAAAAATAATAGAAGCATTATTTAAAAAAAAAGCCAAGATTCAATAATATCAACTTTGAACACGGCCACAAAGTGATCGTAGAACATTCTTATAACACTAGATACAAACATAAAACCGTAAATTCAGTTAAATGTAAAAATAAAATTCAACCTTGGTAATGGCTAAAAGTAATCCCGAAAGCGCTCGGACATACAAAATATTTGGCCAATTTCTTTACAATCTTCATGTAAGAAAGAAAAAAAAATAACAACAGGTGAAATATTATATAAAAAACTTGGTCTTTTTTTAATAAAACTTTATATTTAGCTTAAAACCACACTATCGGGCGGCATTTAAACTAGTCCTGAGGAAGACTCTTGGTTTATACATCGTCACAAGAGCTAGGGAGCATTAGATACAATAGAATTCAATAAACTACAGAACTCAAAATTGATCGCAGAATTTAAGTATTGAATTAATATTTCCTTAACTATAACAGACCAATGTATGAATGAAATGTTCATTTAAATTTTTGTTTCAAGTGTATACACACACACACACACACACACACACACACATATATATATATATATATATATATATATATATATATATATAGATAGATAGATAGATAGATAGATAGATAGATAAAAGTGAACCGACAGGCGACAGGCTGTTTCATGTTAGATGGAATCGTCAGGCCAGCAGTATTGTTTTTTTTTCTTTCCTGTTGATATAATACGGGTCAGTGGTGCATTCTGGATAATGTATTTTGGCGATTATTTTTTTTATTTTAATCGGTGTTTTATTAACGTAGTAACAATTTGTTTATATCGCTTATTTAATAGTTTTGTTTTGGGTTGGGAAGATAATTAAAGATATATATATATATATATATATATATATATATATATATATATATATATATATATATATCTGTGTGTGTGTGTGCGTGTGTGTGTGTGTGTGTATTAATTTAAAGAAAAACAGACCACTTTAAGTCTCGGTTGTAATAATTTATTTCACCAGATAATTTTATCCTTCGCTGGATCAACTTATATAAGCTTAATACTGTCCGTCAAAAGTGTAAATTTTAATTTCATTCTTCGTTTCACCTTTTGAAAGTGAAGTCTGTGGAGAGAGAAAAGGATAAAATTCTCTGGTGAAATAAATTATTACAAGGGTGACTTAAAGTGGTCTGTTTTTCTTTAAATTAAATTATTCGCTCTGAATTAACATTGAGCCGTGAGGATTTCATCCATTTTGGAATTATCCCCACGGATAACCAATATTAACGTATTTAAAATTTGTTTGTATCTCTTATTTAATAGTTTTGTTCAGGTTTGGGAAGACAGTTAAAGCTATTTATTCAATTTTGGGATTGATTGCTGTAGCTTATTTTATTATTTTGGTGGGAGCAGTTCTTAATTTGTTTATCAATTCATTTATTTGTTTGGATTGACTATCTTTACTTGTTTTTTTCTAACGGTTAATTCATCGGGATCGGTTTGTTAGTTTGCTATTTATTTTGATTAATTTATTTTACTTGTTTTTTTTATTATTTATTTATAATACTGTATATTTTTATTTACTCTTTTCGATTTTTGATTTATAAGTAACGTAGTATTTTTTTATCGTTATATAACAGTTATAGCTATGTTTTTCGTCCGATTTTTGGTTTGATTTTTATACCCTAATTAATATTTTGGTCATAATGGTTTGTTAATTTGTTTATTATTTGTCCGCGTATTTAATATTTGTGAAATATGTTTTCTGTGTATTATTTTATTCCATGACACAAATAAAAACGCACAACAGGAAAACTATCAACAAACCACACGAACAAATTAAACCCACGTGTAACTGCAGAATAAAGAACGAATGTCCCTTAAACAGTAATTGCTTACAAAACAATGTAATATACTAAGCCACAATAAAATCACCAGATAATCAAGAAAAAGTATATATAGAAGTAACTGAATCAAAGAAATTATGCGCACAGATCATCTTTACAAATAGTAAATACGTGAACAGCACAATGCTTTCTAAGAAATTAAAAACAAAACGCACATCACACCAAAAATATCATGGAAAATAAGGAAAAGATCAATAGCCTACAACAATCAATCTAAAACTTGCAAACTTTGCTTGGAGGAAAAATAGCTATCATTACCTTCCTAGACCAAAATAAATTAATGAATAAGCGATCCGAAGTCATCTCAAAATGCAGACATGAAAACAAATTTTTACTACGTTACTTAAAAATCGAAATCTAATATAATAAAATAAATAAATAAACGAAATGACAATAAAATAAGTAAAATAAATGAACCCAAACAAATTACCAAATCACACCCGTTAGAATAGACGAAATAGAATAAATAAGAAAAAAAAAAGTAAATGCAAAGTCAATCGCCATCTTCTATTGCTTTGATCCCTGTAATTTTTTTCTTTTCCTCATTCCCCCAAGTTCGAATCCTAACGGAGAGCGCATCTTTTTCTTTAATAAGATTTCTCGTATATTCAGGCCGGTAGAGGAAAATAAATAAATATACTACTTTAATAAATAAACGAAGCGTCTACTCAAATCTGAGTATAGCAAATCGTGTAACAGCAAAATTGACCAATTGTTAGATTAAGCTCTGAACCATTGTATTTTAGAAAAGATTAAATGTATCTTCTTACTGGAATTCACCGAGGCTTTTATAACACTGGTGTACTCTACTTTGAGCAATAAGAATCTATAATTACTCTCCAAGCTTAACAGAAGCATCGTAATGAAATCGATCATAAACGAAAATGACAGGATCATCATTAATTCGTCATAGCTAAGGATCGGAAATGCATGATAAATTGATATAAATTTCATAAATAAATAAATAAAATAAAATAAATAAATAAACCAAATAACAATAAAATAAGTAAAATAAATTAACCCAAACAAATTACCAAATCACACTCGTTAGAATAGACGAAATAGAATAAATAAATAAAAAATAAAAAAAAACAAAATCAATGAACCCAAATAAATAAAGTAAATGATAATCAAATTAACAAACCAATATTGTCAAAATATTAGACTGTAAAAATGAAACCAAAAATTGAACGAAAAACATAGTTGTAATTGTTATATAACGATAAAAAAATACTACGTTACTTAAAAATCGACAACTGATAAGAGTAATAAAAACATACAGTATAATAAATAAATAAAAAATAAATATATAAGATGAGAAATAAAAATAAAAATAAATGAATCAAGCAAAATAAATTAACAAATTTTTACTACGTTTCTTAAAAATCGAAATCTGATAAAATATAATAAATAAACAAAATCACAATAAAATAAGTAAAATAAATTAACCCAAATAAATTACCAAACCACACCCGTTAGAATAGACGATAGAGAATAAATAAATAAATAAATAAATAAATAACAAACAAAGTCAATGAAACCAAATAAATAAATAAATAATAAACAAATTAACAAACCAATATGGTCAAAATATTAAACTGTAAAGATCAAACGAAAAATCGAACGAAAAATCGTTACTTAAAAATCTAAAACCGAAAAGAGTAATAAAAATATACAGTAGAATAAATAAATAATAAATAAGAAAAAATAAGAAAAATAAATTAATCCGAATAAATAAATAAATAACCAAACAAACCGATCCCGATGAATTAACCGTTAGAAAAAAACAAACAAACAAACAAAAAAAAAAACAAGTAAAGATAATGAATCCAAATAAATAAATGAAGTAATAAACAAATTAAGGAAGCTC
Organism: Acanthosepion lycidas; assembly: GCA_963932145.1. Classification (NCBI taxonomy): domain Eukaryota; kingdom Metazoa; phylum Mollusca; class Cephalopoda; order Sepiida; family Sepiidae; genus Acanthosepion; species Acanthosepion lycidas. Next base: position 62,314,241 of record OZ010612.1, read on the forward strand.
CCGCCAAAACAATAGTTAGAATAAACTCCAGCAATCAACCCCAAAATTGAATAAATAGCTTTAATTATCTTCCTAAACCAAACCAAAATTATTAAATAAGCGATATAAACAATTTTTTACTACGATGATAAGACACCGATTAAGAAATAAATAAATAAATAAGTAGATAAGATGAGAAATAAAAATAAAAATAAATGAATCAAGCAAAATAAATTAACAAATTTTTACTACGTTTCTTAAAAATCGAAATCTGATAAAATAAATAAATAAACAAAATAACAATAAAATAATTAAAATAAATTAACCCAAATAAATTACCAAATCACACCCGTTAAAATAGACGATAGAGAATAAATAAATAAATAAATAAATAAATAAAAAACAAACAAAGTCAAGGAAACCAAATAAATAAAGTAAATATTAAACAAATTAACAAAACATTATGTCCAAAATATTAGACTATAAAAATTAAACCATATGCTATTTATCTTCGCTTTGCTGGAACAAGATCCAGGTACCTCCAAAATTTGTATCGAGGAAGACCCGATATCCCCTTTCACGTCTAACTACGAAGAACACATTCCATAGACTGTCCTGCTACCAGATGGACAGGTACTTTAAGAGCAGCTACTTATTTCCAACGTGTACAGAGTCTTGCGCCCTCTGATCACTCACCATGGGAGAACTCATGCCGATAGTTTATTGCGCAATAATGCTGATCTGTTGTTTGTCTCTTCAATCTTGTTTACGGATAACGCAACTTTTGGAACAGACTGAATAACAAATTTATACAACTAAAATTTGTGGGCGGATCGCCTCTCCAATGAATAGATAGCAGCATCAGTTTATGATTAACTAACAGGAGAATCCAGCGTTGCCCGGGGATGTAACAGTAAGAGATAGATCAAGTATCGACCATCATAAAGACTGAAAAATAAAATTGACAAAGATTATTGTTTAAGGGTGACGGACACGCATGTCTTAATTAGTTTTTGTTTTGGTTTTGTTTTGTTTTTTGTTTTTTTTACGAATTGGTCAAACCCAGACTCAAACAAAAACATTGTTTTCAATCGTTATCTGTCTATCGATTGAATAGAATTTTATTATAAACAATTGTCTTGTAAATTGAATTTTTAAAGCATTCTGAATGTAAAAATAAATAAAAAAGTGTGCAAGACAATAAGAAAAACTACCTGCCGAAAAAAAATTCGGTTTTGTTGAAATCGGTTGAAAAATGTAGGAAATCTGATCCCATATATAAACGAACACACACACACACACACACACACACACACACACACAACGCACTCTGTCCTGCTATTTACCCATAGCTGGAGGGAGAAGAAGAGGATTCACACCTTTCCCAAAAGTAGGAAGAAACTGGAGTAATGGATAGCGGCTTGGATTGAGGAATCGGAGAGCCGAGTTCGAATTCCAGTCGAATCCATTACATTCACTTACGTGCTAAAACCCTTGGGAAAGGTATGAATCCTCTTCTAGATTTTCTCGGGGGAGTAATGGATAGCGGCTCGGATTGAGGAATCGGAGAGTTGAGTTCGAATTCCAGTCGAATCCATTACATTCACTTACGTGCTAATCACCCTTAGGAAAGGTGTATATATATATATATATATATATATATATATATATATATATATATATATATATATATACACGTATAATATAAAGGTGTATATATATATATATATATATATATATATATATATATATATATACACGTATATATAAAGGTGTATATATATATAATATATATATATATATATATATATATATATAAGTAAACATTGAAGTCAACACTCAGAGGCGACAGTCTGTTTCATGCTAGACGCAATCGTCAAGGCGACTGACGATTGGATCTAGCCCTAATCCAGCCTGTTAACTTCAGTGTTCACTTGTATAGTTACATACTCTCTATCTCTGATATTGAGCACTTTATCCCATAAATATAGCACAACTTAAAACTATATTTCTTCATATATATATATATATATATATATATATATATATATATATATATATATATACCCTTGTACAAATTTATTGAAGTAAATACTTTATTTTCCTTCCTTTCCCCATACGGTCAGTTTTAGACCCATTGGAGTGACATCGTGTAATCGGTGGTTATTTTTTTCTTTAGATTAGAAAATTTGCAGTGATGTGCAGAAATATGAATCTATTTTCGGGATGTCTGATGAAATATGTTTGGCCTTGAAAAATATCCGTCAGATTTTCCTCACGCCCAGGCACTACTGTCTCGACTGTCGATTAGACGACTTTGTAGAATAGAAATACGAAGCACTAACATGTGCATTGGGTCATGTTTCATTAGAGAAATACTATCCTTTCTGTTTCAATTAATTTGAACAAGGGTGCGTATAGTGATTTTCCAAGCGTAGCTTAGATGTGGCACAAGGCCGAATGTAGGAGACACCCAGTGAGGATCGAACCCAGTCGTAATTGTTCTAGCGAGACAAGCTTGCTAACCATTACGCCGCCTCGAGATACCCAAGGGTGTATATATTACGTAACTCTCATCATTGTATATATATATATATATATGTATTTTTATTACTTCAAACGTCTTTATAGTTGATACCCTTGAAATAGACGATTCCATTTCTATGCCTGTCTTTTGCTTTAACTCATTAAATGCCAAATTTTTTTAATGCGCGTTTTTGGCCCAGGCTTGTGTCTTAGGAGTTAAAACAACATGCAATATTAAAATTTTCTTCGAATAGCTGGTACTTTCAAATTTTATAGAAACTAGAACATCAAATATATATATATGTGTATAAAACATCAAAACATAATATTGATTAGAAATAACTGAAAAAAGTACTTTTCAAAATAGTCATTCTTTTTCAACTTGTGAAATGTAAAATTACAACAGAAAGTGTCTTCTTACGGCTAAAAATAAAGGCTAAGTGTTGTAAAATAAATCTCTGCAAATGCAATGTATATAAGCAATTCAATGTAAATACAAGGAATAACATGTAGTGTTTAATTTTAACAGTTCCCCAAATGGGGTTCATGGCAGGTAATAGGTTAATTAGTGTTAATTACGTCCTTAGGACTGCTCATTCGAAAAATACAATAAAAAATATACTCACCGGTATGATTCGACCGCTCGTCTTCTGATTGGCCACGAACACTGCGAAGATGTGTACTATTTCAATGAAAAAGTATCTCAGTTTGGAAGCATGCTTTCCCTAAAACGGGAAATAGACTTCCTGTACAGTGACGCTCTTTGTGGCCGAGTGGTGAATAACACCGGGTCAAATTCTTAAAGAAGTATTTCGGCACCAACAATTCTGTCGAACATGTTATGTTAAAAAAATTTGGAAGGGTTCGGCCTATGAATTTTTATTAAATCTTTGAAATGTCTGAATAGGTTATTTTGTTTTATCGTAAATAGAAACCATTTCCTATCTTTACATAGAAATCATTTGCTATCACCACATAGAAACCATTTGCTATCTCCACATAGAAACCACTTGCTATCTTCACATAGAAACTATTTGCTATCTTCACATAGAAGCCATTTGCTATCTTCACTTAGAAACCATTTGCTATCTCCAGATATAACCATTTGCTATCTCCACAAAGAAACTATTTGCTATTTCACCTAGAAAGCATTTGCTATCTTCACATAGAAACTATTTGCTATCTTCACATAGAACTGTTTGCTATCTTCACATATAAATAATTTGCTATCTTCACATAGAACCATTTGCTATCTCCACATAGAAATAATTTGCTATCTTCACATAGAAACCATTTGCTATATCCACATAGAAACCATTTGCTATCTTCACATAGAAAACATTTGCTTTTCTCCACATAGAACAATCCTTGAAAACGATTGGTGTATCATTTGAAAGTAGCAAGAGAAAAATAATATAAAAAAAAAATTAATATGAATTTTGGACAATTTAACGATAAAGCTACGCAACTTATTCGAAAAATTGAAGAATTTAATAAAAAATTGACAGACCGTTTCATATATATATATATATATATATATATATATATATATATATATATATATATAATTATTTATTTAAAAATATGATTCCAACACGCTACATAAGAGGTCTCATGTTTCAAAACAAGAGCCGAAAACTTCAAAATAATATTTGAATTAACTTGAGTTAAAGTAGGCTCTGTTCCATCTTCAAGCGAAATTTTTTGGGAATGACTTATTTCTGAAGTTTACGAGTTTTAATAGTATGGTCAGAATTGAAATAAAAAATTTCCATGGTAACATCAAGGGCGGATTGTTTAGAATCGGCAGGGGTGGGGTGTTAATAATTTGTATCAGTATAGAGTTACTTTCATAGATGCCGGGTCACGGTAAGGTGGGGGTGGCTGAATTTACAACGGAGGAAGTTTTCTCATAGTCTGGTTTGAGCGTCTACGGAGATTTATATATACGGATATATATATATATATATATATATATATATATATATATATATATATATATATATATATATATATAGGTAACATATCATCATTTAAATTTGATTCAATGAATAATATATACCTATTATGTCTATTTATATTTATAATAATCCTTTTGAAGGGCAATTAACAAACGTTTAATGCCATTTTACATTTGTACCAAATATGTACCGTAATTCCACATGTATATTACGCCTTAATAGCATGTTCACCGCTAATTTTTTGGCTTATTGTTTTTTAGAAAAAAATTCGTATTATACTTGGCGAATTACGGTATATATATATATATATATATATATATATATATATATATATATATACATATACATATATGAAGAAATATACTTTTAAGGTGTGCTATTTTCATGGGATACAGTGCTCAATATCAGAGATAGAACGTATGTAAATATAAATATAAAAGTGAACACTGAAGTCAAAACTCAGAGGCGTCAGGGTGTTTCAAGCTGTACGCAATCGTCTGACTTCAATGTTCATTTACATATATATATATATATATATATATTGCCAAAAATTGGAAAGCATAATTGTTTTTTCATGAAATCAATTTGAAAACACTATTAAAAGGCATCGCGAGAATGATAGGGGGACAACTCATATCGAGTTATAAAACCCAGGTTGTTTGTGTGTGTTCGTTTATATATTGGATCGTATTTCCTACATTTCTTAACCGATTTCAACAAAACTTCACTTTTTTTGGCAGGTAGTTTTTCTTATTGTTTTGCACACTTTATTTCTTTATTTTTACATTAAGAATGCTTTAAAAATTCTATTTACAAGACGATTGTTTATAATAAAATTCTATTCAATCGGTAGACTCATAACGATTGAAAACAATGTTTTTGTTTGAGTTTGGGTTTGATCAATTCGTAAAAAAAAAAACAAAAAAACAACAAAAAAACAAACAAACTAATTAAGACATGCGTGTCCGTCAACCTTAAACAATAATCTTTGTCAGTTTTATTTTTCAGTCTTTATGATGGTCGATACTTGATCTATCTCTTACTGTTACATTCCCGGGCAACGCCGGTCTCTACTGCTAGTATTACATAAATAGAAATTTAAAATTATCACATAGTTATGATCATTTCACCTTACAGATTGTGATTACCTGTAATGATTTTCAAACCGATGTAAGTAATAAGATAAAAGTGAATGATATGAAAGGGTCGGCTCTACAATACGCTTCTGTCTGTTCTACTCATAAGTCATTTATCCTTTGAAGTTTCGATATTCTACGCGAACCGATCGGCTTTTTCGTTATTTTTAAGTTGTGAAGTAATTCCGGCGACTTGCAAATATTCTACACGCTTGACATGCGCCTCGTATGCTACGAGATTACCTTGTCTTAGTTGTTGTCTTAGATATTCCAAGTGGAGGGAACGATTAATGGATTCTTCTGCCGGATACCATTCTTCTTTGATGAGGAGCACGGTCTTATTTGGTTCATTGGCAATGACTTTGGCGAGAGAAAAAGTTGAAACGATGATCGATTTTAATGTAGTGTAACGATATTTGTGAGTTGGCGTCGTCATATCTTACGACGCTTTAACGTTTATGTGTCCTTCGTTTCAGGAGTTTTCCTGTTTCTACGACGGATATGGCTGGACAGTTTTTACAGTTGATAATACAAACAACACCTGATATCGTTGTTCTCAGTCATTTACCTTTGGTTCGCATGATATGCTGTCTATTACTACGTTGGTTTATAGATAATCTGAATATCCAGTGGTCTAAGTAGACAGTCAGCGACCTTGTATAATCCGTGAATAACGGGCGGTGCGCGCCAAATGAATTTGACTTGGATATCAACGATAGAGTTTAATAATGACGAATGTGTCAAACTGTGTTTACATATGCGTTAAAGATCAGTCATTTCATTTATTCATATATATATATATATATATATATATATATATATATATATATATATATATATATATATATATTAAGATATTTTTATGTTGATACATTCTTTTTATAGATACAATTATTTAAGTAAATGCTCTGTTTTATAATAAACTGTATTAATAACATTTACCGGCCTGAATGTCCGAGAAATTTTCATAGAAAATATTCGTCCTCCGACAGGAATCGAACCTGCATCCTATACGGAACATTCATATAGCCTAACGTTCCTTAACCGATTGAGCCACAGTAGATTATTAGTTTAAAGCAGTAAAATCGACCTGGCTAACCGAACGGTCTTCTGTGGCGAAATCGGTTAAAGTCAGGTCAAGCTATATGCTGGTTCCGTATAGGATACAGGATCAAGTCCTGTCGGAGGACGAATATTTACTATGAAAATTTCTCGGACATTCAGGCTGGTAAATGTTATTAATACTGTTTATTATAAAACAGAGCATTTACTTAAATATTTGTATCTATAAAAAGAACGTATAAACATATTAGGTTGGTGCAAAAATAATGTCGCTTTTTGACGTATTTTTTAACGTCAAAAAACGACATTATTGCGTCATTATTTTTTGCACCAACCTAATAAAAATGTCTTAAAATAATTGTCTGACTTTGTCCATTTCATAATAGGTGACGTCATTTCTTTATATTTGATACGCCATGAGCAGATATGAATGTACGTGAGAGATTCATAGAAGATTGAAGTTTAAATACAGTAAATTCGACCTTGCTAGCCGAACGCTCTTTCGTGGCCAAATCGGTAAAGACGCGTCAAACTAAATGAAGGTTCCGTATAGGATACAGGTGCAAATCCTGTCGGAGGACGAATTTTTTTCTATAAAAATTTCTCGGACATTCTGGCAGGTAAATGTTGTTTAATACTGTTCATTATAAAACAGAGCATTTACTTAAATATTTGCATCTATAAAAAGAATGTATAAATATAAAAATGACTTAAAATAATTGTCGGACTTTGTGCATTTCATTTTTTTTTATTTTTATATATATATATATATATATATATATATATATATATATATATATATATAACGCTATATACTTTTATGAAACTTTTTGATAGCCGCCGAGTTAAAGATTATCCATTTTATTTTACTTCCGCTGAATAAAATTCTACACGGAAGTGAAAGCTTGGGGGGAAGTGAAAGTTTTTGAGGCCATCATGCTTTCTATTATATACAAGTAAGAAATGGATCTTGAATTTTCGCCTATCGTGATAAACGCTTGGTCTTTCAGGTAAGTCCCGTGCTTTGAGTACACCTTGGGACTTAATCTAATCCCAGACCTCAGGTGGAAGTCGTATATACGATTCATCTCTAAAGATGCTGGAAAAATTTCTGGTAATCCATTATATTTACCAGAGACATATGAGACAAAAAAAAGAAGGAAAAGAAAAAAAATACTGCTGCCAGAAACTATCCAGTATTCATTGTCCAGTCCTGATAGGGTGCAAAAGCATTCCAATCGCATTGTGGGTGATGAATTATTTTCATCCTGAAACCGTTTCCTACAGAAGAAACATTGCAAGCTTCCCCCTACTCTATTTCTATGGAAAGTGTTGAAACGAACTACTCTCTTAAATCCCTCTCGTTCTAACGTTAACACTTAAGACCCGCCATGCCAAGCACATTGTGGCGACCCACCATCATTTCTTCTGTATTCCATTGGTTCCACTTGAACAGATTCTCTCACAAACCACTGGAGACATGACAAACATTCCGCTAAGTAGATTAAAATCCCACCAGCAGGACTCGGGTTCTACTTAATATTTTTCTTTTTAAATAATTTTTTCCTTTCTCTCTCAGATTGTTTTTGTTTGGTCACTATCGCCATATTTAGTGATAGATGAAAATGTGTAAGAAAGTCAACGCCTATTATGAGAATTTTTAGATGGACGTGGATTAAATTCCACGAAATCTTTTAGCGTATACCAACGTCTAGGTTAAATGATTTGCCACCATAACCGCTAATTTTAGTTCTAATCGCAGCTTCTAATTTGTACAGAGCTTGTAATAATTGTTGGTCAGATGTTAGAGAATTTGTTACTAAATTTCAGCTCGTCTGTCGTATAAAAATTCATTGAATTAAATTTAATTTTTTTCTCTCTTTGTAACTGAGACGAAGACTTCAATCTTTACAGGTCATAGATACTATAGCATTGCTTTCCGCATAACCTGATATAAAAATATGCCGAATCTGCTTCTTTTTTTTTTTAAAGTAATGTATGGCATTTGCAAATTTCCTTCTCAGCGTTTTATATGGAAAGCGTCGTCTAAAGTACTGCTGGGAACGGGGGGAAAATAATGAAGATTATAAAAAAAAAAAAAAAATGAAGCTATTAACAAAATGAGATGAGTCGGAAAGAAAATAATAATGAAAAGAAAGTCCAGCGATCTGACATTGTCGGAGAAACACCTGAGCATCAACTTAAAGAAGAAAAACAAGGAAGAAAATTAATAGAAGAAAGAGAACGAAGATTGCATTTTGAAAGAAGGCGAAAAAGCGTCGCTATCCGAAAAGAATGGAATTATACTTAAAAAACGAAATAAATTATGTCTAAGTATTTGAAAGATATCAAGTATGATATCTAAAGTATACAACGAAAATACAAATCATTATTTACATTATTCGGACTATAGTCCTCATCTTTGTTGCCATATTTATTACAACGTTTCGGCCTTTCATTATCTGTCTATTTTTCTGAGATGAGGTATTATGTACATTATTTACATTATTCGGACTATAGTCCTCATCTTATTTGCCATATTTATTACAACGTTTCGGCCTTTCAGTATCTGTCTATATTTCTGAGATAAGGTATTATGTACATTATTTACATTTTCCGGACTATAGTCCTCATCTTTGTTGCCATATTTATTTCAACGTTTCGGCCTTTCAGTATCTGTCTATATTTCTTACATGAGGTATTATGTACACTATTTACATTATTCAAACTATTGTCCTCATTTTTGTCACCATATTTATTACAACGTTTCGGCCTTTCCCTATCTGTCTATATTTCTGAGATGAGGTATTATGTACATTATTTACATTATTCGGACTATAGTCCTCATCTTCGTCGCCATATTTATTACAACTTTTCGGCCCTTCAGTATCTGTCTGTATTTCTGAGATGAAACCCCGCCCTTCAGTATCTGTCTGTATTTCTGAGATGAAACCCGGATATATATATATATATATATATATATATATATATATATATATATATATATATATATATATATATATGTGTGTGTGTGTGTGTGTGTATGTGTGTGTGTGTTATATTTACTTTGCATTGTTCCGGGGTATTTGGTTATTTCTACATAGTATTTGTCCTGCCTTTCCCTTTTTTAATTGGTATTCATCCTAGATTTGTATATACAGTGCTGTTCGATGAAAGTGACTCACCTGATTTTTTTTTTACTAAATGTAAATGTAAATTCGCCGATGAAACGAAAGTTGAGCTAAATTTAAAGGATAAGCGAACTAAAATCTGAAGGATAAGCTTTGAAAGGTCTTTGAATTTAGCAGTAAGTACTGTCAAGCATCCGTTCAATATAATGTTCTGGGGATGCTTTTCTTTTCATGGAACTGGTTTCTTAAAACCTATTGAAAAGACCCTCAGGAGCGAGCAGTACAAGAGAATTTTAGAGTCTTGTCTGCTCCCTTCTTCTGAAAGGGTTCAAATCGACCCAACCAAGCTCATTTTTATGCAGGGTAATGCTCCCTGTCATAAATAAAAATTGACGAAGGAATAATTTGATGAGAAGCAGGTGAGTGTTTTGAGATGGGCGCCCCAATCTCCTGTCTACTCGGTCCTAACCGAACTTAAGGGAGTGGCCACAGCTCCCCTGAGCATCTGTAGATTATTTGACCGGTCCACTAGTTTAATCCTGTCTCCTGCCCTCGTTGTGTTTGGTTTGATCCAGAGAGCAGAAGTGGTGTTCACCCATTCACGATCGACTGAAGATGTAGATACGGCTGGAGAGTTGCGCTAAGAAATTTAGAATGCAGCAAAAAAAAAAAAAAATAATATCTGTAGAAAGCCGGACAAACAATTATTCAACGATTGAATTGTTAATGTCTTTTATAAAGCATAAAAGAATAGTATAGAAGAGAAACGGGTTACAGAAAAGAAAAGTAATTGACGTAAAAACGCATACACTGGGTTCTAGAGAGAGAGAGAGAGAGACAGACAGACAGACAAAGACAGAGACAGAGACAGAGACAGAGAGAAAGAGAGAGGGGCATAATAATAAATATGTAAATAATTACAGTAAAATTTTACTGTAATTATTGAACAATATAGTTCATGCCACTTTGACGGAAAATCTACCAGTAAAAAAGAATTCTCTTATCACTACATTTGTACATAAACGCAGAACTTAAAATTTAAATTCAAACTCAGCATTGCGACTGCATGTTCCAAAACAATAACACACATTTCTCATAGCATTTTTCGGATTACAACTCTATTTTTGTTGTCCACTTATTACTGAAAGTAAAAACAAGAACACAATCTATTTCATACCTGAGGATGTCTGTAGGAACAGACGAAACCTTGTAAAATAAAAAGACCTAATGCAACTGAAATTTATAAAACAGGATCTTTTCATTCATAAACAGGTTCGGGGTTTTTGTATATTATTTGAATTGTTCGCGAAGATGGATTTCTCGCCATTTAAATCAATAACCTTTGTATTTGTTTTATGTATGAATAATTCATGAATATATATATATATATAATCCGTTGGTAATAATCCAACTGAAACCTAGTAATAAAGGGTGTTGCATTAACACGGATCAAAGTCAGCTGCAAATAAATCAGTGTTACTGGCGAAAATGTATTTATTTCTATATTGCTTCATGTCATGTGTGAAAAATAATATGGCCCAAATGTTCCCCAAATCTGAAAGAAAAAGAACAAATCATTAGACGCTTAAACTTAATTCACATTAAAATCGCTCCAAGTCATGGGAACACCATTTATAAAATAATAAATCTGATCCACAAAACGAGCTCGGTATATTTCTTATAACAGCGCATATAAATTACATAGAACAAAACCCCAAAGTTACCTAAATCAAATAGCTATTTCGACCCACAAAACGTACAAGGCCTACAAGTATTAATATATATATATATATATATATATATATATATATATATATATATATATATATATATATATATATATATATATATATTATTTGCGCGGTACTTATTAGAAAGCGTTCAATATCAGAGATAGAGCTAACATATTTGGTTGGATTGATGTGAGTTTGTTACCCTGGGTTTCACGCTTTTACGATGGCAAAAGCCCGAAAATTAGGGTCACAAACTCACATCAATCCAACCAAATATATATATATATATATATATATATATATATATATATATATATATATATATATATAGATAGATAGATAGATAGATAGATAACTAGACTCGTTTCGAAAAACCCTGGAATTTTTGATTTGCCAATAATCAAATCAATCTCGAGGGAAAAAATGTTTTAAAAAAGAAAGAGCTACAAACATGAACTACTGTCAAACAAATCGCACAGAAGCAGGTCTGAAGCCCAAAGAAAAAAAAACGGATACGAGTAGACAACTAACTAACAAAAGAGCTCAATACAACCGTAGAGCAGACCTAGATACACCTAGTGAGCCAGACAAACCTACCTAGGTTTCACCTAAACGGATCGTCAGGGAAAGTATGGTATACTTTCCCTGACAATCCGTTTAGGTGAAACCTAGGTAGGTGTATCTATCTGTGTATCTATCTATCTATCTATCTATCTATCTATATATATATATATTTTTATTTTTTTTTTTCTTACTTATTATTCGTCTTGTGCATATGTATTATTTTAAATAATTTTTGGCCAGTATATATATTTTTTATTTTTCAGGGAATTTGTCTTGGGTATTTATTTTGTTGCTTTATATTTGTCTAGGTTATTTATTTTCTCATTTGATATCTGTTTCGGGGTTTTCTGTGTGTTTTACTTAATATTTTCCTCAGATACTTCTGTCTTTGTTAGAAATTGTTAAGGTAGTTTTCTGCTTGTATTTCAGATTTTTGTTTGGTATTTTTCCTTAATTGTTTATTGGGTTGGTGCAAAAATAATGACGTAATAATGTCGTTTTTTGACGTTAAAAATAAGTAAAAAAAACGACATTATTACGTCATTATTTTTGCACCAACCTAATACTTCTGTTACTTGGTGTTTGTTTTGGGTATTTGCTTTGGGTTTTTGCTTTGGGTATTTGCTTTTGACTTGTTAACTTGTGGGTATTTTTGTGTGCTTTTTTTTTTTAAACTTGTTATTAGACCTGGATCTTCCTATTTGTCGTTGTATTTTTTCCTGGTATATCTGTTGTTTTTTATTTCCTTGGTATTTTTCCAAAGTCTTTACTAATATGGTATTTACATTGGCGTTTTTCTCCCGTCTTTCCAACTTGAATTTTTCCTGCGTGTATCTGTCGTCTCTTCTCGCATTGAGGTCGAAATTATTACAGGTAATACTGAAAGATGATTACTTTTTTCTTCAATACATTGAAAGACGATCCACTTGGGCGACCGTAAGCATCAGTTTATATGCTGGGCTTTTCAGTACGTGGTCTCCTAACGCTCTGAAGAATAAAGCGTTAGAATTAATCAGTTTATATGCTGCCTTCTAATAATTCCTAATTACGTGCAACATAAAAATGAACATCACAGGGAACTATAGATAATGCAAAATAAATCCTTTTGAAGGCTTCAATTTTGCACCCTCTGATAGTCTGATGGGTGCAAATGTTGGACAAGAATTGATTGCTTACGATGTAGTCGACTTCTCAAACTCTGGATCAAGTGGTTTAATAAATAACCCATGGTTCAGCGTAGATTCATAACGAATTCACAGCGAATATCAACGAATATAACAAGAATTATGATGCAGGCTAGCAACTATAGCAGTCTGAATGCGGTAACAATTTAGGTACATGTTCAAACCGACCATAGCTCTCCACAACTTCCTCTCCTTTGTAACAATATTTTTCGTTTACTACCCTTCTTTTCTCCCGTCTGCCATTTATTTACATAAGCTCGTTAGGCAGGTTATTCGCAGTTTTTATTTCTCTACTCTGGACGCGGAAAATCATGACTCTCCACAACTTCCTATCATTTGTAGAGCCTAGCAATATTTGTTCGTTTACTATCTTTCTCATTCCTCGTCTGTCGATCATTTAAATAAGCTCGCTAGGTAGGTTGTTCGCTGTTTCTATTTCTCAACTGTGGATGCAGAAAATCATGACTCTCCACAACTTCCTTCATTTGTAGACCATAGCAATCTTTTTCTCATATTATCCTCAGCCTCTGGTCTTCCATTTGTTTACACAAGTTCGTTGGGCAAAATATCGCTGTTTCCATTTGTCTATCAGGACGTGACCAATCATGACGCTCCACAACTTCCTATCATTTGTAACGCTTAACAATATTTTTCTTTCACTATCCTCGGTCCCTGGTTTGCCAACTATTTATATAAGCCCGTTAGACAGTTTATACTTTGTTTCTTTCAGTTCCTTCTGGACGTCCGCAATCACGAAAACCTACCATTTCCTAACATGGCTCTCCACAACTTCCACTTCTTTTGAAACAATATTTTTTGTCTACTATCTTTCTTTTCTCTCGTCTGCCATTCATTTACATAAGCTGTTCAAATTTTTCGCTGTTTCTATTTGTCTATCAGGACGTGACCATTCATGACTCTCCACAACTTTCTATCATTTTAGCAATCAAAATGATTTTCATTTGACCAGTTTTTGATCTGTCATCAAATTAAGGCTGTTCAAAGGACGCCCGGATCTACTTCGACCTTGAGAAACTAAAAGACTCAGATATCACTCAACTGTTTCAGACTAAAGTTAGCAATAAATTTGCAGCTCCAAACCTGTTTAACGGTGATGTATACAATTTTGCAGACCACATTAAGGAAAGTGTTACTCCCAAAAGCTGAGGCGGTTTGGGATAAATGGCGAAGAAAAAAATAAACAACAAACGTGGGCCTAGAAAGAAATCTTGGATTTATGTGACAAGAGAAGAAAACTGAAGAGAAAGAAGCACTCAAGTGACAGGGTCTGTACCCGATATGAGAAAGTGAACAATGACGTGAGGACTAAATGCCGACAGCTAAAGAGAAGTGGATACAAAATAAGTGCAAAACCATTAAGAAAGATATGCTTACTGGCAGTAACAAACAGGCTTACAATACTCTGAAATCTCCCGCTTAAACCAACCAACAGAGAGCAATGGTCGTAGAGGATAGGAATGATAAATTGCTGACGAATAGTGAGGAGATGCTATATAAATGGACTCAATACTGTGATGGTTTATACAATTTCCAGCTCCATCAAGACGTCTACATATTGTAAACAGACCAGCACTCCACAGAAGAAGATGAGACGTTCTTTAATTCTGGATGAGAAGGATAAGTTGACAGTAAGAAGCTTCAAACCAGACAAGTCACTCGGTGTGGATAATATTCTCCCGAGCTGATAAAACATGGAAGTGAAGAAACCATTAAAGTCATAACAACACTATGCCAGAAGATTTTGAAACAAAAACGTGGCCTAAGGTGTGGAATCAGTTATACCCCTGCCAAAGAAAGGAAGCCTTAGGCAGTGTCGAAGTTATAGGACAATAAACCTGATCAGTCATCCTAGTAAAGTCCTGTTTCGTATTATTTTGAAGAATTTAAAATCAAAAGCTGAAGAATTGCTATCAGAGGAACAAGCAGGTTTTAGAACCGAATGAAGTACAATGGAACAAGTCTTCAGTTGTAGGATCCTCGTAGAGAAACACTGAAACACCAGAAAGACATGTTCCACAACTTTGTCGATTTCAAGAAAGCGTTTGATCTCGTATGGCATAACGGTTTTTGGCAATTACTTAGAGAATTCAATAACGGAATTTTCAAAATCCTCCAGGCTCTATATAAAGATGCCACCTGCGTAGATGTTATGGGAAAAGAAACAGGAGGACTCTTCCGGACAGCTGTCAGCATGCGACAGGGATGCGTACTTATTTCACCCAAATCGTTCAACCTATTTCTCAAGAGAATCATACAAGAAAATCTGAACGACCATGATCCTTCAATCTCTCTGGATGGTAGACCAGACGACATTGACCTCATAACAGGTAGTAACAGTGACCTTCAGAACTTGACCAGCAAACTTTTTGAAAGAGCAGGAGCATATTGAATAGAGGTCAGCTCCGAGTAATCCAAAGTAATAGTGAATAGCACAAGCAGTAACAGTTGTTTCAGCATTACTATGAATGAGAATTCACTGGAGGAACTGTCCATTTTTAAATATTTGGGAGCAGCCATGGCGGAAATAATTAATGGAGGATTAAAGAAAGCTGGGAAAAGTGGAAAACGGGCCTCTTTAGACCAGTGCTATTTAAAGTGTGGTATGCGTACCGGTGCTGGTCTGCCGGTACGCTGAGAGTTTCTAGGAAACAATGAAGCGGTAGTCACATTCCATCCGATGCTGACTGGATTTCTGACTCAGTTTCATTATAATATATTTATTGTCTATAATTTAGGTTTTGTAGATGATATTTGCGTCATAGGAAGTTGTGACTGTGAGCTTCAGGACTTGACCTAAAAACTTTTTGAAAGAGCCCAAGCATATAGAATGGAGGTCAGTTCTAAGAAATCCAATGTATTGGTTAATAGCGCAAACAGTAACAACAGTGTCAACATTACCATGAACAAGAATTCTCTCGATGAAGTGTCCTGTTTTAAATATTTGGGAGCAACCATGGCGGCGATTGCCAAATTGGCAAGAATGTGAAGGTGTAAAATCAACTTACAAACGAAGTCCAGCCTTTACAAATCGTTGGGAGTCTCCATTCTCCTATATGGATTTGAAACGTGGGCATTGTTGGGAGATACAGAGAGAAGGATCCAAGCGTTTGAGAAAACATGAATGCAAGAGAAAACTCATTGGCATATTCTGTCAGGGACATAAAACAAATGAGTTCTTGCGGAAAGTTTTGTGCCTTACTAGGAAGCTCTTCTCGTCACTGTCAAAAGGAGAAAATGGCGTAGTTTGGATACGGGACAAGACCCAACAACCTATGCAAGACCATAATGCAAGGTGAACCTCGGAGAGGAGGCCAACGCAAAAAAACTGGTTAGGCAATGTAAAACAATAGACAAGTATGACCATAAGAGAATTGCTGATGGCTGCCGTTTTAGAGCTGATTTGGTGTGGCTACTGCATTCGGATACCCCTCCCCGCTGCCATTACGATTAAAAACGTCAAGGGGATGATTATGATGATGATGATGATGATATGTCATTCGTTCAAACGGGCACATTAGATAGGTTATTCGCTGTTTCCCTCTGTTAGTTCAGAGGATCATGACTGACCACGACTTCCCCTCCTTTGTTGATCTCAATATTTGCCTCCTTCCTATCGTTTCAAAAATTCAAAACACATTAAACACGATAACCGGGAAGATATAGACACTTTTAGTATGAGACATTCCTTAAATTATACCAAGAGAAGTCAGGTGAATCAGCTGGATCAGCTAAGAGAATTCCTCCTACTCAATAAGTGTACATTGAAGTTGCCTCCTAAAGTGTATATATGTCTTTAACCGGGCTGCGCATGGGAGGTATTCGTTTGGAGGACACCGATGAAAGTTAAATAAGCACCTATCCGAAAGGGAAAAAGAAAATCCCCCATGTGTACTCGAGAGAATGTAGAATCCATCATTCGGAGAATGAAGGCAACATAGCCACTGTGACATAACAGAAGCATGATATTTTGGTATCAATTCTTGTATGTCACACAAAGGAAAAATGATATTCATAATCTTCAAAGGTCATTCAAATAATTTTGCTTTCAATAATTGTTCTATGGCAAAGATGAGAGATTTTTAGTCATGATATCTGTCGTTAGGACAAAGAGTAACGATATCTGTTCATAATATTCCAAAAGGTTATTAACATCACTAGTTTTTGCTTTCAATAACTGTGTTATGCCAGAGATGAGAGATTTTAGCCATGGTATCTGTCGATAGGACAAAGAGTAAGGATATCTGTTCGTAATTTTGCAAATGTTATCAACATCTTTTTTAAGCTTTCAGTAAATTGTGGCATGCCAGAGACGACATATATTTGGTTATATATCTGGAGGTCCGTCTATTTGTGTTAATTTATACTAGTAAAAGTATAGGAAGAGAAAAGCCATTTCTACCAACGTAATTAGTTTCTTGTTTATGTTCATATAAGGCAAATAATCAAATTATATTACCTACCACAGAATAGTTATATTATTATATTACTAATTATAATCCAATTATTATTTCACTAATTGCATTTATAATTAATATTTTCGCAGGGGTAGAAACTTTTATTAGAGCAATAACACCGGACACGTTAAAACGACATTCTTGACAACAACAAAAACAATTCATAAAAAAGGAGGGGCAGTTAAAATTATATCAAGTTTTTCAGAAAAATCGACTTCAGAATTTACATTTATTCTGCAATTAATGCATTAAAATAGTATTTATATAAGTCAAAATAGGATCTTTGAACATCTATATATTTCTGCCGTCGATGTTCAAGGGAAATTTTCTAAAGATTATCAACATCTTTTTTTTCGCTTTTAATAATTGTGACATGCCAGAAACAAGAGATTTTTGGTATCTGTGGATCTATTTTTGGTAGCCCTTACCTAACTCTAAAAGCTCGGCACAGGAAAAACAAACTGGTCAGATTCAATGCCTTGACAACCAAACTAGTTATATTCCACTATCACCGATCGGACCCAGAACCATTCGCGATGAACGGATGTTACCCCAGGGAGGCCCCCTGCCTTGAACACCATATGGCATTTAAACTCAGCCCAAACATGAAGATGTTGGAAAAATAGTCGGTTCCCTGTACCGCTGCATATCTTAAGGTGGTAATTTGATAATAAAGAAAAAAATAAATAAAAAGAGTTCGGTATCCGGTTTCGAATCTCGCTCAACAGAGCTAAATCGATGTTAATAAATATGTACATATTATCAATAAAGAGAATGGATCGGTCTATATTTCTGAGATGAGGGATTATGTACACTATTTACATCATTCGGACTATTGTCCTCATCTCTGTTGCCATATTTATTACAACGTTTCGCCCTTTCAGTATCTGTCTATATTTGTGAGATAGGTATTATGTACACTATTTACATTATTCGGACTATTGTCCTCATCTTTGTTGCTATATTTATTACAACGTTTCGCCCTTTCAGTATCTGTCTATATTTGTGAGATGAGGTATTATGTACACTATTTACATTATTCGGACTATTGTCCTCATCTTTGTTGCCATATTTATTACAACGTTTCGGCCTTTCAGTATCTGTCTATATTTCTGAGATGAGGTATTATGTACACTATTTACATTATTCGGACTATTGTCCTAATCTTTGTTGCCATATTTATTACAACGTTTCGACGCTTTAGTATCTGTCTATATTTCTGAGATGAGGTATTATGCACACCATTTACATTATTCGGACTATTTTCCTCATCTTTGTCGCCATAATTATCACAAAATTTCGGCCGTAGTAAGCTCTGGCCTTCTTCAGGTGGTTGGAAGGTCGAACTGAACACTTTATTTCGCGCATTGGGGTACACCGTTCTAGTTCCACGTGCCATGTCTAATGGATGTCAGTTATCAGTTATCTCCTGTTAATTACCCACTCGAACATCTCCACCGCCTTAACCAGGTATTGAACTCACACTCTTTGGGTCCTGTCACTGCAGTTAACTAACGCCTTTATCCATGTGTCCTTGAGATGAATGTAATCTACTTGAGGACACCGTGTCCTTACAAAACACTGCACACGGTGTATATTTAGAGAGTGCACATTGAAAATGAATTCTTGTGCTTTTGATGTTCCTTTCGCGATTCTTGAGAAAATGCAGAGAATGGTCTGCAGTTCAATCAATTCTGACCAAACATGGCGTCTCCAGTCAATTTCTCACCGACGTGACAAGGTTTCCCTCTGTCTGTTCTACAAATAATCTCAAGGTAACTGCGCTGATAATGCTTTTTTCTGGTGGCGTAACTGCAAGAATTTAAGCGCCGTGCTAGATTGGCAAGAAGGTCTTCACACACACACACACACACACACACACACACATATATATATATATATATATATATATATATATATATATATATATATATATATATATATATATATATAATGGTCTCTCCCGTCAGTTTCGACGTATGAGGATTTGACATCTTAATTGATTGTTATGAAATTTGGTGCCATAATCTTAAGTGGCACTTATGGCACTTAAAACCCGCTAGTGATTTACAAAGGAGTCTACATATGGAGCAAGAGTAAGATTATAGGATAAGATTACTGTTAGATTGGCTGATCTTTTAGATCTTGCTTTCGCTTCTTGAAGACGATCAGACAAGCCCATTGAAAACTGCTGAGTCCACTAAAATACGCTGATCACCATTCTACCCGTTCCAAGGCTAAGCGCTCGAGCGTATTATGAGGTATACCGACAGCTATAATACACACACACACACATTTACGAATACACATTATCATCTGAATCACACATAACAAGAAATATGATACACAGATAGAGAAATGTCTGTGTGGAGCCTGATTAAATAATGAACATCAAACAACATAAAAAAAACAAAAAAAAAAAAACAGAATTTCTTCTTTTTTCTCCTTATCTCAATCACTAATGAAACTTTATTAAAACTGAAAGCATGGTAGATTAGTATACGTTTCTAATTGGTTTGTATTTCGGATTCCGATCCATATTTGAGCTCTATTTGATCCAAATTCATATTTATTAGATATATGGTGGACTCTTCTGTCATATTCAACGTAGTCGGTCAAGCAGCTCAGTTCCTAGGAAGCGACAATCCAGGCACCAGCACATATGATTTGATTATAGAGATGAAGGGTTTGTGCTGAACAATCCACAGTTTTTGAAGGGCTGAATACAAAGACGTGGTGTACTACGTACTGCAAGGTTCTCAGACGACCCTCCGTAGGTTTTGAAATCAGAGTTGTCCTTCTCCTAGACCAGTTGGCATCCAAGGCTATAGAATACAGTCTCTCCTGCGATTTACTTATAGCTGGGGTGGGGGGAGAAGAAGAGGATTCATACTTTTCCAAAGAGTAT
Source organism: Acanthosepion lycidas (assembly GCA_963932145.1). Lineage (NCBI taxonomy): Eukaryota > Metazoa > Mollusca > Cephalopoda > Sepiida > Sepiidae > Acanthosepion > Acanthosepion lycidas. Next base: position 62,334,900 of record OZ010612.1, read on the forward strand.
TTGCACTTAAGTGAATGTAATGGATTCGACTGGACTATATATATATATATATATATATATATATATATATATATATATATATATATATATATATAGGTAACTATACTCCTTTTGAAAAACCTTCGAATTTTTGATTTGCCAATAATCAAATCAATCTCGAAGGAAAAAAAAGGTTTTAAAAGAAAAAGAGCCAGGAACATGAAAGTCTGTTGAAAAAATTGCACAGATCGCAGGTTTAAAGGCGAAAGAAAAAAACCGACACGAGTAAACAACTAACTAAAAGAGCTCAATACAGCCGTAGAGTAGACCTAGATAAGCCTAGTGAGCCAGACAAACCTACCCAGGTTTCACCTAAGCGGGTCCTCTGGGAAGGCTGGCGAAACGACTAAAAAGGGGAGGGGATTTAAAAAAAAAATCTTTAACCCCCTTCCCGGGTGTTGTTTTTTCTTGTATTTTTTCTTGTTTTTCTTTTTCTTTGGTCACGTGGTATGAGTTTGATTATCGCCTATAAATATGCTGTTTCCCTTTTGCCTCTTTAGCTAGCTTTCCCTGACGAACCGCTTAGTTAAAGCCTGGGTAGGTTTGTCTGGCTCACTAGGTTTATCTGCACACACACACACACACACACACACACACACGTAATATATATATATATATATATATATATTTATTTATATATATATATATATATATATATATATATATATATATATATATATATATATATATATATATATATATATATATTTATTTATATATATATATTTCTGCAATGAAGTCTCCAAGGAGAGAAGCGGAATCAGAGTCTTTTGATTGTGGTGTACATTTTGTGGCTTTATCTGAACTGATTCTATCTTAATATGACGTCAACTTTGATTGATATTGTTAGGGAACACACCTCCGTTCTGCGCATTTGCTAAAATCCACATTCTTTAAATGTCTTCGCTTGCAACAAGATCTCATTAGCCTTTATGTCTGCGCTCACCAAATGTTAGCTCCGTAGTCAAGTTCTGGGCAATAACTCATGAGGTTCAAGACTCATATTAAAATTTTCGACAAAGCTATGCGACAAATCAACAAAGCGTATCAGTTTGGCCTCCGCTTATGAGAAAACCGAGACGTTCTTTTCAGATTTGGTCTTTAAATTGTTAACACTAATAGAGACGTCCGGGTTATGACCACAAATTACATCCAGGCAGCAAGGCCTCAGATCAGGAGGTTTTGCGAAGCGTGGAACCACCTATTAATTGTTGTTTAATAACTTGAAAAAAAGGATTTTATAGGAAAAATACCAGCAATATATTTTATGAAAATATATATTACCAGCAATACATATTTGGGAAAAAAAATTACCAGCAATGCATTTGACTTTCAAGGAAAAACCTCTTAAAAATACGTCAATAAATCCTGATCTACAAACTGATTTCTTACAAAGAAAATATATTCTATTCATAGGAACCTATCCTTAAAATCTTGTAAAAATTAATTAACCCATTGAGGTGTTTATATGGCGTAAAACAAACTAAACCAAATAAAACTAAACAAGACTCTCTACAAAAACAATCTTTACAAAAATACATTAATTAAACCTGATCTACAAAGTGACTATATACAAAGACTACATATTCTATTCATACATTAAATAACCCATTGAGGTGTGGATATGCCGTAAAACAAAATAAAAGAAAACCAACCTGACTCTCTGCAAAAAACCCTATTTGCAAAAATACATCAATAAATCTGATTTACAAATTGATATCTTTCAAAGATTACCTATTCTATTCATAGAAACTCATCCTAAAAATCTTGTCAGCATTAAATATCCCATTGAGATGTTGATATGCCATAAAACAAAATAAACACGTTGACAAGTCCGCAGTATGAAATTCACAGTTTTCCTTCATTTCGACTGGTTACCACTCAAGGGTAGAGAGTCATGTCTACATGGCTATTTCACGTTTAGCTGGTGTCAGGGAGAAGTGGCAGATTTAGGTCTTTTCGCACGTTTTTAGCGTGAAAGTGAATATTTTTGGTCCTAACCTGGCATCTCGCCCTCAGTCATTTTCCCACTGCCATAATCCAGCTTCACTCTGATTTTTAATAAATATTTTCAAGTTAAATGTGCTGATGAACTTTCATTCGCGGTAGCTGGACTTTACTAATTTAAGTGTATTACTAGATTGGTGATGAGCTTGTTAACCATTACATGACATTGAAGTGCGCAATGAATTAATAAGTGATGGCCCAATATAGAACAAGGCCGAAAGGTTGGAGAACCCACAATCTACTGAGATAAGCTTGTTAAACATTACATCACGTCAAAGTACCGTATGGCTTACTAAGGGTTGCTTCGATATAGCACAAGGCCCAAAAGCTTAGAGCACCCACAATCAAAGTGATATAAGCTCGTTTACTATTACACCACGTCGAAGTGCTCAATGATTTAATAAGCATTGCTTCGATATGGTACAAGACTGAAACTTTGGAGCACCCACAATCTAGTGAGATAAGCTTGTTTACCATTACACCACACGGTAATGTCCAATGATTTAGTAAGCATTGCCGCGACGTAGCACAAGGCAGAAAGTTTGGAGCACCTACAATCTAGTGAGACAAGCTTGTTAACTAGTGAACCACAACGAATTGCCCTATGAAGCTCAGTGCCCTACGAAGCTTAGTATGACACAAGTCCGTAAGTATGGAACACCTCGTAAATATCGAAATCAATAATCAATCGTAATTTATTTAGCACGAAATGCATGTTAACCATTACACTGTATCGAAGTTCCCAGTTTTTTCTTCTTACAGTTGACAGTTAATTTATTTTCTTAGTAACTAGTCTTGGAGTCCCTACATTTGCTTTCCATGGGCTGGACGCGAATTCGTGGCAAAAATATTGACGAAATTTCTCTGCGTTCATATCCGAGTGGGTGTTATGTTTTTTTTTGCTGATTTTCAAGGATCAACTGTGCATGAAACAAAAAGAAATTCATTTTTTCTATTTCCGAGTGAATACATTATTTTGATATCGATCCGTACCGACGTCCTCAAGGGTAAGAGCTCAGGAAATAAAGAGGGCGAAATAATGACCTTTGTAAAGGTCCTCAGGGCACGTCTGACCTTTCGAGTAATGAACAGACTGTCACGTTGATTCGACATCACAACGCCCCATACTTAGACACGTGGTTACAACTAAATAATTAAGTTCTTTGGAGGCGGGGGGGGGGGTCTGTAACGCGAATATGATGGTAAAGACAACGATTTAGAAAAGATATAGTTTATTCTTTTCCCTCCTGCATGAATGTGTGCAGCTAGTGTAACTAACATCGGCGACCAAATTTGGATCAGTAAACCTTGTTCAAATCACAGGTAAATCCGCATTTTTTTTTTTTTTTTTGGTTTTAATCATTTAACCAAAAGTAAGGCAAAAAAGCAACTACGACACAATGGGGGTTGCTGAGTATTAGAGAATATAAGTAAAACACCATTAAAAAAAGAACAATAAATGTTCCGGAAGTAAAGAAAGAAATTATCCATTTATATTGCATTTAAAATTTTAAAGATCAAAGTTGACTTCGAAACAAAGGAACTTTTAGAGAATAAACTGTTATATCAAGCCATTGCAACTGTAAAATATGAGACCTTGCCACCAAATTCTTAAATTCTTGTGCTTACATTCTTAAAGTCTGTACCAAAGAAGAAAGCGATATTTATTTTGGTTTATACTTACGGCTTTTATTTGGCTTGCTTTCATCTGCCTAATAATTTATTTAGCTAGCCCTAATCACTTATTCAAAATATACCACAGTATTCCTTGCACCAAAACAACACATTCTTATTTACCATTCTTACTACTGCCACCATAATATCTCAGAATGTCTACGTAGTTCTAACTAGTTGACATATGTACAACAAAGTAATATTTATTTTGAAAAATACAAAAATTTTGCACAAGGCCAAAAATGGGGGTAGAAGAATGCTGGTCTTCAATCTGTCTTATCTTAAACTTATTAGGTTGGTGCAAAAATAATGACGTAATAATATCCGTTTTTGACGTTAGAAATAATCGATAGCTACGATTACTGACCCAAACATAACAGAGTATTCTTTATACTAAAACAGCACAGCCTTACTTACCATTATTACTACAGTTACCATAATACCTCAGATTCTCTATGAAGTTTTACCTCATTCCCATATGTACAATTTGCCTTGCAGAGGATATAAAAGACGATTTAAAATTTAACCCCAATGTGTATTTACAATGTACAGTTTAGTATTTACAAAAGAGTAAGCTCATCAGAAGAATCATAAAAATATTTCCAGAAAATGCACGGGGAACTTCTAGGTCTCTTTTCTATAAATATTCTAGAAGGTAGGATTATTAATTTTGTGTTGCTGTTGTCTCGTTCTGTCGGGATTGTGGATTTTTAAGCCCCTTTTCTAGCGTTGAGTAGGAAATGGTATAGGAAATCTAAATATGTTGTCAATGTATTCCTTTTCTTCATCTAGGTATATGAGACAATATATCGTAGGGCGCTGAGGTAGAATCCTATGGATAATACTGATATTATTTTTTCATTGTGGTGGGAAGAGAAATTAATTTGATCGTTTTTGCTTTACGATAAACTTTAATGTTATTGTCACATATTGATAAGATGTGAGGGTAGATAGAGTTTTATTTATTTCAAATACATGTGTGAATTCCATGTTAGGTTCAACCGTATTAAGTTTCATTATTATGCCTAATAGATTTATATCATGACGATTAAATAAAAGAACGTCATCTGTGTATCTTAGATAAATAGTAATTACTAGGTATGATGTGTTTAAATAATACCTTAATCTTCATCACTTATACTAAGATCTTTACCACCATATCCAAAACATTATATATATATATATATATATATAATGTAGATATATCTTGTATATATATATATATATATATATATATATATATATATATATATATCTTGCTCAATATGTGGCCTCCTCTGTAAATCACTAGCGGGTCTTAAATACCACTTAAGATTATCGCACAAACTTTCATAACTTAATCAATAAGCTGTCAGATCCTCATACGTCGAAACCGACTGGAGAGTCCATTATATATATATATATATATATATATATATATATATATATATATATATATATATATATATATATATAATGCATAAAAGGTTAATGGTCAAAGTTAAATCAAACCAGGAAATAGTAGTATTAAAAAGTGCTCAATACATGTATGAAAAAAAAAAAAAAACATAAAAAAAAATGTAGAGCGTTTAACTTTAAAATGAGATCAGTTGAATGCGCTACCTTGGTTTCAACCTTATGGTATCCTCCTAAAAATCATTTTAATCATTTCACCCAAAGTAAGGCAATAAAGCCACTAGGGGTTATTTAATGCCAAAATCTAAATAACGTAATTTGTCGAATTCACCTAGATATAAAATTTATCATTGGTTATTTTCCTATAGAATATATTATTGGTATTTCTACTATAAATATGTATTGTTGATATTTTTCATATAAATATGTATTGCTTCTATTTTTACTATAAAAAAGGTATTTATATACTTTCATGGTGTTTCACGTTTTTCTGGATTCACTATTTGCCCATATCTGAGACCCTAACAGGTGCTACTACCACGGATCAGGGTGAACCTGGAAACAACGGCATTTAAGAGGTGGTTCAACGCTCAGAGCCCTTGGTGTCGGATGTAGTTTATCGTTATCCCCAGGGCTTCATCTCAGCTCTAATGCGCTACATTAAGTGATTCTTGTGCTTTGTACTAAACATAATTTAGTAATATATATATATATATATATATATATATATATATATTATTGCGGCATTAGATGGTTTTTCATACATATATTGGTAAAAATAACAGACAGCGAGTGTCTATTATATTTAATCATAGGCCCCACTGGTCATCGTAGTGTTGCGTTAATTTCGGGAAAAAATAAGAAAAAAACATATCCAACATTGGAATTTCTTTTTTATTAGACTGTCCCACACTCAACCAAATTACATTTCAAACTAGTCACGACACATTACAATGCATCTAGACATATGGTACGATGTCATAAGACCGCATCATAAATTTACAACCTGTGTCTGCTACTGTGACCGTTATCTTCGTATAACAATCTTCGATATCAACATGACAGTATATCATCTTTGATGATGGATATTTCTGTTTAAATGTCCATATAACTACTTTGAAGACGGCTTATGTGAGACGAAAGCTTAGAACAAGGAAAAACATAATCCCAATATTTTCTCTGGAAATTAAAGCCACCATACGAAGCTTAGAACGTTTCATGACCAAACATAATAAACATTGGTTGTCTGTTATATTTAACAGTATATGTTTGAATATATATATATATATATATATATATATATATATATATATATATATATATATATATATATATATATATATTCATTAAGTTCGTTTCTAGAATTCAACCAAACATGAAGCTCTGTAAAATCACAGTTGTGATATGAATGAAAATCATTTTGCCTATGATGTGATCTTACGTTCTTAAGAATATTCGATGATACGAAAGGTATATATACATTACAGCTTAGCTTAATGCAAAGACTTCTGGGGCGCTTGGATTGCCTGAATCGAACACACATCTCTAAGTTGGATTAATGTTTTTTCTTTACGGTTGGTAACCTCCTGTGGGTTATTTAAACTCGAATCATATTTTGGATTGTAAGAATAATTCTTTTTTTCTTGCGAGAGAATATTACATTAACAATTCTAGGCGAACACTTTGTTTTTAAAAGATACAATTGCTGTTATTTAACCCTTAGAGCGAGGAGATGAATTCCTATAATCTTAAGATGTGGAATTCGATCTTGGCTCTCCGAGTTTTAATTCTTAGTCGCTATCCTTTACAACAATCGCACATCCGTATTGGCTGCGAGACAAACCACCTGTCTGTCTGTGGATGGCAACAATTATTACAAAACATGTCTAAATTGGTTTAAAACTTCGATTTTACCAAAGTCTAATCTAATTTTAAGAAACTTAGAAACATTGTTAAGTTTGACGCAACCTTTTTTTTTTCTCTCATTTGTTGAATGTATTTTAACAGTGAGTGATATTTAACTATTAACGAAAGATTTTCTACCGTCATGTCTGCTAGGCTTTTCTTTCAGGCGGTGTTTTTGTTTGTATATCATGTGACAACACTTCTCTAAATATGATTGGTCAACGTTGATGCCGTACAGAGAAAAGCGTGGGTAGACATGACTGGAAGGCTCCCTCTTCCTATGAAAGCGTTCAGAATACATTAATAAAAAAATACTATAAGGAAACAGAAAAAGTGTGGAAATCATAGAAAGAAAGAATAATTTGCAAATTAGTGAAAACCAATGCAAGAAATTTGTCAAAAAGTAAAATTATTATTTAATTATGGATCCCAGATTTTTTTCAATGCGTCATACAAATATTTTAGAAACCATTTTAGGACTTTGATTTAACATGAAATATGAGAAAAACCCCAAGCAAGGAGATGAGGCCACTAAGGGACTCGGGCTTATTCAGTGCGAAGAGAATGAGAAAGGGTAAGGTGAGAAGTACGTTTTATTTTAATTTATATCTTTGCAGGTTAATTAAAAACAGGAAATGATTTTTATATTGTAAGAAATTAAAGATTGATAATTACTGGTTATACAAGTTCTACTAATTAACACATAGCTAATACATGCTCTACTAATTAACACATAGCTAATGCATGCTCTACTAATTAACCCATAGTGGGGAGAAAGAGGTTGATTCATAACTTTCCCAGAATTATCTTCGCGTAATGAAATTTAATGAACGCGACTGGATTTGAAAGTCGGATAAGAAATATGGGAAATTAAAGTTTTGTCATAATGATTTCCCCCAAATGAAGGTGATAATCCCATTCAAGCGTAAGAGGAAATTGAAACAAATTGAGAAAACTTTAATAAAACATAGAAAGAAAGGACGGGTAAATAACAGGTTTCTGGAAGGCTTATGATGGATCCACAGATGAGAAGTGCGAGAAAAGAAACTGTTACGGTTACATGTTGCTATTTAAACAGTAAAAGGATGAGACCTAATCGCCAATCGAGTAGTGACCAAGGAAGAAGACTATTGCAATGGATATATTTATAGAGAAGACAAAAGGAAGCTAAGTCAGAGCGGTGTGTAAGCGACTGAAGTCGAGGTGTCAGGTGAGGACCGATAACATTACATACCATTCTTGTTAAAAATTTCGGGATATATAGCCGTAGCATCGGACCAGATATGGCAGCAATATTCAATGCATAGACAAATGGTAAATTTATAAATGTGCAAGATGGATTCTGATAAGAAAAACTTTGGCGATGAGAAAGTAAAGTCGTGATTCTAGGTGAGGACCAATAAGATTACAATCTTTGGATTTTGGTGAGAATCTGGAGATATATAACAGGCGCACCAGATCAGATATGGCAGCAATATTCAATGCACGGACGAATGATAGATATATAAATATGCAAGATGGACTCTAGCGAAAAAAAAAATGATCTAGCATGTGAGGACAGAGTGAAAGACTTTTCTATTAATTGGTATAATATAATATAATCGCCTCCTTTCATGTCAGTAGAAAACGTGAGGACATTGAGGCGCAATGCGTTGTTCCTTCGCAAGGTTAGCATCAACCTTTTCCTGAGGAAATGCAAAAATCGTTCTCTATGACGACTAAAAGAAAAGACTTATATTTTGAAGGCATTCACATACAGTGTGCGATGGATAAATTATCGTCTAAGTCACGCAAAAAAAAAAAGAAAAGAAATTAACACTGGCATCTCAATTTAACAAATATATTTACCAAAATCCCACATAAATATCTTGATATAATAAAGAGTAAATTTATTAAATAAAATCGTCATTGACTTCAACTACGGTCTCTGGACGACTTTGGCATCTCCTGCATTTCTTCAGAACGGTCGTCTTGATTAAATTCCTTAATTCTGCCATAATCCTTGCTTTCAGTTCACCTTTGGTATTACAAAGAGTTTTGTTGGTCTCTCGGTCAACTGTATCCCACACATAATACTAAAGGGGTTTGCAGTCTGGAGAGTTAGGGGGCCTGATGTAATGGGTGATGTAGTGGGGGAAATTTGCTGACTGCCATGACATGGTTCTCCTGCTTGTGTGGCATGGTTTAGAGTCCTGTTACCAGACATAGGTCTTCCAGCTGCCACCCTCTTGACCCAGGGCAGTAGTACCTCATCAAGTCGCTTGATGTAGGCCTCCGTGTTGAGTCTGGGGCCCAGTGGGAAGATGAAGGGAGGAATAAGGTCGTCATAACTTGTGATTACTCCAAAAACTTTCGTCATCATCATTATACTGATCCAACTTTTTTTCGAACCTTCTGCACTGTCTTCAGATTTAATGATAAAGAAATGTTCGCATTGGAGCTTTTGAGGTGCCATTTCCAAATCTCTGGCGGAGTGAATTGCTTCATGGTGCTCTTTTCCTTATAGACAGTGCCTAACTGACCCTTCTATAGTGTGCAGTCTAGAAAATCGATATAAAAAAAAAAACGCACATGCGCAAAAATAAAATATAAAATGGCCACAATTTACCCGTTGAAGCTTGTATATTTTTTTCCTGAATTGTGTCGAAAAAAATTATACAGTGTAACCCGGATATAAGAGAAAGCCGGATATAAGAGAGATTTTCTCTGGTCCCAAATTAGAGCCATACTTACGTAAACAAAATAGAGCAAACCCGGATATAAGAGAAACACGGATATAAGATACATATTCTTTGGTCGCGATAACTCTCTTATATCCGGGTTACAATGTATTCGCAAAGAAGTGCTGATTATTTGTTTATCTCACACATCTGCGTGTGCAATGTATATGCGTAAGCTTGTATTGAGCCCGTGTGGTTTAAATGAGCTTTTACCATTTAATGTATACACAAGCACACGCAAAAACATACATTTTGACTAAATATGAAATAAGTAATTGGAATAATCGACTCATCCTCATTACCTTTTATATTCCATTGGTAAGGAAGAAGTTACATTGTAAAAAGAAATCCTGAGCGGATGCTTCCCTGATCACAGCGATCATAAATTCTACTTTCCGGTTTTCATAATATATACTTCATATTTTCTCCTCTTACATCCTTACAACGACTGAATTCAGTAAAACTATACCTTGAGCAGTTCTTTGATCTTGGTTTGAGTTAACAAGAGTTTTTAGTCTGTACAACCTGAGCAATAAAAATAAACTGGTGACAAAAAAACAAAAACAAAAAACAAAACAAAAAAAAAACAAAAAACAAAACAAAAAAACAAAAACAAAACAAAAACAAACATTCTGTTAAATTCTAACAAATGGGTTAATTTTCAGGGTAATTTTTAGTTTATTGAATGTTTCGAAAATTACTCTGCAATAAATAGTTTTATTTTCGAAAATATTTTGTTTTCGTTAAAAAGAAGACATCTCTTGTTGAATTAAAATGTATGAGCCTACACGCAAATCAAAATGCATTCACAATTTAGAGGGTTTTGAAATAGATATCTGTTTTCGTCTGGTTAACAGGAAACTAATGCGGCCTTCTGAAGAAATTTTAAAACCCCTCCGGTATTTAAACTGAATATGTTTTCTAACAAATGTAGTCTTTTGTATTTGTATTTGAATGTCTGTTTAACAGCATATCAACTCCTTATGCGTTATTTAATGCCGAAATTTAATTTTTGTGGGAAATTTAAAGTAATAAAAATACATGTTATTCTGCTTTCACAATTGAATACATGGTAGATGATACTAAGCTTTTGTGCATATACATGTTTCTGAGGACATAATTATTAGAGGATGTGATACATGTGTTTTATGGTGTAGTTTTGTTGAAGTTATACATTTGAATTCAATTTGATATCTTTGAGAATTATCGAATATTATATGAATTAATGACATGAAATAGTTCTTATATGTTGACTTTGTTTAGCGACATATCAACATCTATGGGTTATTTAATGACGAAATCTAAATGTTTTGAACATTATCCTATGACTTCAACTAAATATATTTTAAACGTAACTGTATGCTTTCAAATACAGATAAGATGTATTATTGGTCATTCGATAAAATTGTGTTTTTATGCTTTGATATCCTTTGGATTTTTTTTTTACTATTTACCTATAGCCGAGATCCAAACAGGTTCTACCACCCCGGATCAGGTTGGACCTGGAATAAACTGCAATTAAGACGTGTTTTCATGCTCCTCAGTACCACCAATCTCTCGATCAGATGCCTTGCTACCAGATCTCGTTTACCGTCATGCCCAACACCATGTAGTTTTTTAAATCAACACACCATTTCAATTCGAAATTTGATCATCTTACCGTCGGTAGAGATATATATTTATAAAATAACATCGAGTTTT
>OZ010612.1:62353840-62423840 GCA_963932145.1 Acanthosepion lycidas
CGTCTTTGAATGTCGTTGCAGGAAAATGTGTTTTAACACAATGCCAATTGATATCATGAATAGAGACAAGATATCCTTGGACGTTAACACCGGTCGAGACAAATTTTGCTCTTGGACTATAGTTAGTTGGCATTGTGATCTTTAAGAAATCTATTGTTTCTTTATCTTTTATTTTTAACTTCGTGTTTTCAGTGCGAATAAAACGGCATTGAAGGTATGGCACGAGACATGGAATCGCATTCAATTCATATCTCAAATAAAATAAGACGGTGTGGTAACGAGTTCAGCATTTCCTTCACTTATTTTGGCTCCTCCCATCTCTAATTTCGTAGCATTGTGAAAAAGAGAGAAAGAAAAAATAAGGCGACATAATAGAAATAGATAGATAGATAGTTAAAAAAAGATTTATCGATAGATAGATAGGAAAAATGGATTATAGATATATATAGAGATAAATAGGGTAAGATTGTTATAAATAGATACACAAGGAAAAATCTAATATAGATAGATAGATAGATAGATAGAGAGATAGATAGATAGACAGATAGACAGATAGACAGACAGGAAGAGACTCAGACACCTAAATAGAAAAAAGACAGTGGTAAATAGATAGATAAGGAACAAAAAAAAACTAATATATGTAGATAGATAGATAGATAGAGAGAGAGATAGATAAAGAACAGACCTTGATAGATATACAGATGCGTAGATTGGAAAACATATATATATATATATATATATATATATATATATATATATGTGTGTGTGTGTGTGTGTGTGTAGATAGATAGATAGCTAGCTAGCTAGATAGATAGATAGATAGATAGGAACAGATAGATAGATTGTTAAATAGATAGATCAAGAGATAAATAGGAAAAGATTGTGATAAATAGACAGATCAGGAAAAAATCAAATATAGATAGGTAGATGAATGAATAGGAACATACTGAAATAGATAGATAGATAGATAGAGAGAGAGAGAGATAGATAGAGAGAGAGAGAGATAGATAAGAACAAAATGTGATAGATAGATTGGTAGACAGGAAAAAAATTATAGATAGATAGGAACAGACAGTGATAGAGTGAATTATATATATATATATATATATATATATATATATATATATATAGATAGATAGATAGATAGGAAACGAAACATTGATTATAGATAGATAAAGAGATAAATAGAAAAAGATTGTGAGAAATAGACAGATCAGAAAAACGAATATAGATAGATTGATAGATAGACAGGAAGAGACTCAGATACATACATAAATAAGAAAAGACAGTGGTAAATAGATAGATAAGGAAAAAAACTAGATAGATAAGAACAGAATGTGACAGATAGACAGATGGGTAAATAGGAAAAGATTTATAGAGAGACAAATGGATAGATAGATAGGTAGAAACTTAGAAAGATAGGAACAGACTGATAGATGGTTAGATAGGAAAAGATTTATAGATAGATAGATAGATAGATAGATAGATAGATAGAATTTCATAGACATTTAACAAAGAAATGGAATAAATATTGGATAAAAATAAAATAGAAACAAAATCAATGAAGAAGAATGAAGAATAGAATGAAAGATTAAAATCCAGTGAAAGAATAAATTAAAAATAAAATGTACTTAACTAGAGAGAATGTGAAGAAGATATTTGAAAACGCAAAATATTCGAAAAACAAAGAAAACGACAAAATAAAATAAAAAAATGAATGAATGAAAAAAGCAAATAATGACAAAAAAATTGAAAGAAAGATGACAGTGCATTAAAAAAATGAAAGAGCTGAGGTAAATAATCTTTATATAAAGACGGAAAATAAAAAGGGATCTAACGAAAGAGAGAAAATGCAGGAGTTAATGTTGAATTCAAAATGGAGGTTTAGACCAAAATTTTAAAGCACAATTGAAACTTGGTCTGCAGTTGGAACGCAATCTATTAGCACACAGTCTAGAAGACATTTAAACTATCCTTGATAAATTCTCTGAAACAGTGAAAGAATTTGAACTCACTATAAACATTATGATGACTGAGCTAATCTACCAGTCAGTACCAGGCAATCCATCTCTCACAAATCCTTCTGTATTCATTAATGGTAGAGCATTAAAAATTGTTCACATATCTTGGATCAACAGTCTTTTCTGATGGAAAAAAAAAGAAATCTAATCCACAATACCAAAATCCACTACTGCCTTCGGTATTCTTAAACATAGATTATGGAACGCCAAAGACGTGTTTCTCAGAGTAAAGCTCAACATATATAGATCACTCGTTCTCTCAACCATTCTCTATGTTGCTGAAACTTGAACCCTGTACCGCAAACACTTGACGCCATTCACATGCGCTCTCTTCGGGCCATATGTGATATAAAATGGGATGGCAGGGTCAAGAATAGTGCAATCCTGAAGAAATGTAACAGCTTCAAAGACACTGAAACCATTCTAGCAAAAAGCGAACTTAAGTAGACTGGTCATGTTGTGAGAATGGATGAGCATCGGCTTCCAGAAAATGTGTTCTATAGACAACTACCAAACTCTAAGCGTCAAATCTTAGACTAAACAGACAAATCATTAGGTTGGTGCAAAAATAATGACGTAAGAATGTCGTTTTTTGACGTTAAAAAATACGTCAAAAAACGACATTATTACGTCATTATTTTTGCACCTACCTAATAGAAGAAAACTTGAAGCGTTTTAACTTTGAAACTCTGAAAACCTGGAAAGCCAAGCATCAAACCGAAAGGTGTGGCGTAAGACATGCTTCATTAAGTTAAAGGGTTTTTCAAGCACAGTATACTTCGTCAAGCTCTGAAGCCGAGATGCCGTCAAAATCCTGCTTTAACAAATTTCATATGTCAGTGTAGCTTTGTTGCTCGCAGAAAGACTAGGCTAGTATCACACTTAAGAAAGCATAAATGAAATATATCTTTCCCTTACCTGATTTTCATCACAATAGACACAGCTAGCATTAATACGTGTAAAACGAAAGGCACCATCCAATGTTGACCTTCATATATCGTTCGCGATAGTAGAGTTCACCAGCACAGTGCGGTATGAGATCCAGGAGCCGGTCGAACTAGTGTTACAGTAAATTGCAGTTTATGCAGAAAGAAAGGTAAGATAACGGTTGAGTAGGATTAGATTGTAGCGATCGGGAGAACATCCACTTGAGAGTCGATTCCACAGAGCAGTGGTTCGCAGGAAAAAGCTTTTCGTGTTAAACTTATTTCTCACCGATTGAATATGGAGGTATTGTGGGTGGATTGCAACAATGTAAGTAGCATGGCGGGTTCTTGCCGTGAAAGTTAGAACCAACCAATCCAAGAATGCGGTCCGCCCGAGCACTTTCCATGGAAGAAGCAATAGAAAATTGAAAGGTTGATTGATTTTATTTAGCGGCATATCAACACTTCTATGGGTTATTTAATGCTGAAATCTAAATATCTTGAACACAATTTTATGGTTTCAAATAAATATATTTTGAACAGATTTTCATGCTTTCAACTACAGACAAAATGTATTTTTGGTCCTTTTGATATAAAATGCATTGTCAATTTACTATAAATATTTACTGTTGGTAATTTTTTTATTTAAAAATATATTGCTCGTATAAATATATAAAAATAAGGTATTAAATACATTTTTATAGTAAAAACCTATAAAACTATATTTTTATACTTTTATAGTTTTTAGATTGGGTCTTCAATATTTGCACATTGCTGGGAACCTAACAAGTTCTGATACACTGGGTCAGTGTGGAGCTGGAATTAAGTGTAATTTAGAGGTGGTTCCCCCCTCCACAAAACCTCTAATTTCTAAATCAGATTGAGAGGTCTACCAAATACCTCTTGTTTTTTGACTCTATCAAAAATGGGGAAATGGGGGCTTAGCTGGTTCCCATTTGAATATGGCAACAGTACTGCAATTTAGGCATGATCTGGCTCTGGCAGCGGATAGCAGATTCTTGAACCGACCATTTTCTGCCTCTTTAGCGATGGAAGTACCATTCCACTTGAGATCAGGCCTAACAATCTCTGCGAGTTGGATGGGACATTCCTTCACCGTGACTGGAGGTAGTTGGGGATCCGATCGGCTATGGCGGAATGTAACTATCGTAATTACCCATGTATAATACGCCTTCATCACTAATACGCACCCATAAAGTTCTGCTGAACGTGTGGGGAAATGCTTCTACTCACGCATAATCTACACCCCTTGTTTGGTAAGCAAACCCTATAAATTGTTCCTCTCCAATTCCATTACGGCCAGCGTTTCCTACTCTTATTGAAATAGTTTGAAACAAAGAATAATATTATTCTAATTTAGTTTTATCATAATTCTTATTTTCCATTTTTAAGTATTATTAGGTCCATATGATTGTATTTAACATGCTTATGGGGTCGCAATCGCTGAATGTTAGTGTCAAATTGTAGTATGTTCGTGGTGAGTAATCATTTCGCAAATGAAATCGATCTATGAAGCGGCAATTTTTTAAAGATTTTTTTGGTAGCTGTGCATAATACGCACCCCATATTTGCTTATATTCTTTAGGGAAAAAATGCGTATTATACATGGTATTTTTTCTTTCGAGTCATTGAATGAAACCAGTCAGTTTTACAACGATTAAGCTAGACCGGATTGAAGATCAGCTGCCAATCTCCTGTCATCCCCAGTTTTAGAGGCCCACCCGTATATCGTCATATCATCGGCATAGATATTCAGAAATGAACAATTCAGGGTCACAGGTTCAGCGCTTAAAAGAAACCCACCCGGAAAACCTCGAATCGCTCGTGCTTCTGGGTGATGGAAAACTTTAAAAATCGTGTACAGTAGTGTAAGGCGAGAAGAGGTCACCATTTGTGACGATGTTCTTTTTCAAACAAAATGAATAGCAACCGTGGGCTTTTATTTAAACAATCCTGAAATATTTTTTTAATAGCGTTTATCTTCGTGTTTTTGTCAACCTTTCAAATGTGCGGAGGCTATTTCTCTCGCAGTTTGTAGATTGTAAACAAAGAAAATTTACCGATGATGATTTAGCAATCAGTGCACTTTCTATATATTTCTGACTTAGTAATCAGCATTTTTTTGTGTAGCTTTTGCTTGTATATATCGCCTGAAGTTTTTTGGCAGAATCATCTTGAGATAATTTACCACTGACTCATTGGTTGGGTTACTGGATGTGCACGAGAAAAAATGGTCTAATCTACCCAGTGGTAGGCATGGTCCAACAATTTCATTCTAACACCAGATAAAAGAAAAAAGAGGCATAGTTTCTTTTATTTCTCTACTTGAGTGGGAGACTCTCTTCCAGCTTAGGATGTGTCCGATCACGTTTGTCCACAACCCACTGTCCTTTCGACCTCTTAGTAAGTCTGTCTTATTCCATTCAAATCACTGTTCTGCCAACCATTTACAGAAGCTCTTTCTCCTTTTCAGTTAAATGATGTTAATAATCAGATTGAAACGAGATGGGCTGTAATATTGTTATTTCTACTTTTTCTTCTTCTTCTTCTTCTTCTTCTTCTTTTATTTTTTCATTCTTCTTTGGTTCTTCTTCATTATTCTTTTCTTCTTCTTCTTTTTTCTTCTTTACTTCTTCTTCCTTATTCTTCTTCTTTTATTTTTTCATTCTTCTTTGCTTTTTCTTCATTATGCTTTTCTTCTTTTTCTTCTTTACTTTTTCTTCTTCTTCATTATTCTTCTTTTCTTCGTTCTTTTTGTTTATTCTTCATTATTCTTTTCTTCTTTATTCTTTATTTCTTCTTCCTCATTATTCTACTTTTTTTTCATTCTTCTTCTTCTTCTTCTTATCATTATTATTATTATTTGTACTGAGTCTAGTCCGGATGTGGTCAGTCACTGTTTTCACAACTTCCTTTCTAGCTCTAAGGATTTTTTTTATCTTTCTTTATCGCTGCACACATGCTCAGTCAACAGTATTCTCAGCATCCTGCTGTAGAACGACATTTGTTTGCTCCACGTCTATTCTTCATCAAACTGGTGTTAATGTAAAAAAAAATATCTATAATCGGCTGTTAATTGGGAGAAGGAATGGCTTCTTAATTTTAAAGTCTCCAAAACGAAAATACTGCTCCTCCTCCTTCTTCTTTTCTTCTACTTCTTCTCGTCCTCCTCCTCCTTCTTCTTCTTTTTCTTCTTCTTCTACTGCCCTTCCATCTCCATATTCTTCTTGTTCTTGTTCTTGTTTTTTTCTTCTTGTTCTTCTTCTTCCTCCTCCTCCCCCTCCATCGTCTTCTTCTTCTTCCTTGCCTCATTTTCCTCCTGCTCCTCCTCCTCCTCCTTCTTCTTCCTCCATGGTGTTCTTCTTCTTCCTCCTCCTCCTCCATCTTCTTCTTCTTCTGCCTCATCTTCCTCCTCCTCCTCCTTTTTCTTCTTCCTCCTCCTCCATCGTCTTCTTCTTCTTCTGCCTCCTCTTCCTCCTCCTCCTTGTCCATCTTCTTCTTATTCCTCCTCCTCCTCATCTATCGTCTTCTTCTTCTTCTTCTTCTTCTTCTTCTTGCTTTAATGTTTTCATTCCTTTTGTACATCTTCTTCATATGTTTCTTTTTCGCCATGCTTTTATTTTCAGTCCTTCTATATTTTTATTTTTCATTCATTATCTTCCTTCTTTACCATCATTCGTTAATTCTTCAATCGTCATTATTTCTTTCTCATTTATTTTCTTTTCATTTTTCATCTCTCCATTCGACTTCTCTTTCATTCAATTTTCTACTTAATTTCTTCTTATTATTCTACAAATATATATTTTTTTTATTTTTCTCCTTTCTATCTTCGTTTTCAATTGTTATATTTCAAGTTCAAATTTTTATCTCCCTCGTCTTTCTTTCGTACGCTATTAATTTTCCTTTGTCTTTTCTTTTTCTTCTTCGACGATCATAGCGCTCCACATTTTCCTCATTTATTTTGTTCTTAGTAGACCTTTTTTTTTTTTGTGATCTCTCCTACACCATGTTCTCCCACCCATTTACATAATCTCCTCCTCCTTCTTCTATGTGCTTGAGAAGATAGGAGCGATCAGGGCTTTCTACAATTTCATGTCTTTTATACCTTGAAGTTTTGTCTTTTGTTATTTCTCCTATAACCTAATCTGCCAGCTGTTTACACAAACTCGTTACCTTCTTGCAGCGTCCTTTGACAAGGTGCGTGAACATGGATCTCCACAATTTCCTATTCTTTTCTGCTCTTTTTTTATCTCTCTTAATCCCTGTTCTACCAAACATTTATAGAAGTTCACAAGATAGGTTATTTGCTGCTTTCCTTTTTCCTTCTTGCCTTCATTATATCCTATGAGTGTCAGACTCTCCTAGTCTTCCTTCCTCGTTATTTAATTAAAAATAAAAAAAAAAATAACTCTTTCTTCGTGATGTGCCGTTTTTGTTTCCATTTTCCTTAAAACTTCGTCGTTACTCGAATTTTTAGTCCATAGCCTTTTCAGAATCCTTCTGTAGAATCTAATTTCTCTTGCTTCAAATGTATTGTATTTCAGTTCCATAATATTTTGCTTAGCTTTGCGAAGGCATCTTTTGCAGTTTTAATCCATTTTGTTGTCATATTTTACGTCATCCGTTAAAACACATCCTACATATTTAATTTTTTATGCTCACTTGGTTTTCGTGTCTCCAATAGGTAGATAGCATTTAGGGCTCTACCTTTTTTTTGCAATCAAGCATTCTTACAACTGATGCTTAGTCCTCTCTTCTCACTTTCTTTTACCATCATCTGTGAGTGCCCGTCTAGCTTTCTTTCGGTCCCTAAAACCTTCAGAAATTAAAATTCATCAACAGTCGTCATTTTCTCAGTCATTGAATAGTTGCGTCTTAGTGGCTTTATTGTCTTGCTTGCTGTGAACTGATTAAAATAGAATGAATAAAAAGACGAGACTTAGAATGAACGTATAGAATAAATGTTTCATTAGTATGAAGACAAGAAGAAGAAGAAGAAGAAGAAGAAGAAGAAGAAGAACAAGAACAAGAACAAGAAGAACAAGAAGACGAAGAACAAGAAGAAAAAGTAGGAAAATGGGGAGAAAAGGAGAAATAATTTGATATAAGAAAACAAGAAGAAAAACGAGCAGAATTGAAGGAAAGTGGAAAAGAGAAAGTAGAAAAGGAGACGGAAGTGAAGCAGATAAGAAGAAGAAAAAGAAAAAGAGGAAGAAGAAGAGGAAGAAGAAGAAGAAGAGGAAGAAGAAGAAATAATTTGATATAAAAAAAGCAAGAATAAAAAAAACGAGCAGAACTGAAGAAAAGTAGAAAAGAGAAAGTAGAAAAGGAGGAGGAAGTGAAGCAGATAAGAAGAAGAAAAAGAAGAAGAAGAAGAAGAGGAAGTAAGAAGAGGAAGAGGAAGAAGAAGAATAGGAAGAAGAAGAAATAATTTGATATAAAAAAAGCAAGAATAAAAAAAACGAGCAGAATTGAAGGAAGGTGGAAAAGAGAAAGTAGAAAAGGAGGAGGAAGTGAAGCAGATAAGAAGAAGAAAAAGAAGAAGAAGAGGAAGTAAGAAGAGGAAGAAGAGGAAGAAGAAGAAATAATTTGATATAAAAAAAGCAAGAATAAAAAAAACGAGCAGAATTGAAGGAAAGTGGAAAAGAGAAAGTAAAAAAGGAGGAGGAAGTGAAGCAGATAAGAAGAAGAAAAAGAGGAAGAGGAAGAAGAAGAAATAATAATTTGATATAAAAAAAGCAAGAATAAAAAAACAAGTAGAATTGAAGGAAAGTGCAAAAGAGAAAGTAGAAAAGGAGGAGGAAGTGAAGCAGATAAGAAAAAGAAGAAGAAGAAGAGGAAGAAGAAGAGGAAGAGGAAGAGGAAGAAGAAGAAATAATTTGATATAAAAAAGCAAGAATAAAAAAAATGAGCAGAATTGAAGGAAAGTGGATGAGTGAAATAAAAAAAAAACAACAGGAAGACAGGGAAGTAGACACGAAGAAGAAAGATAAAATGAAAACCAGCAGACTTGAAAGGAGAGAAAAATCGTGTAAAAGCAGATAATAAATAAGTAGATGAATAAGAAATGAAGAAAAAGTCTTGGAAGAAGATTAGAAAAAATAAAAAAGTGGGAAAAGAAACAAAAGTATCATAAGTAAGATGAGAGAAAGTTTAATTAAACCAGGAATAACGACAGACAACTACAAAACGACAATCGAAACAGATAAGACAGAAAAAAAAAAGAAAAGAAGATAGAATCATTTTTTGAAAACAATGTTAAAGCGTAGAAAGGTAAAGAAGTTTGTATTAATAAACGTTGAATGAAGAAAATGTAGTTAATCAAAATTATAATGTGACGAATGGTGCGATAGAAAAAAAAATCACGCAGAGCTTCGCGAAGAAATAAAAGAAAAAGACGATTCCAAATGAATTCAGGAAGAAAAAAAAAAGGACTGGCAAATATCCGATGAAACAAACAGATAAATGACAAATTTCTAAAATGATAATAATAAAAATGAATTCAATTTCAATTTCTGTTTAAGTCTTCTTCAAAATGTCGATGAGTGATTTTTAGGTTTTCTTGGAGTCGGTATTCGACATCCCCACACGAAAGACGCCATTTCGTATTGTTTTTCTCAATTCACACAGGACACCGCGGAGGCCTCGCTAAGGTTTCACCAGAGCTTCGGACAATATTCAATTATAATTAAAAAAAAAAAAAAGAAAAAAAGAAAAAAAAGAAAACTTCAAAAAGCTACATTAGTTTATAATTAGCTAAATTTATCAAAGCATCCGACAGACTTTGTAGAAGTTTTCATTGCTAAACAAATGAACGTGTCGATTTTACACATTCACTTTTAAAATAATCCTTTTTTTTCTTCAAAATGCGAAAACACTGTTTAGCGCGTTTCTATTTCCGTATCTTCCTTTGAACAAATTGGATTAGCTTAAATGTTAGAGCTATAGACATGAGGTTCAAAAACCGTAATGAAATTTTTAAATGACACGGAGGTATTCTTACTGAGAGGATCGACAACGCAAAAAATGTTTGAATTCAATGACAAGAACTCAAGTTCAAATAAAACAGACCCTGCTTGAATTCTCATAGATGTTTTACAAATAACCAGTAAAGATAAAGATTATAATAGTATTATATAATTATATTAGATAATATCACTCATTTTGAAAACGCAATGAACTAAACAGGCGATATCTCAAAAGCCACAGAGACAATTTGCAATTGACCAAGAGAAAAATAATCTGGTTATTATTAGGTTGGTGCAAAAATAATAACGTAATAATGTCGTTTTTTGACGTTAAAAAATACGTCAAAAAATGACATTATTAAGCTATTATTTTTGCACCAACCTAATACATAACGAAGTCTCAATATACGTTAAATTAATATCTTGAACAGAAACCAATTATTTCGAGTCAAAAAATAATTTCCGTGTTTTATTAACATCATTCTTTAGAAAATAAAGCACACTTATATTTTATACACGAATATATTGACCTTTATTTATAATGTTGCCACTTATCATAAGTTGGATAAAATATTCCATATTTTGAGAGCGGAGCCTTTTCGGCGAACACTTGAATCTGCTTGTTATGAGAGAAAGATTTTCTCCTCGAAATATTTTGCGTTGTCATGGAAGAAAACATCTTTACTGATGACAAGTTCAGGAAGCGTTTCAACAAAACCCTTATTGACATATAGCAACCGCTGGACTTATAAATGTGCGTTTAGCGTTTCATTACATTTCAAGAATTTTAAATGAATAATAGCCAAGTGATCATTATCACATAATGGTGACATAATTATCTTTCTTCGATGTAATCCAGCTTCAGATCGTCATTTATAAAGATTTATAATTGACAATGCACTGCCCCATTACGTTTAATATTATCATATATAACATATCACCTCACTCACACAATCACTCACTCTGTCCAGATCTACCCCTCTAGGCGGATCATGCTGACTTAACGAAGAGGGCATCGGGGCAGAGTGGAATCCAGATGAGGCTATGCCGAAGAGCAGAATTACGTCTAGGGAGATAGACAAGCCCAGCCCCGTGTAAACGGGGTCTACGGGAAATTTTTTCGCAAGCCGGATTAAAAAAAACAACAAAAAAACAAAAAAAAAAAAACACGTAAAAACAGGCATGTGCCACATCCTACCTTGTGAAAAAGCTAAGGTATATATATATATATATATATATATATATATATATATATATATATATATAAATTAATTGATTAAAAATATGTTTTTTTTTGCTACACAGTTCTAACCATGTTTCAAAAATGGAAGCTAAAAGCTCCGAATTTAATTTTGTAATTAAGTTAAAGACAGTAGTTCCATTTCATCCGCAAGCGAATGTATGTATATATATATATATATATATAAATATATATTGTGTATTTAGGTACCAATACAGGACACATTGCAAAGAAAGACTTCAAATTCTGGAGGCTGTTGTAATAAAAGAGAAAAGACCACACTTAAATCTCTATCTATAAAAGGTAGGGTGTGTGTGTGTGTGTGTGTGTGTGTGTGTGTGTGTGTGTGTGTAACGAATGCACGGCTGCAATTTTGGACGGATTTGCACTAAAATTTACATGCACATGCTCCAAGTTAGCGTCAAGGCCAAGACCGACTTTGCATTTCTCAACTCCCATCGATAGTGGAAATAATCGATTTTTCATGCTTCTACGGCAGTTTTCATGTAGTTTGCGGCCATTTTCTACTGGCCAGAGTGAGAGCCTATAGCTGGCTGCCACGAATAGGCAGGAAGATTCAATTAGCCAACGTGAGAGACAACAGCTGACTGACACGAATGGTAACTAGCATGCTAGCATGAAAAAAAAATCGCTAGCTGCATTCGTCACAAGTGGGAAAAATTTAACTCTGCATGGCACTTTACTCCAATTGGCTCATTTGCTTGCTTAAACTCAACGTTGATTCTGATTCCGCAGAACTGGGTGGGTGTGAAAAAGTATTTGTTGTTAACATTGTTTTTTCATTCGGTTTTTCCAGTTACGAGTCCTTTTTTAAAGCTGATCGTTTTGTGTTCATTTTGTTTAGTTCTTTTTTCGTAACAGATTTAATGTTTAGTATAGAGCTTAGGAAAAATTCGCAGTGTGAGATAGGCAAGAAGTAAGAAGAAGCAACATCAGCACGGTAAAGGGCACTCCTTTAAAGGCAAGGAAGTGCAAAAATATTTTAAGTCAAGTGATAGCGATTGCTATATGAGTCGTACGATTTTTGAATCAAGCACGGGCAACGCCAGGCCATGGTGCTAGTAAGGAATAGTTCTCCATAGCGGACCATATATTGGACGGTGATTTAAAAAAATCCTGATTGACCGTTTAAATGACGTGATCTTGATTGAAATGGTTTAGTCAAGCGTAAGAACACCAGAAGAAAACAAAATCAGTTGCATAAAGATACCCAAAACAATATCCTTGAAAAGTAATGTAGCAACATTGGAAATTATTCGTAAAAAATAAAGAGGAACTAATTCGGAAACTTAAAAACTTAATAAAAAGATTGATAGACAGAACTTATGATAGACTTACGTAAATTCTGGACAGAAAAAAAATGTCTATTACGACACAGTAAACCAATATACTGGGTAGAAACAATGCAGTTATTAATAGAAAGAGTTGTAATTAATCCAGGAAGATTTATTAACGCTTCATAGTCAACCTATTGACTTCCCAGCCCATCCACATTAATGGAATGAAACATTGAAGTTATTAATAAAATGAGATGGATTTAATTCAACAATATATAATAGCTGTAGTACCACTCCTTCATAGTCAGCCTATGAACTTTTTCAGCCCACCATCTTATATCAGTATCAGCCTCGTTTTCGCTAAGCAAGTCACCAAGTTTCAACAGTAATAATATCTTCATTATTCATTCATTATCGCCATTGTTAAAATCTGGAGTAATCAGGAACAGATAAATTTCTATTTATAAAGAAAATCTTTTCAAACCCAGTAAAATATAAGTCGGTGCATTGGACCAAAATATCTGATAACTCATTGGTCACCCATTGGCTGTTGTAATTCGTATCTAGAAACTACGGAAATCGATTTCAAGCAAGGTCCGCAGACGTCGCCTCGGTTAACAAAAAAATAAAAAATAAAAAAAAAAACATTGCCTCTTACTGGATAATTACGCTTGATAAAATCCGATTTTAATCTAGGGACTGGTTCCGTATTTTTTTTTTTATCAGCCTGGCACATGGCTGTAAATATGTAGCTCCGATCAAAGTGCGAATTTAGTATCACAGCGGGCATCGGTCTGTTATGTGCGCTGAGTAATAATCGCTCTACGCTAATGTTCTTTTGTATATACCGTGTCTCTTCAGGATGTGGGCGATCATGGTTCTCCACATTTTCCTGTACTGTGTAGCCTTAGTAGATTTTGCCAACTATATACACAAACTCCTTAGCTTTATTGGGCGGTGTTTTTATTTCTCTAGCTAATCTTTAATATGACCTGCGAGTATGAGTGAGTGTGAGTGAGTAAGTGAGTGTGAGTAATTGAGTGTGAGCGTGAGTTGTGAGCGTGAGCAATTGAGTGTGAGTGTGAGAAGGTATTGAATAAGAGTGAGTGTTAGTAATTGGGTGTTAGTGAATATGAGTGTGAGTAATTGAGTGCGAGTGTGAATGAGTAATTGAGTGTGAGTGTGAAATTGAGTGTGAGTGAGTAACTGAGTATGAGTGAGTGTGAGTGAGTAATTGAGTATGAATGAGTGTGAGCGTGAGTAACTGAGTGTGAGTGTGAGTGAGTAATTGCGTGTGAGAGAGTGTGAGTGAGTAATTGAGTGTGAGTTAGTGTGAGTGTGAGAGCAATTTATTCTGAAAGTGTGTCAAATTTACTGTTCTGTCAACCACTTACACAAAATCCTTCTTCTTCTTCTTCTATGTGCCTTGTCCCTTCATGACATTGGCGAACGTGGCTCTCCACATTTTCCTGTCCATTGTAACCCATAGTAAATTGTGTCTTTTCATTATCTCTAATAATACCTGTACTATCATCCATTTACACAAACGCTTTAGCTAGGTAATGCATGATTTTCTTCTGTCTCATTTGCCTTCAGTATATCCCGTGAGTATCAAATTTTCCAAGCACTCCTTCCTCGTTAAGTGCCATAGAAATTTCAACTGTCCCTTTCCGAGGTCAACTAGAATTCCCCTTTTTGTTTTTATTTTATTTAAAACTTCGTTGCTCACATGCCGAGTCTATAATATTCTCATCATCCTTCTGTAGAGCCACAGTTCTGTTGCCTTGAGTCTCTCCTTCATCTGTCATATGATTTTCCAGAATTCGCTGCCATGCACCTTTGGCTATTTCAATGTACGTTCGGATTTCGGTGTCACTAATTTGCAATTTGCATGTTAACTGGCTCCTTTTCCTGAAAACTATGCATTAGGTTTTGGCATTGATTTCACTCGTTATTGGCGCCCGCAGATCAAAATGTACCAGAAAATGTCAAACACGAGATATCTCGTAATCTGCACTCGTCGTTGTCACGAGATAACTCGTGTGTAAGCATAAATCTACCTCTATCCATCGATACGGTTATCAGTGAACCAATCTATGCTATTTTACTTCAAGCATGGCGATAAAGCCGCTCCGACAGAAACACGGGCAGCGTTTACTCAGCATAATGCTCTTTGGCAATATTTTTTCCCTAAAATATGTCAGTCGATGTTGTCTATAAAAATATTTTTTTTTTTATAAAGTCTGAAAAACCGTTGTACGAGTACAGATGGTAATCATCTCCCTTTGGTTGAGATACAGTCAAGAGAATTATGTGATAGTAGCTTAGTGACAGCAATTCATAAAGTTACATAAGTGGCTAGTCTGTCAGTCAGCTTCCAGAGGTCAATCCGATTAGTCATTATGTTGGGAAAAGCCGATGACACGCCTTTTCCTATTTGAGATTAATATATACCCGTTAGAGACATAGCGGAGACATATAGCCCGCTCGAATCTGGAATCTTAAATATAGACAGAGACAGAGGAATTTTGTCGCCTAGTATATGCGCTCACTCCTTTAGTCTTCGTATTTTCCCGTGATGTTCTCTGTCTATTATTTCAACCGGAAGGCGGTGATCTCCCTTTTCAATTCATATATGGCCTGATTTTTCTATTTCCTTTAGTGTTAAGACATATGGTGTTCGTGTAGAGGAGGATAATTTTAGGTAGTGCAAATAATAACAATACCTCATCTGAGAAATGTACACAGACTTTCTTCTGCCAAGTAAACTAACTGGTTACGTTCAAAGCCTCGACAAGCAAACTAATAGAGACGCATCATCACCGAGAATACCTTGGACTTCCCATACTACGATGAAAGGGTGTTTTGTTGGGTCGGCCGAAGCCTTGACTTGAAAATTGGAAGATCAACCCATAATTTAAGAAGTCAGATTCATTGATAAAGATACTGAAAAGAAAAAATGCTTACCTTTTATCATCCTCATCTTTCGACCTCCCCATGGTTGGTCGAGACTACATTGAAAAATCCCATTCCACACTGTTCGATCCTGTGTTGCTGTCCCCAGATTCATAATGTCCAATCCTGAACTATAGTTTCTGGAAAGTCAATTTTCGTGAGAAGATATTTTCCAGAAGGATGCCATACGAGTTCGCTCGGTGGCAGAGGCCTTGCAAAGTCATATCTCTTACTTTCTCTCTCATTTATTGCTTTATATCTCTTTCTTTCTTTTTTTTCTTTCTCTCTTTTATTCCTTCATATCTCTTCGTCATCATCATCGTCATCATCATCAGCATCCTTCGATCGCCCTTTTGTTGGTCGCAATTCCATTGACATTCCATTTCCACACTGTTAGGTCCTGCATTGTTGACCCCAAATCCCCAATTTCCATCACTGAGACCCGAGCTGTGATGTCTGGGAAGGTCAATTTTCGTGAGAAGACATTTTCCAGAAGGATGCAATACGAGTAGGGAAGGGTGATAGGATTTCCCTGTCGGCTCAGTGGCAGTGGACGCCAAACTCATATCTTACTTTCTCTCTTTCTCTCTCATTTATCGCTTTAAATCTCTTTCTTTCTCTCTTTCTCTTATTGCTTCATATCTCTTTATCCTCCTCCTCATCATCACCATTCTTCAACATACTTATGGTTGGTCACAATTCCACTGACATTCACTTCCCACACTATTCGGTCCTGCATTGCTGTTTCAAAATCCCCAATGTCCAACTCTGAGTCCCAATGCTATGGTGTCTGGGAAGGTCAATTTTCTTGAGAAGTTTCTATATGTTTGTATTACTGTTTCTGTTAATATATTTGTTTAACGCAATTCCTCTATTTGTGTTTTTATTTCTGGACCTAACAAGGCCATAACATATCCTCAATCCATAGAATCTTAGGATGTTCAAGTCTACGATTAACCCTTATCATCTTCGCATATCCCGATAAGCTCTGCCTCTTAATCTGTAACACCGAGGTGCTTTATGGTCTTGTAGAGAGTGGGCATTATTGTGAAAAAAAAAAGAAAAAGAAAATCATCCCTGTATATTCGAAACTATCATTTTATTATAAAATACTTAATAATAGGTGTTGTGGATTCCGTGACTGGAATCCTGCACAAATAAATAAACAACGTCAGAAATTGAGATAGAAAAATAAGTGTATTAAACATAAGAATACAGACTTGAAGTGAAGATTAGTAGTCCAGAAATGCGGGTTAGTAGTAAGTATATATATAAGTCTCTGTAAGTAAAGATGTAATCACTCTCTCTCTCTCTCTCTCTGGACTCTTGTATAAGTCTCTGAGGACACCCTGTGTCTGTCTCCGTATCTCTCAACCTATCTCAACGTATCTCCACGTATCTCGGTATTTAATGTCCCATCCACGAGGAATATATGTGGCACAAGGCCGAGTTTAAAGTGGGTTTCTTCGAGACCGTAGGCTCCGACAAAAATATAACCATTGAAACCGCCTAGACAAAACAGAGAGTTCGACAGACGTTAAGACTTTATCTAGACGTGTCTCAGTATTTATCAATCCACCCACGAGGACCGAATGTGCCACAAGGCCGGTTTAAAGCCGTCGCAAACAGTGAAAGACTGTATCGAGACGTATCTCAACAGCAGGTATTATCTCTATCAGTATAAGTATACATTGGACGAATTCATCTTATGTAAAAAAGGGGATAGCCCCACAATAGTAGGTATGTTAGCATCGTTCTAATACGTACCCTTTTACTCTAATGAATTATTACTTCTCTGAATAGAATTCGGTCCTCATTCGATCCTACAATAATCGTAGCCTTCCGGGACCCTCATAGTGTTATAGTGATCTGTAAGCTTCACTTGTAGATAATTAGCACCTCTTTTGAGTCTCACTACGTGGTCTTATGCCTGAACTAGAATATACTTTCTATTTGTTGATGCGTTTTTACGGTTTATCAAGCTTTAGCTGGTTATTTAAAGCCAGCAAACATTTTCAGATTGTAAGATTTGGGGGGGCGATAACACTGATGTTTACTGATACAAACGCTACTATTTAACCCATATCTGGGGAGAAACAGATTAATTCTGTACCTTTTCTCAAAGGTATTTGCGTGTAATTGGCTATAACGAAGCCTGTGAATTTGAACTCAGAGACCCGATTTCTAATCCCCAGTCGTTATCGATTTCACTACCCGCGCTTCCAAGGTTATAGCACCTGATATTCCCAAGCGGTCACCCATCCAGGTACTGACCAAATTCTACGTTGCTTAACTTCAGTGATCGTATGAGAGCCGATGTAACAACATAATAATGCCTAAGCCAAAACCTCCACACACCCAAGCTTACAGCAGAAGATATTCCCAAGTGGGAACCTATCCAGGTACTGACCAGGTTAGACGTTGCTTAACTTGAGTGATCGTATGAGTGCCAACGTTTCAACGAACTGTGTCTATAAGCCATAACACTAGCACATCCAGAACTTCGTATTTCCAAGTGGGCACCCATTTAGGTACTAACCAGTTTCGATGTTACTTATCTTCGGTGATCGTACGAAAGCCGGCGTTTCAACATGATTTCGCCGTAAGCCAAAACACGCGTAAGTCCAAACTTACAACGCTTGGTATTTCCAAGCAGGCACCCATTTAGGTAATCACCAGACACGACGTCGCTTGACTTTGGTGATTGTAATCAAGCCGGTGTCTCAACGTGATAAGTCCTCAAACCAAAAGACGTGTACATCCTTACGCATTTAAAGTACGTGATATTCACAGACGGTCACCCATCTTGTTATTGAACACTGAACTGTCGGCCCGTGTTCAACTCCCAGTCGCGGCGCGAAACTGTAATGTTTCTACCACCGGTGTTTTGGGGTTGACTCTTAGTCGCTGCCACCAGCCTGTGTCCAGGTCGATCGGTGGTCGTCGCTATCCAACGGAATGCTTTGGACAGGGTACCAATATGTGACACTGGCCCGTCCAAGGTCGAAGCCTGGTCATCACTACCCGGCAGAATCCTTTGGTCCGGGTACCAAGTGGGATGCTCGGTCGATGCTAACGGCTTCACACCAGCTGAAACCGGTTCGATACTACCTCCGTCGTTCCTAGCTCACTTCCAACTTCTGGCTACCTAAGTAACTGCTTCGATCTCAAGTCTAACCTACCCACGTTGTGATCTGTATCTTAGGTCGGGCCGTAGTGTAAGATGAGTCTAGACTGGAGGTAATATCACACAAGCGTAAACAAAAAAAGAAGCAAATAAAAACCCAAGAGGTTCAATATGTTAAAAAATAACAAATTAACTTCATCGGTCTGTTATATACAGGAGTGTGTTTTTCTCCTAACCCGTTTTTTATAGAGTCTGACACTTTTATGCTTCTTAAGCAAGTTTTGGTATCTTAAGTTTGTAGGGGCTGGCTTGGCTTCGTTCGTCAGGATAACTTGCTATTAGTATGATAGGCGAAGTCGGATGTCGTGGAATCTCTCGGTCAGCTTCTACGAGGCAACACTCTGGTTCCTGCTACTCGAACTACTCATTCAAGCTCTGACTGTAACTAAGTGCACTCTCGAACGGCCCGAGGACGTTCGTTTATATGGGTACCGACGAAAAACCGGTGCGGGGTTAGACGCAGACTGGGGTTTTCAGAAAATCTCAATTTCTGACAAGAAATCTTTTTGCTTTCAGGCCAGAAAAATTGATTCCTTCTTATTTTTGGAAAATTAATCCTTTTCAATTTTGGGGGATCTCTTCGTCCGTGAGGAGAGGTCGGAGGAGAGCTATTCTCTTAAACTCCCCCTCTTTCATATTGATACCTCGCACCAATCCCCTTCAGTGGACGTTAATAACTTCCCCGTCCTACTCATCAAATTACCTCCGCCGATCCCCATTGCTACCACTCGACCAATGGCATTCGGGCCGTAAGTTTGTGGCTAAGCTGGCCTCCTGAGAATTATAACCTTGAAGTTTTGTTTATAAAAATCTTTTTTCCCCATCGGCCAAAATTTTTACGAATCCCACATTGCCACTTAAAATCTCTTAGATTTTTTGGTCACTCAGAGTTTTTTTAACCAGCACCCGTTACAAATTCCATCAATCACTTGTCAAAGTCTGCCATCTGGTCCATTAATGAAGTTAGCTTTTACCGGAACAGTTGGCTTTTTGAGAAATTAAATTTCTTATCTCCCAAATCACAATTCTTCCACGATATCGTTTCTGATGCCCAAAATTTTATAATCACCATATTGCTACTCAACGTGTTGGCGCCTGAAGACGACACTTTGGAAAAGTAAATAATAACAATTCTCTCCACCCCGTATCGGAATAAATATTTTCTCATTGTAAATTTTTTACAAATCACACATTGCCATATGGCCCTGCTTTACCGGCCCTCAAGAAAAACGATATGTTTGGAAGACAGAATTGATTCTCTTTACACCGTATCGGCAATTCATCTCATGCCGAAACTTTTATGATCGCCATATGACCTGCCCGATATCTCAACGCTTTGCTTTTTCTGAATCTCGTGTACTTTCGGCAAGCTACATTAATCAATTATCAAAAAGCTGGCTTTTCCGCGAGTCTACTGTCTATCCCAATTTACGGGCCTTTGTGAAAGTGACTCGATTTTATTCTTAAGTAAAAACAAAAAAAATCGGATTTTTTTCTTTTCTGTTCTCAGTATTTTCTTCTTTTAATTTCTGTGGTTAATTAGCTAGCCAATTACCATAGCTAAATAGTGTCACACAAATTCAACTTCGGGGAGCAATTTCGATGCTGCAGGCACATTTTTTATCAAGTTTGGAACAAGTGATTTTACAATTTCTCTTATTCCTAAACAGTGACCCATCCCAGTACTGGATAGTTTTAATGGTGCTTAACTATGGTAATCTGCTGTGAATTTCTTTTTAACGTGAGTTAAAAGCAACCAGAAGGGATTTTTAGTAATCTTCACCGTTCGTACCTACAGAAAAAATACAGTTATTTTTGTTTTGTTTTGTTTTTTAAGGACGGTTTTACTCTGACACTGCAATTATTTTTACCTACCTTCACTCACTGCTAATTTTTAGTATAAAATAATGAAAATAAGAATTGTAATAAACAAAAAAAAAACATTTAAATAATTTCACTATGGGCCAGCCAATGAGACACAAGAGGTTACTGAGGTGAAAAAATACAAAAAACAAAAAAACTTATTCTAGAGGAAAAAAGAATAAAAGAAGAGGAACTAAGAAGACAGTAAATAACGACTGACATTGCATTTAAAGTTTTGAGGATCAAAGTTGTCTGGAAATCAAGAAACTCGAACATAGTTCCATAAGCTAGAAGTGCGAGAGAAGAAACTGTTAGCATAGAACTTACGGTTACATCTAGCCAATTAAAATGTAAAATGAGATCTTCATAATGAAAATGAATTTATTTTTTTTGTTCTTGAGAATTTACAGCATAATTATTAAACGCTATTTATTTATTAGATTATTTATTTACAAGACTAATATTATATTTACAAATTCTAAAAACTAATACAATTACAACTAATGCAATGCACTATTTATCATTTACCAATTTACAAAAAGAAAATATGGAAACGATCTACTCATTAAATTCAAATGTAATGTCAATCGACATCTCCCGTTGCCTTGATCTATCCACTATCCTTCTCCTCATCCTTTCCTCTATCACTCCTATCTGATCTTGCTCCAAATCTTCTGTAACCCCTTGCTTGGGGTGAAAAGCTTATATATATATATATATATATATATATATATATATATATATATATATATATATATATATATATATATATAGTGTATTTAGGTACCAATACAGGACACATTGCAAAGAAAGACTTGAAATTCTGTTGCTTGAGGTTGAAATGCTTATACATATATATATATATACACACACACACACACACACACACACACACACATACATATATATATATATATATATATATATATATATAATTACTAAATGATTAAACATGTGACCCGACTATAATGAAATCCTTATTATTCATAATTCAATAAAGTTTGAATCAGTAGGCAATTAGTCAATCATCCCAATAAACAATAAAAAATAAACAGTGTAAATAAACGATCTAATATATAAATAATATTTATTATTTTTGTTGCCAATTCTAGAGAAAATATATAAATTCACTTTCATTTTTTTTATTTTTATTTTTTTTTTTCAATTCTATGCATTGATTTTTTAAAACAATAAACATTGCCCAGGACTGAAGGTATTTAAAATAACAGTGGTATAAGGGAAAATTCATCCTTTAGAAAACAAAAGACTAACAGATTTCCTTCTCTCTTTACCTTAATTTACAAAATAGTGATCTCTTCTCTTCTTTTTGTATGATGATATGTTCACCTTGTCTTTTTTCTTTGTTTTTTTTAATTCGTTTCTTACGCCGACAGCTTGTTGCCTATGAGAGTAATTTCGCAAATACTGTTTTCATCAAGGCCAAATCATTTTGCGTGCGAGACAACTTTGCTTAGTTTAAAAAAGAAACAAAAAACAAAAAAAAAAAAAATTCAGTTTTTTATAGCAAACACGAAATAATTATATCCAGGCATAGAATCGATATTACCTAAAAATGGCGTCCCCTTTTTGTTTTAATACAGAAATCGATTAATTTTTACGAAACTGACTTTTTTTTTTTAACTGGCAAGCCCGCCAACAACTGAAACACCCACACTGTTGCAAAGCTATGCAGTAGATTTTGGAGACGATTTCCTATGAAATCAGTTTGGAATAAATATGGTTGATGTAAAAAAGTGCATGACATTAAGATCCGACAAAATTATATGCTCTAAAATTTATCTTCTTTTAAAATCCAATCCAAAATATGACAGGGAAAGAACATCCCTGGAAAAATTTAAAAAATGTAATTATCATAAAGCGGTAAATAAAAAAGGAGCACTATATATATATATATATATATATATATATATATATATATATATATATATAGTTTTTTAAGTGTGCTATATTTATGGTGCTCAATATCAGTGACAGAGCCTATGTAAATATAAAAGTGAACGTTGAAATCAACACTCAGAGGCGACAGGCTGTTTCATGATTTTTGGTTACAACATGAAACAGCCTGTCGCCTCCTAGTGTTGGCATCAATGTTCACTTTTATACATACTTACATATATATATATATATATATATATATATATATATATATATATATAGGTATGAATCCTCTTATTCTCCCTCCAGCTATGGGTAAAATAGCAGGACAGACTGGGTTCTATAGCCTTGGATGGCAACTGGTCTAGGAGAAGGACAACTCTGAATTCAAAACCTGCGGAGGGTCGTTTGGGAACCTTGTGGCATTCGGTGCATATATATATATATATATATTAGGTTGGTGCAAAAATAATGACGTAATAATGTCGTTTTTTAACGTCAAAAACGACATTATTACGTCATTATTTTTGCACCAACCTAATATATATATATAACTATTAACCTAAAGTGCCAGGAAAACCTACCTAGGTTTCACCTACGCGGATTGTCAGGGGGCCGGCGTACCCTGACGATCCGTGTAGGTGAAACCTAGGTAGGTTTGTCTGGTTCTTTAGCTTCATAGTTAGATTTGGTCTACTTAGCGTATTGAGCACTTTGCTTAGTTATTTTTAGTTTACTTGTATCGGTGTTTTTTTTTTTTTTTTTGACTCTAGTCGATTTTTATCGTCTGAATTATATGTTGTTTCTTGTTTTATTCCTTAATTTTTTGTGGGGGTAATGGTTTGCGCATTTACTAGCCAAAAGACCTGAGGGTTTTTTTTACGGACGAGTATACTTACTTACTAATATTATTATTATTATTATTATTATTATATATATATATATATATATATATATATATATATATATATATATATATATATATATATATATTGGTTAGAAATTCCTATTTTATACAAGTATCATTAAGTATAATTAATCTGTTGCAGACCTGGACGTATTGACGTACAAATGCAAATTATTAAATTACTCTTTACGAATTTTAGCTGACTTTATCTTTACACCGACACTATTACTGGTTCTACCTATATAGCCAGCATCATACTGCCATGTAAAACTAAATAACTGAAATAATTCCGTTCTAGTATCACGTTTTCGTATTCTTCTTGAATGTGCAGCGTTCCTTTAGAACATGGTAGGTAATGGCTCACCACAAATTCCTATCCTTCCTTTTCCTTTAGCAATAGTTCGCCGTTTGTTAAAGCTTCGACTGCGCCATCCTTACACACAAGCTCCGCGGGTGGGTGTCTCGTTGCTTTTCCCTATCTCTCTTTTAATAGAGAGTTAAGTTTATAAATCTCTTGTTCCATATTAATTTTCCCTATCTCTTTCTGATTCTGAGTTTAAGTGTTAAGACTTGATTCTTGCTTCCTCACTCCATCCCTCTGTAAAACCGGATTCCTGTTGCCTCCATTTTCTCCTCATCCGTGTGGCGACTGTCTAGCATTCACTACCATTTAAGGGGATGGATAGTATAACCACCCAGCACTCTTATTGGTTATTCTTAACGTGTCTGTTTTCATTGCAATAATAAAATATTGTACCCTTAGAAATATCTATGTATGTGATCGAAAATTTACACACGCGCTAATATATATAAGTAAATGAATATTGGGGAATATATTTTCAATATAAACAGACAGTTGCTATGTAGTGTACGCCGCCATATTGTCTATGAACACGCGAGATTATTTCGTCGCTATCAGGGCGAATGCTATTACTGATAATGCTGCTGGATTGTATTAATATATTTTTGATTTCAACTTCCTGTCCCACGATATATGGAAACGTTCGACCATTAATTATTATTAAGAGAAAATAAATTATTTTTTTCTGGGGAAGTTTAAGAGGGAGGTCAGAAAAGTTCAAAGGTTGACGATGAA
The DNA here is from genome assembly GCA_963932145.1 of Acanthosepion lycidas. Classification (NCBI taxonomy): domain Eukaryota; kingdom Metazoa; phylum Mollusca; class Cephalopoda; order Sepiida; family Sepiidae; genus Acanthosepion; species Acanthosepion lycidas. The sequence goes on from OZ010612.1 coordinate 62,378,219, forward strand.
AGAATAACACTAGAGCTGTGAAATTTTCTAAGCATTAATTTGAACTCTTCTTATTAATAACTGCAATGATTCTTTCCAGGTGAACTGAAAAATTACTGTTCATAGAATACTTCAAATGTAAATAGTAGCGACTTCTCTTGAAAATGTCCAGAATTTGGCAACGTGATGTTCCAAATGCTTGCCGAAAAATGCTTTAATCAACAGGTAGATTCCTGCTGACATCTTTGATACGTAAGGTGACGCTCCAGCTATATCAACATTACGAACGTTGGCATCTGAATTTAGGAACGGTAAGAAGAGTCTTGAAGATTATCCAGGGTCTGAGCGTTCTGCAACTGTCACCCCCCGAGAATACCATTAATCGTGTTCACCCATCGTGCTCAATGACAGGTAACTGACTATAAATCAAATAGCCAATGTTAACATATCACGCGAGAAAGTTGAGAATATTCTACATATGATGAAGGTTTCTGCTCAGTTGGTGCTATGTCTTCGGACATCTGATCGAAAGCGCGCCAGGTTTATCACATCGCTGTAAAGTCTAACAGTGTTTCAGGGATATCCATTGGATGTTTCTTAACCCAAGATGATTGTTGGTATTCATCACTTTAAAGAGATAAGGAAACAATCCATGATGTGAAACCCCTCATCTCAACTGCTCCAAAGAAGACGAAGCTCGTTTGATCTGCAGGTAGAAATGATTGCCTAAATTTTCTGGGATGCAAAAAGTATTGTATTAATTGACTATATTCAAAGGGCCACCATCATTAATGGAGAGTGGTATGCCAACTTGCTGTGTCAATTACGAAAGCCTTTCAAGACCAAAGTTCTGAAAAACTGAAGAAAGAGACCTTGTTTCATGGGGACAATACTCCAACACACAAGTCCTTGGTTTCAATGACTGTTGTGCGTGATGGTGGCTTTGAACTGGTTGATCATCCGATATAATCTCCTATCATCTGTTTCCCAACATGAAAAAATAAATTGGATAGTCACCAGTGTCACACTGATGATAACGACATCTGATGTTGATGACCAATAGGATGAACTGTTTTAGTCATTAACAAGATCCAAGCAAGGCAATATGTATTTGAACCATTTGGAGGACTATCCTTAAAAATTAATCCGATAGTATCTTTGTCAGCCTATGAAATTTTCTGAGGATTACCTTTGGGATTTTAAGTGTTTAATATTCTTTAATTAATAAAAATATAGACATTTTTTATGTTTATACATTCTTTTTATAGATACAAATATTTAAGTAAATGCTGTTTATAATAAGCAGTATTAAACAGCATTTACCGGCATAATTGTCCGAGAAGTTTTCACAGAATATATTCGTCCTCAGACAGGATTCGAACCAGTATCCTATACGGAACCGTCATTTAGCTTGACGTGCCTTTATCGATTTGGTCACAGAGGAGCGTTCCGTTAGCAAGGTCGAATTTACTGTATTTAAAATTCAATCTTCTAAGAATCTCTCACGTGCATTCATATCTGCTCATGGCGTATCAAATATAAAGAAATGAGGTCACACATTATGAAATGGACAAAGTCCGACAATTATTTTAAGACATTTTTATGTTTTAACATTCTTTTTATAGATACAAATATTTAAGTAAATGCTCTGTTTGTAATAAACAGTATTAAACAACATTTACCAGCCTGAATGTCCGAGAAATTTTCACAGAAAATATTCGTCCACCGATATGAGCAGATATGTAAATATAAATATAAAAGTGAACATTGAAGTCAACAGTCAGAGGCAACAGGCTGTTTCAGGCTAGACGCAATCGTCAGGCCGCTTGCGTCTAACATGAAGCAGCCTGTTGCCTTTTACATAATATGATATATAAAGTGTTAACCTCAATGTTCACTTATATATATATATATATATATATATATATATATATATATATATATATATATATATGAAAATGACCATTGAAGTAAACAATTTATATATATTGTAATGTTAAATTTATTTATTTATGGATGCCTTTATCTTCAAGAATGTTATTAGTATGGTGAACGTCTGCTTTGGCAACTTTGGTCAATTTGTCTAGCGGGGTTCCGGCAAAATCACTTTTAATTTATTTTCTAAGGGCCAGTGGTGTAGTTGGTTTTCTTCGATACAAAACATCTTTTAGGTCTTGGTATTACAGCCAAGACGATGTATGTATGTATGTATGTATGTATGTATGTATGTGTATATATATATATATTGGGTCTTGTCACTGGACCTAACCAACGCCTTTATCATTGAGGACACATGACACAGTGGATAAAGGCGTTGGTTAGATCCAGTGACAGGACCCAAAGAGTGTGAGTTCAATACCCGGTACAGGCAGTGGAGAACTTTCAGAGGGAAATTAGCAGGAGATAACTGATAACTGACATCCATCAAACATGGCACGTGGAACTAGAACAGTCTACCCCAGTGAGCGAAATAAATGGTTCAGTTCGAAATTCCAACCACCTGAAGAAGAACGGAGCGTACAACGGCCGAAACGTTGTGATATATATGGCGACAATGATGAGGAAAATAGTCCGAATAATGTAAATAATATATATATATATATATATATATATATATATATATATATATATATATATATATATATATATATATATATATATGAAGAAAAATATACGGGAAAAAACAAACAAAAATCCTTGTATGCAATAATGCTGTTTTAATGTTAATATGTCGACGTCGTTTTTTTCCCGTATATTTTTCTTCATATCGGATTCTATATCCATATATTTGCTTACATATATATATATATATATATACATACATTGATATATATATATATATATATATATCTATATATATATATATATATATATATATATATATATATATATATATATATATATATATATATTGTGTGTATGTATGTGTGTGTAGTATATGTATTACAGGCCGGTAAATGTAATTAATTTTTGTTTAATTAAGAAACAAGTATTTACTCAAATAAGTGTACCCATAAAACGTATAAACAGAATATATATATATATATATATATATATATATATATATATATATATATATATATATATATATATATATATATATATATATATATATATATATATATATTAGGTTGGTGCAAAAATAATGTCGTTTTCTCATATAGTAACATATGTGAGAAACGACATTACTTTTGCACTAACCTAATATATATATATATATATATATATATATATATATATATATATATAATTTCAGTTGCTTCACATAGCAACTACCTAGACAATATGGCCACGTGTAAATAGTGAATTGATTAGCTACAATAAAAGTCAACTCAAATTAAGCTGAAGGAAACAAATAAATCATCAAGCATAAATAATGTATTACAATCTTTAATCGTCAGGAAAATGTTATTTTTATACGTAATAATGAAATATTAATCAGAATTTCAAAAAGGAAATACTAAATCCCAAATTAATAATAGTCGAGAATATTTAGACAATATAAAATTAAAACTTTCAGATAATATTACAAATAATGTTCACTCTCCAAGTGAGTATTGGCAATAAACAGCAAATATCATTAATACGAATGAAATATCAGTCAAAAGCGTAGAGGAATACCAGATGTAATAAATAATTGTTTAAAATATTCCTACAACTTTCTGTCTGTTACATTATTTACATATTATTGTCCTCATCTTTGTTGTTCTTATCTCGTTTAAGCCGTTGTGAACCCCCCGGCTTTAATCATGTATATATCAATCCGGGTAACCTATAGGGAATTTCGGGCTAGATTGGTCTCGTTCCACTTCTAGGGTAGTTCTTATTTTTACTACTGCCCTGAATTTCAACTGAGTCTAAGTACACACTGCCCAGTTCAGTGATTGAACGCTTGAATCCACTAGGCTATTTTCCTGTGGAAGAATTCTGTTTGGAGAACTAGGAACCATTTATTTCTCATCTTCTGTTTCTGCTGTTGAAGACCTGGTTACCCAGATCAACATGTACTTGACGATGGTCAGGGGAGCAACGGCTGAAACGTTATAATATAACAATAAAGATAAGTCAATGATCTATATCCAAATAATGTACTACTCTATCTGTATAAACTTACAATATAATACTACTACTAATGCTCGTCGAGTGACCTGATTTTTAACAATAAGAGCAGCTAAAATCAATATGGAAAAATACTCGTTAAAATTTAATCATGGCCTAAAATCTTTAATCGTCAAGAATACCGATATTATTAGCTATGATAAATATCGACTTTGCTATTTTTTTGCTTTCCTTATGAACGAAATACTAGAATCCAACAAGATATATATTCTGTCAGCATCACAAGCTTTAAGCGCTCTCTTGGTGTGCAGTTTATGAAGCGTGTTCGCCCCTGTTCTCAGCCTATCCAGTAATTTTCACTATCTTAAATCAAGTTGTGTGTTCTTAATATAACCTGGCAATAAAATAAAAAGTACCAGAATCTTTCTAGGTGAACAGACAATGTATCATAGGACTATTGCTAAATGACATGCCTGTTGGTGAGACCATGTACCGTGGAACTGTTGCGAGTAGAACATTCAAATCAAGTGCACATTATTTATATGAAATTATATATTGCATATAATGTAAAAGCCGTTATATCCGAACGTCCTCATCTCCGAACTTCTCAGTGTAGCCAGGAACTTCTCAGGAATACCAGGATGTTGTAGGCATATGCTGCCTTCTAACTTTTTCTTTTTTTTGAAGATAATTGTTAGTAACTTGAAATTTCTTAACCAATAATGCGTCGCTCTTTTGGTCTTCGTAGGTTGGTGGGAAACATCAGGTCTACGGAGAAACCTGTGTTCTGCGTCTGTGACATGGTTGTGTTCCTGGAATGTCTCACTTTCCGTGTGATCTAACACGGCTCGAGGTTGGTTTTTCTATACCGTGTTGAAGAGTGTTAGAGGCGCCTTCCCTAGCCTTACCATAACTCCTCCCGTTTCTAGGGCTGAGCGCCTTCCTAAGTGCCGGAATCAATCCTGTTTTCTCAATCGATCGGCCTTGAAGATCATACCTCTATCCACTGGCTCGTGTATAGGGAGTTTGTGGAGGGGATCGCGATGGACCCACTTTGTGCACGGCTCGGACTGTCGGCGACCGAGTTGCACTCTTTCTGGTTTTGTGCGCCTCAGCAACCATGATTTTGTACCCACGTGGCCATTTACTCAGAACGCCATATCTCTCAGTGACATAGCTTTCTGAAGAGGTGGATTAGCCCGGTTAACATCGGTGCGACCTTGGTATCTACCATTTTTTCAAGTTCACCCGTTCTGTCGGCGAATTGACGGCTCATATCCGTCCAGAACATCTCGTGTCCATCGACCTCGCATACGCGATAATGTGTGATTCGAATGGTGATTCTTACGTTTCTATCCATCTCAAGAACGCCCTTCTATGCAGCTAACCACAAGCCGGAAGACTTGTTACAGTTGATCTTGGCCGCGTCAACTTCTCGTGCCTATCAAGCGCATAGTGTATCACCTTTATGTCGCTGCAGCACGACACAAAAATGCATACGTCATCGGTGTAGGCAGAGACCCTGACTAGAACACCACCGGTGGGGGTGGGGTGGGAGTTGGGTGGGGGAAATGATTCCGCGTAGAGACAGACTGCATGCCCTGTCCCTTAGCCGGCGATGGTGGTGTTTCAACACCAAAGCAATAATGACAACAGCGAACAAGCCTGTCGGACCGACCTAGACAACGCAAAAGCACCCGACCGCTTTCCGGTCACCTGCACCACAGCACTTGGGGAGCGATTCATGAGGCTGATCCAATTGTAGAAGTCGGGTTCGAATCCGGCGGCCTGCAGTACAGCAGCCAGGTATTGATGATCTACCCTGTCAAATGACTTGGACTGATCCAAATTGATCAGTGCGGCGTCATCATAGTCTTTTACACCCTCTAGGATCGTGCGGATCAGATGCAGGTTGCTTTGAATTGTTCGTCCCTTCACAGCACAAGACTGGTGAGGTCCCACCAAGCTCGCGACAGCTGAGTGCAAACGCTCCGTCAGGATTTGCGCCAAAATCTTTAACTCCGTGTTTAGCAGAGTTATGGGCCTGTAATCATCTAAATCCCGCCCAACAGCGTGATCACACCCTTGGAAATCTGGGCGTGCGTGGACCCCACCGGAACCAGTTGTTGAACATCACCGTCAAAATAGGAACAAAGATTTGCGACAGTCTTAAGTAGATTTTATAGAGTAGACCATCAAGTCTCGAAAAATTGCCACAGCCGACCTGCTTTAATGCCAAGTGATCTTCCCCCGTCTGTGATCTCACCTGCGCAGCTATCCGCTTCAGTCGGCGAAAACCAAGGAAAGTCAACCAAATACCTGCGAAACTCATTGCCACTGAGACCAAGGTCCTTGGTAAGACAGCTCTCAAAATGCCCCCGAAACGCTTTGCACATGTCCTTGGTCGACCCCAGAGTACGCCTCTCCGGGGTAATGATCTCGCAAATGTATCGAGCGGAACCTCGACAGACTCTTCCTTGCCGAAATTCCGCACGCGTGTTCACAGCTTCGTTAGACATCCTGTTTGACCTATGTCTAAATACCTAACCCTGGTAGGGCTTGCTAGCCACACACTGGATGGCCTGCCTAGCTACGGCTATCTCTAGGGAATCAACCCAGCCACCGCCCGTGACAGACTATTCTCAGACTTCACCTTTTTAGCCTTATCTAAAACAAGTCGTTGGATATATTTAGTGGTGAAGGACATAATCCTGTCCTTAAGCCTCTCGAACCACCTATTCCTAATAACGCTCCCCCGACTAATTCCTGCTGCACTAATCTAGTCAGCTGTTGCTGGAAGTCCCATCTGTCTAATAAGGACAGATTGTTCTTTCAGTGTCCAGACATTCTAGGCCTATTACCTAACACCATCATCGCGCAGATATGTCTATGATCCGAATATTCTAAGCGGTGGAACGTGGGGCAATCTAGTAAATCTATGTCGACCGTTCTCGCTAAAATTCTGTTTAGGTGTTGCTGCTGCTGTTTTCGTTGCTCCTTCTGCTGTTTCGGCTGCTACTGCTGCTGCTTGCTAGTGCATTTTTCATGGACATTCTGCTGGAGAAATGGAGTTACCGCCCTCGCTTCTCTTCTCAGCACCTACGTCCAATAGCCAGAATCATTTGGGACTTTCTTTGGTTCTTCCACCCTGGGTTGCTCTGTTGTTGGTTAAGGCTTTGATGCCGGGTTTCTGCCTGAACACAACTTTTCCAGATGAACGACGGCACCTCAAGCCCAGCCTTCCACAACCACAAATATGTTTCGGTCAACACAGGTGATGTTATTGATACATGAGTGAACTTTGGCCGGGTCAATGTCATCATGAATTCGTAATCACTGGTGGCAATGCTCGCCTTGCAATTGATACACACTCCACAGGGCCATATTCTTAGAAGGCACTAAACGGTCGTCATTGATGTACACGGACACCACATGCAAGGTAATTCGGGTCCTTCAGGTGCCCATGTATTCAGTTTGCAGTCTGATAGACTTGGTGGTAAGTATCCTTACGACTAATGCTTTCGAAATCTCTTCTACTCCTAGCAGAATGTACCACATAGCATTTTCCTGCGGGCCAACAATTTGGTCCCAATGTTCACGCCCTTGATTGTCTCTTCCATTATCTTCCTGTTGACAGCAATGGTTTTTCGCGTCTTGACGTCAACCGTCAGCAGGGAGATGGTTCTCGTCTCAACTTCCTCCATTACCAACGGCACTGGCAAAAGTTCTTGAGATGAAGGTGCTATACTCCTCTCTCAGGCCATTGAAGCATTCTGGTCCTTTTTGAATCTTAGCGCCGCTCATGCTGAAGTCGATGATAGTGTAAGCGATGGCTCTTTTACCTGGGGTACCTTCGCATTAGCGGAAGGGTATTCCCCTCAAGAATCGAAGGGATCAAACCGTCTGAAAACACAAAAACACGGCACCAAAAAACAATTAAAAGCATCAAACTCGCTATTTCGACAGCCCAGCGCAATATGCAAACAAAAGTTCCTAGCTAGCGCCCAGTAGGTAGAAAAAAATAAAACAAGCTGTAATTGAATACCGATGCAACATTCAGATTCAAAACTCAAACATCCGCAGTTTGAGAGTGATTCTCCCTCTCTGTTAGTGGGTGAGCTTCTTGATTCTGTGCGCCCTCTCCAATATTTGTGGTGTAAATGGGTTCTATTATAATCTGTTTTTTTTTTCTAGTTTAAATATTTTGTTATATTTTAGTTTCGTGGCTTTATTCTCTCCCCTTCATTTCATATCAACATAATTTTATATTTTTTAAGGAAGAAGAAAAAAACATGGGTAGTGAGTTCAATCTTCACTGGGTGCCCCATGCATTCGGTTTTGTACCACATCTAAGCTATGCTTAGAAACAAGGGTACCTCGGCGTGGTGTAATGGTTAGCAAGATTGTCTCTCTAGAACAATTACAACTTAGTAGTGAGTTCGATCCTGACTGGGTCCCCCATTCTTTCAGCCTTTTGCCACATCTAAGTTATGCTTAGAAAAAAAGGGCAGCTCGACGTGGTGTAATGGTTAGCAAGTTTGTCTCTCTAGAACAGTTAAAAGTGAGTTCGATACCCACTGGGACACCCCTAATTTTGCCCTTGTGTCACATCTAATCGGCACTTGGAAAATCACTATAAAGAATGTTTTTTTTATTAGGTTCCCTGTGGTATATGTAGGATTGAATGAGGACTGATGAGTTTTTGTGGCAAATGAGCAAATTGTAATGGATGAATCGGTCGTTCATTTGATTAGGTAGCTTTAGGATATTTAATGTTGACCAGTCTTATACCATCTCTTCTTCGGCCTTGGGTCACATTTTGTATTTAACAGAAATAAATATACTGTGTATTCTTGTTTTGGGCTCTTTGCCCCGTCATGGGACACACCGGTTATTTAAACCTTCGTCAAGGTACATCTTTAATTCTGTTCCTTATCACGATTTGATAAACAGGCTGGATTGAAGGATTACAACCCGATAAATTAGATGTATCTCTTAACTGGCCCTCTGCAACTAAAAACTTCAATCACTTGTATCGGATCTAAACTTCGTTCCTACGAAAAACTACAGATCATATTGTGAATGATAAACGTACACAAATTTGATATCTTAATTAATAGCATTTGCCAGGACGTTTACGACCATATTGGCGAGAATGCTACTTACGAATCTGCTGTAAATTGCCTAGAAAGAATTATACGTGAAACCCACAAACGAAATTTTCGCCTGACATTTTTCTAGCAACGTGTGGACAAAGAGAAGACGAAGAAACTGTTGAGTATGTTTAGGAGTTCAAACTACTAGCCAATGAATGCAGTTTCAACGCCGTTAATGTTGCTCAAACCCGGTACAACTGGGTTTAAGACACGTTCATTGACGGCTTGTGCGTTAACGACAGCGTGTTTGAGGAAACAAAACCCTTGATTTACAAACATCGGTTAATCAAGCCAGAGCTCTATATCTAGCACAGAAAGAAATCTGAATCGTATTCATATTCGCTCTCAACAATTGTGGTAGACATAGCATCAGAAAACAGAGAGTCATTTTCCGGTAATCCATGAGGCTTAACAAATCCAGAAGGTTATTTTTGTGGTGGCTCAAGTCACAGTTGTAATGCGTGCTCGGCTAGATGGGCTACGTGTCATAAAAGCAGAAAAAAAGATAATTTCGGTTACCTCATCTGCTCAGTCTTATACAGTGGGGACGTCTACGTAATCTATTTCATGAAAACAGGCCACGGTGTACGTATAGATTGGCAAAAACAAAAGACTATTGCACCAATGGACACTGGTAAGTCTGGATCCTTTATTTCGCCCGACTACGCGAAAAGACACCAGATAAAACTAAATCCTACTCTTGGAAATATGTCCATGGCGTCGTTGTCTCTTAAAGCGTCAATGAAAGGCCAGCGTACCGTCAATTCAAATTTATTAGATGAGTGGTATTTGAATGTTAAACTTTGCCTCCTTCCAAATCTTTGTAGTGATGTAATTCTAAGACAAGACTTTATGAGCCAAGATTCTAATATATCTCTTGCATTTGGCGGTCCAAAGAAAAGCCTAGTTCGACTTTTTGTAATCTAATAGAGCTATATCTTCATTATTTTAGAATCTCGATTTTAACTGCAAACTTATCTCTATGAAATCTAGGTCACTTGGAACTGCCCGTAAACAGTTTATTAAAACTGAAATTAATAAAATGCTACAAGATGGAATGACTGAGGAAAGCAAATCTCCTTGGCAAGCTCAAATTTTAATAGTTAATAAAGAATGACATAAAAAAGATATTAGTTGTAGATTACAGTAAAGCTTTTAATAGATTCGCTCAATACAATGATTACTCCTTACCAGGGAAGGACAATCTTGCTTCGGAAATCTTTAAATATAAAATGTATTCTTCTTTGGATCTGAAGAACGCATGTCACCAAGTACACATGAGAGTGGAGTAAAAACCGTACATCACGTTTGAAATTAAAGGCAAATTATTCCAGTTTTCTCGTATTCTATTTGGGTATCTGGCTTCCGACGGATAATGGACAACATTATTACCAGGAATAACTTGCACGCAACATATGTTTATGTAGATAACGTAGTTGTAGCTGGCAAGTTCAAGAGGTGGACACAAATTCTAGTAAATCTACTAAAACACAGGGGGCAACCAGGTGCAGAAGAGTTAGTAACATTAATAATGCACCGTAAGAGAAAAAGTAATCAGCAGGACATAATCCAAAGGACAGACCAAGGCTGGAAAACATGGAACCGGAAGTGAGTTCTACAAACGAGAGATACGAGAAAAGAAACTGTAAACATTGAACTTACGGCTCCATCTAGCCAGTGTAAATTGATGATACTTCGCCGCTACTCGAGAACTGCGCTTAAACTCAAAATGTTTTGCTACCATAGCGAAGAGCAATATTTATTTTATAATTAATACATAAACGCGTCCCAAGGCCAAAATACCACGGAATGTCGATGAAATCCTAATTAGTCTCTATATGTACAGTTCTTGTCTGTGGCGATAGGGGAATAAAACAACAATTTAAAAATCTAAACCAAAGGTGTATTTACAATATGTGAAAAGGCTATTTATAAGAATCTGAGCTAAATTCTGTTGATAATAAAATCACAGAATCCGTAATTGTGACAGCGACATCAATTAACTGGACGAAATTAATGATTAATGGAAATTTTTTGCAGATTAAAGTTGACGGAAAATATGAAGCCGAAAGAGACTTTCACAAGTGATAAGTTTGAGCAAATGAACTATCAGCATAAAATTGCCGGCTACAATGTAGCCAGTACAACTGCAAATTGCTGGACCACCTCGAAGCGGTATAATGGTTAGCAAACTTGTCTCGCTAGAACTATTACGACTGAGTAGTGAGTTCGATCCTCACTGGGTACCCCATACTTTGGCCTTGTGACACATCTGATATACGCTTGGAAAATCACTACAACTGTAAATTGCTGACATCTCGACACCAATCTTGTAGAATGTTTAGATTTATAAAGTCTAGGTACTATAACGACGAGCGATATTTATTTTGTAAACTTATACAAAAGTGGAATCTCTAAAAACTAAATTGCGCTATATTTGCAATTCTTTTTATGGGAAAGAGACGAATAAATAAACAATTAAAAAAAATCTTAGACCCAATGTGTATTTACAATATGTGAAAAGACTATTTACAAGAAACTAAATAAAATACTATTAGTAATAAAAAGAAACAAAATACAGTCACTAAATGCGGGACTATGTTAGTAATCATTAGTCTAAACACTCACTCAAAGACGCACTCAAGCAAACACCACAGCAAATATGACAATCACACACGAAATTAATAAGGACTAAAAAAGAATACAGGTCATCGACTTTTTTTGCAGATTAAATTTGACGGAAAATATGAAACCGGAAGGGATTTCTAGAAAGGTGAAGTTCGAGAAAACTGTTAGCATAGAATTTACAGCTACATCTAGCCAGCACAACTGTAAGCGGATGATATATCGACACCAATCTTGTACTACGCTTAAATTCAATAAGTCTAGGTACTATAACGAAGAGCGATATTTATTTTGTAAAAATACAAAAATGGGACACAAGGCCAAAAGTGGGAATCGGGAAAAGTTTGGTCTTCATCAGTCTTATGATTAAACATAGCTAACCATTATTCCTGACCCAAATATATCATAATATTCTTTACTCATACAAAAAATACTTTCTTACTTACCGTTCGTATTACATACACCATAATAACGCAAAATGCCCATGAACGAATTTGTGCAATATGTACAATTCTTTTTTATGTGAGAAAGACAAATAAACTTTTTTTTTCTAATCTAAACCCCAGTAGTGTATTTACAGTATGTGAAAAGACTATTTACAAGAAACTAAATAAAATATTATTAGTAATAGAAAACAAAACAAAACACAGTCACTAAATGCGGGACTAAGTTACTTATCATTCGTCGAATCACTCACTCAAAGACGCACTCAACTAAACACCTCAGCAAATACGACAAACGCACGAAATTCGAAAAGCGTCCCTTAACTAACATTTTGGTCATTTGCTGGTTACCTAACGTTGGAGGAGAGGGGAAACAAACTACAGAAAGTGGGGACATAAATAAATCTGCCCAATGAGCATATATCCCCTGATTTGCCTTTCGGGTAGTACGCTGCCTTTGTGAGCTTCCGAGTCGGCGTCTGTCGAACTGTCTGCATTAGCAGAGAGGAACCCGGACGAGGCTTTGCCGAAGGGCAAGGTTTCGTTCGGGGAGGTAGACAGGGCCTGAACCCGTCTAGGCGGGTTCAAAGGCTATATTTTTGGCCGAGCCTACGGGCTCGGAGATACCCACATTAAACCGGCCTTGTGCCACATTCGGTCCTCGTGGGTGGATTGATAAATACTGAGCATATATCCCCTAGGTAAGTTAACCTTGAAGAAAGAAACTATATTGAGAGAGCCGCTGCCTTTCCGTCCTAGTCTTGACTTTAAGCCGATTCTTAAAGAACAAGATCTGTTGAGAAGAGGTGAACTTTTTGTCCTCATAGAATTCCTTTTGGCGTCTCTTCCATATAACGACTCTTATAACACCTAACAAGCAAAATAATACGCAGCCTACGAGGACGAAAACCTTTACACTCAGCATGCAAATCATGATAACTTCAATAAATTTGGCCAACGGGACTCCGACCATGCAATGAAAGAAAGCTTGACCCATGGTCTCCACAGCCTCATCAGAGCGAATGCAGAACAAAGTCATTTGCCTATCCAGAGAGCTGTTCAAAGCCCCAGACACGTGAGTGATGCATTTCAACCCTGGCCCTCAAGACCATATTGAGCGAGCCTCCTGCTTTGTAAGACCGAACTCGTCTATCAAATCATCTTGAACGGACGCCCAAACTGACACGTAATATAATGCCCTACGGTACAACTCTTGGACGGCGGAGTGGCCATCCGTCGCCCGTTAGAGTAAGCTGAAACTCACGTAGATGCAGTCACCTCTTGGTAAACGGGGGACCTACTCCTCGCATTAGTGCACACGTTGCGGGGATGGGAAGTTTTTACGGGCATCTTTCTTCCAGAATTCGTTCTCTCCACCATCCGATTACTTACACATTCGATCGTGGAAGGCGATGCGAAATGCGAAGCGTATGTTAACGCGTCTCAAAGGTAAGCATACCCAGATCGACTGAATGGTGGAGGTTACAAATCTCCCGAGATAACCTGGGGACCTTGCTTCCACACTAGAAGGGAGTCAAGACCCTTACTGATGACATTAGTGTGGCATACGGAAGTGGAAATACGGAGAGTCGGTAAATAAGAAAGGGATAGATATGCGAGGGACATACTTCCATTCTCCCATTTAAGGAAAGATTCTTCCGGGGTGCATGGAAAAGAAAGAAAAGAACATCAGCCTACAACAGTCAATCCAAAAACTGGAAACTCTGCTATGAGACAAAAATATCTAGAATTACCTTCTCAGACCAAAAGAAACTAAATAATTAATAAGAACTGATCTCAAAACGCAGACACAAAAACAATTTTAAAACTATGTTATTTTAAATCAAAAAGTGAAAAGACAATATAATAATAAATAAAATAAAGAAAAAAAAATAAGTAAAATAAATTAATCCAAATAAATAAACAAACCACTCCCGCCAAAATAACTGTTAGAATAGACTGCCCACAATGCACCACTGACCCATATATATAAAATAGTCGAGAAAACACAACATATGTGGTCTGACGATTGCGTGTTGTCTTCAATGTCCACTTATATATATATGTATATACACTGTGTGCCAAATTATTATCGAGATAACTTTTTTCTAATATTTCAAAAATCGTCCAATCAGTTAACAAAAAAAAAAACGGGGAGACGAGTGTGAACCGGACGCAAGTCGAGCCCATATACCCGGAACGTGACACCAAATTCATTGCGGCACATTTGGGTTATACAGGGATTAACGTCTTACCTGATTAATAGGGACGAGTGGATTCATGCCATTTTAAATGTATTGATAATTTAGGTAAATAAATTTGAAGTTATTTCGAAGATTCCATTTTAAATGCTGAAAACGGCCGGGAAAGGATATGAATATCAATCAAATAGGCGACAACGACGAAGAAGGATTATAGCCTTCGTTGACATAATCCAAATCGGATAAATCACAAACCGCAGACAATAAACATAATTAAAATGCCGGCAGATATTATCGTGAAATTTATCGGCAAGACATTCAAGTTTCGCTGCTTATATTTCGCGCTTATCTTGATATAGAGTACATAAAACTAACTCGAGGTCATGACAACGATTTAAGTGCTTGCTCGGATCAATTTCCATGCAGTTACTCAAATGCAACGACTGGACATATTTTCACGCATAGGGGACGGCAGGAAATTACCAAATGAAAACGCATGATACACGACAGCTCTGAACTAAAGATGTGTGAATATCTAATTCGTTATTAACTTGCCGAAGACTTTGTAAACGTAACGGAATAATATAAGAATTAATCGGCACTCTGTTTAAGAATTAATGCCCCATACTTTCGGCCTTGTGCCATATCTAAGCTACGCTTGGAAAATCTCTCTCTCTCTCTCTCTCTCTCTCTATATATATATATATATATATATATATATATATATATATATATATCGGTCTAACGATTGCGTCTCGTATGAAATAGCCTGTCGCCTCTGAGTGTTGATTTCAATGTTCACTTTCATATTTACATAGGCACTATTATCTGATATTCAGCACTTTATTCCCTAAATATGGCACATCTTAAAACTATATATATATATATATTTATATATATATATATATATATATATATATATATATGTATATATATGTATATATATATAATGAGAATGTATAATTATTCTTCAACTTGAACAGTGAATGATGAAGAATGTTGATGAAATCGATCATAAACGAAAATGAAATGTTCATCATTAATTAATCATAGCTAAGGTTCAGAAACATATGAAGGATATATATATATATATATATATATATATATATATATATATATATATATATATATATATATAATGATCTCTCACGTTGGTTTCGGTGTATGAGGTTCTGAAAGGTTAATTGATTCAATTATGTAATTTTGTGCGATAATTTTAAGTGGCGCTTAAGAACCGTTACTGATTTACAAAGGAGGCCACATATTGAGCAAGATTGAGGTTTGTGAGTTGAGATCACTACTAAATTGGCTAACCTTTTAGATTTTGCTCTCGCTTCTTGAAGATGTTTCAGAGTCTGCAAAAACACATTGATCTCCATTCTAGCCGCTTCAGAGCTAAGTGTTCCAGGGTGTTATGTGGTTTATTGACAGCTGACATATTGCTTTTTAGGTTTTTTTTGTACCTTAGCCATGGATGTCATGCATTCCTGTAGCCCTGATCTAACTGGCTGTCCATTAGGATCTTAGGTATCCTGTCCTCAGACATTCTCAAGACATGGCCAGTCCACCGTAACTGAGACTATATGAGAAAAAACTCGATTCCTCCAATATTATATCTGTTAAACAGGTCTACGTTAGAAGTCCAAACCTTGGAAGTTAACTCCACAGATTGCACGGATACAGCTTTTATGCAAAACATCCAGCTGGCGTATATGATATATATATATATATATATATATATATATATATATATATATATATATATATATATATATATATGAGTGTGTGTGTGTGTATAAATATAAATAAATAAATAAATATATATATATATATATAATTATTTATATATTATATGCGCGGTACTTATTAGAAAGCGCTCAATATCAGAGATAGAGCGAACATATTTGGTTGGATGGATGTGAGTTTGTGACCCTGGGTTTCACGCTTTTGGGATCGTCAGACGATCGCAAAAGCGTGAAACCCAGGGTCACAAAATCACATCAATCCAACCATATATATATATATATATATATATATATATATATATATATATATATATATATATTCCCGATCATGTTCAAATTTGTTCAAGATGATCTTCGCCCACTCTAACCTTCTAACTTTCTGTCCTGGATTAACAGGTCGCCTGACAGATTTCACGTACAATTCCTTAACCGAAAACTCCTCTTTCTCATGCTAAACATCTTATGGATTGAAATGGATCTTTTCTTGTTCATCTTTTTATCGCTAAGTTGAAATGATTATCTATCTTTCGATTGCGAACTCTTGATCCAGGTTTCCCTCTTTTTAAAACTCATTCACCGTTCTCTGGGTGGTTCTTGAATTGATTTGAAGATGGAAGCCAGAGAATGAATGTTGGTTCTATTACGGAAGGCCTGGATGATCTTATTTTCTCTCACCATTGCTCAGTTGGGAAGAGAGCAGTGCTGACACAAATCAATTTTAACCTATTCTCTTTCTACTTGAATAGCTCAAAGGGTTTTTCAGTGATTCTTAAAACAAATGGCGTGAAGAAAACCAGGAAAAAAGAAACTCAAATAGTTTAGTGTTTTTTTAGATATTAAACTTTTTGTGGGATGGACAGTTATACCATGCTGTTACACAATTTGGATAATTTTATTGTTACACACACACACACACACACACACACACACACACACACACACACACATATATATATATATATATATATATATATATATTGTGTGTATTTAGGCAGCATCTTTTCATTGATACACGTTTCATTAAATATTATAGACAAGTGTTTATTTATTTTATGTAAAAAATTTTCGTAACATCTGATAAGTTTAATAACATTATAGTTGAATGAAGAAAGAAATTCACAATAGTGATCCATATTTTTTTAATACAATCTAAGCTTTCGGCTTACATAAGCCATTATCAAAGATGTCAATTACAGCATATTAAGCAATATACAGACAAGACAGTGATGATAGTCTGTCATTGTTTACATGGATGATTTCTAAGCAACGATAAACACGTGCATAAAGACGCTAGAAGCGAAAATCGCACCGCATCTCATGACGTCACAAATGACCACACGAGAGTGAATTGAGAATATAAAGTATGGTAAGCCATTGGCATAAACCAATGGTTTCTGTTACCAATTATAGACATTTAAGAATATTTGTAGAGATGCCATAATTGATTTTCAAGGATTTTTAGTTTTTGTCTATTGTTTTCATGTTGAAGTATAATTGTGTTTTCGACAAGTATTTTACGGAATTGTGTGTGCGGGCAGGCATGTTGTTTTAAATCCCTAAAAATGTTAGTTTTCATTCAAATGTAGTGTCAAGCTTTGGGAAAGCGAGTTTGTTGTGTGACCAACATATATATTATTTAATTCATTGGAGATACACTCTCCCAAAGGGCACTTGAATTTATAAATTATGTTGGTTTTTTGCAAATCGCTAACCGGAGGAGAAGAACCATTGCGAAGTATAAAGTTGGATATACTAGATTTAGTGTAGTATATGATTAATTTAATTTTTTTGCTAGGATCTGTAGTTGATATATTAGAATTTACTAATGTTTTTAGTATATTTTCATCTTGCTTATAATTAGTATGCATTTGATTACGATATAGGAGATTAATATATTTGAGATCAGTAGAAGCAGTATTATGTACAATTTGCTTAGTATTGAGATTTTTAAGAAAGCATCTTATTTGTTCATCAACTATATAGTTTGGAAAGCTATTATTAATAAGTGTATGTTTTATATTCTTTAGTTCACTGTAAAAAATCTGTTTTGTGGATGAATTAGTTTCTTCACGATGTATTAGATTCTTTATAATTACTATTTTGTAGTAATATGGGCATTCGCTCTTGTAGTTAAGTGTACATGACTATATGCTTGTAGGTTTATGCTTGTTATTATTTGTGTTTATCAATATGTCAAGGAAGGGGATTTTATTATTAGTATTGAGTTCATATGTGAATTTAAGGACATAATTATTTTGGAAACGTTTTTAAAGTTGAATTATCTGAATTATATATGGATCAATATTGTTAATTTCTTTCTTCGTTCAACGATAATGTAAATTAAACTTATCAGATGTTTACGAAAATTTACATAAAAGAAATAGACAACTCTTGTCTATAATATTTAATGAAACGTGTATCAATATATATATATATATATATATATATATATATAATATATATATATATATATATATATATATATATATATATATATATATATATATCAACCTATGTTTGTTGCGCAACTTAATTTTTGTTGGGTACTCAACTCGTCGTGTACAAGATATAGCTTTTGTTTATTTTAAAAAAATATACGGCTTTATATATTTTTAAAAATAAAAAAGAAGTTATATCTTGCATATATTTTAAATAAAAAATAACCTCTATTTTGTGTCTGGCGAGTTGGGTAACCAACGAAACTTGAGTCGCACGCCAAAGGTAGGTATATATATATTTATTAATATATATTTCTTAGTTCTGTCTAATGACATTGGGCTCTATTATGTCTCCACCTCTTGGCTAAATGCGGTAATTATTTATTTGCTTACCAACGTATGCACGCTAGCACGCGCGTATATAGTCGCTAATATCTAGTTATTTCATTTAACTAACCATATATATATATATATATATATATATATATATATATATATATATATATATATATATATATATATGTGTGTGTGTGTGTGTGTGTGTAGATAATAACCCGCTGATATATAATCCAACTGAATCCTATTAATATTAGGTTGCTGCAAAAATAATGACGTAATACTGTCGTTTTTTGACGTTAAAAATACGTCAAAAAACGACATTATTACGTCATTATTTTTGCACCAAGCTAATACAATATTAAATATTAAAATTGATTCATACATAGAGCTCAATGTTTTAATTAAACAGAACAACTATTTATATCATTCGGACTATTGTCCTCATCTTTGTCGCCATATTTATTAAAATGTTTCGGCCGTTCTTCAGGTGGCTGGAATGTCTTACCGAACCCTTAATTTCGCTTACTGGGGTAGACTGATCTAGTTCCATGTTTCATAAATGTCAATTATCCGTTATCTCCTGTTAATTCTCCTTTCGAAGTTCTCTACTGCCTTAACCGGGTATTGAACTCACAACTCATTGGGTCCTTTCAGTGGACCTAACCAAAGCCTTTATCCAATGTGCCATATGTCCCTTAGGTATATAGACAGAAACAGAGAAACCTATTTTATACAATAGGAATTAAGATTACATTACGTTAAGGATTATTTTCACCTTATGAATTGAAATAAAATTAAAAAAGGATTTTTCAAATAAGTCAATGAATGATAGATTTTTTTATATAAAAGAACATTTTATTTCAATAATTTATCATGCACTGTCTGGTTTGAAAAATCCTTGTAAATTTTATTTCAATTTACAAGATGAAAATGATCATTAACCTAATCTTACTTATTATTGTATGACATATATATATATATATATATATATATATATATATATATATATATATATGTATGTATATATATATATATATATATATATATATATATATATATATATATATATATATATATTGCGGGGGCGAGGCTACTATAAGCACTAATAATAAAAATGAAAAAGCCAACACTCAATAAAATCAACGAAGAACGCGAACATAATGTGCTGACCATGTTTGAAAAATGTTTCAGATTTTAAATATAGAATTCTACACATTCCTTGAAAATAAATACTTGATAATTTCTAATAGAATAGCCGAAAGCGTTCGGATATTTAAAATATTCGGACAGTTTTTTTATACACGATAGGTCTACAGACGAAGTCACTTATAAAAACACAAGAATAATTGAATGAAAAGCTTTTTCACAGTAGCTTTTCAGTTGTTTTTAATGAAACCTCTTTATATATATTTAGATTTTAAGATATATTTTTTGATGTTCATCCGTTCTTTTTATAAAGAAATGTCTTAAAATAATTGTCGGACTTTGTCCATTTCATAATATATACTTAGATCTATATATTTATGGACTTTGAAGTTAAAACGTATTTCCTTTTTGCGTTTAATGGATAAAGAAACATGAATTTTCATTATCCGATACTTTTTTATCCGGAAAACAATAAAAAAAAACACACAATATAAACTGTAAAAAACATATGTGACCTTTCTGTAGATGGTACCGTACCTGAGGGTAATGTTCGTAGATGATTTGCTAGATTCTGAAATGTTTATGGCAATATCATGTTGAAACCCGTTAAAGGTAAGCAATGTCGAGACTGGTCAGCGCGTAGATCGGTGACCCTTTGGGAATACTAGGTTTTACAAGCTTGGATATGAGGGTGGTGTAACGTATAATGGCAATTGTTAATCGGGGAGCCGAGTTCAAATTCCGGTTGGGTTCGTCATATTCACATACGCACGAATACCTTTAGAAAATCATGCTTACTGCTGTATCACGCTGAAACAGCAGTTCTCGAAAAATCGCCGAAGTTACTGACGATACTGATCAGGACGATGATGGTTGACCAGTTGGGAATAGCAGACGCTCTATGTTTGGACGTGTTATTGGTGTAATGGATAAGGGCTAAGAATTTATTAATCGGAGAGCCGAGTTTGAATTCCAGTTGGGCTTGATATATTCACTTAACCGAAAATACTGTTGGAAAAGGAACCGATCCACATTTTCTCTTCCAAAGATATGGCATAAGTAGAAATACTTATTCTCGCATTATTATCTCCAAAATGCTTACATTATAAAAATATTTTTTGCTATAAAATAACCTGAAAAGGGTTGATAAACCGTAGAAAACGAATCAATTAATTCAGATATGGAAATATTTATCTGGAGAGAGTTAGGACTTTATGATAGGCGTGAAGCTGAAGATAATGACTAAACTGAAACCCTGGTTTAAAAAAACACAGATCAAACAACGCAGAACACGAATATTGTAAGGCATTTGAATAGTTTTCCATGCATGAAACATTTAAAAAATATCAGGTCAGATAACATAGGAGGTGAATTGTGTAAGGCATTTGAAAAGAATTTCATACGTGAATCATTTAAAATAACCTAGTTCGGAAGACACGGAACATGAACATTGCGAAGGTATTTCAATGGTCCTCCATACGTGAATCTTTACCGGAAAAAAAAATCTACAAGAAACCCGTTTTTATTTGATTTTCTTTTCTGAAACATCTAAAAATCACTTAACTAAATGAGTTTCTTTTTGCCAGGTTTAGCCCTCTTAAGACGCTTAGGAATTTTAAGACGTTTTGTGATAAGAATCACTGAAAAACCCTTTGAGTTATTCAGATAGAAAGAGAACAGATTAAAACCATTTTGTGTCAGCCCCACTATATATTCCCAACTGAACAACGGTGAGAAGAAAAAGTTCTTACACTCCTTCAGTAATTGTACCAACATTCATACTCTGGCTTCCGTCATCAAAGTCCATTCAAGAACCATCTAGAGAATGGTGAATTAGTTTAAAAAAGAGGAAACAGTAGAGAAGAAAACAGGATCAGCAAGAGGGATCATTATTTCAACTTAGAGCTAAATGAGTTGTTATTGTTCAAAATAGAGTCCAATACTTTTATAAAAACCTTGGAGAATTCCAGTAAGATATTTTTAATCATTTCTAAGATACAACTGTTCACGTCTGAATATAACAATTGGACAATATTGCTATTACACGATTTGGACAATTTTGCTATTACAATCTGTATATCGTCTCCTTGACATTTAAATGAAAATATGAATGAGACTACTTTAGTACGAAGAACATGTCTTGGTTATAAGATTTGAAACAATGTTTTTTTAAAAAAGGCGCCGCTTTCGCCAACCCAGATGTATTGAGGCACCTATGTAATTCATCGAAATTTACTTTTCGTATCTGGAATGTGTTCAACCAATAAGAATGCCTAGATATTCCTGATTATTCCAACAAGTTCTGTAAACAATTGCTTTAGGCATCATTATTCATTGAATCCTCCGGAAATATTACGTTTTACCAACGTTCTTTTAACTAGTAAAATTCTCGCATTCAGGATTTATTTTGAGGACGCATGGTTAAAGAAAGATTTGATTACGTTAACTGGCTTTGAGAGTGCCAGCATATTTTCTAGTCGAAGAGAAGTCTTAATCTACCTCATATCACGGGCGATTCAATATAAAAGAGATAAATCCATAAACAGCTGGGTATTATTCGCTGTGAAATAATATATATTTGTTACACACACACACACACACACACACACACACACACATATATATATATATATATATATATATATATATATATATATATATATATATATATATGTAAGTCGGGTGCTGGCGTTGAAGATATCTAATGCGCCTCTCTAAGAGTATTAATATTCCTGTTTTTTTTTTTCAGCAAATATTTTTCGTTGCATATTACAGTGGAAAATCGTTTTGAAGAGATCCTGTATTTGTCATTCGAGGAACACATTTAATCTTCTTACTTTCGCTCTTATTTTCATGTAATCAATATTCTCATAGAAATACAAGTTTTGTTTTGTCTCTGTACACTGAAGCACACACCAGGATGAAAAAAGAAACACACACAGACACACAAAAAAAACATGCGAGAATATACCATAAAGTATGGCTTGCACGTTGAAAAATGGCTGAAATACAGGGTAACAATAAGTTATGCGTACAGCTTCATCTATCAGAATTAAGATCCATCGATACGAATCTTTGAAAAATTATTCAAGTTTTAATTTTTATCTAGTTTGTTTCTTTTTCTTTTTTTAAACTTTCCTTTATCTTTTGAGGTAGAGGCTAAAAGTGCTTATTATTGAGCCCTGGCTTTTACTGAAAATGATAATAATGGATGAGAATGGCCAAGGTGTATCCTGGTTCAAATCTGATATGAAAGTCCCAAAGAATTACAAAACAAAGGATGAAAAAACAAAAAAACAGAAACATTCATGTCTTACACAAAAAGATTATTGAAAGCGGATTCATCTCGTTGAAAACAGAAATAGAGTATCGTTTAAATGCGATAACGTGGAAGTGTTCTAATGTGTTTTTTCTTAACTAAGAACGGCGACAAAGCCGCTAAGGCGCAAGTACAATGAATCAATTTCAACGTTCGGTTCTACATTAGGCTAAAATGGTGAACAGAAGTCCGTTTTATTATAGTTTCAAAACATTTGACATATGTCCAGATTACACTCGTATCACAACGGTCTGTTTTACATATCGTTCAAAACGATAAGCACATGTCAGTTTTAAACACACATTAAAACGATTCATACAGGCCCGTTTTACGCTAGCGTAGTAACTTTGGATAGAGATCCCTTTTGCAATAGTGTCAAAAATGTGAAGGTCAATTTTAGACTAGGGTTAAATAGTAGAGCGATATCCGATTTACACTAGCGTAAAAACAGTAGGTAATGGTTTCCCAAACACTGTGTCATAACGGTAGACAGTGATTCGTTTAACACTACCGACAATAATCTGTCGTGAAATGGAAGATAGAAGTCTATTTTACACTAGTATCAAAGCGGTAGACATAGATCAGATTTCCTCTGGCATCAAAAACATAGATGGAGATCCAATTTACACTAGCGACAAAAAAACTATATAGAGATAACATTTGCTCCCGGGTCAAAAAGGTACACAGAGAACCGAATTTCTTTTGCGTCAAAAAGATAGCTAGATTTCCGGTTTACACTAGCGACAAGAAACTAGACAGAGGTTCTATTTGCTATCGGGTCAAAACGGTAGACAGTGGTCCGATTTCCACTGTCAGGAAAAAAGAAAGATATAAGTCGATTTTAAATTGGGATCAAAGCGGTAGACACAGATCTGATTTCCTCTGGCATCAAAAAAAATAGAGCTCTAATTTACACTAACGACAAAAAGCTAGAGAGATATACGATTTTCTCTTGGGTCAAAACAGTAGGAAGATGTCCGATTTGGACTCTGATGAAAATAGAAAGATAGAAGTTAATATTATACCAAAATCAATGCATTAGACAGAGATCTGATATCCTCTAGCATCAAAAAGATAGATAGAGCTTCAATTTACACTAGCGAGCAAAAGCTAGATAGAGATACTATTTGCTCCTTAGATCAAAAGAGTATACAGAGGTCCGGTTTACTCTTGCATCAAAAAGATAGCTAAAGATCCGATTTACACTAGCGACAAAAACCAAATAAATTCTATTTTCTCTCGGGTCAAAACGGTAAGCAGAAGTCCGATTTGCACTGTGATGAAACAAGAAATATAAAGTCCATTTTACATTAGCATCAAACCGGTAGACAGAGATCTGATTTCCTCTGGCATCAGAAAAATAGATAGAGCTTCAATTTACACTAGCGACAAAAGGCTAGATAGAGATTCTATTTGCTATCGGGTCAAACGGTAGGCAGAGGACCGATTTGCACTGTTATGAATAAAGGAAGATAGAAGTCAATTTTATACCAGGACCAATGCGGCGGGAGACAGCGATCTGATTTCTTCTGGCATCAAAAAAATAGGGCTTTAATTTACACTAGATAGAGATTCTATTTGCTCTCGGGTCAAAACGGTAAAGGAAGATAGAAGTCCATTTTATACTCGGAACAATTAAGTAGACAGAGGTCCGATTTTTCTCTGGCGTGAAAAAGATTGAAGGAGCTCCGATTTCCATCAGCTCCAAAAGTCAGATAAAGCTCCAATTTACTCCAGAGTCAAGACATTAGAGTGAAGTCCGAATTGCTCAAGAATTCAAGAGGTTGATAGAGATCTGACTTATACTAGCGTCACAAAGCTAGGTAGAAATCCGATTTATACTCGCGTCAAAAAGGTTGACAAAGTTCCGAATTTTACAATCATTCTTCCGTTAATGTTAGTTTTCTAGCAATTTGTGGTATTTGGTGAAACAACACTAAACTAAGCCTAATCTATACTTAATCTCTTGACTATATTCAATATGATGATTTTACTATAGAGTGCGTTGAAAATCAGTACGAAATAGATTTAGTGTCAGGAATGAAAACAACATATTTAGGACTATAAAAGTAAATTGCCTGTTAACCATTTGATGATATAAATGCATTGAATATCAGAAAGAAAGGGATTGTCAGTGGTCAGGAATGAAAACTATCACAATTTTTAGAATAGGGCTATTAGATTTATAATATAAGTGCATTGCTAATGATTTTACTATAAAAATGCTTTGAAAACCAGGAAGAAAGGGATTACCAGTGAAATCACGCATTACTGATAAAATAAGGACTATTAGATGTATATATAAATGCAATGTTAACTATTATAAAAATGCATTGAAAAGCAGGAAGAAAAGTCTTTTCAGGTATCAGGAATGAATAGAAGAATTACTAACAGAATACCGCTACCGTATTTATAATGTAAATGCCTTGAAAATCAGGGAGAATGATTTCCCATCGTCTGGAATGAAGACATGCATTTTGATAGAACATGGCCAATATACGTCGAATGTAAATGCACTGGAAATACATTTACGATGGAAATGTTTTAAAAAGCAGGAAGACAGAGACAGTAAGTTGTGATGAATGAAGGCAAAATTTACTTGTAGATGAGGACTTTTATATTTTTATATATTGTTTTAAAACCATTTTACTCCAAGCAAGGCAATAAAGCCACTAAGACGCAAGGGATTACTGAGTATGAGAGAATATGATAAAAAGAAAAATATTATTAAGAAGAGAGAACACTAAAATAATTTGAATTAAGAAAACAAAATATAACGATTGATCTCGCGTTTAAATTCTTGAAGATCAACGTTGGAAAGCAAGAAGCCGGAAATAAGTTACATTAACGAGAAGTCCGAGAAAAACAAAAAAACAAAAAAAAACAGTTAGTTTAGAAATTACGGTTATATCTCGATGTTTTAAATGATGAGACCTAACTGCCAATCGAGCATTGCCTTTAAATTTAACAAATTATAATCAAGCTGGCAAACATGGATAAACGTGTACGCAATATGACGTATTGTCAAATGGATGGGTTTTCCCATAACACAGTTTTCTTAACAACCTACACTCTCCGTAAATGTGTATTTAAAAAAAAAAAAAACTACAACAACAAAAAAAACAAAAAAAAAAAACAAAAAAAAACACGATGATTAGAATTGTAATAAAACCTAATATATGAAAGCGAATTTATACTTTTTCTTTGTTTTTGAGAATTAAGAAAAACTCTAAACATTTATTAGATTGTTTATTTACAATTCTTTTATTATATTATTTATTGCTGGATGTATTTTATCGTCATATCCAAGATTACTTGGGAGTGGGCATTTCCACAAAGTAACGATCCGTAGAATGAAGCTTCTCGAGTGGGATGGTTCTATACAATAAGCATGATTTGGCGGATTTTATCCGGGGAGATCTGTTGAAATTATGAACAATTTCCATGGAAATACTAATAGAGCATATAGTTGGTCGATTCGTTTTTTTACGGTTTATCACCTCTTCGAAGTTTATTTAAAGCCAGAATTTATATATTTTTTTTAGATAATAATGGTTAATTAGTACAAGTGTTACTAATTAACCCATAACCGCGGGGATAAGAGTCGGATTCATATGTTTAACCAAGGGTGTTTGCGCCTAAGTGAATATAACGAAATGGGAATTGTAAATCGGTTCTATGATTAATAATTCTCAGCCATTGTCCATTACACCACCCGCACATCCAAGCTTACAACACCTGCTATTCTCAAGCGGTCGCCCCTCTAGTTACTGACCACGGTCGACGTTCCTTAACTTCAGTGATAATACGTGTTATGTTCGTAAGCATAAGTGATGTTTGTCAGAAGTTCAGATAATGATGATATCTAGGTTAGATAGCAATTGGATCTGGATTAAAAAGTTTTCGATTGTTCTGATCAAGTAAGAATCCTCTGAGGAGCATATACCACAGAATAGTGGCCTTTGAGAAGAATCTCCCTGAATGGAACGTCCATATAAAGAATAAAGATTTAAGATCAAAAAAGTCACCGATCTATATATCAACCAGGCTCGACGTTGCTTAACTTTGGTGATCTTCAGATTATGAGGATATGTAGAATAGATAGCGACTGGATCTAGATTAAAAAGTTTTCGATTGTTCTGATCAAGTAAGCATCCTCTGGGGAGCATATGCCACAGAATAGTGGCCCTTGGGAAGAATCTCCCTGAATGGAACGTCCATATGAAGAATAAAGGGTTAAGATCAAAAAAGTCACCCATCTATATATTAACCAGGCTCGACGTTCCTTAACTTTGGTGATCTTCAGATTATGAGGATATGTAGAATAGATAGCGATTGGATCTAGATTAAAAAAATTTCCATTGTTCTGATCAAGTAAGAATCCTCTGAGGAGCATATACCACAGAATAGTGGCCTTTGAGAAGAATCTCCCTGAATGGAACGTCCATATAAAGAATAAAGATTTAAGATCAAAAAAGTCACCCATCTATATATCAACCAGGCTCGACGTTGCTTATCTTTGGTGATCTTCAGATTATGAGGATATGTAGAATAGATAGCGATTGGATCTAGATTAAAAAAATTTCGATTGTTCTGATCAAGTAAGCATCCTCTGGGGAGCATATGCCACAGAATAGTTGCCCTTGGGAAGAATCTCCCTGAATGGAACGTCCATATGAAGAATAAAGGTTTAAGATCAAAAAAGTCACCCATCTATATATCAACCAGGCTCGACGTTGCTTAACTTTGGTGGTCTTCAGATTATGAGGATATGTAGAATAGATAGCGACTGGATCTAGATTAAAAAGTTTTCGATTGTTCTGATCAAGTAAGCATCCTCTGGGGAGCATATGCCACAGAATAGTAGCCCTTGGGAAGAATCTCCCTGAATGGAACGTCCATATGAAGAATAAAGGGTTAAGATCAAAAAAGTCACCCATCTATATATTAACCAGGCTCGACGTTCCTTAACTTTGGTGATCTTCAGATTATGAGGATATGTAGAATAGATAGCGATTGGATCTAGATTAAAAAGTTTTCGATTGTTCTGATCAAGTAAGCATCCTCTGGGGAGCATATGCCACAGAATAGTGGCCCTTGGGAAGAATCTCCCTGAATGGAACGTCCATATGAAGAATAAAGATTTAAGATCAAAAAAGTCACCCATCTATATATCAACCAGGCTCGACGTTGCTTAACTTTGGTGATCTTCAGATTATGAGGATATGTAGAATAGATAGCGATTGGATCTAGATTAAAAAAATTTCGATTGTTCTGATCAAGTAAGCATCCTCTGGGGAGCATATGCCACAGAATAGTGGCCGTTGGGAAGAATCTCCCTGAATGGAACGTCCATATGAAGAATAAAGTTTTAAGATCAAAAAAGTCACCCATCTATATATTAACCAGGCTCGACGTTGCTTAACTTTGGTGATCTTCAGATTATGAGGATATGTAGAATAGATAGCGATTGGATCTAGATTAAAAAGTTTTCGATTGTTCTGATCAAGTAAGCATCCTCTGGGGAGCATATGCCACAGAATAGTGGCCGTTGGGAAGAATCTCCCTGAATGGAACGTCCATATGAAGAATAAAGTTTTAAGATCAAAAAAGTCACCCATCTATATATTAACCAGGCTCGACGTTGCTTAACTTTGGTGATCTTCAGATTATGAGGATATGTAGAATAGATAGCGATTGGATCTAGATTAAAAAGTTTTCGATTGTTCTGATCAAGTAAGCATCCTCTGGGGAGCATATGCCACAGAATAGTGGCCCTTGGGAAGAATTTCCCTGAATGGAACGTCCATATGAAGAAAGCCACCCATCTATATATTAACCAGGCTCGACGTTGCTTAACTTTTGTGATCTTCAGATTATGAGGGAGAAAATCTCCGAATGAAACGTCCTTCCCAACAATAATTCATCAGCCGGTAGCACATGGCGACGCTTTTAGATTCTATCGAAAATGGAAATTGAAGACTGGACTGTCCCTCTCCATATATGGTAGTAGTCTACTTCAAGGTTGGTTTAATGTATCTAGCCCTCTGACACATATAGTATTCGACTGTGCATTGAATACTGTTGTCATATACGGTCCGGTGCTCCTGCTATTCATCTTGAGTTCCTCGACAGAATCTAAAGAAGAGTTTGTAATTTAATCGATCCTAACCTGGCATTTCGGCTTCAGTCACTTTTTCATCTACGTGATGTGGCTTCTCTCTGTCTTTTCTAAAAATAATTTCATGAACAACTGCTCAGATGAGCTTTTTTCCCTAGTGTCCCGACTTTCCTGAATAAGCTTACTACTAGACTAGTCTCACCGTTTTACTGTTGAAGTAGCTAGATGCAACTCCCACCTTTACTCCGGGTCTTTTTTTGCGCCTCCCACCTGTGTAACTCTCTTCTGATTCCTTGTCTCCCTGTAACTACCGTAGACAAAATGCCCCTTTTTGTATAGAGTCAAGCAACTGCTAAAAGGTGGCTCCTTGTGACGCGCCAGGATAATTTTCACCCTGGAATCGATCCTTCAAATCTACAAATCAACCATTCGCCCTTGCATGGAGTATTGCTGCCATATATGAGCCGGAGCCCCTTCTGTTTGCCTCGGGGTTCTTGATAGGATCCAGAGACGAATATGCAATGTAATTGGCCCTGGTCTGGCATCTCGTTTACAGTCGCTCTCTCACAGATGCGCCGTCGCCTCCCTCTGTCTTTTTTACAAATACTTTCATGGTAATTGCCCCGATAAGCTGCTTTCGCTGGTTCCCAGACTTCGCGAATTCAAGCGTCCTACGAGACTGGCATCCCGCTCTCACCCTTTTACTGTTGAAACTGTTAAATATAGCCGCCTTTTCTACTCTAATAGCTTCATATTTCGCACCTCTCGTCCGTGGAACTCCCTTCCCTTTTCCTGTTTCCCTGATACCTATAATCTCCAACTATTCAAATGTAATGTCAATCGACATCTCCAGTTGCCTTGATCTATCCACTATCCTTCTCCTCATCCTTTCCTCTATCACTCCTATCTGACCTTGCTCCAAATCCTCTATAACCCCTTGCGTGCTAGTGGCTTCCCGTCTTGCTAGGGGTGAAATGCTTAAAAAAAAAAAGAAAAAAAAAAAAAAAAGAAACAGTCGTTACTCTGTGCTGAGATGGAACTTGTACTTTACAGACTAGAACTAAGCCAACTACAATTCTTCAAAACACTAAATACAGCATCCCTTGCCATCTTCTTGAAACCTGTTCCTTTTTTTTCTTTCTTCACCCCCGCTCATTCTGAGTCTTCTCTTTCACTTTCACTCCGTGTCACCCAACTTGTGTCTTAGTGGCATTATCGCCTTGATTGGGTTGAAAAGATTAAAAAAAACAGAAACCGGTCTGATACGACGCTCGAAAAAGTGCAGGATAGCAGGCGGTCAGCTATTTACTGAATCGTTACAGTGAACTGATTATTTTTTCCATCAAGAAACGGATTCTACAATATCCATATGAGAAAGAAAGGAAATAGTCCTGAAGACAAAGATTACTGATAGAAAAGTGTCCATTATCGGTATGATGTACAAACCGATGTTTATGGTTTTATTGCAGAAGTTGCATTATAAGAAGGAAGATCTGTTCCGTCAGTAATTAATCTATTAAGAAGGCAAGAAATATGACAGTCGAATATCAATATGTGAAACAAAAAAAAAAAACAAAAACAAAAACAAAAAAACATCTTGAACATGCCATATTCACAATTTACATTATCCTTAACGCAGAAGACGACTGTTTACAGATCAGATTTTAATAAAGGCGCCGTTCTCAGCTTCGCGTTTTTACTGTTCTGCTAACGGAGCAAATAATTTCCTTGGTTTCTCCTGAAACAATATCGTTTTCGAAAATGGCCTAAACTAATTAATAAAATTGCTATGCAATGCCATCCGCCCGCCCAGTCGTCATTCATCGATTTAGTCGGCGTCCCATAAATGCGAACACCTCGGTTCAGACTCATTCGCCAGCTGAATACTGAAATTAATTAGCGCGCACACAGGATCGCTGTCGAAGTTCACAAAATGGAACGCGTGAACATGACAATTTCCATTGGCTTTTATCTTTCGAGAGACAATAACGACGAAAGCTAATCGCTCTCCGACTGAAGACTGGTGAGAACGGATATAAACCAGAAGTTCTTCCGATCCATTCCGTTTGAAAAGAGGTGAAATAGGAATGTCGTAGGTCATAATAATTAATAAATTTACGACGAGACAGAAAATAATTTCTGACAAATCTCTCTCTCTCATCTCTCTGTCGGTTGTTCATATCTATCTATCTATCTATCTATCTATCTATCTATCTATCTATCTATCTATCTATCTATCTATCTATGACAGCATTTTCATATCTATCTTAGTTCGTATTGATCTAATTATCTTCATATCTATCTATCTATCTATCTATCTATCACAGTCTTTTCATGTTTACCTAGCTCATTATGTCCACATATATCTATAAATCTCAGGCTGTTCGTCTCTCTCTCTCTCTCTCTCTCTCTCTCTCTATATATATATATATATATATATATATATATATATATATATATATATATATACATTTATGTATGTCTGGTTTTATATGTACATATCTTATTCTGTCTGGACCTTTCTATCTATTTCAGTCTGTTCATCTCTCCCTCTCCCCCTCCTCTCTCTCTCTATATATATATATGCATATACATATCAGTCTTTTTATACCTTCCTAACCTCATTCTATCCATATCTATCTATCTATCTATCTATCTATCTATCTATCTATGTATCTATCTATGTCAGTCTGTTATATGTACCTATCTCATTCTGTCGCCATATTATCCACCTTAAAAAGACCTTGTGTCACAACTCGGCTTAGTGGGGTGACAAAGTAAATACATAGTTTGAAATACAGTTTGATTTCTTCAATAAATTGTAGGATATTATATGGATTAATGTCATGATAGCGTGACTGAGCAGTACTAAAAATAAAAAAAAAAACTAGACGAGATATCAACACTATCACGATAGATTAAAATGAAGGGTCAATTTTGGAGTCTGTGTAGGTTACCCGGTTTGATATACAATATGACGAAGACTGGAGAGCATAAGGGCCGAAACGTGATTAAAACAACAAAGATGAGACATTAGTAAATGTACATAGTGTAAATAATGATAAATATTTAGATTTCAGCATGAAGTGACCCATAGATGTGTTGATATACCGCCCAACAAAATCATCCAACCAATGAACTATTGATATATTGACACCTTAATTCTTGACCGAAATTCTGGGATGAAAAATTATCATTATTTACACTATTAGAAGGAGAAATCTGGCTTTCAAAGCGAAAAGGATCTTTCCAGAACCAGGGGCATTTCATTAAAAATCTGTTGTGTAATCTACGGTGTTAATATTTTATAGCAGTTGATGTACTGTCTTGAAGAGGCTTATCTTAACATCATATCTACATTTTGTCCATTTTGTTTTCTTATGCTTACTTTATTTTAGGTTATTTGTATTATTATTATTATTATTATTATTATTATTATTATTATTATTATTTTCTTTGATTTCTGGCGTTTACACATTTCTTTCCGGGTCCTGCCCAGATGACCTAAGGTTAGAAATGGCATCATGACACTTTCCACTGACAAAAAAAAACAAAACATATTACATAGATAAAGCCCTTCGTAAAGTGTGGGCTGTACTTGTCAGAACAATTTTTTGTATCTCTTTGAGGCATGGACTTCCAGGAATCCCTTCAATTAGTCTACTGCAATCTTTTCCAACCAGTCCTAGGGCTCCAACTACAACAGGGATTGTTGATGTTCCCATATGCCACATTTTCAAGATTTCTATTTCAAGGTCTTTGTATTTTGACAGCTTTTTGAATATCTTCAAAGATACATTGCAGTCAGCGGGGACTGCCATATCAATAACGATATTATTATTATTATTATTATCAATTTTGTATACATTGAATTTTCTTACTTTTAGTAACTGGTGACTTTCACTGGAGAGAATGTAACGTCAATTCTTTTCAATCCGCATTCACTTAACATTCTTTTTGTTACTAGAAACCGTGTACCTTCAGGACGTGAGCGATGGTAGATCACCACAACTTCCTATCCTAGGTATCTCTTAGTAAACTCCTACTGTTCATCAGCTCTCCCAGTACCTGTTCTGCCAGCCATTTACACAATCTCGTTGGGTTGCTTGTACGATTCTATCTTCTGACCCTCCTGTACGCGTGTGTCTAATTTTCCAAGCCCTCTGTCCGCATTTACGTGCCTTTGAAATTCCAACGGCTTCTTTCCGGCGTGAAGTATGAAGCGTCTCTTTTAAATTCTTTTTTCCTTTATACCCCGTTCGTTGTACGTTGTTCTCAGCATCCTACTGTATAACCAGATTTTTGTTGTCTCAGCTCTTTCCTCTATCAGTAAAGAATTCGCCCGGTTTGCGACGTCATGTAAGAGCACTGATTAATATATATATATATATATATTTATTTATTTGTACGCTCCGAGTTTTCATACCAGGTGTAACGGATGGATGAACAAGTGCCACCAAGTCCTTTCATTCCACCCGTATCCTTCTTATTAGTCATAATGCTTTTAGTAGTGTTGTCAATTAAATGGTTACGATTTTACTGTTGTTATTATTATTATTATTATTATTATTATTAGGTTATTATTATTATTATTAGGTTGGTGCAAAATAATGACGTAATAATGTCGTTTTTTGACGTATTTTTTAACGTCAAAAACGACATTATTACGTCATTATTTTTGCACCAACCTATTATTATTATTATTATTATTATTATTATTATTATTATTATTATTATTATTATTATTATTTCCTTTGATTTCTGTTGTACACTCATTTAACTCCGACTTCTATCCAAGGTCTTAAGATAAAAATTGGCTTCATGACATTTGTAAAAAAAAATAAAATAAATACAAAGATAAAAGACTTCCTTGGGTGTGCGTTGTACTTGTGAGAAGAATTTATTATTATTATTATTACCGTAAATTTCGAGATTTCAAGCCTAAGAAAATCTTACCAAAACCAGAGGTTGACTTATGTCGGATATAGAATTTAAATCTTTACTACCAAGTTGTAAACAATTGGTCCAGCACTAATTGGTCCAGCACTAATAACAATTATCATGCACAACATACCGTAACTCCTGCAGGCTGCCACAAATATTTCTCATTAAAGCAGGTGAACATATTTGGCATATTAACACAGACATTAATATAAAATAAAATAGTAAAGCAAATTCAGTATTCCATTAACCTTACATAACACATCGCGTCCAACAACAAATAAACTAAGTGTAAACGCTGACCGAAACGCCATTTAACTGAGGCGACCATTAAAACAACTGGGTGTAGTATGTATGTCATCTGCGCCATTTTATCATAATAACGACAATTTAATGACATATAATATGTTTATTATTCGACCCGACGAATTTTAAATGTTAGGTTAAGTTATACCTATCCAATATACGGTGCCTTCCGGTGTACGTTTTATCTTGTTTGTTATACAACGTATATAGAAAAGTATTACAGAAAAGTGGAGTGAACATATGTAGTTTGGGCACAGGTTATCCTATACTGTAGCCTAAATTAATTTACCGCTAGTCACATGTGTTGGTTCTACTCATACCGGAAATGGCTGGTAAATATTCCCCACTTCATAACTTATAGAGGAAAGCACAAAAATGCATGCTGGGAATTTTTTTCTAACCAATAATATTTCAGTTTCATCTAAGTTAGTTCTGCGATAGCACATTTTTCTCTTTTGTTTGTTAAAAACTATTCTCAGTTTGTGAACTTTTGCCTTATTACTTTTGCTTTACCATCCCGTTGCTTACATTATGGCTGGTATTTGCCTTATTACTGTTGATTTGCCTTATTTCTCTGGCTTTGCTTTATTGCCGTTGTTTGCATTATTTCTGCTATTTGTCTTATTACATTGATTTGCCTTATTGCTGCGGCCTTGCCTTATTTCCGTTGCTTGCATTATTGATGTTTTTTGCCTTATTACGTTTGATTTGCCTTATTGCTCTGGCTTTGCTTTATTGCCGTTGTTTGCATTATTGCAGCTATTTATCTTATTACATTGATTTGCCTTATTGCTGCGGCCTTGCCTTACTTCCGTTGCTTGCATTATTGATGTTATTTGCCTTATTACTGTTGATTTGCCTTATTGCTCTGGTTTTGCTTTATTGCCGTTGTTTGCATTATTGCAGCTATTTTTCTTATTACATTGATTTGCGTTATTGCTGCGGCCTTGCTTTATTTCCGTTGCTTGCATTATTGATGTTATTTGCCTTATTACTGTTGATTTGCCTTATTCCTCCGGCTTTGCTTTATTGCCGTTGTTTGCATTATTGCTGCTATTTTTCTTATTGTTGCTATTTGCCTTATTACATTGATTTGCCTTATTGCTGTAGCTTTGCCTTATTTGTGTTGATTTGCATTATTGCTGTTGCTTTGCCTTGCATATATTGTTTGCTTGCTTAATATTACTTTTGCCGGGTTATTTTCGTTCTCTTGTGATTTTCTAAGCATAAATTAGATGTGGCACAAGACCGAAAGAACCCCTACCCAGTGAGGATCGAATTATCTACTCAGACGTAATTGTCCCTTGCGAGAGAAGCTTGCTAGCCAATACTCAACATCGCAATGTTCCATAGTAATTTTCTAGGCGTGGCATAGATGTAGCACAAGGCCGAAAGTTTGGTGCATCCAACAAGAAGCAAACTCACTAGTCAGTCGGAATTGATCCAGCTAGACAAGCTTAATGACCATTACGCCACGCCGTAGTGCCCCGTTTTGTTCTCTTGTGGTTGTGTATTTCAAACTTTTTCAATTCTGTTTGTTGGACACCTTTGCCAATGACATTTAACCATGCCTACGTAATCTACACTGGTCGCCTAAAATATGTTTGAGGGTCGACTTATACGGTAGGTATAAGACTAACGCAGAACATCGAGCTAAAAACCTGGAGACCGACTTGTACATCAGGTTGACTCGGACGTCGCAATTTACTGTATATTATTATTATTATTATTATTATTATTATTATTATTATTTGTGCATGTTATGTATCCTGTAGAACCGGCTCCAAATTATGTTCCTTTAGGCTCATACGAGAATTGTCATTTAATTGATAGCACTTTTCTTTGTATGTTTTGATATTCCTAGTAGGGTGATTTTCTGAGCAACTTTTATGCTGATGTTATTTCGGAGACGATTAGTAAATTATCCATTCCTTTTCTCACGAGGACCAGAGCTCCGATTACTACTGATGCAACCTCAGTCTTTATTCCAGACATCTTGTTAATCTCGATAACCAGGTCCTTGTATTTAGACAATTTTTTGGTAATTTTCCTAGAGGTGTTTCTCTCAGACGGTACTGTAATGTCAATAAGTATACACTAAATTACTTGTGTTTTAGGATAATATATTTTCATTTGTTCATAGGATTTTTGTGATATATTCATTTTCTCCTAGGATTTCAGTAAAATTTCATTTGTTCCTAGGACTGTCATAATATTTTCCTTTGCTTCGGGATATTTTCATTAGCTGCTGGGATAACCGTGATAAGTTCATTTAATACTAGGAAAGACATTTTATGTTAATTTGATCTTGAGGTGAACGAGATATTGCCCCTAAGTTTGCAGTGATATTTTCATTTGCTTATTGGATTGCCGTGATATTTTCATTTCCCCATACGATTTCAGTAAACTTGCATTTGTTACCGGGATTACCGTAATATTTTCATTTGCACCTTGGATCACCGTGATGTTTCACATTTGCTCCTGGGATCACCGTGATATTTTCATCTACTCCTCTGACGACCGTGATGTTTTTATTTGCTCCTGGGATCACTGTGATATTTTCATTTGTTACCGAGATCAAGGTGATATTTTAATTTGCTCCTGGAATCAACGTGATATATTTATTTGCCCCTCGGATGACCGTTATTTTTATTTGCTCCTGGGATCACAGTGATATATTTATTTGCTCCTGGGATAACCGAGATACGTTCATTTAATACTAGGAAAGTCATTTTATGTTAATTTGATCAATGGATGGGCGAGACATTTTCATTAAATTCTAGGATTGCCGTGATATATATATATATATATATATATATATATATATATATATATATATATATATATATACATATACTTGTTACTAGGATTGCCGGCATCTTTTAAATTGCTTATTGGATTGCTATGACATTTTCATTTGCCCATAGGATTTCAGTAAACTTGCATTTGTTCCCGGAATTGTCGTCATATTTTCATCTGCTCCTGGGATCACCGTGTTATTTTCATTTGCCCCTAGGATTGCCATGATGTTTTCATTGCTCCTGGGATCAATGTGATACATTTATTTGCTCCTAGAATTGACGTGATATTTTCATTTGATCCTACGATTGCCATGATAGTTTCATTTTCCCCTAGGCTTTCCATAATATATTCATTTTCTCCTGTTATCACCGTGACATTGTCATTTGCTAATGGGGCAGCCATGATATTTTCATTTGCTCCTAGGATTGCCATTATATTTTCATTTGCTTATTGGATTGCCGTGATATTTTAATTTGCTCATAGTATTTCAGTTAACTTGGATATGTTCCCTTCATAATTTCATTTACTCCTGGGATCACCTTGATATTTTCATTTGCTCCTTGAAACACCATGATATTTTCATCTGATCCAGGAATCACAATGATATTTTTATTTGCACCTGAGATCACCGAGATATTTTCATTTGCTCCTGGGATCTCCGTGTTATTCTCATTTACTCCTAGGATCATCGATATATTTCTATCTCCTCCTGGGACTGCCGTGATATTTTCATTTACTCCTGGTATCATCATAATATTTTCATCCGCTCTTAGGATTGCCGTGCTATTTTCATTAGCTCATAGGGTTTCATTTAACTGGGTTTTGTTCCCTCGATTACAGTCATATTTTCATTTGCTCCTGGGGTCACAATAATAATTTCATTTGCTCTTGAGAACACCGTGATATTTTCATTTGCTCCTGGAATCACCATGATATTTTACTTTGCTTCGGGGATCACAGAGATATTTTCATCTGCTCCGGGGATCAGCGTCATATTTACATTTGCTTCTGTAATCAGTGATATTTTCATTTGCTCCTGGGATCACCGTGATATTTTCATTTGCTCCTGAGATCACAATGATATTTTCAATTGCTCCTGATTTCACAGTGATATTTTCATTTGCTCCTGGGATCACCGTGATATTTTCATTTGCTCCTGGGATCACCGCAATATTTTCATTTGCTCCTGGGATCACAGTAATAATTTCCTTTGATCCTGAGATCACCGTGATATTTTCATTTGCCCCTAGGATTGCCGTGATATTTTCATTTGCCCCTAGGATTGCCGTGGTATTTTTATTTGCCCCTAGGACTACCGTGATATTTTCATTTGCCCCTAGGATTGCCGTGGTATTTTCATTTGCCCCTAGGAGAGCCGTGATATTTTCATTTGCTTGTGGGATCTCCCTGATATTTTCGTTTGGTCCTGGGATAATCCTGATAAGTTCATTCAATAATAAGCATTCTATTTTATGTTCATTTGCTCCTTGGATTGCCGTAATATATTCATTAGCCATTATGTTTGCTTTTTTTTCATTTGCTCATAGGATTGCCGATATATTTTCATTTGATTCTGGGAAAACCGTGATACGTCTATTTAATACTAGGTTTGAGATTTTATTTTCATTTGCACTTGTGATTGCCGAGATATTTCATTGGCTATCCTAGGTGCCAAATGAAATTATCGTGGCAAACCAAGGATGAAATTTAAATATCACGGCAATCCTAGGAAAAAATGAACATAAATTGGCAATCCTAGTATTAAATGAACTTTATGATTATCCCAGCTAAGGAAAATATCAATGCAATCCGAGGTTCGAACGAATATATCACGGTAATGCCAGCATTAAAAAGAAATATCACAGCAAACCTAGGAACAAATGAAATTTTACTGATATCCTAGGGGTAAATGAATATATCAGAGAAATCCCATGTGTAAATGAAAATATCACGGTAATGATAGGAGCAAATGAAAATATCACAGCAATCCTAGGAGCTAATGAAAATATCACAGCAATCCTTGAAGCAAATTAAAATATCACGGAAATCCTTTGAGCTAATGCAAATATCACGTCAATCCCAGAAGGAAATTAAAATATGACGCCAATTCTAGGATCAAATGAAAATATCACGGCAATCCTAGGAGCAAATGAAAATATCACGGCAATCCTAGATCAAATTAGAATATCACGACAATCCTAGGAGGTAATTAAAATAACACGACAATCCTAAGAGCAAATGAAAATATCACGGCAATCCTAAGAGCAAATGAATATATCACGGCAATCCGAGAAACAATTGCAAATATCACTGCATTTCCAGGAAGAACTGAATTTATCACGGCAATGACCGTTTTTTATTTTAAATTTCTTCGATTTTCTTTCTGTTTATCTTCTTACAATTATGGATTATTTATTTATTTTTCTTTTTTTCTTTCTTTCTTTCTTTCTTTCTTTCTTTCTTTCTTTCTTTTAATTCGTGTATTCTTTTCCTTCTCTTTTATATCTACTCCGGTCTGCTTAATTTTTGCTTTTTTTGTGTTTCTTTCTTTCTTTCTTTCTTTCTTTCTTTCTTTCTTTCTTTCTTTCTTTCTTTCTTTCTTATATTTAACTGTTCGTATACTTACTTCTCTTCTCGTCCTATATTTTACGTTTCTTGTCTGTTTTTCTTTCTTTTTTCTTTTTTTTTAATTCATCTCGAAAATTTTTCTTTCTTTACATTTCTTGTTAAATTTTTCTTCATTCGTTCTTTCTTTCTTCCTTCCTTTCTTGTTTACGTCTCATTTTCATAATCTACTATTATTCACTTTTCTTTCTTTCGTTCGTTCTTTCTTTCTTTCTTTCTTTCTTTCTTTTTTTTTTCTTTCTTTCTTTCTTTCTTTCTTTCTTTCATTCTTTCTTTTGAATAGAATTTCCATAAGTTTCTTCCTGTCTCTTTTCTTTTTTCTTTTTTTCAATTTTACTTTTCTTGTCATATTTCGCTTCTTTTTTGCTTTCTTTGTTTGTTTTTCTTACTTTTTATGTTTCTTTTGACTTTCTTCTTTCTTTTCTCTAATAATTAACCTTTCTTGTCAAGTCCCCCCCCCTGCCGTCTCGTTCATAATTCCTTCAAAGACGCTTCTATTTTTTTTCTCTTACGTGTCTCTCTCGTTTTTTTCTCTTTTCTTTTTTTTATTTGTTTCATTTTTTTTCTTTCTGGATCATTCTCAAGGAAAAATGTTTCATTTTTGTTTCCTTCTTTGATCGTCTGAGTGTGTAATGTGTCCCTTCTGATTTCAATCTCTCTCTCTCTCTTTCTCTCTCTCTCTCTCTCATTTTCTCTCCCTCCCTCTCTCTCTCCCTCTCTCTCTCTCTCAGTGTAGAAATTCTCTGAGTCGACCCCTTTATCTCTATTTATATCTTTCAGATATTTGGCCGTAAATTTTACTCTGCATGATCCACGATCACTACTGCCAACACTTAACTTTTGATTCTAAGCGTTCATCTTTAAATAATCTATCCAAGCCTCAATGAATTTAGATCTTTGTTCCTTGTGTCTTTTCAACTCCGCTTCCGTTGTCTTTCTCGAGATATTTTATTCTTTCTTCCTTTTAAACTTGCTTTTATTCAGTGAGTCATTCATTTTATTCACAGACAGACAGACACACACACACTGATATATATATATATATATATATATATATATATATATATATATATATATATATACTAGCAGTATGGCCGGTGTTGCCCGTGCTTGATTCAAATATCGTACGATATACAGCAATCACTATCACTTGACTTAAAATATTCTTGCCCTTCCTTGCCTTTATAAGAGTGCCCTTTGCCGTACTGATGTTGCTACATGCCTTACTTCTTGCCTCACACTGCGATTTTTTCTAAGCTCTATACTAAACATTAAATCTGTTACGAAAAAAGAACTAAACAAAATAAAAACAAAACGACCAGATTAAAAAAAAAAAGACACGTAATTGGAAAAACGGAATGAAAAAAGAATGTTAATAACAAATACTTTTTCACACCTAACCCAGTTCTGCGGAATCAGAATCAACGTTGAGTTTAAGCAAGCGAATGAGCCATTTGGGGTAAAGTGCCATGCAGATTTAAATTTTTCTCACTTATGACGAATGCAGCTATCGATTTTTTTTGTATGCTAGCATGCTAGTTAACATTCGTGTCAGTCAACTGTTGGCTCTCACGCTGGCCAATAGAATCTTCCTGCCTATTCGTGGCAGCTCTTATTCTGGCCAGTAGAAAATGACCGCAAACTACATGAAAACTGCCGTAGAAGCAGGAAAAATCGATAATTACCACTATCGATGGGAGTTGGGAGATGCAAAGCCGGTCTTGTTCTTCTCGCTAAGTTGGAGCATGTGCATGTAAATTTTGATGCAAATCCGTCGAAAATTGCATTCGTTACACACACACACACACACACACACACACACACACACGCATCCTGCCTTTTATATATATATATATATATATATATATATATATATATATTTAAAAGAAAAACAGACCACTTTAAGGTACCATTGTAATAATTTATTTCACCAGAGCCCTTTTAAAGGACGCCGGATCATGAGATAACGCTTCCAAAAATGAAATGAAACGAAAAATGAAATTAAAATTGATGGGTAGTGTAAGTTTTTGTAATTTAACAGAGAGTGTAAAAGGGATAGTTAAAGAGACATCTATATATATATATATATATATATATATATATAACGTAGCTTTTAATTATGCACCAAATGAAAACACTGGAGAAAGAGGGAAGATATTTTTTTTATTTAACTTTTGGTCATTCGAGAAACCTGAACGCGTATATAGTTGAAAGATGGCTTATAAATAATATCTTCTGATATCGCGTAATATATATATATATATATATATATATATATATATGTGTGTGTGTGTGTATCTATCTAAATATATATAATTTTTTATTTATATATATATATATATATATATATATATATATATATATATATATATATATATATATACGTTCTTTTTATAGATACAAATATTTAAGCAAATGCTCTGTTTATAATAAACAGTATCAACAACATTTACCGGCCTGATTGCCCGAGAAATGTTCATAGAAAATCTGCGTCCTCCAACAGGTATCGAACCTGTATCCTATACGGAACCGTCATATAGCCTGATGTGCCTTAAACGTTTGGGCCACAGAGGAGGATTCGGTTAGCAAGGTCGATTTTACTGTTTTTAAACTACAATTCTTCATGATTTTCTCTCATTCATTCTTATTTGCTTAATGTGTATCCAAATGTACATAAATGACGTCATACATTATGAAATGGACCAAGTCCGACAATTATTTTTTAAGACATTTTTTATGTTTATACATTCTTTTTGTAGATACAAATATTTAAGTAAAGTCTCTGTTCATAATAAACAGTATTAACGACATTTACCGGCTTGAATGTCCGAGAAACTTTCATAGAAAATATGCGTCCTCCGGTACCAATCGAACCTGTATCCTATACGGAGCCGTCATATAACCTGACGTGCCGTGGTGGCTTTGTTTAAATTGTCAATTCCGCTTGATAACACGCTTATCTCCCGGAAACTGTAACTAAGGTCTGTTCAGCTTAGTTGCAGTATCAACCATAGGTGTCCTTTGTGGATGCTGCACAAACCTCAAATATGCCTTAGCATGTGACTGCAATAGGGATTAGGCAACCGGATATCCTCGAATACGAGTGGCTACTCATTAATCTTTTATTTATTTCACCTGCTTAAGCCCGCCAGGTATGTCATGCATTGTCTCTTTCTCTTTCTATTCGACCCGTGCGTATCAGATTCTTCTGGGCCTCCTTTCTCATTACGTGTCCCCGAAACTTCAGCTGCTGCTTCCTGATGTAAAGTATAAGCCTCCTACTTGGTTGTATCCTCTCCAAGACCTCATCGTTGCTCACACGTTCGGTCCACGGCATCCTCAATATCCTTCTGTAGAACCACATCACCGTCGCCTCGAGTTTCTTCATATTTGAGGAGACCGTCCAACATAGACTACCGTAAAGGAGAACAGATGTCATGTAACAGCTCAGTATTATTTGTTACCAAAGAGACCCTTTTGTTGCGCCATACTCTGCCCAGCCTTTGGAATGCGTCTTTGGCCACCCCAATATATCTACGGATATCAGTGTCGCACTTGCCGTCCTATGTCAAAACACTTCCCTGATAGTTAAACTTACGCGTCTGATTGATTTTAGTGTCCCCAACCTGTAAACGCATTTCGGGCTCTTCCTCTTACTGATAACCATGTATTCTGTCTTCTTGTAGTTTATGCTTAGTCCCTTCTTCTTGCTCTCCTTCGTTAACTTCTGTAGAAGTTGTTATAATTTCTTTTCTGTGTCTGTTATCAGTACTGTCATATGCGTATCTTACTTATTCCGCTTTTTATTCTCATCTAGATTTGGTGCCGTCCAAAATTGTCGGAAGTCTATCATTGGATTTTCTGATTTGTGCAATCATGAGACAATGGC
Source organism: Acanthosepion lycidas (assembly GCA_963932145.1). Classification (NCBI taxonomy): domain Eukaryota; kingdom Metazoa; phylum Mollusca; class Cephalopoda; order Sepiida; family Sepiidae; genus Acanthosepion; species Acanthosepion lycidas. The sequence goes on from OZ010612.1 coordinate 62,422,353, forward strand.
TAATTAATTATACTTTTGGGAACGATTTGAATTCAACCGATATATTGTCCTGTATTGCATTTCATGTCACCCCAACCCCAAGTTGTCTTTAGATTCAGAAAGAATTAATCTCCAAGATTATGAATGTCAAATTAAGAAACTGGTAATTTTGTTAAAACACACCCAGTCATACATTGACACAGGGAGACATACGCAGACAGACACACACGCACAATATACGTAACAGACTCGGAAGACTCTGGGATCTACTAGCGTGGCTAGATAATCCCTATTGGAAAGACAAGCTCAGGCAAATACACATCTTTAACACCCGATGTACTGAGCAGAACCTAAAAGAGGACTTAATCTATCGTGATCATTACTTGGAATATATATATATATATATATATATATATATATATATATAATTATTTTTAAAAATATGATTCCTTCGCTACATAAAGATTTTTTATGTGATTATTGAAAGACCAGTGGAAAACGTTGTGTCTTGAAGATGTTACGTTTAAAGAGTTCCAGAATGCATCCTGTCGAGAGAATGTTATACAACGTAACAGCCCCGGGAAAGGAGCTGTCTGCGTGTAACTTGCGTCTCAGCAATGGAAGTGGATATTATGGAGGGTAGTTCACTTGTGTGCATTAGTGTTCATAATTATATATATATATATATATATATATATATATATATAAAGTGCATTTATGCATCCGTTTTTAAATATTTCCAATGTTCTCATTTCATTTGCTTATATATATATTATACAATTATGTTTTAACGCTGCACTGTAGAGTTAATGTATAATTGTAATTGTGTAGTAATTTTAAAAATATTTATGTATTAATATCCTAAAATAAATCATATTTAGCCCTACTCTCTACGGCTTTAATACAGGATTAAGACTGAAACAAATATAATTGAGAAGACAATCATTTTGTTTTGCCTGTTTTCTCTTAATCACTGACGATGCTTTAATAAATATGAAACATTTTAGATTGTTAAACATTTTATATTTGTTCTTTATCTTATCATCTTGGATTCTGATCCATATTTGATTTACGTATGATCTTTAACTTATATATATATATATATATATATATATATATATATATATATATATATCGATAAATTTCATTAGATTGATCTAAGTTTCCTATTTTTCTTTATTTTATCATTTGTTCTTAATATATATATATATATATATATATATATTAAGACATTTTTAATGTTTATACGTTCTTTTTATATATACACATATTTAGGTAAATACTCTGTTTATAATAAACAGTATTAACGACATTTAACGGCTTAAATGTCCGAGAAATTTTCATAGAAAATATGCGTCCTCCGACAGGAATAGAACCTGTATCCTATACGGAACCTTTATATAGCCTGACTTGCTTTACGAGAGAAAATGATGGAAAATTATATTTTAAAACAGGAAAATCGACCTTTTTCCCCGAAACGGTAATGCACGTCAGGTGGATAAATTTCGT
>OZ010612.1:62428840-62436340 GCA_963932145.1 Acanthosepion lycidas
GAACAGACCTCTCGCCTGACGACTGACTCTACATTTCTCTGATCACAGATAGTTAAACGGTATCCTCTAAATATCACTTAAAGTGATATATATATGTATGTATATATATATATATATATATATATATATATATACATATATATATATATATATATATACCCGCGCGCACACACACACAACACACACACATACACACACACACACATACACACACACACACACACATATATATATATATATATATATATATATATATATATAGGTCATGTTGATGATCTCAGTAAGAGATGGAAAGTATTTGGTAATTTTAAGTAGTTTTAATGCATGGTCGTCAGAAAAAGAACGAGTATTAAGTTTAAGTTCGAGGTACATATAGTGATATGAAAGCTCTCATAAAATTTGCAACTACGAACACTGTAGTTGGAGGGTGACACTCTGAACTTATTAATATTTGTTTCCCACCATGTGTATAAATAGCGGTGTCAGGCTACTGACTGGGGTGATTATTGAACGAAACTATCCAGTCGAATTAGTCGATGATTCGGATTACGATTTACGATTTATCGGACATTAAGATGAGCCGAGCGACTTACAAGCTATATACTGAAATGCTTATTTAACTTTGGTTGACTTTTAATTCTTTGTCTTGTTAAGTGTTTATTTTCGTTTGTAATTAAATAATGCTTTATTTTAACATTGAAGTCTCGTGTTATACTAAATTATTAACGATTATTGACACCGATGTTCGAGCGTGACACTCTGAACTTATGAATATATTTTTCCGCCATGTGTATAAATAGTGGTGTCAGTCTACTGACTGCAGTGACTATTGAGTGGAACTATCCAGTCGAATTAGTGTGAATCATTGTTGCGTCGATGATTTGGGTTTTGATTTAGGATTTACCGGACGTTAGACCGAGCCGCGGTACTAACAAGGTATTCAGTGAAATGGTTAATTATCTATGGTTGATTTTAATACTTTGTTCTTGTTAAGTATTTATTTCCGTTTGTAAGTAAATACTATTTATTTAACATTGAAGTCTTGAGTTATACTAAATTATTAAATGCCACCATACGTCACAAAAAAACAAAAAACAAAAACAAAACACACACACAAAACAAAACAAAAAGCAAAACAGACAGAAATTAAGCTGAGTAGTTTAATAACAAGACATAATGTGTGACATGGACATCCAAAGGCTCTTTGAAAGAACGAATTATGCCTTCCAGAAAGTAAGCAAAGTATTATGAGACAGAAAAATGGTAGAAACAAAGACAATAGTGCTGGCTACTATATAATATGTATTAGCTTGGTGCAAAAATAATGATATGATAATGTCGTTTTATGACGTTAAAAATACGTCAAAAAACGACATTATTACGTCATTATTTTTGCACCAACCTAATAATTTCCTGGGTTTTGTTGGGAACGTTTCAAAATAATCTTAGGTCAGTCACCGGGGGACGCGCCCAGAAGGTACATTCTCTTACAGGAAGGAGATGACGTCATTACCCGGTGCCAAAACGGGAAGGGCCGATAGGGACTTGAACAATTTTTCCACGGTATTAGCGGTCAACACACTAAAAACTCGGCCTTGTGTCACACTTGGTAAACGTGGATGCATTGAAAATTTCCGCCACTTCCTGGATGGTTGTTAGATAATCTCACAGATGAAGAAATAGAGATAAAAAAAAAAAGATGTAGTTCTACAGATAAATTCTAAGGAAATTTGGTACATACAATGTAAGCAAGAAAGGAAGTCTTATGAAACATATAAACGATAAAGAAATTGACTCTAACCAACGATAGAACTGGAATTTCTGAGACGCGTAATGGGGAGAGAATGCCTAGAGAATTTAACACACGAAAGAAAGAAATAGAAGCCTGGAGGAACAAGCGATTTTTTTTTTACGACTTATTAATCTTTCTCGGGTTATTTAACGTTATCAAATATATTAAACTGTAAGAATTTCTTGGAGATAATAATATTTTAAGACATTTTTTTATGTTTATACGTTTTTTTTATACATACAAATATTTTAGTAAATTTTCTGTTTATAATAATCAGTATTAACAACATGTACCGGTCTGAATGTCCGAGAAATTTTCATAGAAAATATGCGTCCTCCGACAGGAACCGAAACTGTATCCTATACGGAACCGTCATATAGCCTGACTTGCTTTTGCCGATTGAGCCACGGAGGAGCGTTTCGCTAAGCAACGTTGATTTTAGTGTTTTTAAACTACAATTCTTTATAATTTTCTCTCATACATCTATATCTGCTTGATGTGTATGCAAATACAAACAAATGACGTCACCCATTATGAAATGGACAAAGTTTGACAATTATTTTAAGACATTTTTTATGTTTATACGTTCTTATTATTTTTAAAGATACAAATATTTAAATAAATGCTCTGTTTTATAATAAACAGTATTAACAACATTCACCGGCCTGAATGGTCGAGAAATTAAATAAAATATATTTACGGATATAAGTTTTACTTTTTCCGATGGTATTTGTGCGTAAATTGAGCCTAACTAAAATTTGAAACATAAATTTGACTCCAAATTCGACTCGTTATCCATTACCATATCCGCACATCCACACTTACATTACATGGTAATTCCAAGAGGGCACCCACCGAGTTACTGACCAGGCACAACGTTACTTAACTTTGGGGAGCGTAGGAGCAACCAACTTAACTAGCCTGTGTGATAGCATGCCAGGAATGAAGCATAGAGCTTTGTTAAAGATAAATGCTTCAATAAAAAAAAGTAGTTGTGGAGAACCATATCTTTCTTATCAGCATCCTTCAGTAGAACCATATTTGTATTGCTTGAAGTCTCTTGTTCATACGTGTCTTCCACTGCCATATAGAAGAATAAACATTACATAAGAGTTTGTTGCTCGTTACTTTTCTATTTCTTAATACTATACTTAGTTTTTGGACGGCATCTTTCGCTATCCCAATGTGCCTCCGGATTTCAGTGTCGCTCCTTCCCTACTCTGTTAAAACACTTCCCAGATAATTAAATTTTTGTACTTTTGGTATATCGAACTTGCAATTCACATGTCGAGGTGTTACTTTTGCTAACAGCCACGTATTCCGTTTCTTTCCAATTGATAGTTTGTCCTTTCTTCACGCTTTCCTTAACTACCATCAGTCGTTTTCTTTATCTTTCGGCTTTGAAAAGTGTGTCATCTGCGTATTTTATGTTGTGGCCACCAATAATGAATTTTTGTACGATTTCTAATTCTGTCAGATTCGTCTCAATGTATAGGTTGAAGAAATCCGGCGAGTCGATGCATCCTTGTCTTATACCTTCGTTTCTAGTTTTGTATATTTACTGGTCAGTTTCTATCCATACACTGGAAATATTAATTTGGGAATAATCTTTGAGAATGGATTGCTAGCGACGACCTCTAACTCTTGTTTCATTGCAGCTTAAATATTTCTATATCAATTTATCTTCTCTTAGTTTTCTTTATTGTTTAACCTTCTTCTTCGTTTTTCTTCTTCATTTATTACCTTTTTTCTTCTTTTTTCTTCTTTCCATACTTCATCACCGTTTACGTCATTCACAGTGATTTTATTCATTTTTCATTCATGAATTTGCTTATTCATTTTTTAACCTTTATTCGTCTTCAATTTTAACAATGTTATATTTTTCAATTCTAAAATGTCATTTCTTCTTCTTCTACTTCTTCTTCTTACCTGCCTCGTCTTCCTCCTCCATCTTTTTCTTCTCCCTCTTCTTCTTCTTCCCTGTCTCCTCTTCCTCCTCCTCCTCCTTCTTCTTCTTCTTCTGCCTCCTCCTCCTTCTTCTTCTTCTTCTTCTTCCTCCTCTATCTTCTTCTGCCACCTTCCTCCTCCTTCTTCTTCTTCTTCTTCTTCCCCTTCCTCCTCCATCTTCTTCTTCTTCCCCTCCTCCTCCATCTTCTTCTTCTTCTTCTGCCTCCTCTTCCTCCTCATCCTCCTTCTTCTTCTTCTTCCTCCTCCTCCGTCTTCTTCTTCTTCCCTGCCTAGTCATCCTCCTCCATCTTTTTCTTCTTGCTCTTCTTCTTCTTCCCTGTCTTCTCCTCCTCCTCCTCCTTCTTCTTCTTCTTCTGCCTCCTCTTCTTCCTCCTCCTCCTCCATCTTCTTCTGCCACCTAACTTCCTCCTATTCCTTCTTCTTCTTCTTCCCCTTCCTCCTCCATCTTCTTCTTCTTCCCCTACTCCTCCATCTTCTTCTTCTTCTTCTGCCTTCTCTTCCTCCTCCTCCTTATCCTTCTTCTTCCTCCTCCTCCTCCTGCATCGTCTTCTTCTTCTTCCCTGACTCGTCTTCCTCCTGCTCCTCTTCCATCGTCTTCTTCTTGTTCTTCTTTTTCTTTTTCTTCTTCTTCGTCTGCCTCCTCTTCCTCCTCCCCCTTCTCCTTCCTCCTCCTTCTCCATCCCCCTCCTCCTCCTCTATCGTCTTCTTCTTCTCCTTCTTCTTCTTCTTCTTGCTTTAATGTTTTCATTCATTTTGTACATCTTCTTCATATGTTTCTTTTTCGCCATGCTTTTATTTTCAGTCCTTCTATATTTTTATTTTTCATTCATTATCTTCCTTCTTTACCATCATTCGTTAATTCTTCAATCGTCATTATTTCTTTCTCATTTATTTTCTTTTCATTTTTCATCTCTCCATTCGACTTCTCTTTCATTCAATTTTCTTCTTAATTTCTTCTTATTATTCTACATATTTTTTTTTATTTTTCTCCTCTCATCTTCCTTTTCATTTGTTATATTTCAAGTTCAACTTTTTATCTCCCTCGTCTTTCTTTCGTACGCTATTAATTTTCCTTTGTCTTTTCTTCTTCTTTTTAGAAGGAGAGAAAAGTAACAATTATATTGTTACTTTCCCTACTTCTACTTCGTCTTCTTCCTCCTCCTCTTCCTACCATTCTTCTTTCTTGTACTTTTCTCCTCATCGTCTTCCTCTTCTTCCTTCCATTATTCTGTTTTTAATTCATTCTTTTTTGCTGTTTCTTTCTTTTTTGTTCTTCCTTTTCTTCTTCTTCTCCTCATCGTCCTCATCTTCCATTCTTCTGTTTTTAATTTTTTTCTTACTTCTTCTTTTCTTTCTTCTTTTCTTACTTCTTACTTTTTTCTTCTTTCTTCTTTTCTTCTTTTCTTACTTCTTTCTTCTTTTCTTACTTCTTTCTTCTTTTCTTTCTTCTTTTCTTTTCTTTCTTCTTTTCTTCTTTTCTTTCTTTCTTTCTTTTTTTCTTTCTTTCTTTCTTTCTTTCTTTCTTTCTTTCTTTCTTTCTTTCTTTCTTCTTCTTCTCCTTATCAACCCCCTCCTCCTCCTCCTTTCAGTTTTCTGCTTTCATTTCCTCAACTTTCCATTCAATTTCTTTTCATTCTTCTCTCTCTTCATTTTCTCTTCCTTTCTTTTTCTTTATCATCATCATCACCACCACCACCATCATCATTTCCTTCTTCTTTTTCTTCTTCTCTCACTCCTCCTCCTCCTCCTTCTATTCTCCTACTTTTAATTTTTTTCCGATTCTTTCAGCTTTTTTTTTTCCTTTCATTTTTTATTATTTTTCTCTTCTTTTCCATTTTTCATTCCCATTCCTCTTCTTCTTTTCTTTCTTCTTCATTTTTCATTTTTTTTTTATTACCTTCCTCAACTTATTATTTTTGCCCTCATATGTTTTTTTTTTTTTTTTTACCTCCGGAATGTTCTGCATGTCCCCCCCCCCAATTCTCGTCTTTCCCTTTATCTATTCCGTATCGTTCCACTTCCGGACTCATAATGAGGAAGTCGGCAGTCGCTTAATTGTGGGAGGGACGGGGTGACTGTAGATGAGTGGGGACTTAATGCGGACCCTCGTGGCTGGCAGGGTACCATAAAACGCGTTCAATGCTCTAAGGACTGCTTTACAAAATAGACTCCGGGTAGTGGGGGGGGGAAGCAAACAAACAAACAAAAAACATGTGAGCACACACAGTACACATACACGCTTATAAAATGCTATCGACACACAGGCGCTTACATACACACACCTGAAAAAATGACATAGTATAAAACAAATACGAATCTATAGTCACGTAATATACATAGGCTTATTCGACTTAGTCTGGCACAAGTCCACAAAAAGAAGAAAAGAGAGAGGAAGTTTATGTTACTCAGGACCTCTAAACGTGGACGGCATTCTGACTTGGAAATCCTTTAACATGAATGTGATCATTGAGAGATCTATCTATCTATCTATCTATCTATCTAGTCAATTCATTATCTATATATATATCTATTCTAGGCTATTCCTATCTATCTATCAATTCTAGGGTCTTTCTATCTATCTATCTATCTATCTATCTATCTATTCTAGGCTATTCCTATCTATCTATCTATTCTAGGCAATTCCTATCTATCTATCTATTCTAGGCTATTCCTATCTATCTATCTATCTGTCTATCTATCTATCTATCTATCTATCTATCTATCTATACTAGCCAATCCATATCTATCTATCTATCTATCTATCTATCTATCTATCTATCTATCTATCTATACTAGCCAATCCATATCTATCTATCTATCTATCTATCTATCTATCTATCTATCTATCTATCTATCTATACTAGCCAATCCATATCTATCTATCTATCTATCTATCTATCTATCTATCTATCTATCTATCTATCTATCTATCTATCTATAATAGCCAATCCATATCTATCTATCTATCTATTTAATATATCTCATAAATAATCTCTAATAAAGAGTAACAACTAAAAATAAATTCTCATGTTGTAGGAAGTAGGTCGATTCGAGAACCATTTTGCACGCTCTCGTCCTCCTTGGATATAAATTAGTACAGATTTTGCAGCTACCCTATGTGACCAGTATCTTAACTGAGATCGTTGTGCAGATGCTCAAGAGGATAACGTAACATAATTTTCATATATGCTTGGTATTTTCATAATTTCTATCATATATATATATATATATATATATATATATATATATATATATATATATATCCAAAAAGGGCCATTTTTCAATGCCAAATGCAGACTTCCACACATGAAACCTATACGTTCTTCTCAATCTCTCTCTCGCTCTTTCTCTCTCTCTACATATATGTACACACACACACACACACACAGATTATATATATATATATATATATATATATATATATATATATATATATATATATATATAAAATATATGATTCCATTGCGATACAGAAATTACTGTTTTGAAACTTGATTCAAGTACACGGGCACACACACACACACAGACCTATATATCAGTAAATATACATATATCTACAGTCGGAGTGCAACTCATTATGCTCGAATTTTTATATCTGATTTTTACAAAAATATAATAGGTTTGTGTCGGTAGTAGTTGTAAAAAAAGCTAGTTTAAAGTTTAAAAGAGGAACGCCGAAAAAATTTAATCGCTAAAGCTACACCCTTTTCCGGCCGCAGCGACTGATGCAACCTGTGTTT
>OZ010612.1:62441340-62516340 GCA_963932145.1 Acanthosepion lycidas
GACTGAACGTCAGAACTTCCGTAGCTTAACTGGTATAGCACGTCGGGCTATATGAGGGTTCGTGTAGTATACAGGTTCGATCCCTGTAGAAGGACACATGTTCTATGAAATTTCTTGGACATTCAGGCCAGTAAATGTTGTTAATATTATTTATTATAAACGTGCATTTACTTAAATATTTCAGTCTATTTAAATAGCGTATAATATATCAGATATTTACGATGTTTTTGTAAACAAGCAACCACAGTTACATTAAGTTTGTCTATGTAATTCATCCCTGAAGATGATCTCAGAGGTGATCAAAATTACACTTATGAATTTACACTTAACATTAAAAAGCTATTAAGAGAATTAGAAAGATTTATTATAAAAATAAATAGACATAATATATCTGTGTTTTTCAATGAAACATACTTGAATAAATATATATATATATATATATATATATATATAGTTAAAAAATTTGACGCTACCCCTCGTAATATAGTTCAAAGATTTGACGCTACTCTTGGTAATTTTCTAAATTGTCAATAAAAGTAGGTGTTTTGTACTTTAATTGGTTTGTTTTGTATTGTTTTGTTTTGTTTTACGGCATATCATTATTTAATGGTGACAATATTTTTATGCTGGTAATATTTTGTTTTAGCAAAAATCTATTGCTAGTAATATTTTTTTTTTTAAAAACATGTTTCGTAATATTTTTTCAAGAATGTATTGCTTGTAATAGTTTTTTTTTTCTCTCCAAAACTTTATTGCTGGTAATAATTTTTTACAAAGCATTTCTGGTATTAAAACCTATTTTATACTTTCATAGTGTTTTTTTCTCCAGCTTTGGGGTTAATTATTCGACCATAGCTGAGACCCTAACAGGTGCTACCACTCGGGGCCAGGGCGGACCTCACAACATCAGCAATTAAGAGGTGGTTCCACGCTTTTCAAAACCTCCTGATTAGAGGCCTTGCTGTTGGACGTAGTTTATCGTCTTACCCAGGACGTGGATGTTGTTTATCGTTATACCTTGGACGCGTTTAGTACTTTAAATAAGAGAACATTGATATACATAAGTAAATAGGTAGTTTTTATTAGAATATGACATAGTTTTATGAGAAATTTTCTTATGACAAAAAGAAAGCATATTATGATAAAATTTTTCTCTCCTCAAAATATCTTCCTTTAGCCTTTGTTACTGCGGCACGAAGTTTTTGCATTCGTTGCAAAAGTTTCTCAAAGTTTGATTATTGACTCCCTTCTTATTTTGTATGACTCTTCTGTCAAATTCACACATTGTCATTCAGGGGGTGGCTTCAAATTTTTTAACTGTAGTGCATATATATATATATATATATATATATATATATATATATATATATATATATATATATATATACCAGTTTGACATATTTTTCTCCCAGTAAGCAAAATAAAAGGAAGAATAGAGAAAAGAATAATTTATGATTTAATCCTCCTTATAATCTAGCCTATTTCCTTTTAAAAACCTTGAGACAGCAAAAACATGGCTTCCATGTTTCTATCAAGTCTTTTTCACTTGGTATTTTAAACTGGATGATAAATTCCTTAATCTTTAAGGAGTAGATAACTTTTTCCATTTTCCATTTTCACTTCCTCAGGCGATTTAAATTTGTCATTATTAGTCTCTCTAAAAAGAAAAAAATGTCAGATCCTTCATAAATTGATTTCAGTATAAATTGTACCGCATAAATATACGATTTAATGTCTTAAAATAAATACTTATTATTTATCAATATCATTATCAATTTAGCAACCATTTTGATAGTATTTTTGTAGTGAATTAAGCTGAGAAGATGAGCAACAAATGATTGAAGTTTTATGTGAGAAATACTATTCTGAAAGCGTAGTTAGTGCAAAAGCTAGTTGTAGCAATATGGCCGTGCACACTGCTATCGTGGCATTTACCGATAAGGAGAGAAATAGACGTCAAAGGAAAACAAGATGACCATTTGATGAATACATTGCTACACGATGGCCAACAAGGTATTGTCAGAGGATGTGTGCTTCTCTGTTTCACAATCGTATAAATGCCAGTTCTATGATAGTTTCATTTTGTCTGAGATTTGAGTTTGGTCTGAAATCGTTCAAACCGACTGGCAAAACACGGTTAACTTCAATAACGAAACCCAAGCATCAGGGCATTTGATGTTTGTATGAAGTCTGGATAGTTAATCAATGGAGAAATGTTATACGATGAATCTACTCTGAAACACTTCGTTATGCGTAAAAGAAACTTTAGAAGCCCGATGTTAAGAGATGAAATATTTATTTGTTCGATTAACGACATATCAACTTCGTGGTCTGGGATGCAGAATCCCAAACAAATTCTTTTATTTTAAGATATTGAACAGCGGATGTAAATATAAGGGATATCACATGTAACACTAAGAGGTAAAAAAAAATGATAATAATCATCATGTTCACATTCCACACGACGTCAAGCAACAGGTTAGGACGGAAACTTTTTTTTTTGTTTATTTAGCGGCATATCAACTCCTTATGGGTCATTAAATGCTAAAGTTTAATTTTCTTGGGAGCATTAGTAATCTTTTTTTTACTATGAAAATGTATTACTGCTATTTTAACTATAAACTATTTTATATTTGTCATAGTGTTTTCAAATCTACTAACAATTTGCACGTAAGTCGGATCCGTAACAGGTGCTACCACCACTGGTCAGCATTGACGTGGGAGCAACAAGTATTAAGAGGTGATTCCACGCTCCTTAAAACTTCCAATCCCCCGGTCAGAGGCCTCCCTCATTTTGTTACCATTGTCCTTCATTGTAAAAAAAATAGCTGATCATTTAAGAACTGACTAACCAGAATAATTTTCAGCTCCTCAAAATCACCCGATCAGACGCCTTGCTTCCGGATGTAGTTTATCGTCATATACAGGACGGGATTTGATGAAAATTATACAATTCAGACTGTGAAGTACTCACCAAGCCAGATATTTTGGTGGCACAATGTCCACATCTGGAACCGTTAGACGCTTGGGCTTGCCTTCAGTAAAGATAATGGACATTGCTAGGTGTGTGGAAATACTTCAGAATAAAGTGAAACTGTACAACCATATTCATCATTGCACAAATTTTATGCATGACAGTGTTTCATGTCTCCGTTCAAAAGTTGTGCTGAATCTTTCGAACAGGGGAAAAAATACATCCCAGATCTGAACCCAAATGAAAATTAAGAGAGAAAATGTTACTGATAAACAAAATCCACGTATGGAAGCACAGAAAGGCTATTAAAGAAACTTGAACAAAAAGAAATCTCTTTTGACCTTTGTAACAAACGGGTCCGTCGCAGTCAGGCAGCTGTCAAAAGCAATGGAGTTCATGCAATATACAAACACCTGTGGTACATCTGTTTTGTAATGCATAGAGAACATCCTCAGGTACAAATTAGTCTCTCATAATTTACTTGTTATTGATTTCGTTTAGCAGCATATCAACACATTTATGGGTTATTAATACCGAAATCTAAATATTATGCACGAACTTTTATGACCTCAGCTACATATACAACGTGTAACAGGAGAATTGTCCAAATCGTGTAACAACAAAATTGTCCAATTGTTAGAATAAGCTTTGAACCTTTGTATCTTAGAAATGATTAAATGTATCTTACTGGAATTCCTCGAGATTTTATAGCACTATTGAACTCTACTTTGAGCAACGTATGTATAATTACTCTCCAAGCTTAAGATAATCTTCGCCTCATTACCCTTCTAACTTTCTGTACAGGAGTAACAAGGTGCCTCAAACGTTTCACGCACGATTTCATTTTCAAGTCTTTTTTCGCTGCTCTTTGGACTGACATAACTGAAACTTCTCTCTCACATGCCAAAGGTTTATGGATTGAGTTGGATCTTTTCTAATTTATCTATTTAGCTCTAAGTTGAAATGAGGATCCCGATTCGTGTTGTGACCTCCTCATCCATTTTTCCTCTTAACAGTTTCCTCTTTTTTAAATTATTCACCGTTCTCTTGATGGTTCTTGAATAAACTTTGAAGATGGACGCCAGAATATTAATGTTGTTACCATTAATGAAGGTCTGAATGATCTTATTTCCTCTTGCTATTGCTCAGTCGGGAAGAAGTTGGGTTTAACACAAAACAAAGTTAACCTGTTCTATTCTTGGTTGAATAACTCAAAGGGATTTTCAGTGATTCTTACTACAAATGGTGTGAAGATGACCAGACGTCTTATCTGAAAAACTGGAAAAAGCAACTCAATTAGATGTAGTTTATCGTCATACCCAGGACTGGTATTTTTTATTGTTTAAGAATAATATCTGAATTAACAACAGAAATCCTTTTACATTTTTGTTTAAGTGTTTGGAGGTATTGTGAGACCGGAAACTACCAACACAATAGACTCTTCCAGGCCTATATTAAGTAGGCGACATAGCACTCTATCGGAGAGTGATAGAGAGTGTTAGAGAGTGACAGAGAGTCTAGTACGACTACCAGTGTTGGACACTAACTTATAGTAAGCTCTGCTTACACTATCTCTGTAACCTGTTGATATATCTTTCTTACATCTAATCCGTGTTCCGTGTTTTACTTCTGTCGGCCCAACTTTGGCACCCACATCAGTGGCGACGAGGATTCTAGAAACGCACTCACGGCGAAACCTAAATACCTTACCAATCCCACATCTGTGTCGACGAAGAATTCGAGAAACGCATTCACGTCGAAAAACCGCAATACCTAGCCAGTCCCACAATAGTGGCGATAGAAAAGATTCGAGAATTTCGTTCTCACCGTATCAATAGCGACAGTACTCGAAAAATACACAAACTCGTTCCCACAGCAGTGTTGAACGTGAAATTAAGCTGGTATTGATACATTAGCGATTTAAAAGCTAAAACACCCAGCGTCTACATATATTCCAATACCAAACGCCATTGACAAACTAGCGATTCGACATCTACGGAATATCAAAGTCTGTCCAATACGAGAACGATTTCTACACACCCACACACAGAGAAAAAAAAATCAGTTGTTCGTAAAAAAAAAACTGACAACACAAGATCAAGTACTACCATTATACTCAAGTTTTCGGAAAAACTATCGAAAATTATTTTCATGTAACTGATTTGAATTCGGGCATAAAATTATTCTCCCCTCAAATTCACTGAGGTGAGTTTTCTTCTTTTGTACCTCTATAAAAAAATACATAAGTGTGGTGAAAAATTATTCAATTACGTTAAAATTAACGGAACCACGGAAAAAAAAAGCTAAACACACATAATTAGTTTAGCTTAACCATTGTCTGTCCATATTTTTTTTCTTTTACAGAAAAAAAATGGAACAAAGATCTATCAAGATTTTTTTGTGTAACTCCTCTTAGTACACGTGTTTCAAAGCAACAAAAAAGCGCCGTCATTTTTAAATATGGAAGATTTGCAAAAAGTAGTTGCACAAATGTTAAAACTAAATTTGGACCAGCAACAAAAATCAGAAGAAAGACAACAACAACTATTTTGGGATTTACATAAACAGCAAATGGAATTCCAAAAAATTACGCTTCAGAATGATGAACTATAACAGAAACAACTTAAAGAATTACTCGTAAATGCATTAAAAGGCTCAAACTCTGAAAAAGATACAATATTACAATATTCTCCCAGAATATAATCTACAATTCAATGGAAACATTTGAATACGTACCAGAGGAAGACACAACGTTCCAGGCTTTTTACAGGCGCTACGAAGATATTTTCAACGTAGACTGTGAACAATGGCCCAGTAAAAAAAAAGGTACGTCTACTATTGGGAAAACTGGGAACTACAGAACATAGTAGGCTCGTAGACTTCATACTACCCAAGAAAACGACTGACTTGGATTTTTCAGAGACGATTAAGCTCCTATCAGAATTATTCGGGCCTTACACAACCTTGTTCCACAAACGTTGGAAATGCCTGAACACAGTCAAAACAACCAGCAAGATTTTCTAACGTTTGCAGCATCGGTGAACAAGCTATGTAATGATTTTAAACTAGCCGAACTGACTGCCGATGATTTTAAGTGCTTAATTTTCACACAAGGTCTAGAATCTGCAGAAGACGCCGAAGTCAGACGACGGGTACTGACTATACTTGAGAACGAACAAGGATTGACTCTCCAAAAACTGGCAGAGGACTGTCAAAGAGTAATATCTGTAAAGCGTGACTCAAACACTATCGAGGAATCAGGTGTGACTCAGATTAATAAAATCAGAAGTAAGTCTACCTCCTATTCCCCTCAAAAAGACAAAAGGCAAATCTCATGTCCTAAATTACGCAGCAACCAAAACTCAAATAGGTTAAAGAAACCGCCCGGACCAGGTTACCATTGTGTTAAATGGCATTGGATGAAATTCTGCCCAGTTAAGAACAAAAAATATTGCAAAAATTGCAATAAAAGTGGTCATACTTTAACTTCGTGCTGGTACGCCAACAGAACGAGAACCCCCCCCCCCAAAAAAAAAAATTAGGCAAGCTCAATCTGACAATATTGTTGATAGGAATTTAAGAAAATATGTAACAGTGGATATTTTCAATAAGTCCATTAAATTTCAGCTTGACTCGGGTTCTGATATTTCAACCATTAACTGGCGTACTTGGCGAAAATTGAACAAGCCGGCCTTATTAAAAACGGATAAAACAGCAAAATCCGTAACTGGCGAAAATATTAACATTTTAGGCGAGGTAATACTTACAGTAACACTAAATGGAGTTACCAAAAAGCTCAAAGCCTACGTATTAAAATCTTCAGAAAACGTATTTGAAACTGATTGGATAGAAAAACTCAATCTTTGAGATTGCCAAATAAGTACATTTTGTCGCAAGATACAAAATACAATTTGGTAAATCTCAAAAAGGAACTCAAACAACAATTTCCCCAGGTTTTTTTCTGGCGGCCTTGGGAAATGTACTAAAATGAAAGCTAAGTTCAAGGTGAAGGACGGTGCACAACCGGTATTCAAAAAGAAACGGAATGTCTCTTTCGCTGCTCTAGAACAAATAAACAAAGAGTTAGATAGACTCGAACAAGCAGAGATTCTGTCAAAAACAGATTTCAGCGAGTGGGCAGCACCTACGGTCTACGTTAAAAAGAAGTCCAATCAAATACGAGTATGCGCAGATTTTTCCACAGGGTTAAACGATGCCTTGCAAGATCACCACTATCCTCTCCCAAGCACTGAAGAAATTTTCAATAAACTCAATGGTGGAAAATGTTTTTCTAAAATCGACCTCTCGGACGCATACCTTCAGATAGAGGTGGAAGAACAATATTCCAAATTGCTCTGCATAACCACACATACAGGGTTGTACAAATACAACAGGCTGGCTTTTGGAGTAAAGGTTGAGCCTGCAATTTTCCAGCAGGTCATGGACGCCATGCTGGGCGATCTTGACTACGCAACAGCCGATTAGGATGATATACTAGTTACTAGTAAAACTACGGCAGAGCACCGGAACTATGTAATAAACGTATTCGAAAAGATACAAGAATACGGATTTAAGGTTAAGGAGGCAAAGTGTGACTTTTTCTTACCAGAGATTAAATACTTAGGTCACATTATAAATAAAGATGGTCGTCGGCCGGATCCAGAAAGAGCGAACGCGATCAGAAACATGCCGGCCCCAGATAAAGTTCAAGCGTTACAAAGCTTCCTCGGACTAGCTAATTTTTTACCAAGGGTTCATTAAGAACATGCAAAATTTGAGAGGGCCTCTAAACCAACTTTTAAAAAAGGATAAAGCATGGTCATGGACCCCGGAATGCCAAGACGCATTCGAGAAGATCAAGAAAACTCTTACTTCAGACCTCTCCCTCACACATTTCGACCCAAGTCTCGACATCATAGTCGCAAGTGATACAAGCTCGTACGGCATAGGCGCTTGCATATTACATAAACTGCCAGACGGCTTGCGACAAGCTGTGGATCACGCATCAAGATATCTACTTCCAGCTGAGAAACAATAAATCCCAAGAGGACAAAGTATTAAGTTTTATTTTTTTCTCTCCTTTTCAAAAAGAAAACTCTTTGAAAGGGGGGTATTGTGAGACCGGAAACTACCTACACAATAGACTCTTCCTGGCCTATATTAAGTAGGCGACATAGCACTCTATAGGAGAGTGATAGAGAGTGACAAAGAGTCTAGTACGACTATCAGTTTTGGACACTAACTTATAGTAAGCTCTGCTTACACGATCTCTGTAACCTGTTGTTAATATATATTTCTTACATCTAATCCGTGTTCCGTGTTTTACTTTTGTGGGTCCAACTTTGGCGCCCACATCAGTAGGCTCTTTTAGAAAATGTACCAAACGAATTTTATTATTCGGTACCAACCTATGCAAGGCAGTAAAGCCACTAAAACTCAAAGGATTACATTGTAGGGAAGAATTAGAGAGAGAAACATTAATAATGAACGGGAAGAGAAAATTGTAATTAGGTGGACAGTAGATAGCAATTGGCATTGCATTTAAATTTTGACAGATTAAAGTTGGCTGGAGTTGGAAGCGAGAAGTGCGGGAAAATAAACTATTAGCATAGAAGTTATGGCTGCATCTAGCCAGCTCATCAATCTAGAACTACGCTTACATTCAAAAGTCTATGCAACATAGCGTAGAGCTCATCCGAGAGGGAACCACGCGACAGTGGGAAATTGACTGAAGACGGGCCGCCAGATCAGGACTAATAATATTGCTGATTCTTATTTGGATTGTATCAAAAATTTGAAGGTAAATAACAGGGGTACCAGACCATATGTGGCAGCAATATTCTAAATATATACCAACTGTAGATATATAGATATGTACAACCGATTCTTGTTTCTTATATGTAAGATCGATTCGATAACGATGTGAAATATGAGTTAATAAAACAAAGCAAAGGCATTGTTGAATGGCTGGAATCTGTGTCTAAAATTAGTTTATAATCTCTTCTCTTTAAATGTGTATTTTGGAGTTTAATTGGAAAAACTTTACAAAGCAGGAATTTAGGTTCCTTCTGACCATTCGTTAGAAACAGATTACAAGCAGTGATTTAGCCAGGATTGCAAAATCTTTCACTCTTTTTATTTTAGATGAGAAACCAGTGACAATATTAAAGAAAAAATATATATCTAAAATCTGTTTTTAACCGGGGAAAATAATGGCTTTTTAATTTCAAGGCGAAAAACTAAATAGCTCTTTTTGAAGCATCGTTAGAGAATTGTTTTGCATTCCATCAGCTTTACTGATTTTAATCTCCAGGAGATTGACTCATTGTTTTCCGCTGACATGAATTGGAAATATTATATTGAATCGATTTTTAAAAGTGGTTTTATCGCAATAAGAAAGAATTGACTTTTTCCTAGGTTATGCTAAAGGAGAAAGTGTACTCAATGAAAATCACAGATGCAACACACTTGACTAACGCATAGAGAGTAGACGGAGGAGTTTTTGCATCCAGTTCGAAAATCTTGCAATACAATCCTGCCAAGCACATAAAACTTTGCATAAACAATTGATAGAAATTATATTGAAGTTGATATTTATTAATATTCCAATTCAAATGTTGAAAATTTAATTTCTTGAAAATATATATTTATATTTATGTCTGACCTGAATTTAGGGACACCCTGTAGATTGGCGGTAAGACCTCGTCATATTACAGTGGCTAGATGTAACCGTAAGTTTTATGCTAATAGTTTCTTCTTCCGTAGTTCTTGCTTGTGGAAATATCTGCCGGCGTCTTACTTTCCAGCCGAATTTGATCTTCAAAAGTTTAAGTGTAATGTTTACTTAATTCCTGTTCTTTTATTGTTCTCTCTTCTTAATAATGTTTTTTTTATATTCTCATCCGTCCTGGCTAGGACGATAAACTATATTGGGCAGCAAATTCTCTGCTCGAATGGTTTAAGGAATCACAACCACGCCTTAATTGTTGTTCCCAGGTTCACGCTGACCCAGGGTGGTAGCATTTGTTAGGTGCCCAGGTATAAGCAAATAGTTAACCCCCAAACTTGTCTCAAAACACTATGAAAATATAAAAATAGATTTTTAAAGTAAAAACAATAGCAATGCATTTCTCAAAAAAGATTACCAGCAATACATATGACACTCGTCATAAACTTTACAAAAATACGTCAATAAAAAACTTATTGATTTCTTGCAAAGAATACATATTCTATTCATACGAACATATTCTAAAAATATTGTCGGCATTAAATTACCCATTGAGGCTCGTTTTCCGTAAAACAAAATAAAACAAACCACCCTAAACTCTCGAGAATCCCTCTTTACAAAAAATATGTCAATGAAATCTGAGCTACAAACTGGTTTCATATAAAGAATGAAATAACTGAATTTATACGAACATATCCTAAAAACCTTGTCGGCAATAAATAACTCATTGAGGTGTTGATATGCTCTAAAAAAAAAAATCTAATCAAACCAGACACTATAAAAACACTCACTCAAAAATAATTCTATAAATTGATTTCTGACAAAGAATATATATTCTATTATTACGAACCTATCTTAAAATTATTGTCGGCATTAAAAAAAAAGAAAATCATTGAGGTACAGATATGCCGTAAAAATTCTCACAATCAGTACGTCCTTAGTGGACTTAATGCCTTCCTTGGGGTGAAGTGATTCAAGTGAAAGAATTCATGAAAATCACTGCAGAATTATATTGCCAGAAATTTGATTTCGCAAACGAAGAATGACGTTGAAAATTTATTAATCTCAATCAAAATTATACAAGGGGACAGTCTGCAAAACAATTGCTTGAAAAAAAAAAAAAGCAAAGATCTTTAGGATGAGAATTTCTTGGACATTCAGGATGCTGACCAGAATTGTAACCTACGGCTATTCATAGGTTCCGATCATTTCAAAAGTGACATATTATTCAGAAACAAAGAAAATGAAAACAGTCTGTCAAGATTCCTTTTTCTTCTCAGGGGAAATCCTAGATTTATTTGAATGGACAATGGAAAATCTGTCTTCCTGTTGGGCCTGAATCGTTAAAAATAAAGTTATTTATATGTTTGATAAATAAGATTTAGATAATTGTATTACAGTCTCATCACTTCTATCTATCTATCTATCTATCTATCTATCTATCTATCTATCTATCTATCTATCTATCTCAGTCTGATCCTTATCTATCTATCTATCTATCTATCTATCTATCTATCTCAGTCTGATCCTTATCTATCTATCTATCTATCTATCTATCTATCTATCTATCTATCTATCTCAGTCTGATCCTTATCTATCTATCTATCTATCTATCTATCTATCTATCTATCTATCTCAGTCTGACCCTTATCTATCTATCTATCTATCTATCTATCTATCTATCTATCTATCTATCTATCTATCTATCTCAGTCTGATCATTATCTATCTATCTATCTATCTATCTATCTATCTATCTATCTATCTATCTCAGTCTGATCATTATCTATCTATCTATCTATCTATCTATCTATCTATCTCAGTCTGATCCTTATCTATCTATCTATCTATCTATCTATCTATCTATCTATCTATCTCAGTCTGATCCTTATCTATCTATCTATCTATCTATCTATCTATCTATCTCAGTCTGATCCTTATCTATCTATCTATCTATCTATCTATCTATCTATCTATCTATCTATCTATCTATCTCAGTCTGATCCTTATCTATCTATCTATCTATCTATCTATCTATCTATCTATCTATCTGTTACTCAAAGCTTATTTATCCAGTAATAGCATGATCTTACATTTCACAATAGGCAAGGCAAGTAATCATTGTTGCTAACATTAATCTTGCATACAAAAAGAGAAAATAATATAACAAATACTGATTGACATGAAGACCTTTTCTCATTGTTTAAAATTTTTCCATCATCCTCGTTATTTTGGCATTTTATACGCCTTTTTCATTTCAATTTCTCGTTTTGTTTTATCACTTTTCTTCTTTTTATCACTTTTTCTTTTTATTTGCCACCTTTTCTTCCTTTTTATTATTTCTTTTTTTTATCGCATTTTCTTATTTTGTTTTTGTTATAACATAGGCAAGGTTACTGAATAGATTAAACAAACAAAGGTTGGTAATGAACGATAATACTTTAGACAAGAACAACACATATAAGATTCGCCAGCATCGCGTAGAAGAAGTATTCAACTGCTAGAAGTGAGTCAAGGGAATTCCACAATGAATCTCCAACGACAGGATATCTGCTAACCGGCCCACGCGTTCAGATGTGGATAAAAGCCAAATTTAATGTGGGGTATCCGCGCCTGTAGGCTCGACCAAAATTTCCCGTAGACTCCGTATAAAGCGGAGTCGGGTAACTGTTTCTCGACACGAAACTCTGCCCTTCGACAGAACCTCGTCTGGAGATTCTCTCTGTCTGGAGGTACAGAGTTTGACCAGCACAGCTGGAGAGGAAGCTCCGACTGCAGGATATCTACCAACAGCTCCACACGGTCATATATGGGCAAGGTCGAATTTAATGTGAAGTATCCGACCTCGTAGGCTAGGACAAAAATTCCCCGTAGACCCCATATAAAATAGATTCGGTTACTGTTTCCCGAGACGAGAATCTGCCCTTCGACATAGCATCGAACTTGGGGTCCTATCTGCCCGAAGGCAAAGAGTTTGGCCAGGGCACTTTTATCACCTTTCCTTCTTTTTATCATAGGGTTTTATCCTTTTTTCTTACATTTCTTTACTTTTTTCTCACTTTTCTTTTCTTCAGCTGTTGCGCCATTTTATATCAATTTTATACTCTTTCTTATCACTTTTTCAACCAATTCGGCATCGAAATCCGAAGACGCATTAAAATAACGAAATATACCTTGCAAAAGTAAAGTAAATTATTAATTTCATTAGAAACCAAGAAATGAACACCGAACTGTTATCAGTCCTCTTATAATATATCCATAGATAAAGAAGATGCTTCAGGTGAAAAACATGGTGTTCTACAGAAGGATGCTGAGAGTACAAGGGCCTGAACGTGTAATTAACGAGATCAAGAGGCCACTTATTGTTAACTTCAGGAAAGGACTATTTAAATTTCACAGGTGCAATTTAAAAAGACTGCTTCGAGAAACTAATACCCACAGAACGTACTGAAGGCATTGAATAACGTGTTTGTATATTTTTTAATCATTTCACCACAAGTAAGGCAATAAATCCACTAAGCCATAAGAGGTTAATGAGTGTCAAATACTCAAAAAAAAAAAAAAAAAAAAACATTTAAAGGAGAGGATTAAAATAGACAGTAGATCATGATTGACGTTTCATTCACACCATTCGAAATCAAAGTTGGCTGGTAACCAAAAAGCCGGAAGTGGATTTCAGAACTCAGAACAGTGATAGAAGAAACTATTATCATAGAACTTACGGTTACGTCTAACTATTTAACCCATAAGATGAAGAGACCTTGCAACCAATCTAGTAATGCGCTAGTACCACAGAATAAATTTCATCAGAAAAATTACCATGAAATTATCTATAGAGAAAACACAGGGAAACAACGTTACGAGGTGCTAGATCAGGATCAATAATATTGCAGAGTGTCCTATAGATGTTATTAAGAAAATCTAAGTATACAGCAGGAGCATCGTACCAGATCTGGCAACTCTATTCAATGCATGGATGAATGGTAGATTTATAAATATGTAAGACAGATTCTGGCGAAATAAATTTTCTAGTACTTACAGTGAACCAACTTTTCTTGCAGCAGACCTATCACTTGACTCAGTATAATTTATTCACTTCATACCAATCAGAAACGTATTTTGGTGAAATCTCCATGAGTCACTCTATCTGGAGGTTAGTATCATCAATTCTGACGGGAGTTAAAAGGCATATCTTGCAGACGATTAAAAATGAGTATTTTCGTTTGGTAGGAATTGAAATTAGCAAGACATTTGAAATCATGGACGAAAATTAGACTTATTAATATGTAGAATAGAGTCGTAGACATATTGGGATATTCAAGGACGCATTCCAAATGCTTGGTATTGGGAGACAGAAGGATTTCTTTGTTATCAACAAAAAAAAAAAAAAAGAAGAAAAAAAAAAGAGCACTGAACTGCTACGTGGCATTTGTCCTCCTTTACGGCGGCGAATGTTGGTCGGTCTCCTCAAAATGAAGTAGACTCGAGGCGACCGAGATGTGGTTCTACAGAAGGATGCTGAGGATATCATGGACTGAGCGAGTAAGCAACGATGAGGTCTTGGAATAGATGCAAAGAAGGAGGCTTAGAGTTTACATCAGGACGAGGTAGCTATAGTTTCTGGGACACGTAATGAGAAAGGGGGGCCTGGAAAATCTGATACTCGCAGGTCGAAAAGAAAAAGAGACAAGGGAAAGCAACGCATGACGTAGCTGGGGGTGGGCTTAAGCAAGTGGATGGCAGAACGTAGCCTGGGGAGGTGGCAGAGGGACGAAACTTATTGAGAGCTACAATGGATGGGGGAAGTGGAGAGCCATGATCGCCTACGTCCTGAAAGCACTTGACACATAAAAAGAAAAGAACCCGACATAGACAACCGACTCGTCCGTAGAACAAGGGTTCAGTGAAATAGAAAAAAAATACTAAGTGCTATAAATGAAGAAGAAGAAGAAGAAGAAGAAGAAGAAGAAGAAGTATTTTCGTTTTCGAGGGTTTAAAATTAAGAAGCCATTCCTTGTCCCAGTTAACAGCCGATTATAGATAATTTTTTACATTAGCTGCCAATTTGATGAAGAATAGACGTAAAGCAAAGAAATGTCGTTCTACAGCAGGATGCTGAGAATACTGTTGACTGATCATCTGTGCAGCGATGAAGAGAGATAAAAAATATCCTTAGAGCTTAGAAAGGAAGTTGTGAGATAAAAATATCCTTAGAACTTAGAAAGGAAGTTGTGAAAACAATGACTGACCACACCCGGAACGGACACAGCACAAATAATAATAATAATAATAATAATAATAATAATAATAAGAAGAAGAAGAAGAAGAAGAAGAAGAAGAAATAAAGAAGAATGAGGGAGGAGAATGAAGCAGAAGTAAAGAAGAATGAAAAAGAAGAAGAAAAGAAGAAGAATGAAGAAAAAACAAAGAAGAATGAAGAAGAAAAGAATAATGAGGAAGAAGCAAAGAAAAAAGAAGAAGAAGAAAAAGAAGAAGAAAAAGAAAAAGAAGAAGAAAAAAATAACAATCTTGTTTCAATTCAGTTACTAACAGCATTTAACTGAAAAGTCATAACGGCCGAGGCTTTCCATTGTAGAAATGGTGTTCCTGGTAACGAGAAAGTTCCACCGTCTATTTACTATTATTATTGCTAACTTAAACTGATTGCAAGCTTCAGGGCTTCCGAGATTTGCACAAAGCAGGTGAGACAGCGGGTAGAAAAAAAGAACTTCCTGTTTTGATGCCAAACACAGGATTTTTTGTAAACAAGAATGCAGCAAACATGCTTTTCTTCTTCTTCTTCGCAATTTACTGTTCTACGTCTTTTCCTTTTCTTCTTTTTTCCTTCTTCATTTCTTCTTCTAATTTATTCATTTCTTTCTTTTTATACACCATTTTGTATTTTAAACGTCCTCATCGTTCACGTTGTTCATCTTCCTTCTCCTATTCTAGTTTTTCTTTTCGATATTTATTTTTTATTCTTCATTTTTCCCATTTTAATTATTTCATTCTTTTATGCTTATCAGTCTTGTCTGTCGTTCTCCTTCTCATTTTCATTCTTCTTCTTGATTTATTTTTTTTTTAAAACATTTCATTTCCCATTCTTCTTTCTTGATCCTCATCATTTTCTTCTTTTTCTTCTTCTTTTTCATCCTCTTCTTCGTCTTCTTTTTCTTCTTCTTTTTCTTCTTCTTCTTCTTTATCATCATCGTTATCATCATCATCATGTCCTTCTTCTTCTTCTTAGGTTGGTGCAAAAATAATGACGTAATATGTCGTTTTTTGACGTTAAAAATACGTCAAAAAACGACATTATTACGTCATTATTTTTGCACCAACCTATTATTATTATTATTATTATTATTTATCTATTTTCCTTCAAATTCTTATTTCTAGTTACCAGTTTCATTCTTTTTTCTTTATTTATGTTATTTTTCATTTTTCTTCTTTTTTATCATTTTTTTGTAATTCTTTTTTTTTATTCATACACTCATTCTTCATTTTGCGTGTTCCTTTTGTTAATTATTCTTTTTTTTCCACAATTTATCATTTTTATTCTTCTTATTTTCATTCTATTCTCCTTTTTATTCTCCTTCTCTTTTTTTTTCATGATTTTCTTCTACTTCACCCAATATTTTTCTCAGATTATTCCATTATCAGCCTGCTCTTTTTTCATCCTCTCTTCTCATTCCCCCCCCTTTTTTAAGCCCCACACTTTAGATTTCTTCTTTCTTTTCGTAATCTTCCCCACTTTTCTACTCTTTCTTCTTACTTTGTAAATTTTGTATCTCCTTCCTCGACTTTCTCTTTTTTCTTTATTAGTCTTTCGATTTTTCCTTTTCTGTCTCTCCTCCCCTTTCCCTGATTTCTCTATTCTTTTTCTTTTTCACTATCCTTGTGTTATGGGGTCCACCCCTTTTCTATATAAGTGGACTCTACCAAGTGTACCTGGACTGCTGCCGTTAAATACCCAGAGTTACAGTCTTTGAGATAGTAGTCAGTAGTCGGATAGAGAGAGGATTTTACGGAGAGTTAGAGAATATACGAACGGAGATAGTGTGAGGTAACCTCTTGTAGAAGTCAGTTATAAGCACGTAGACTCTAAGGAAGTCCTACTTCGAGACTGTATATATCTATCTGTGTTTGATACTAACCACGTTCCTGGACTTACTAACAGTATTACTCTTTGTATGATTGTGTAAATACATTTTATTTCTTATATTTAATTATTGCGTTTGTCATTCCTTGGAGACCGAATTCATCTCGGAATCCACAACACCTTGTCTTTTTTTTCTCTCTAAATCTTCTTTTTATTCTCTTTCTTATTATCTTTGGTTTTTCTTGTCTCTTTTTCGGATTTCTATTTTTCTTCTTTTTTGTTTTACTCATCGGGGTCTGTAATTCATTTTTTCTTTTCTCTCCTCTTTCTTCTTCTTCTTTTTCTTTAATTGCTCTATTTCTTATTTTTCTTTTTAACTATCGCTATCGTCTTCTCTTCATATCGTTTTTTTTCTCTCTTAGTCTTTTTATTCATCCTTTTCTTTTCCTTTTCCATTTCTTTGAGTTTTCTCTTTCTTTTTCTTTACACTATTGTCGTTTTTTTTTTCTTCCAATTTCTCCCTCTTTTTTCTATTTCTGATTCTCCTTCTCTTTCTTCTTTTTCGTTTCCACGGTCGACTTTTTTTCAAAGACCTCTTTTTCCTGTCTTACTTCATAATTCTCTTCACATCCCTTTTTTTTCTTTTCAACTATCTTCCTTTCCTTCTTCTCTTCTTCAACTGTCTTATTTTACTTCTTTTTTCTTCTCCTTTTTCTTCTTCTTCAACTGTCTTCTTTGTCTTTTTCTTCTTCTATCTTCTTCTTTTTCTTCTTTTTTCTTCTTTTTCTTCTTTTTCAAATGTCTTATTTTTCTTTTCTTCTTCTCTATTCTTCTTCTTTTTCTTCTTCTTCTTCAACTGTCTTCTTTTTCTTCTTAATCTTCTTATCGTTTTCTGATTTGCGATTATTTTCTTTTCTTTTATTTCTCTTTCTTTTCTTATTTTCCTCTTTCCCTTCTTCATCAGTTTTCTAAAAACTCCATTTCTCCTGTTCATCATTGTTCGTCTGCTTTCTTCAAATTATTCTTTACCAAATTTCTCCAAATACTTATCTCCATTTCTTTGGCCTTATTTTCATCTTTTTAACTTCTATATTTCTTTTTATCCTTTTTTTTTTTTTTTTTGAATGTTATTGAGGTTGGAATTGTCATTATTGGTTTTATCAGTTGTTGTTTGCAATGAAAGACATCTTCGCAAATATCCGCTCCTCTCTGGTTTTCCCAGATTATATTCAATCGACCAGAAGTTTTCAACATTGTCTGCCATAACATTATCATCTATTCTACTAATACGCACCCTATGTTGGCCATTAGATATATATATTTTACAGTTAATTATTTAGGAAAAAAAATGATGGAAGAATAAACACAAAGAGAAAATGGAAAGCATGCACGATGGGATAAACGTTCTGCTGGAAGGAGACCTAATGTTGTGGATTCCGGGATGAAATCCGGTACCAATAAATAACAAACGCCAGGAATGAATATAGGAAAATAATGTATTAACGTAATAATACAAACTGGTAAAGTAGGTTAGTAGTTCCAGGAATACGGGTTAGTAGCAAAATATATATAAAGTCTTTGGAATTGAAGTATCGCTGTATGAACTAAACAAAATGAACACAAAACGACCAGCTTTAAAAAGGACTCGTAACTAGAAAAACCGAACGAAAAAAGAATGTTAACAACAAATACTTT
The DNA here is from genome assembly GCA_963932145.1 of Acanthosepion lycidas. Taxonomy (NCBI): domain Eukaryota; kingdom Metazoa; phylum Mollusca; class Cephalopoda; order Sepiida; family Sepiidae; genus Acanthosepion; species Acanthosepion lycidas. The sequence continues at coordinate 62,459,835 of OZ010612.1, forward strand.
TTCACAGCCAACCCAGTTCTGCGGAATCAGAGTCAATGTTGAGTTTAAGTAAGCGAATGAGCCAATTGGAGTAAAGTGCCATGAAGATTTAAATTTTTCCCACTTGTGACGAATGCAGCTATCGATTTTTTTGCATGCTAGTTAACATTTGTGTAAGTCAGCTGTTTGCTCTCACTGTGGCCAGTAGAAAATGGCCGCAAACTACATGAAAACTGTCGTAGAAGCATGAATAATTCGATTATTTCAACTATCGATGGGAGTTGGGAAATGTCGGTCTTGGCCTTTCCGCTAACTTGGAGCATGCGCATGTAAATTTTGGTGCAAATCCGTCGAAATTTGCGGCCGTGCCTTCGTTACACACACACACACACACACACACACACAACCGATTTTGAAAGTTTCCAATCACTCGGAAATTCGGGCGCTTCCAGGTATCTTTCTTTCAAGTGTTGAACCAGTGGCACTGAAATGTTCAACTCATAGCTTATCGATTTTCTATGCGGAACAGTATCATTTTGAGTGAACCTGAAAAGAGAACAAACGGCTATCTGTGTTACAATTACATATTCAGTTGTCTTCGGTCCAAGTGTTATGGAGTGGTTTCACAGTGGAGGCTTGTATTTGTACTAAGTCGGTCCTAAAATAGGTTCGACGTACAAAACGTTAGGAACTTGATATAATAGTTAATGACGCAGAGTAATCTAGTTGTGATCGCTGATACTTTAGTATCCGACTAACGGTCGTCCGGCATCGACTGACTGACCCACTGAGCGGGTATTTAGTCAACCCACTACGAGGGCATCATGTGGCACAAAGCCGGTTTAACGTGGGAACTCCGAGCCCGTGGGTTCGGTCCAAAATATGCCCTTTGAACCGGTATAAACGGGTTCAGGGTCGGTTTACCTCCCCGAAAGAGAATCCGCCCTTCGGCGTAGGCTTGTTTTTGTTCCTCCCCGCCCGAAGGTAGAGAGTTCAACCGGTCAGCTGGTTGTCCGAATTCAGACTGAACTCAGACCGAGCCACTGAGCAACGGTATTTAGTCACACTCCACGTGGGCATCATGTGGCACAAGGGCGGTTTAACGTGGGATCTCCGAGTCCGTGGGCTCGGCTAAAAATATGTTCATTGAACCCGCATAAACGGGTTCAGGGTCTGTTTACCTCCGCGAAAGAGACTCCGCCCTTCAGCGTAGCCTCGTTCGGGTTCCTCCCCGCCCGAAGGGAGAAAGTTCAACCGGTCGTCCGACATAAGACTGAACTCAGACAGACTAACTGAGCGACTTCCACGTTACTACACCTACTTATTATAGGTGGGAGAGTCTATTAACTATAGAATAGGTATGTTCTACTATAACACCAAGAGATGATAGTACCACTTTCTACCTCGAAATAAATATTAAAACATTAGGCAGATGATGGCACCATTTCCACTTGCCAACATTTACGATCACCAGACAGGTGACAGTTTAAAATATGGGAGATATATATGTCGCAATCTGCATTTTAGATATAATGAAACGACAAAAGAAAACATTTTTTGAGTCATTACAAGGGGTGGTCATGTGCCGTCAACAGTTGTCAGGTAAAATACGTCTGTAGAGAACCATAATGGTAAAGTCTTAACAGAAGAATAAAATTTGAAATATATACTCATTGACTTCTGGGCAAATCCATTTTCGGTCTTCCGGAATGTGGGTTATTTGAAGTGCATATCTGAGCAGATTTCGCGCGAATGCCATGATAAACGAAAAATAAAACTTTCCTCATTTGTTCAATTGTCTTCTGTCGCCATATTTTAATTCATAAAATATACATTTTATTCTCATTTGGGCACTTGAATGAGATTACTCTGTCTATTACCATTACTTATTTCTTCTACCATCTCTCGACATTCTTCTTGTAAACAGACATTAGATTCTTACGAGATATTACGTGATCTGCAATCATTTAAGTCGGTAACAATATGTAATGAAGAGGTCAACACAATGTATCGATTTGTAAGTGCATAGATGGCTGGTTACGGAATATACTAGAAAATACATTGTTTATAGAACCAGTAAATTGTTTGATAAGATGAAGAATAAATAGCGAACGTTTATCAGTCTAAGATAAATCACTGTTATTAATGCTTCATCAGAGAATGAAATATGGAAAGAATAAATAAGAAAGAAATTTAAGTATTTTTACGTTTGTATTGTTTGATTATCATTCACTGATCAGGCTTCATGCAGATTCGACTTTTTAATCCAACGTTAGTATAAATTACGGGTTTCCAAACGTTGCTTCAATCTCTCTCAATAAATCGCCCTCTCATTCTCTCTCTCATTATATCTTCATCTATCAACCTATGTACATGAGACAAGTACATTCAGATCTATCTATATATTTTATTACTTAAACGCTATTTTTTAGTGGATAACCTGAGTAGATTCTAAAGTGTATATTAAATTATTTACATCTAGCGGTTTAAATATTCTAGAAATATTATCAGAAGAATATGTACTGTCGATATTCAGTGGGCCAACGCTACAGAATCAAAAACAAAGAATTGTAGGAAATGGTTTCGGACAGATTAACCCAGTAGATTTTAGTGAGGACGATACATCATCGAAATACATCGTAATACTCTATTACATAATCACAAAGGGAAGTAACACATGATTTCGAAAGAATGAACACAATAGGTCTTAGCGAATATGGTACTTCAGAAAAAATTGTTTCGAACGAATAAATCCAGTAGGTCTTAGCAAGGACGATACTTTTTCGTATCTCTTGGTCCGACATTACAGAATAAAAAAAAAAACAAAACAAACAAAAAACAAAACAAACAAAAAACTGTACCAAATCAAATGAATGAATCCAGTAGGTCTTAGCGAGAACGATACTTTATCTTATCTCTTTGTCCGACACTACACAATCAAAAACGAAGAACTGTACGAAATGGTTTCAGACGAATGAACCCAGTATGTCCTAATGAGGATGATACTTCATCGAAACCCGTGAACTGACACTACACCATCACAAATAAAGAACTGTACCAAAGGGTTTCGAACGAATGAACCCAGTAGGTTTTAGCGGGGACCATACTTCTTCGAAATCCATAGACTGAAACTACAGCCCCCCACCCAAAAAAAAAAACAAAAAAAAAACACCGTCCCAAACAACAGAAATTACTTTATTTGACGACTTTCATTGGTAGTAGTAATATCATGGATAGCTCTTGTATTAGGTTGGTGCAAAAATAATGTCGTTTTCTCATATATGTTACTATGTAAGAAAACGACATTCTTTTTGCACCAACCTAATAACTCGATGTGCTAATAATCATACCATGACCCTTTTTTTTCGGGTCCCTCATGACTTCAGGCAAAAGCTTACGTAGGTAGTTTACTTTATAACAGACTCTGGTCACGAGAAACATATTTTCCTGAAAAAAAAAATTCTAAATTTGTATAAATTTCTTTTGTTAGTAGATGTTTTGTTAATTGTTTGATTTTTTAGCGTCATATAAATTGATCATGGGTTATTTTATGTTGAAATTTAATTTTCTTTAGAGCATAAGTAATTTCATTTACAAAAACATATTGCTTGTATTTTCTTTTTAATATATGGCTGGTATAATATTTTTAAAAGTACTGCTGTTAATATTTTTTTACTATGAAATAGTATTGCTATGTATTTTTATAATTTCATAGTGTTTTGACACTCGTTTCACGGTTCACAATTTGCCCATAGCTGTACCCTATCATGTGCTATTAACCCGAGTCATCTGAACCTGGAAACAACAGCAATTAATATGTGGTTTAGCGCTTCACAAAAACTCCCGATCAGATGTCTTGCTGCCGGATGTAGTTTATCGTCATAACCAGGACGGTGTTTCTATTAGATACTTACTGTTCCGTTAATAAATGATGAAGGTTTCTGTTATGGGGTCCACCCCTTTTTCATATAAGTGGACTCTACCAAGTGTACCTGGACTGCTGCCGTGAAATACCTAGAGTTACAGTCAGTGGTCTGTAGTCGTATAGTGAGAGAATATACGCACGGAGATAGTGTGAGGTAACCTCTTGGAGAAGTCAGTTACAATCACGTAGACACTAAGGAAGTCCTACTTCGAGACAGTATATATCTATCTGTATTTGCTACTAACCACGTTCCTGGACTTACTAACAGTATTACTCTTTGTATGATTGTGTAAATATATTTTTATCTTATAATTTATTATTGCGTTTGTCATTCCTTGGAGACCAAATTCATCTCGGAATCCACAACAGTTTCTTTATTAGAAAATGGCGAAAATTGCTGTTCCCATTTTACTCGAGACAAAATCGTAGGCATTTGACTGGTTTGCCTTTGAATGGGAACATCGATATAGGTTTAGCTTAGACTAGAGTCAACAAGGTAGACATAGTCTCGGTTTGCATAAGATGCAACAAGGTGATAACAAGCTTAGTGTGCTCGAGATTAAAATGGCGGATATAACTCTTTCTATTTTCTTTTATACATTTTTTCTTTTACTTTTCTTTCTCATTCGTTCTTCTTTCTCTTTCTTTTTATTAGGTTATTGCATATATTCGTCTTTTTTTCTGCTGCTCGGCGAATGATCTCAAAAAATATTCTTTAGCCATATTTTTTTGTGTTTAGCAACTCTTGTCACCTTGACAATCTCTTGTTTATCGTTATTCAAATTTCATTTCAGATTAGACAGCCGTTTGAGTTGAAATACGAAATAGACAAGAGTAGGCATTAGGGTAGACCAATTTTGAAGTTGGAGTTTCAAATGATAAAATAAATAACAACACAAAATATTCCTTTCCAAATCGTTTTCTGAAGAGACGAGTTTGAAGATTGAGTTTAGGTTCAAAATGGTCGCGTTAGAATTTCATTCCGGTGATCAGTGAAAGTCTTAAAGAACAGCCTCATAAAATTTATAACTGACCAAAGCTTCACAAATTGTACATAGACAAGAAGTACGGCACAGACAAAATATTACTAAATCTTTGTGCTATCACTTACGGCCTTCATTTACTTCAAAGGGAAATTATACTGAACAATTTAGCTTATACAGTGTAACCCGGATATAAGAGAGTTGTCGGGACCGGAGAAGAAGTCTCTTATATCCGGGCTATTATATTAGGTTGGTGCAAAAATAATGTCGGTTTTTGACGTATTTTCAACGTCAAAAACCGACATTATTTTTGCACCAATCTAATATATACATTAACACAGGCTCTAATTTGGGACCAGAGAAAATATCTCTTATATCAGGGTCTCTTATATCCGGGTTACACTGTATTATAATATGCAGTGTTATAGTTTTAGTGTGATTTCCAATAAACAATGCAAATTTTAAACATTTGTCTTATAACTAGTGCCCAGCAGTATTATGGTATTAAATACACTTTTATCTATATTTTGTTTTTGTTAATATTTTTATTATCCCGTAACCCTTAGGGATGTAAGGACACCATGTGCACTGCAAACACAATAGAAGTTTGTCTATATTTCTGAGATGAGGTATTATGTATAGTATTTATATTAATCGGACTATTGTCCTCATCTTTGTCGCCATATTTGTCACAATGTTTCGGCCGTAACTCTAACCCTGACCACATATGGAGAGAGAAGGGAGATCACCGTCCCCTGTGGGATCATGTTGAAATCATAGACAGGTAACACCATTGGAAAATTCGTAAACTTAAGGAATCAGCACATATGCTAGGCCACAAAAATCTCCTGAGCCGACCAAGCATAGAAATAAATACAATATGGGAACCAGTAATAAGGAGTGCCAGAGAAAAGCAATGATAACAAAATTGCAATATGAGCTCTGGTAAAAACATGATGTGATAACAGCAAAATTGCAATATGAGCACTGGTAAAAAAACATTAGGCTTATAATACCCAGAAATTCATACCCAGATGTCCTCAAGGACACATAGGACAGTGGATAAAGGCGTTGGTTAGATCCAGTGACAAGACCCAAAGGGTGTGAGTTCAATAACCGGTAAGGCAGTAGAGAACTTTCAGAGGGAAAATTAGCAGGTGATAACTGATAACTGATCGCCATCAAACATGGCACCCAGTGATCGAAATAAATGGTTCAGTTCGAAATTCCAACCACCTGAAGAAGACCGAAACGTTGTGACAAATATGAGGACAATACCCCGACTAATGTAAATACTGTACAATAGAAGTTGTGTTACTTAGGCAAGATAGTTGACGGAGACCAACCAGGCCGGTTTTGAATTTTTCTAGAAAAGGTTATTTACTCATAGCTAGAAGAAAAGGTTTCAAGGGTACTACAACGTAAATAAATATAATTGATTCGACTGGAATTCGAACTCGGCTCTCCGATTCCTCAATGCGCCGTCCTCCACCGTGCCCTCCCCTAAATTTCATTCATTGATTAGCCTTTTTTTAATCTTTTACAAATTATTTTAGTTTTTTATTTATCCAATACAATTATTAAAATTCTGGTTTTAATACATTTCCTATACACTGTATCTAATACAAAATAGATCAATTTTATTTTGGTTTATTCTTGAAATAGTAAAATTTTGATGTTTGTAAATTTGAAATTATGTATTTCTGTACAGTTTTTCAGGCGATCTTTAAAACTAAATATTTAATAATTGGTTCTTTATATATGCAATTTTTTGTGTCATTACTTAACACATCAAATCCCAACTGTTGCATTGAGTGCAATGTCAATTTTCTAAAAATAATGAAAAAAAATTAACTTGTTTCAATGAAGATGTTCGACATCACTTTGATTTCAAACAAGGTCATAAAGCTACTCATATTTGCTTTGGACAGAGATAAAATGACAACATTACTGACAGATCGAGATTTAGTTTCTTTTCTTATGTATTTTTATATATTTTAGGTTTTCTTTTGTTATTGTCATAATATTAGGCCGTTGTAAATATTTATTCATTATTTCTGCTGTTCTGCAAATGATCACGAAGAATAAGTCTTTCGTTTGCTTCTTTGTAAAGCTGGTCATTATGTGAAACTTTTGTCTAATGTTATTGAAATTTTCTTTCAGATTAGACACCCATTTCAGATTAAATGTCTTGTAGATACGAATAGGCATGTTCGATATCTCTTTGTTTCAAACAAGATCACAAAGCTTCCAAAGCTAGTCGAAGACATTTGTGCAGTGTACGAAAAGTACATTGTGGGGTCTGTCTACCCGAATTTAAGGAGGAAAAATAAAATCCTAGCGTTGTGTCTACAAATACAACACAATTTTTTATACAACGTGAAGAAATTATCTTCGTAGAAAAAGAAGACGATGAAGATAAGTATGACAGTAACATTCATACAGTCAAATACACGAATTTATATATTAACAATCTATGTTCTTTATTGTGGCTATGAAGAGACCATCACTTTGATTGTTCAAAGTTATTTGTCGCAAATGAGTCTGCAAAGTTTTTTCGTTACAAGTGAGAAAATCAAGTGTTTTTGGTACGCCAATATGTCTGTATGTGATTGAAGCATACGCTAATAAAACATGTGTAACTGTTGACGATTTTAAAACTAAATACTCGAAAATTTTGCTGGTCATTATGTGAAACTTTTGTATAATGTTATTGAAATTTTCTTTAAGATTAGACACCCCTTCCAGAAGAAATGTCATGTAGATAAAATAGGCATGTTCTATATCTCTTTGTTTCAATCAAGATCACAAAACTTCCAAAGCTGGTCGAAGATATTTGTTCAGTGTAGGATTATGACAGACAGAATAGAACAGAAATAGTTTTCTTGTTTCAAGATGGAGACGTTTGTATTCATGCACACTCCGCGTTCTGGCCTACCTGTTCAGTTTGATGAGAAAGAATTTCAGGCGCTTATTAAAGAAGAGCCTCACCATACTTCCAGAGAACTGGCCCAGAAAATGGAAAATTCTTGTGTTAGCATCGCTCGTCAACTTCACTCAATGTTGTTGCTTATGTTCGTATGTTACTGGGTCGACTTAGAAGTAAAAGGCCAGACGAAAGTTGCACAAGCGAAAAACGCGACAGAAGAAACTGTTAGCATAGAACTTACGGTTCACTCTAGTCATTTAAAATGTAGAAAAATATAGACAAGGAGCGAGAACATTAAAAGAAGAAGAAACAAGAAGACAGTAGATAATGATTGACATTGCATTCATATTTTGGAAGATCAAAGTTGGCTGGAAAGCAAGAAGCCGGCAGTGTGTTTCACAAGCTAAATATGCATAAGAAGAAACTTTTAGCATAGGACTTACGGTTGCCTCTAACCATTTCATTTGTAAGATGACGATATCATACAGGTATTCTAGTACTGCCCTGATATTCATAAAGTTGAGGAATACCAACGAGGAAAGTTCATCAGAAAATTTACCAAAAATGTATCAATAGAAAAGACATAAGCAAGCTATATCATGCCGTTGGGGGAGTGACTGAAGCCGATATGTCATGTCAGTACCAATAAAATTGCAGGTTCTTCTTTGGATTTTCTCAAGAATCTCTAAGTATATAGCAGGATCAACGGACCAGATGTGACAGCAAAATCCAAAGAACGAATGGTAGGTTTATAAATATGTAAGATCGTTTATGGCGAGAGAAATAGTTTTAGTCGACAGAGCGAACGTAGTCCTAGGATTTGATTCAAAAGACTATTTGTCACTTTATGTCAGCCAGAAACATTTGTTGTTGAAGAAGGCGCCATGAGTCCATCTCCTGAAGGTTAGTATTACCCATGCCGATGGGAGGTAAAAGGCACATTCACAGACTATTAAAAGATAATATATTCGTTTTGGCGTTGCAATTAACAAGATATTTCAAAGCATAGGCAAATGGTAGGCTTGTCAATATGTAAAATGGATTCTACAGACAAAAAAAAATGTCTAATAGGGTTTAGTGACCCAACTCGTTGTTATAACAAGGGTTTGGAGAGAGAGAAAAGTTTACTAAGAGCTATAAAGAATGTTGCGGTAAAAACAAATACCCTTTTGGATAGAGTACAACGAACAACAACAACAACAACAAAAACAACGATAATAATAATAATAATAATAATAATAATAATAATAATAATAATAATAATAATAATAATAATAAAATAAGAAGAAGAACGAGGAGGTGAAGCAGTATTTTCGTTTTGGAGGCTTTAAAATTAAGAAGGCATTCCTTGTCCCAATTAACATCAGATTATATATAATTTTTTACATTAGCTGCCAATTTGATGAAGAATAGACGTAACGCAAAGAAATGTGGTTCTACAGAATGATGCGGAGAATACCGTTGACTAAGCATTGTGTGCTACGATAAAGAGAGATAAAAAATCCTTACAGCTAGAAAGGAAGTTGTGTAAACAATGACTGACCACATACAGACCGGACACAAATAATAATAATAATAGTAAGAAGAAGAAGAAAAGAATGATGAGGAAGAAGAATAATTAAATAATAAAAAAGAAATGAATAATGAAGAAGATGAAGGAAAAAAGAATGAAGAATAAAAGAAGAATAATGAAGAAGAAAAAGAAAAAATAACAATATTACCGTCCATCTCGTTTTAATTCGATTATTATTCGGTTGGTGCAAAAATGATGACGTAATAATGTCGTTTTTTGACGTTAAAAAATACGTCAAAAAACGACATTAATACGTCATTATTTTTGCACCAACCTAATAACAGCATTTACTTTACTATGCGCTATAATTGAAGTAATGAAAACAATGAATACAAACGCCCACAGTACGACGACGACAATGACGACAACGACGGCGGCGGTGGCGGCGGCGGCGGCGAAGAAGAAGAACAAGAAGAACAAGGAGGAGCAGTATTTTCGTTCAAGAGGCTTTAAAATTAACAAGCGATTCCTTGTCCCAATTAACATCAGATTATATATAATTTTTTTACATTAGCTGCCAATTTGCTGAAGAATAGACGTGAAGCAAAGATATGTAGTTCTACAGAAGGATGCTGAGAATACCATCGGCTGAGCATGTGTGCAATGATAAAGTTTTAGAGAAAACCGCAACAAATTAATACTCATATTTAACATCAGATATTCGAAATTTCTAGGGCATACAATGAGGAAACAGAGCTTGGAAAATTTGATACTCACAGGACAGATTAAAGGCAAGAGGCACAAAGAAAATCAAAGCATAACAAAAGTATCGAGTTTACGCAAATGTATGGCGCAACAAGCTTCATGAGAGATAACAAAAATACAGGAAATATTAAGAGCTATAAAATGGAGGCAATTATTGAGAGCCATGATCTCTTATGATCTGAAGGAACACGACGTATTGGAAAAGAATCTTTTGTTTGAAGAAATAACTTTTTAGCGCAAATATTGGAGAAAAATTTTCTTCTAAAAGAGTACAATCCGTATCAGTACAATCCCCAATTTAAAACCACAAAAACTGTATTCTCCTAGAATTTTGTTTCTCCCGACCAAGATGTGGGAAGTTAATAATAGAATTAACACCTCCCACACAGGTCTTATTTTGTGGCGCCATATCTGTTGAAAGTAAAATGGCAGCAAATCTTAAAGAACCTGTGGAAAAGAATGGAAAAGAACAGCTCTGAAGTTGATTATTATTTTACTTCGTTTGTTTGCTCGTTAAAATCAGGCTTTCCCAAAGTCGGGGTCCCGACCTATGCTGTTTGTGCTACTTTACATAAAATCGGCGATTGCTTTGGAAGGAGACTGTTCAGACGTTGAACTTTAAAAATACGCAAGTAAATGCATTTTTATCAATGTCAACCTTTTGGTGAATGAAAATTGCTCAGTTTTCCAGGATATATCATTTTGTGGACGTCTCATACGTTAGGGATTAATCCTGTTTGTGAGATTTTATATAAAATTGGCAATTGATTCGCAGAAGACTGTTCAAATCTTGAACACTTTAAATACGCAAACAAATGTATTTTTATCTGTGTCAAACTTTTCGTGGATGAAAATTGGTCAGTTTTCCTCGGTATATCATTTTAATACGATATATCTGTGGCAGCCTGCTGGATGTATGATAAGTGGTGTACAGTATTTATTTGGATTGCTGAGCCACAACTCGGTGGTAAATGTTTGCAGTTTATAACCTCCATATAAGTCAACCCCTAGTTCTGGAAAGATCCTTTTAGGCTTGAGCTGATAACAAATATGGTGCCAGTTTGTTTACATTGCACAGATCAGTAAGAAAATTTCATGGATTGCGCAGGTCAGTGTTGCCAACATTGTGTGAATTGATGGTTTTTGAAATACTATAAAAAAAAGGTATCTCGATAATAATTTGGCACGCAGTGTATATCTACATTGCGAAGATTTCTACGAGAAACCAGTATGTAGTTGAATGAAACATTTCATACCACTGCGAATATTAAGGTCAAACAATGCGATGCAGTACAAATATAGTGAACACCATGTATGACATTTTTGAGTTTGGTTGCAAATGAAGCTCATATATACATATACGGTGGCACGGTGGGGTAATAGATATCGGCTTGGATTGATGAATCGGAGAGCCGAGTTCGAATTCCAGTCGAATCCATTACATTCACTTACGTGCTAATACCCTTGGGAAAGGTATGGATCCTCTTCTCCCTCCAGCTATGGGTAAAATAACAGGACAGACTGGGTTCTATAGCCTTGGATGGTAACTGGACTGGGAGAAGGACAACTCTGAATTTAAAACCTGCGGAGGGTCGTTTGGGAACCTTGTGGCATTCGGTGCACTAGGTCCAAAAAGTGTGGATGGTCCTGCACGAGGCCTTCACCACTACAATCAGATTTCATGTGCCGGTGTCGGGCTGTCGGTTTCCTGGAAACTGATCTGCTTGACCCTCATACGTCAAATCTCGACGGGAGAGTCGATCATATATATATATATATATATATGTAGTTAAACCTAGAGAGCAAGACAAACCTACCAAGGTTTCACCTAAGGGGGGATCGTCAGGGAAAGCTGGCCATCTTAGGTGAAAACTTGGTAGGTTTGTCTGGCTCTCTAGGTTTAACCTGGTCTCCTCTACTCACTGTATTGAGCACTTTAGTTTTTTTGCTTACTCGCATCGTTTTTTTTTTCTTTCTTTGATCTTTGGACTTGCATGCTGGACGGAGAAGAAGAAAAGGAACCGAATTCGAGACTAAAATTTTGTCTGTTCACGTGATTCGTAAAGCTGGAAGACGTCACTATATTTTTGGAGAAATATTGTTAACTGTTAACATATGTTTTGCAGGTGATTCGTTTATCTGCTCTTCCTTTGCGTCACGAAGAGAATCCGGGAAAGCATCCGTAAAATCTAATCGAGAAAAAAACTAACAAAAACAAAAAAACAAAAAAAATCTGTGACGTATTTGATAAACAGAATTAACATGCCTACGCTATTTCGTCAAGTGAGTTATTTAAAATTAGCAAAGTTTAGCTTAAGTCTCTGAAGGCGAAAATGAAGAATCACCACAAAGATGAAAATCGAAACACACACTTCGATTCAATAGGAAATACAACAGCGTTTTATATTGGCAAATTGAAGGGAAAACGAATTAACTATACTCCCATCATGTCCTTCTTTATATTAAACGGTATCTCCATATGTATTCATATTTTTAGGGAGCAAATACATTATTTACATTATTCGGACTATTGTCCTCATCTTTGTCGCCATATTTATCACAACGTCTCGGCCGTTGTATGCTCCGGCCTTCTTCAGGTGGTTGGAATGTCGAACTGAACCCTTTATTTCGCTCGACTGGTAGACTGTTCTAGTTCTACGTGCCATGTTTGATGGATGTCAGTTATCAGTTATCTCCTGTTAATTTCCCTCTGAAATTTATCTACTGCCTTTACCGGGTATTGAACTCACACTCTTTGGGTCATGTCACTGGATCTAACCAACGCCTTTATCCACTGTGCCCTGTGTCCTCGAGGACACAGGGCACAGTGGATATACACAGTGGATAAAGAAAAGTTGTGGTAAATATGGCGACAAAGATGAGGACAATAGTCCGAATAATGTAAAGAATGTACATAATACCTCATCTCAGAAATATAGACAGACTCTGAAGTAATAATATATTAAAATCGGATCACACAACACACTTGTAGACTCACCAGACATACACTGACACACACGTACGTTCACAAGACAGAGACAAACGATATACAGACAGAAGACAGACAGAGGTACCGACACACACGACGCACATACAAACACGTACAGAATACACTAACGCACAAAATACGCACGTATACATACACACACCCATATCAGGGACATACATCCCTGCACACGCACAAGGCACACACCCACGCACACGCGTACACACAAGAGCCGCAAACACATAGGCACACAAACACACAAGAAACAGAGACGCAAAACCCAAAACACAGACGCACATGGATGCAGGCAAAGGTTCACAATGCTAATTGAATTGGAATATATTACACTTTAATAAAAGGCAAATAAGGAATATATTAAAATCGGATCACACACACGCGAGACACACATACAGACACACGGAAACATGCAAGAAACAAACAAATGGCAAAATTCACAGACATACATGAAAGCAGACACACAGGTTTACAATACTAATATTTGCAAATAATGAAAAGATTAATTAAACTAACATCCCCAGAATTGTAGCAAAACCATTAAGAAGATAATTGTTAAAATCAGGATTGTATAAATTCACACGATTTTGAGAAAAGGAAACAATAATGTGCAGGAGTAAAAAAAAAAAAAAAATTATTATTATTATTATTATTATTATTATTATTATTATTATTATTATTATTATATTTCGATTTCTGCTATGGTCCCACTAACTACCAAGTCCTCGGGAAAAACTAAAGTCAGTAATGGTCTGGTAAAAACGTTCACTGAGACATTAGGTTTATAATACCCAGAACTTCATACACAGATGTCCTCAAGAACACATGGCACAGTGGATAAAGGCGTTGGTTAGATCCAGTGACAGGACTCAAAGAATGTGAGTACCCTGTTAAGGCAGTGGAGAACTTTCAAAGGGAAATTCATAGGAGATAAGTGATAAGTGACATCCATTAAACATGGCGCATGGAACCAGAACAGTTCACCCCAGTGAGCGAAATAAAGGGTTCAGGTCATCATTCTAACCAACTGAAGATCGCCCGAGCGTACAACGACCGAAACGTTGTAATAAATATGGCGACAAAGATGAGGACAATAGTCCGAATCATGTACATACTGCCTCATCTCAGAAATATAGACAGATTTCAGGATTTGTTTTTCTAACTCCCATATCATCACTAAAGTCACATGGAAAAAGTTATTATTAGTGTGTACTTATCAAGACAATTTTTGTATTTCTCTTAATATAGCTTTCTTCAATGTGTTCTTATGTTCCTTTCTTTGTGATTCTTTTCTGATTTTGACAATTACGTCTGGCTTATTTGTTCTAATCTTCCTGTCTGTAAAGATAATTTAATCCCATAGAATTCTGTTTCTCCAACCGGTGCTGGGTGAAGATCATACTAGTGTTTATTAACATCTTTTCCAAAGTGTTTGCACATTGTCCAAGTGTATGTATTGCCCCTCTCTATTGTGCCGATTTTGATATTTATTTGGCACAAGTACAGATCATCCTGACTTTTGATGGTCTACGGTTTCCTGATATTTGTCACAGAACCTGAATTTAGGATTTAGTGAAAAAATATTATTATTATTATTATTATTATTATTATTATTATTATTATTATTAATAATATTTATTTCTGTTGTAAACACATTTCCCTTAGGGAACTGCAAGAAACTGGTGTAAATACCACAAAGACCCGGTTACAGAGATAGGACCTGTAACAATTTTATGGGATTTACAATACGTAAAGAAACAACCAAAGCTAATCGCCAAGACATCCTGATCAAGCACCACAAGAACAGAACGAGCATTCTTACGGAAATGGCAGTCTCTGCAGATTTTGACGTGTCTTTGAAAATGTATCTTTAAAAATAATACCAAATCTTGAAGTTAAAATCTCAAAAATGGGACAGATGAGGACATCAATATTTCTAGTTGTAGTTGGAGCCCTCGGATTCGGATTGATTTGAAAAAAATTCCGATAGACATATTGACAGGATTCCTCGTGGCTCATGCTTTAAAGAAATAATATATACTCCTACATTACGAAGAGTTTTATCTATGAAAAATGTGTGTAATCTTTTTTTTCTTTGGTTTCGGTTTTCTTTAACAAAAAATGATCAGTGGAAAATGTCATTAAAACCATTTCTGATCTTAGGTGTCTGGTTGGGGCCCGCAAGGAAATGTGTATACAAAAGAAATAAAAGGAAATAATAATAATAATAATAATAATAATAATAATAATAATAATAATAATAATAACAGTAATACGGGAATTCTACGTGATTTACTTTTTTTTCTGAGGTGCTTCAAGTTCAAGTTTTTGGAATGCTTTTCACAATTTTTGTTTAATGACAAGAGCAATCAAAAAATTGATCCTGACAGACGTTGTGGTACATTGAACTCTGTTGAGCGCAAATCAGAGAAATATACAAAACAGCTGCTCAAGTTGAACCTTTTGTTGGCGCACACCTGAGTATTTCCAGTAATCTTTCTACTACGCCGAAGGCATTGGAGATGTCTTACACGTTTGGAAGTGCGCAGGTGGGAGCACTTTATGGATCAGCTTCTTTTACAACGTATGATTTATGTCTCTGCAAACTGCGTGTAGGAAATGAGATATGATCAACATAATCTGGTCGAAACATTTGAGTTTCGGAGAAGATATTTTAATCAAATGAAAATAGCAGCCAGTCGCGAATGCCACTAATATGCAGGTCGTTAAAAGGAGGGAAAGTGACAGAAAAGACCGAGTATAGGGAGGATTGAAGAAATGATAAAAGATAAAGAGGATTCAAGAAGAGAGAAGATGGTGATTGGCGTTGCATTTATAATTTTGAAAAGTGTAGGAAGGAAGCAAAAGGGATTTCCACAGTTAGGAAGCGCGTGAAAAGAAACCGTTGGAGTAGACGTGGCGGTTGCATTTAGCTATTTCAACACTAAACGGGTGGGACATAGCTGAAAATCTAGCAGCACGATAAAAATTCATGTAGTTTTGGCAACAATGGAAAAAAAATCGACACAGTAGTTGCCTTGAAAATATTTTCCTCCTCAGAATCCACCTTGCAGATTTACAAATCTACCATTCATCCCTGCAGTGAATACGGTTACCATATCTGGTCTGCTGCTCCTGTTGTGCATCTCGAGATTCTTGACAAAATCCAAAGAAGTATCTGCAATATAATCGATCCTGACTTGGCATCTCGGCTTCAGTCACTTTCTCACCCTTGCTTCTAGAATCTTCAAAGATTTAAATGCAGCATTAATCGCCATCTTCTATCTTCTATGTCCTTTTCTCTAATCCTTCTATACTCTGCGTTTTCTCTCTCTTTCACGCCTTGTAACTACCAGCGTATTAGTGGCATTCTCGCCTTGATTAAAAAAAAAATCGCTTCCTTTCTGCAGTATTTGCTACTGGGCAATCAAATCCGGTTTTCATTAAAATTTTAATCAAATCCAGTTTAAATGCAACAGCTATGTCTACTCCAACATTTTTTTTCGCGCTTTCTAAATATGCAAGGCACTTCCGTTTATTTCATTCCTACACTTTTAAATGCAACATCAATCGCCATCTTTAGTCTTCTTGAATCCAGTTGATCTTTTATCATTTCCTTAATCCTCTATACTCAGTTTTTTCTCTTACTTTCACGGTTTTTAGCTACCTGCATATTAGTGGCATTCACGCATTGCTTGGGGTGAAATGGTTAAAAAAATAAAAAATAATAATAATAAAAAACAATAATCCTGAAACCAAATATTGACTATGCATTTATATGGAAAGTTTGGAATTCCATGAAAATTCTCAGAAATGGTTAAAGTTGAGTGACCAGAAAAGAAAGTCTGAAAGTTTAATCAGAGCTGCGCAGGAAGATCCTTACAAACGAAAGCTATAGCTAGAAACGCGTACCACACATCAGATGATCCAATGCGTAGGCTTTGTGGTGAGAAAGACGAGAATGTCACACATGTAATCAGTGATGTAATTATCACTGGCTTTTCTGCAAAAAAAAAAAAAAAAAAAAGAAAGAAATGGCCACAGCGTGACCGAGAAATGTTACGATCCCATACCATTTAGAGTAATGGAGAAAGAAGCAGATCATAGAAAATCATGAACAATGACTTTCAAACAAATCGAATTATTGAATATCGAGGAACAGATATAGCCACCTTCAGCACAACTGAGAAGTCATAACTGTAGTGATAGGAGCACTCGGCTCCACCACAATGAAATTTAAAGAATATGATGATCAAGATGCTGTAAAATGTATTTTGCGAACGCTACAATAATCTGATTACTGGTCACTGCTTATGGCCAAATAGCGTTGAAACACCAGTTCCCGTATGATCACCGCATGATCGTCTATGCTGGTCAGTATCTAGATAGGTGACCGCTTGTGAATACCAGGATTTGTAAGCTTGGATACGAGGGTGGTGTGGCTTACGGTCATATGACATTAAAACAGCGGTTCTCTTATGATCAGAAAAGTTAAGCAACGTTGAGCATCGTCATAACCTAGATTGATGACCACTTGAAACTACCTGGTGCTGTAAGTTCTGATATTACTCATCCATTCGAAAAAAAATCGAAATATAATTGTCAGCATCCTTGCTCTGTATCTCCCCGGTGGATGGGGGCAGGCAGATTATCGAACCATCACATTAGTAATCAAAACTAGAAATATCATTTTCTTTCAGCTTCCGTTTCTAATGACTTTAGACTTCCCTAGTGTACCAAATCTCAGCTGGTCTAGCTGACAACTAAATCTTTTGGGGATAATTAAAAACAATTGATAAGATTATAAGTCATTCTACAAAAACGGCCTGACATTCCATTAGGATTTGACGTTTTTAAAGAAGTCGATGTTTCCTTATTAAGAACTAGAATTATACCCACCGTTGGACGGGCCTAATCCCTTTCTTCTGTTCCGCTAAGCTACAAAGTTGTTTCTTGGCGTCAGTTGTCAAATGCTCGAAATTGTCGTACTGCTATCCTCATCATTGTTTTTTTTTTAAATAATTTCTCCCAAAGAAGGGTGATAAATATACTAGCACACAAGGGCTTACTGTGAGTGAAAGATAATGAGAAGTATTTAAAAGAAATCGGACACCCAATCCTAAAAACGAATTAGGTAATATCAATTACGATTGAGTAGCTATTTCCTTTCTCACTGGGGGTTTCAAAATTTTGACCTTGTTACAAAACCTAAATTACGCTTATTATTAGGCTGGTGCAAAAATAATGACGTAATACTGTCGTTTTTTGACCTTAAAAATACGTCAAAAAACGACATTATTACGTCATTATTTTTGCACCAACCAAATAGATTTGAAATAAATACCAAAACAATTTTAAAATTTTATATTAAAAAGTTTATATGGAAGTTGGTTTTCTCCATCAACTTTTGCGACCTGGGGATGAAGATAAAGTACGTCCAACAACAAGGCTTCAGATAATGTTTTCGGAAAAATAATGTTGCTAGCTATACGTTTTTTGGAAAAATAATGTTGCCAGCTATACGTTTTTTGGAAAAATAATGTTGCCAGCTATACGTTTTTGAAACAATGTTACCAGGTATGCGTTTTTGAAACAATAATGTTGCCAGGTATGCGTTTCTTGGAAAAATAATGTTGCCAGCTATGCGTTTTTTGGAAAAATAATGTTGCCAGCTATACGTTTTTTGGAAAAATAATGTTGCCAGCTATGCGTTTTTGAAACAATGTTGCCAGGTATGCGTTTTTGAAACAATAATGTTGCCAGCTATACGTTTTTTGGAAAGAATAATGTTGCCAGCTATGCGTTTTTGAAACAATGTTGCCAGGTATGCGTTTTTGAAACAATAATGTTGCCAGCTATACGTTTTTTGGAAAAATAATGTTGCCAGCTATGCGTTTTTGAAACAATGTTGCCAGGTATGCGTTTTTGAAACAATAATGTTGCCAGCGATACGTTTTTTGGAAAGAATAATGTTGCCAGCTATGCGTTTTTGAAACAATGTTGCCAGGTATGCGCTTTTGAAACAATAATGTTGCCAGGTATGCGTTTTTGAAACAATAATGTTGCCAGCGATACGTTTTTTGGAAAGAATAATGTTGCCCGCTATGCGTTTTTGAAACAATGTTGCCAGGTATGCGCTTTTGAAACAATAATGCTGCCTGGTATGCGTTTTTGAAACAATAATGATGCCAGCGATACGTTTTTTGGAAAGAATAATGTTGCCAGCTATGCGTTTTTGAAACAATGTTGCCAGGTACGCGCTTTTGAAACAATAATGTTGCCAGGTATGCGTTTTTGAAACAATAATGTTGCCAGCGATACGTTTTGGAAAGAATAATGTTGCCAGATTTGCGTTTTTGAAACAATAATGTTGCCAGCGATACGTTTTTTGGAAAGAATAATGTTGCCAGCTATGCGTTTTTGAAACAATGTTGCCAGGTATGCGCTTTTGAAACAATAATGTTGCCAGGTATGCGTTTTTGAAACAATAATGTTGCCAGCATTACGTTTTTTGGAAAGAATAATGTCGCCAGCTATGCGTTTTTGAAACAATAATGTTGCCAGCTATACGTTTTTTGGAAAAATAATGTTGCCAGCTATACGTTTTTGAAACAATGTTACCAGGTATGCGTTTTTGAAACAATAATGTTGCCAGGTATGCGTTTCTTGGAAAAATAATGTTGCCAGCTATGCGTTTTTTGGAAAAATAATGTTGCCAGCTATACGTTTTTTGGAAAAATAATGTTGCCAGCTATGCGTTTTTGAAACAATGTTGCCAGGTATGCGTTTTTGAAACAATAATGTTGCCAGCGATACGTTTTTTGGAAAGAATAATGTTGCCAGCTATGCGTTTTTGAAACAATGTTGCCAGGTATGCGTTTTTGAAACAATAATGTTGCCAGCTATACGTTTTTTGGAAAAATAATGTTGCCAGCTATGCGTTTTTGAAACAATGTTGCCAGGTATGCGTTTTTGAAACAATAATGTTGCCAGCGATACGTTTTTTGGAAAGAATAATGTTGCCAGCTATGCGTTTTTGAAACAATGTTGCCAGGTATGCGCTTTTGAAACAATAATGTTGCCAGGTATGCGTTTTTGAAACAATAATGTTGCCAGCGATACGTTTTTTGGAAAGAATAATGTTGCCCGCTATGCGTTTTTGAAACAATGTTGCCAGGTATGCGCTTTTGAAACAATAATGCTGCCTGGTATGCGTTTTTGAAACAATAATGATGCCAGCGATACGTTTTTTGGAAAGAATAATGTTGCCAGCTATGCGTTTTTGAAACAATGTTGCCAGGTACGCGCTTTTGAAACAATAATGTTGCCAGGTATGCGTTTTTGAAACAATAATGTTGCCAGCGATACGTTTTGGAAAGAATAATGTTGCCAGATTTGCGTTTTTGAAACAATAATGTTGCCAGCGATACGTTTTTTGGAAAGAATAATGTTGCCAGCTATGCGTTTTTGAAACAATGTTGCCAGGTATGCGCTTTTGAAACAATAATGTTGCCAGGTATGCGTTTTTGAAACAATAATGTTGCCAGCATTACGTTTTTTGGAAAGAATAATGTCGCCAGCTATGCGTTTTTGAAACAATAATGTTGCCAGCGATTCGTTTTTTGGAAAGAATAATGTTGCCAGCTATACGTTTTTTGGAAAAATAATGTTGCCAGGTATGCGCTTTTGAAACAATAATGTCGCCAGCTATGCGTTTTTGAAACAATACTGTTGCCAGCGATACGTTTTTTGGAAAGAATAATGTTGCCAGCTATGCGTTTTTGAAACAATGTTGCTAGGTATGCGCTTTTGAAACAATAAAGTTGCCAGGTATGCGTTTTTTGGAAAAATAATGTTGCCAGCTATACGTCTTTTGGAAAAATAATGTTGCCACCTATGCGTTTTTGAAACAATGTTGCCAGGTATGCGTTTTTGAAACAATAAAGTTGCCAGGTATGCGTTTTTTGGAAAAATAATGTTGCCAGCTATACGTCTTTTGGAAAAATAATGTTGCCACCTATGCGTTTTTGAAACAATGTTGCCAGGTATGCGTTTTTGAAACAATAAAGTTGCCAGGTATGCGTTTTTTGGAAAAATAATGTTGCCAGCTATACGTCTTTTGGAAAAATAATGTTGCCACCTATGCGTTTTTGGAACAATAATGTTGCCAGCGATACGTTTTTTGGAAAGAATAATGTTGCCAGCTATGCGTTTTTGGAACAATGTTGCCAGGTATGCGCTTTTGAAACAATAATGTCGCCAGCTATGCGTTTTTGAAACAATACTGTTGCCAGCGATACGTTTTTGGAAAGAATAATGTTGCCAGCTATGCGTTTTTGAAACGATAATGTTGCAAGTGATACGTTTTTTGGAAAGAATAATGTTGCCAGCTATGTGTTTAATAGTACTGTATATTTAATATATATATATATATATATATATATATATATATATATATATATATATATATATATATATATACCTTAATTTGGCATTAAATGACCCACAGTAGTTGATATGCCATTAAACCCAACCAACCAACCAACCATCCATCCATCAACTTTTAAGTCACCCATTTATTTACTGTCATTCGTTCCCGAAGTCCTCGCACGGACACTGAAGTGAAGCCACTCGGGTCTCCACGTTAAAAACCGACCTTGTGTCACAACCTGACTCAGTGGTGGTTGCGTAAATACCGAGGACACACACTGAAAATGCAGACAAATGTCCTGGTATCGAACGGACACACGGTGTTTCACCTTTACAGTGATTTTCCAAGCATAGCTTAGATGTGCCACAAGGCCGAAAGTATGGGCAACCAGTGAGGATCGAACTCACTACTCAGTCGTAATTGTTCTAGCGAGACGAGCTTGCTAACGATTAGATCACTTTGAGGTGCCCTGATTCTCTAAGCGTAGCTCAGATATGACACAAGGCTGAAAGTATCGGGTACCCAGTGAGGATCGAACTCCCTACTAAGTCGTACTTGTTCTAGCGTGACAAGCTTGCTCCGGGTGCCCTAAGTTTCACTTTTATATAGTGGAATGGGAGAGGTTCATCTTTTCAATTCTGTACGCTTTCATGAACAGGGTTAGTTATTGCTGCTATCTTTTTTGTTATGGATCTAATAATCTTTCGACATAACACGATTTTGTGGCAGAAACTGGCTTCGTGCTAATGACGTTGCCTCATTTATGTGATAAGGAAAAGAAATCTTTACTAATGGAAGACATTTATGGGTTCATTTGTTTTATTTTTAAATACGGTGTGCCGCCAAAGTACCATTATATTCGAACAGAAATAGAGATTTACTAAGCGTAACTTTAGTGTAGAACAAGAGGCCAATATTGTGGAGCTTTCAGTGAGCATCGAGCAACTCAATCGTAACTGATCTGGCGAGACAAGCATGCCAATCATAAGACCACGTCTAAGACAGTTATGTACCATGCGTGATATACAATTAGGCGATCATGATTTTCCCGTAGTAGGTTGCCATTTCTTTCAGCGGTAGACCAATTTCTATCCAAGGCTATAGAATGCAGACTGTCCTGCTATTTACCCATAGCAAGGGAAGAAGAGGATTCCTACCTTTCCCAAGGGTATGAGCATGTAAATGAATGTAAAGAATTCGATTGGAATTCGAACTCGGCTCTCCGATTCCTCAATCCGAGCTGCTATCCTTTAGTCCACCGGTCTGTCCTGGCATTTACCTATACCAAGTCTAAGTACCTAAAAACGACTTTATAAGCGTAGATTAGATATGGCACAAGGCTGAAAGAATGGAGTACACAATGAAAATCTAACCCACTACTCAGGCGTAATTGACCTAGCGAGACAAGCTAGTAAAGCATTACGTCTAATTGACCGCAAATGATTTTCTAATGGTAGATTCGATGCGACACAAGATAGAAAGTTTGGAGCAGCCAGTGAGAATCGAATTCACTACTCAGTCGTAACTGATCTAATAAAACACGTTTGTTGACCATTCCAGCACATCTAAGTAGCACAAAATGAGTTTCTATACGTTATTTAGATGTGGGACAAGAACTAAATTATAAAGAATATGGTGAGGATTGAACACCTTACTCAGTCGTATTTGATCTAGCGAATCAAGCTTGTTAACCTTTGCACCACGCTCAAGTGCCAAAGACAAGTTACCGATATGACAAGGTATCAAGTAGACATATTGAAAATGTCTTAAACGTTTTCCATGGAACATATGGAACGATTCAAATTATGAACTTCTTAAATATTTTAGACATGTTAAATAACGCATCGATTAAACATATGGGATGCTTTGAAGGAAAAGTATCTTAAACATATGTAACACTTTAAAAAAAAACTTGAGTTAAACACATGGAACAAAAAATGGTACTTCAATTAAACATATAGAAAACTTTCAATAAGACGTTAATTAAATTAATGTATTACAAAATAAATATCAGTTAAACATATGGAACACTGAATAAAACTTACCTTAAACACATTAAAGGCAAAATAAAAAGTCAGTTAAACATATGGAACACTTTGAATAAAACTTACTTAAACACATTAAATGCAAAATAAAAAGTCAGTTAAACATATGGAACTCTTTGTATAAAGCGTCGGTTAAACATGGGAAGTAATAAATAATGTGCCTGCTAAAAATATGGGGTACAAAATAAACGTCAAGAGAGAACACATTGAATGAAACGTAAGTTAAACGTGAAATACGAAATAAAACGTCTCTTAAAAGATTTTGAAGCGCAGTACTAGATTGGTAGTAAGGTCTCATCACTTTACTTTTGGGCTGGTTAGATGTAACCATAAATTCTATGCTTGCAGTTTCTCACTTGTGAAACTCTTTTCCGGCGCTATGCTCTTCATCCAACTTTAATCTACAAAGATTTAAATGTAAATCAATGGCTATGGACTGTCTACCTGATTACTCTCAACACGTTCTGCTCGTCATTAATGTTTCTCTTCCTAATTCTTCCACACCTTGTAACCCATTTTTTATTGTTATTACTGCCTTGCTTGCGGGATTCCGATTTTAAAAGAAAAACAACATACTAAATAAAAAATCACAAATTTACTGAACACTTTGAATAAATATATACAGTTACGGAAAACTAAATAAAGTGTCAAATAATTCCCCTATCCAAGTTATCCAGCTAAACTCACACTCTTTGGGTCCCTGTCACTGGATCTAACTAACATGTTTATCCACTGCGCCATGTGTCCTCAAAGACACAGAGATTTTAATACATGGTTAAGGCGGCGGAGAACTTGTAGAGGGGAATTAACAGCAGATAACTGATATCTGATATTCATTAGATATGGCAACAAAGATGAGGTCAATAGACCGAATAATGTAAATCGTGTACATAACTCAGAAGTATCATAATTTTTTTACATTTTTTTACATAAACATGCAGAGCACACTGAATATAGCGACAACTAAGCAGGGAAAACACAGAACAGAACCTCATTGAAACCTGTGGAACAAATCGGATAAAACGTCACTTCAAAAATAGAACTTCTTGAAAAAAAGTCTTACTGTCTATATTTCTAAAATGAGGTGTTATATACACTATTTACATTATTCGGATTATTATCCTCATCTCTGTCGCCATATTTATCACAACGTTTCGGCCGTTGTACGCTCCGGCCTACTTCAGGTGGTTGGAATCTCGAACTGAACCTTTTATGTCACTCGCTGGGGTAGACTGTAATAGAACCACGTGCCATGTCTAACGGATCTCAGTTATCAGTTATCTCTTGTTAATTCCCCACTCCAAGTTCCACACTACCTCATCCGGGTATTGAACTCACACTCTTTGGGTCTTGTCACTGGATCTAACTGACAACTTTATCCACTGTGCCATGTGTCCTTAACGTTGAAACAAGATGTACAGTTTTGTAGTGGGTATGTGCAGGTTCTAATGTGACACTGCTTTATATATATATATATATATATATATATATATATATATATATATATATAGAGAGAGAGAGAGAGAGAGAGAGAGAGAGAGAGAGAGAGAGAGATTGTATTGAGCACTATTTTAAATTAATGTTTTGAACGCTGAAATTTTACTCCCCGTTCTTTACATTTTCATATATATATATATATATATATATATATATATATATATGTGTGTGTGTGTGTGTGTGCGTGTGTGTGTATGTATATATTCATATATATATATATATATATATATATATATATATATGTCTGTGTTTGTAAAACAAAATATTTCAATCACATTTTTGAACGCTGAAATCTTACACTCCATTCTTTTATATATATATATATATATATATATATATATATATATATATATATATATGTGTATGTATGTATGTATGTACGTATATATAGGTTGTGTGTGTGTGTGTGTGTGTGTAAATCATAAAATGCTTCAATCACATTTGTTAGTAGGTAATATAATGGAAAGAAAAAATCTTTAAATGAATTCAGCTAGATAAAAAAAAAAAAAACATTCTCAAATCCCCAGCATCCCTCGTTTATGCGCATGTGTAGTTGCACAAACATATCAAATTTCGTCCGATGAAGTCATGATGAATGAAACGCGACGCAAGTAAACGTTTTACACTTTTAAAGCAATTTTTTCTCTCTATGAATTTAGGTGTGTTACTAGGCTGGCATCTCCGTACCACCATTTCTTTGTCGAAGCAGTTAAATGTACCCACCTCTTCTACTCTTGTACCTCCCGACAGTGGAACCCCCTTCTTCTGAGTTGCTTCACTAATAGCTATAATCTTCAAATATTCAAATGTAATGTCAATCGACATCTCTTGATGCCTTGTTCCAGTTCCCCGTCTTACTCTGTATCCTTTCCTCAAACATCCTTCTTTACTCTTGCTGTGTGACGCGTTGCGTGCTAATGCCACTCCCACCTTGCTTGGGGTGAATTGCATATATATATATATATATATATATATATATATATATATGATAAATTGCGTTTCTAGCGAACTGGGATTTGTTGATATTCCACGTCCACAAAGCCTGATCTGATGAAAACGTAACAGATGAAACGCGTCACAAGAAATTATTCATTTTATCATAGTTTTCTACATACTGTTTGTTGATATATATATATATATATATATATATATATATATATATATATATATATAACAATGAGTCTAGAAGAATGCTCAACAGAATGCAGAAAGCACTGGACGACCGTTTCGTTCTATATTTGGGACTCATCAGCAGTGCACATCCACTACCGAGAATTGAAACCCGGGACAGATACGTTATCAGACATACCAACGGGCCCCGGTGACGATGAGGTAGCGAAGAAGACTCTATATAGCGCCGCTCGATCACATATTCCGTGGTGGAACTCATACGTGTTTCTCTTTTACCCATAGGACTGTGCTCCCTCCACCCACGACTAATATCCCCAAGCCGCTCTATCCAGAGCATAAGAAGCCGGTTCAAGCACGGATATACAAGTGATAGAAATTAGGATGATTTAAGATAATTATAATAAAGTAATTCGTCTTGTCTAGAAGAAACCTCAACAGAATACAGAAAGCACTGGACGGCCGTTTCGTCCTATCTGGAGCAAATCTGCAGTGCGCATCCACTACCGAGAATCCAACTCGGATCATTTCGATACAACGCAAACGTCATACCAACTCGATGACGAAGAAGACACAAACTAGACTCAATACAGCGTCGCTACTCACTCAGGTCCGCAGCGATACTCATCCAAGTATTCAGATAACCACGGAACAGTGCCCCAAGAGCCATGTTCACTTCTTTCTGCATTCTGTGGCTGATTCTTCTAAATTCATTGTAACAAGCCTAAATCCCCAAAATTAATTAATTATATATATATATATATATATATATATATATATATATATATATATATATATATATATATATATATATATTTAAAAGAGTGCTCAGTACAGAGTAGAGAAAGTATAATTATAGTTATTATTAGTGCCATTATATTTAGTTTTACTGATTGAATCCTGGCGAGTAGTCAAGTTTTTTTGAGTCCCTAGACTTGTTGAAGAACTTGTTATTATGTTTCATAATTATTTTTTAATATATTTTTTAATAATATTTATTACTCTTACTTTCACTGTCTGTAACACCTTGCGTGCTAGTAACGCTCCGGCCTTCCTTGGGGTGACTGTGCTGGTAGTCCCCCATTGGCGTTATCCTTTACAGCCTTCTGCAATCGAAGCAGCGACACAGGTTAAGCGATAGGACAAGACACGAATTCAAGTTCCTGTGAGTCATGCAGGGAAGGGAAATGGTTAGCCTTAGACTTGAAGAGGTCAAGATTGTAGTAATTCGGAAAGCATCCATCATGGAGTCTGTTCCACACAGCAGGAGTTCTTGAGAATGAGTTATCCAAGAGCAACTTCCTCCTTGCCAATAAAATACGAAGACGGTGAGGGTGCTTCTCACTTGTGTACCTGAAATGGCATGTCACAGTTGCAAAGATCCGTGTTAGTGATACGGGAGAATGTCGTTCGTCTGAACAGATGCCAAGGGAATATCCATAATTATACAGAATTATATATATATATATATATATATATATATATATATATATATATATATACAGTAGCGTCCAAAACTAAGGGACAAAATTTTGAAACCTAATATTTGTTAGAAATAACAACTTTGAAAAGCTGAAATTTTGGCCCAATTGTTAATAAATAATTGTTATAATTCTTTTTCTATCCTTTGCAAATGATTCAAATTTTAGTATGTTATTATGGATGATAACGACTACCAGTTTTCAAAATTTCAGCTTTTCATAGTTGTTATTTCTAACAAATATTAGGTTTTTAAAATTTTGTCCCTTAGTTTTGGACGCTACTGTATATATATATATATATATATCCATGTATAGGATTGGTTCATACGAAATAAATTACAATAACAGGAAAATATCTCTATTCTTAAAAGTTTGCTCAATACAGAGTAGAGCAAATATAATTTACTCGAAAATTATAACATAAATATGTAATGAAATCACAGTTATTATTAGTGCCATTATATTTAGTTTTACTGATTGCATCCTGGCGAGTAGTCAAGTTTTTTTGAGTCCCTAGACTTGTTGAAGAACATTTTATTATGTTTCATAATTATTGTATCAGCAAAACTGTAGCTTAATTTAAGGCTATTATAATTGAATATTTTACTGAATGGATTAGTTTCGGGGTCGGGGAATTGTTTTTTGAAAAGTTTCAAAACTTTATGTCCTAGTTCGTGGATCTTTTCTTATTGTGGCCATAATTAATAAGGTTTCTATATTGAATAGTCGTAACTCGTAGCCACTATTTATAAGGGTAGATTTATACAAAAAAAATCACTATGTTTATTAAAAACCTCTTTGATAGAAGAGTTAGTACTTATCCTAAATTCAATGAAGGAGGGTATGTGCTTAATAACGGACGGTGGGTGATTGGAATTAGGATATACATATAACGGATTAGAATTAACCTTCATATAAGGTTGAAAAGAGCTGTTATTAAGGCTTAGGGTGACATTCAAAAATCTACCTGTTTAATATTGGTCGTAACTATAGTCTTAAGACCTAAATCTTTAAATTCCCTATGGGTCATTTTTCTAATACGATCTACGTTAATTTATAGAAAGTCTATTTCATCAGCAAGAATTCCTTCAAGTATGTTTGCTTCATTAATATTGACAAGTTCTGTCTGCCTAATTTTATGTTAACTTTTTTTTACAATTTTCAAAATAGTTTATTTATGGATACATTTTCCAAAGGTCGTATTTATTTTTATATTATTATAGTTTTGCCGCCTACTTTTCGAATGTTGCTACGTTCGTTTTCAAAGATTCGATATTGCGTCTGTCTAAGGAAACAAATTTTGCAACATTCCGTTATTCTCACTTTTGCTGGAATCAATTGTTTCATGTCACACAAGGTCACATCATTTAAAGAGGATTCGAAGTGGATATTTTTATACGTAATTTAATTTGAATTGAGAAAATTTGAAAATGTGAATAGAAATTCAATAGAACTTGAACTATGCTTATTTTATACACGCTTCAATATACGATTCCTTATAGACAAAGATATCAATGATCTTTCTCATAATGCTTGACTACTAATATCCGTATATCACACACACACACACATCTATATATATTCAATATTTTACTATTTTAAAAATTGAGCACTATATATAAAAATATCTGCTGTTTCTTAAATCTTAAAATACACACACAAACATACACACACATTATATATATAAAGATTACTTAACTTTTAAATATCAGAGAACAGAAATCTTACCAGAAAACCTCGAAATAAGTGTAAAATTGATATTTAAAAGTTTTTATATGGTACTATTTTCAATATTTTACTATTGTAAAAATTTAGAAATAGATATTAAAATATCTGCTGTTTCTTATATATATATATATATATATATATATATATATATATATATATATATATATATATATATGTTTATATATAAATATGTATATATATATGTATATATGTGTGTGTATATATATATATGTATATATATATATGTATATATATATGTTTCTATATATATATATGTATATATATATGTATATATATATATATATATATATATATATATATATATATATACATATATAGGAATCAAGGTATGAATCTCTACTTATGTTCAAGAGAACGGGGAGGAATTTTGGCTGGCGATAGGAAAGTCTATTTACTTCTATTACATATCCACAGACACTCATATATACACACACTCATATATATATGCATACACACACACACAGCGTCCTGTATATGACGATAAACTACATTCGCGTCCTGGGTATGACGATAAACTACATCCGCGTCCTGGGTATGACGATAAACTACGTCCAACAACAAGGCCTCACATAATGTTTTCGGAAAAATGTTGCCAGCTATACGTTTTTGGGAAGAAATAATGTTGCCAGCTATACGTTTTTGGGAAGAAATAATGTTGCCAGATATACGTTTTTGAAACAATAATGTTGCCAGCTATACGTTTTTTGGAAAAATTAATTATTGCCAGCTATATGTTTTTGAAACAATAATGTTGCCAGCTATATGTTTTTTGGAAAATTAATTATTGCAAGCTATATGTTTTTGAAACAATAATGTTGCCAGCTATACGTTTTTTGGAAAAAATAATGTTGCCAGCTATACGTTTTGCGTCCTGGGAATGACGATAAACTACGTCCAACAAGGCTTCAGATAATGTTTTCGGAAAAATAATGTTGTCAACTATGTGTTTTTAAAACAATAATGGTGCCAGCTATACGTTTTTTGGAAATAATAATATTGCCAGTTATACGCTTTTGAAAAAATAATATTGCCAGCTATGTGTTTTTGAAACAATAATGTTGCTATATGTTTAATAGTACTGTATATTTAATATATGCATAGGTTTATACCTTAATTTGGCATTAAATGACCCACATTGTTTGATATGCCATTAAACCCAACCAACACACACACACACATGTATATATAGAAGTTTTAAGATTTAAGAAACAAAAGATAATTTTGGGCCCGCATTTTGGACTTTTTTTAAAAAATTTGTTTGAACAATAATAGGGTATATTTTAATAGAGACTGTATGAGCATAAAGATAAAATATGAGACGCGAAAGAGTGACAGAATGAAACAATTGTGTTTGTTGATGGCACATTGTCGAAAAATTGTTGATGCATTGAAGTAATCGCTCAATACGATAAATTTAATTTGATTTTTTCGATGCTGAAATTCTGAAGCTAAATTCCTTCAACAAGGGCCAGATCGGGGCGTTCCTGTCATCTTCATATATATATATATATATATATATATATATATATATATATATATATATATATATAAAGATATTTTTGTAGGTACAAAATTTAATGATCGAAATAAAAGGGTAAAAGTTAATATTACGAGATATATTTAAAAAAAAAAAAAAAAAAAAAAAACAAACAAACACGGGTGAAGCAACCGGTTTCGCTCCCGCTCGTCGACGGGAGATTTAAAATTAACAAGAAAAATGTACAATAAAAGGAACTGTGAAAAAGAAATATGCAAAAGGAACTAGAAACAAATGACAGCGAGTCCCAACAAACAACTCACGTTGTTTGCACAAAGAAGGCTTACGGGACCCGATGTAAAGTGCCTCCAGAAACTTTAGATGAAATAAAGAGGGAGACCGGGACAACACGGTGAAGCAGTCAACACTAAATTTGGCTGCCCAATCTCTGTTCTTTAATAGGTGTTTGCATATGGCGGAACTATAGGTGTACAAATACGTCTGTAGTTGCGGAGCCGACTACATAGGGAGAACAACTCAACGCTTAGACATGAGAATAAAACAACACGTTCCTAGAAAAATTAGAAATCACACTTTGCCGTTGAATAGACTCGTCCCGAACACCTATAGTTCCAGAGAGCTCATGTCAAAAACAGAGCAAATAATAATTATTATAATAGTGAAGACGAATAATTAAAATACCATCTTAATATTTATTTCATTAGAATTTAAGATTCGATCTCAAATCTTCAGACTGACGCTTATATACAATTATTTGAGAAGGTAGACAAACCCGAACCCGTGAATGTAACAACAGTCAATAGGCGTGTTTGAGAAAATGACATAGAGAAGGACGGGAAACAAGGTCAAGGTATCAGAAGATGTCGATTGACACTACATTTGAATATTTGAAGATGATAGCTATCGGGGAAGCAAGTAAAAGGAAAGGAGTTCCACGGGCATGGAAGTGCGAAACAAGAAACTGTTGGTGTAGGAGAAATGCTTCGACAGTGAAAGAGTGGGACCTAAATCCCAACCTAGTAGCATTCTTAAATTCATGCAGTTGGGGCTCCAGTGAAAATAGATCTTCAGAGTAGTTTACATGAAGATATTTGTAAAAAAAGACAAAGGGAAGACATAGCACGTCTGTGAGAAAGTTACTGTAGACGAGATGCAAGATCAGGACCTATCACATATCCGTTTCTGGATTTTATCGAGAACTTCGAGAGGAACAGTGAGTGCACCAGACCATAAATGGTAAAACTACTCAATGCAAGGAGGATGGACTCAGGCGAGAAAACAAACTTTCCTTGTGGTAGACGAAAGTATTGATTCACTGTAGTTGTTGCACATCAGATCAGTGGAAGGCGTAAGACGAAGAAGGCGCTGTCGTGAAGTTGAGCATCAACTATGCTAATGGGAGGCAGGGTAAATGAGAGCAGTTTCGTTTTGGAGGCATTACAGTTTAAAAGCCGTTTACTGCCCCAGTCAACCACCGCCCCGGATTTACTATTAAGACAGGAGTAAATGGTAATGTTGTCTGCGTAGTTGCCTACTTGAGAACTGATGACACCACAAAGATCGTTGATGAAGATCAAAAACAGTGTAGGACGCAGAATAGAGTCTTGGGGTACACTAGTAACTGGATGAGAAGCACTTTAGGACGACCTTTATTTCACGGCTTGACAGGAATGATTGTATGATATCAAACAATCGTCTTATAATACCGCTGAAGTTTACGAAGAAAGCCGGCAAGTCACACCCTATCAAACCCCTATAGAAATATCTAGAACAATAGCTTGAGCTTTGCCTTTATTATCAAGAGGTTGGTACACAAATTTAGTTATGGCCGTAGGCACGTCAGCGGAAGACCGGGCAAAATGGAAACCATATTGTTTGTCAGACTAAATCATGGGCTATAAGTTACTTAACCAATTCGGCGTTGATTAAAGCCTCGATGACATTGCCGAACTGTGGTAGAAGTGATAGGACGATGGTTAGATAGGTCAGAAGTGTTTCCAGAGTTCTTAGAAACAAGGAACAACAGATGAGGATTTCCAACAGATTGGAAAGCAAGATTCAGTGAGGCAATAGTTATTGGGTTTGGAGAGAGCTGGAGCCTGATCAGGGGCGCATTTCTTTAGGACTACAGCTAGTATGCCGTCACCATCACTTGCTTTATTAGAGTCTAATTTAGAGATGATGTCGAATACCATGGACGGGGTTATGATCATCTCACTCAATAGAGCCTCAGTTCTAGGGGGAAAAAGATGTGGGTACTACAGATGAGACAACTGTTGAATTGGATGAGAATTTCCGAACAAAGTATTCAGCCTTATCAGTTGAGAAATTTAGGACTTGAAATAGATTCAACAGAGGAGGTATTGTGGATTTTCTGTTGTTCAACAGAGTCGCTAATAATCGTTAGAACTAAACTTGCGAGATGCAATTCTTTCTCTCAACAAATAGTAACTTTGCTTCATTGAGGACACACTTGCACTCATTACGAGCAGTGACAAAGAGACGTCTGTTGCAATCAGACATATCGCTTCGCTACGGACGGAAGAAGTAATTCCTGTGGGCTATAGCAGCTGAGCAAGCAGCTGAGAACCAAGGAGATTTAACTTTATATTTTCTTGCAGGAATGAAAGCCTAGATGCTAGTTTTAACCCAGGAAGAGACCTCAGACGCAGATTTTTGAACGCGGTGATTAAACACCACATTCCAGGGGAGATTGCTAAGGAAATCACGGAACAAATCCCAGAAGGAGGACTCGTTCCGTGAGGTCTTTGGCTGGAAGTGGGGAGTAGAAGGAGATGTCAGCACTACGGCACGAGCAGAGTTACCAAGAGAGCAGAGCTGCGTAGCACGACAAGTGTCAGGGAGAGAGGTAAAACAGAAATCGAGAAGGGAAGCCTTACGGTCAGGGTTACTGGAGAAACGTGTAGGAAAGTCAAGCACTTGAGTGAAGGATTGTGTGACTGAAAAGTTAAGGGTTTATATGCAAGCCAGGTCAGTTACAGAGTGTTTAATAAACATAGAATGCTGGGCATTTAAAGTCACCGAACACGAATATGTTTATAAAAGGATGTAGAGAGATGCTATCAATTACACAACAGAAGCCTGACTAAAGAGCTCTCTTTGAGAACAAGGTGAATGATAGAGAATAAAGAGATAGCTTACTGATTTGAGGAGAGATAGACGGAGACATATATACGAATAATCTGGAGATTCCAAATAGAGTTCTTTAGTCAGGCTATGCATGTGGATTTTCAAATCTTTTCTAATCAGTGGAAGGCAAACGGTAGAGAAAGAAATGATAACTTACTGGTTTGAGGAGAGATAAACGGAGACATATATACGAATAATCTGGAGATTGAAAAGAGAGTCCTTTAGCCAGGCTATGCATGTGGATTTTCAAATATTTTCTAATCAGGGGAAGGCAAACGGTAGAAAAAGAAAATATAGCTTACTGAATTAAAGAGTGATAGACGGAGAAATATATACGAATAACCTGGACATTCCAAAGAGTGTTCTGTAGTCAAGCTATGCATGTGGATTTTTAAATCTTTCCTAATCAGTGGCAGGCAAACGATATAGAAAGAAAAGATAACTTTCTGAATTGAAGAGAGATAGACGGAGACATATATAAGAAAAACCTGGAGATTCCAAAAAGAGTTCTTTAGTCAGACTATGCATGTGGATTTTTAAATCTTTTCTAATCAGTGGCAGGCAAACGGTAGAGAAAGAAATGATAACGTAATGAATTGAGGAGAGATAGACGGATACATATATACGAATAATCTGGAGATTCCAAAGAGAGTTCTTTAGACAGGCTATGCATGTGGAGTTTTAAATCTTTTCTAATCAGTGGAAGGTAAACGGTAGAGAAAGAAAACATAGCTTACTGAATTAAGGAGAGATAGACGGAGACATATATATTAATAATCTGTAGATTCCAAAGAGAGTTCCCTAGCCAGTGGGAGATGATCGCGGGCATAAAATCCCAGGCCGTGCATGTAGATTTTTGAGTTATTTTTAAGGAGAAGAATCTAGTCGAGAATTGAGAAATCGGAAGAAGGAATTGACATGTTAAAGGTAGTTTCGAAGAGAGCTAGTATATCAGCAGACATTTCAAAGAGAAACGATTCCAGCCTGCAAAAGTTGGTACGAATGCCATGGATATACGGAAAAGAAATTTTTAAGGGTTTAGGTGAGCATAGCCTGAGAGATAGCAAATGTAAAAAGAGCGGGCGATTTTGAAGTCTTTCGCGTTACGTTTCTTTGGATCTGGGACGCTTCCGAGTTATTTTGCCAGTGAAAGAGCAGTCTTAGCCCATTAGAATTCATACTACCGATCCCGTGAGGGCTAAGAACCCCAGACTATGTCTGATGGAAAGCCTCAACCCGTGTATTATAGTTATGCATAAGGACAAGTTTGTCTCTATAAGGAACATTGGAAATGAATGAATGTAGTTAATCATAAAATTCATCAAATCAGGTGTGTTCATGGTTGGGCATAACAGCACAAAAAGTAGCAGAAGAATTTTCGTCGAGTTCTAAGACCAGAGTAATGTTGCGAGCATTTATTCCTTTCGGAAGAGATGACAGGTATTTAGTAAATTGAGAAGTATAAAATATGGTAAGCCGTTGGTATAAACCAATGGCTTCTGTTACCAATTATAGACATTTAAGAATATTGGTAGAGATGCCATTGATTTTGTTTAGGTTGGGTTTCAACTGTTTGATGTATAATGCTTCAAGGATTTTTAGTTTTTGTCTATTATTTTCATGTCGAAGTATAATTGGGTTTTCGACAGGTATTTTACGGAATTGTGTATGCGGGTAGGCATGTTGTTTTAAATGCCTTTCATGTTTTTATTCAAATGTAGTATCTATAATTGTTAACAGAAGCCATTGGTTTATACCAACGGCTTTCGATTCATACTTCTACAATTCACTCTCGTGTGGTCATGTGTGACGTCATGAGATGCGGTGCGATTTTCGCTTCTAGCGTCTTATATGCGCGTGTTTATCGTTGCTTAGAAATCTTCTATGTAAACATTGACAGACTATGATCACTGTCGTGGCCGTATATTGTTTAATATGTTGTAATTGACATCTTTGATAATGGCTTAAGTAAGCCGAAAGCTTAGATTGTATTAAAAAAATATGGATAACTATTGTGCATTTCTTTCTTCTTTCAACGATAATGTTATTAAACTTATCAGAAGTTACGAAAAAATTTACATAAAATAAATAGACAACACTTGTCTATATTATTTAACGCAACATATATATATATATATATATATATATATATATATATATATATATATATATATATATATATAGTTCATTCTACAAAGGGCCAATTCACTCTCTCTGCAATCAATTAAACATAAATACAGATTGCAATGGACAGGCCATGTTATTCGGATGGCAGATGAGAGAATGCCAAAACAATTAATGCATGGAGTATTGGAAATAGGAAAAAGAGCGCAGCACAAGCCAAAACTTCGTTACAAAGATTGCCTTAAAGAGTCACTATACAAGTGTAATATTGGTCTGGATAACGGGGAGACTCTAGCTGAAGACCGGGTTTCTTGGCGAGCTAGTATGGCTGATAATGTCAAGATCTTCTATGAGGCAGAACTGAAGAGAGCGGCTCGAAAGAGAACCCTGAATTGCCATGAGGTGCTAAACTGGTCATGTGTCTAATGCAATCGTATATGTCTGTCCGGGGCACGTCTGCTCAGTTACCAGACACCAAATACAACAGTCTATATAGCATTTAACGATTTCGTAATGGCATGTTTTTAATCCCCGACATGCACTAGGGTTATGAAAGTCCAGGTCGGGCCTGACAAAGTATATGAAAAGACATATTGGAAGTGATAATGATCACATATATGTGACAATAAATGCAGATCTATGACTGGCTTAATGAGTTAAGGCCGTACGCAAAATAAATGAATACAGTGTTGCTGGGGGATTTATAACTGATGCACTGGGCATGTCAGTGATCGTCATACTTGCTTTGTGAGTCGACAGCCACTATATATATATATATATATATATATATATATATATATATATATATATTAAGAAATGGACAAAGTCCGACAATTTATTTATTAAAGACATTTTTTTATGTTTAACGTTCTTTTTATAGATACAAGTAGTTAAGTAAATGCTCTGTTTATAATAAACAGTATTAAATAACATTTACCGGCCTGAATGTCCGAGAAATTTTCATAGAAAATATTCGTCCTTTGACAGGATTTGAACCTGCATCCTATACGGAACCGCCATTTAGCCGGGCGTGCCTAACCGATTCGGCCACAAAGGAGCATTCGGTAGGTAAGTTTATCCTGCTTTGACTTCACATGCACAAGAACGAGGAACACTGGAAAAATTAAATTTAACGATAACTTTTAAATTGGGCGAGTAGCTAATGGCTGCTTCAGTTACAGATCCGCAGTAACTACTTATTTAAGGCGTTGCATACTGAGAAAGACTCTTTGTTCATTTTGAAACCCTGATGGAAAATTATTAGACATATTTTCTGAATGAATCCAGCTAACAAAATCATGGGGTTTTACTTTGTAAAGAATGACTTCAAAAAGTTCAGGGGCCATCCAAGAACCACGATATTCAAAACCCTGAACCAAGACATTCAAGGAATAAAGGCAGTCCCACTTTTCCTTTGTAGAATTTTAAAATCAAGGAATATCTGCGACAAATCCGCAAACTCGCAGAGGACACAGAAGGCTGGAAAAATATTGTCGAATCAGTATACAATGTCAGTGAGAGGAGAGAACATGTTAATTCATCACCCCCAAATCGAAGCGGTTTTAATAATGATGTTTTTTTTTAGTATAAAGCGTGGATTGTTCGTATACATGTGTAGTTGTATGAACAGAAACATAAACATAGTCTGATAATGTCCTAAACAAGAAAACGCGTCGTAAAAATACTTTTTCCAATTTTTCATACAACTTTTTGTAAAAAATTCTCTTCCTATAAAACAAGTATAGCGACTGAATGTCTTGTGGATTCCGGGATGAAATCCAGTCTCAAAATGAATGACAAACGCAGGAATGAAATATAGCAAATAAATGTATTGACGTAATAATACAATTGGTAATACGGTTAGTAGATCCAGAAATGCGGTTAGTAGCAATAATAATATATATACAGTCTGGGAAATTAAGTATCAAAGTATGACTTCCTTCTTAGTCTATGTGCTCGCAACTGTGACTCCTACAAAGCGGTTACCTAACACTCTCACTCTTTCACTGTATCACTGTATCACTTCCGACCCCCGGGTATTCACCGGCAGAACTACAAGTACACACTGGGCGAGTCCACTTGTATGAAAAAGGGGTGAACCCCTTAACAGAATGTCTTTTAAAAGAATTAGACAGAAATTTCCTTCAGTGTTCGAGTTTTTTTGGAAAATGTGCTAAGGCAATTCTTCACTTGAAGAAAACGGTTAGTTCTTGTTTTTCAACCTAAACGTAGTGTGCCTTTTGCAGTTTTGGCATCCATACACAAAGAACTTGACAGATTAGAAACTCTAGGAGTTATTAATATCTCGACCACATGATATTCTGAGAGGACAACAGAAAGAAAAAGTGTATATGCAGATTTTTCGACAGGCGTAAATGAGTGTTTACTACTTTACACATATCCATATCCACAGAAGAATCTTTTTTAATGATGAAAGATTAAAATTAAATGGTGAAAGATTTTTTTTCAATAATCGACCTGTCAGTCGGATTCTTACAGATTGAAATGGATATAGAAAATTGTTAACAATTAACACATGCAGGGCTCAATACAATTTTAATAGGTTACTGTTCAGGGTTAAAGTGGCAGCTAACATTACCCAGCAAGTAATGAATACAATGCTAACTTGCCTAGATCTTGTCGTTGCCTATTTTGACGACTTACTCATAAGGAAAAAACAAAACAAAAAAAAAACAACGAAACTATGTGACGACATTCAGAACACATAAAACACGTATTCCAGAGAA
Organism: Acanthosepion lycidas; assembly: GCA_963932145.1. Taxonomy (NCBI): domain Eukaryota; kingdom Metazoa; phylum Mollusca; class Cephalopoda; order Sepiida; family Sepiidae; genus Acanthosepion; species Acanthosepion lycidas. Next base: position 62,498,780 of record OZ010612.1, read on the forward strand.
TAGAGAATGATGTGTTCAACCAATGAGGAGAGATGGGCCTATTTTTCAGAAGCAATATAAAATAAACGTGACAAAAAAGTTGATCAAAATGGTCGTAGACCAGTCCCATCAAGAATGAGTGCTATTGAAAATAGGCCTACTCCGACAAACATTGCTTCTTTACAATAATTTCTAGTGCTCGAAACCTATTAAAATCGTCCGCCTTAAAATAAATTATTAAAAAAAAAATGTGCGGTGTAGAATTCGATGGATGTCAAAATTCTTATGAGGAGACTGTGATTGCTTCTTTAATATCTGAAAATAATATATAAAATGTTTTCTGTAACACATACTGATATACGCTGAAAGAATTTCACACACACACACACTTATATATATATATATATATATATATATATATATATATATATATATATATATATATATATATATATATATATATATATTGATATACGCTGAAAGACTAGTAATTCCTGCTTCCTGGCAAAAAATAATCTTAAAGTAGTTTCATATTGGATAATCTGGGAGCCCAAGAATGAGAAGTTACGTATATTGGCCTAAAATGGACTAGGATATGCAAAATTTGGTTAAGTCGTACAGATGTTGTGATTTAGCGAAACAATTTCCACCTGTAAATTATCAATCCTGACCTAATACAGATAAATCTTGGTCTAGGTTGCATGTTGCTTACGCGGAACCTTTGAATGATGTGTATTGATTATCGTTTTTTCAAAATGGCCTGAAAAATCTTTAGTGTAGAAGAACTACTTCCACTATAACTGTAAATTTTTGTCATGAACTGTTTTGAAGATTTGGAGTTCCAGATACATGAGTGTCTCGTAACAGCACTGAATTCGGGCAAATTTGCCAATACTATGCAGTTTAACATATAAACGTGGCCATAACACCCTAGATCAAATAGTCAGTTTGAACGTTTTGTTGATACGTTCAAAATACATGAATGGAATCAAACATGAGAGACGGAAGAAATAATGCTCCAACACATTTTATGAATTCATAGACTGATTACTAAACCAAATACTGCATTAAGAAGGTCACCAGATGAACTAATGTCTGACAGGAAAATTAAATTGATATTTGACAAATGACTACCCGAGTGTTAAAGAATATGATAAAAAAATAAACTACTATTCAGGAGAGAGGTCAATATAAAAACAAGAATTAAGAAGATAACGATTTATAATGCATTTCCATGGTCGTTTGAGGATAGGTAGTGTTATGGTAATTTACCAATGCACGTATAGACTCAACCAGCTAAAAATAGGAGCAGGTACTGCCTTTTGGAGAGGAAAATTTCCAGCAGTCAGCTCTGACAGGCGGACCGAACATTCGTGCTGTAACACTCTTGTGTGTATATGTTTGCATTACCGTTTCTGTTAATATAGTTGTTTAACACAATTCCTTTCTTTGTGTCTTTATTTCTGGCCCTAACAAGGCCACAACAAATAGATAGATAAAAATGAACTACCTGGAAGAAAAAAAAAAGAAATAGTAGGAAATTAAGCATAAGATCATTAAAAGCGGGAAATAAGGTTTTATATTCGGGATTTATAAGACAGTAAAGGAAAGTTGAGAAGAGGGTGAAATAGTAAGTAGCAATTGTAGGATCTCTATCTATAAAAGGCAGGATATATGTGTGTATGTGTGTAACGAATGCACGGCCGCAATTTTCGACGGATTTGCACCAAAATTTACATGCATATTAGCGGGAACGCCAAGAACGACTTTTCATCTCCCAACTCCCATCGATAGTGGAAATAATCGATTTTTTCATGCTTCAACGGCAGTTTTTATGTAGTTTGCGGCCATTTTCTACTGACCAGAGTGAAAGCTTATAGATGGCTGCCACGAACAGGCAGGAAGATTCTATTGGCCTGCGTGAGAGCCAACAGCTGACTGGCACGAATGTTAACTAGAATGCAAAAAAAAATTCGCTAGCTGCATTCGTCACAAGTGGGAAAAATTTAAATCTGCATGGCACTTTACTCTAGTTGGCTCATTCGCTTGCTTAAGCTCAACGTTGATTCTCATTCCGCAGAACTGGGTTGGATGTTAAAAAGTATTGTTGTTAACATTCTTTTTTCATTCGGTTTTTCCAGTTACGAGTCCTTTTTTAAAGCTGATAGTTTTGTGTTCATTTTGTTTAGTTCTTTTTTCGTAACAGATTTAATGTTTAGTATTGAGCTTAGAAATAATTCACATTGTGAGATAGGCAAGAAGTAAGGCATGTAGTAATATCAGCACGGCAAGGAAGGGCAAAAATATTTTAAGTCAAGTGATAGCGATTGCTGTATGAGTCGTACGATTTTTGAATCAAGCACGTGCAATGCCGGGCCATGCTGCTAGCGATGTATATAGTAAAGGTCGGAATAGACCATATAAAACGTATTTAAACCAGTTAAAAACAAGATTAAGATAAAATGCAACAAAAAAATGTTCCTATATAGTTACTGTACGCTATATTTGACGTGCCAACGTCTCGAATGCTTTGTGTTACTAAAAGAAAAAGAAATCCAACAGATGTGTTGAAAGTGAACCACAAAAAGAATAAAATACTTATTCAAAAAGAGAATGAGGAAATTAAAACCGGAGTTGTTGCGTAGAAAGACGGCCGGTCTACTCTATAGTAAATTTTTGAACGTACACTCGATCTTTCACTAAGGGGAAGAGTTCTGCTAAAAAAAAAAGAAGATATGTTAAGAAAGGGAGAAGAAGAAGAAAGAAAAAACAATGAAAGCCAAATAAATGTAGAAAAATAAAGAAAGAAAGAAGAAATAGAAAAGAAATAAAGTTGAAAAGGTAAAAGAAAGCAAAGGAAAGGCGAAAATACAGTAGAGAGAAAATAAAGAGAAAAAATAGGGAAAGACAATAAATAATAAAAAAATTGAAAGAAGGAAATAATGAAAAAAATATGGAGTTAAAGAGGAAAGACAGAAGAAATGAAGACAAAAGAAAACGAAATGAAGAAAAAGTTTTTACAAAAATTGAATAATAAAGAATAAAGGAAAAGAGAAATGAAAGAGAATAAAAGAAGAGAAATGAAGAGGCTTGGTATGTTTTTGTATAATACTTTTGCGTGGTTGTCTGCATTCACTATTGAGCATGTGTGTCCATGTAAATATGTCAACGTTTGGGCAAATGATATATATATATATATATATATATATATATATATATATATATATATATGCATACATATATGTATATATATATATTTATTTGGATATATGTGAGCTTGTGACCCTGGGTTTCACGCTTTAGCGATTGTCAGTGTTAGCTCTATCTCTGATATTGAGCGCTTTCTAATAAGTACCGCGCATATAATATATAAATAATTATACACACACACACACACATATATATATATATATATATATATATATATATATATATATATATATATATATATTTATATACACACACTTTTCACACACACACACACATATATATATATATATATATATATATATATATATATATATATATATATATATATATATATTAATCTATTAATGCATGCACTGACCACAGCGTTTACTCGGACATCGCTTCACCAGCGAATTCACTCCGAGGTCTGTTTCTCATTGGTTGAATGCATCAGTGACGTGTCAATAAACGGGGATGACTTAATGAATTTGTGTAATTGAATGACATTGCTTCCTTGATTTTTACGACCTTCTATACTGTGAGTGGTGAAAGAGAAAGAAAGAATCGATAAGAACAATAACGACGAAACAGTCAGATATCATCGTTCGAAATGGGATCTCAGTAAATAAATCTATATTAATCCATTATGAGAAATTGAGTAGGGACAACCTAATAGTCAAACGTTGATAATTAATAATGAAATCAATCAATATCCAAATTCCAAAGATCAATATATAAATGACGGGCAAAATGGAATTGAATATAAATCTGTATTATTGATTCACTATCTGAACTAACATATTTATACCTGTCTATATTTCTTCACGAGCGGAAGATCGGTCCCAGGGACAGAAAAGTAGCTTGAAATAGAAATTCTGTTATGTTTATAATATTTCTGTGTAAGCAATATTTTCACAGAGTCTTCCATTTTCTATGAAAAGTCTTCTTAAATTTTCTATAATGACCATAAGAGAAATATGGTCAAGCTAGGTATGTGCAGTTCTTATATTAAGTATAAGTGTTCATTTTATTTCCATTTTATCTGTAAAACTTCATCGTTGCTCACATGTTCAGTCCATTCTCTACATCCTTCTGTAGAACCACATTTCTGTTGTCTTCTTTATCTGTAAGGAAAATGCCCAGCATTCACTTCCATATAGGAGGACCGATACTACATAACAGCTCAATAATCTTTTCTTTGTTTCTAACATTATTTTCTGTTTCTTGATATTTGGCTTAGCTTTTGGAAATCATTTCCCACTACCCCAATGCAACTTCGGATTTCGGTGTCACACTTTCTATCCTCTGTTAAAGCACTTCGTATATATTAAAATTGTTCTACTGGCTTGCTTTAGGCATCTCCAATTTGCATGTTAGGTTCTTTTATTTTAATATTCTGGGCTTAATATTAATATTCCGCTTACGGAGATATGAACTGTTACAATTCTATGTGACTACACAATACACAGTCACAGAACAATGAAAGCCAACTGACCAGATATTGTTATTAAAGACCACAAACAAAAACGGTGCCTCCTTATTGATATGGCAGTCCCTGCAATGTATCTTTGAAGATATTCAAAAAGCTGTCAAAATACAAGGACCTTGAAATAGAACACCAACAATCCCTGTTGTAGTTGGAGCCCTAGGACTGGTTGGAAAAGATTGCAGTAGACTAATTGAAGGGATTCCTGAAGGTTCATGCCTCAAGGAGATACAAAAAATTGTACAGCCCACACTTTACGAAGGGCTTTATCTATGTAATTTTATTTTTTATTTTTTTGTCAGTGGAAAGTGTCATGATGCCATTTCTAAACTTAGGTCCCTGTGCGGGACACGGAAAGAAATGTGTAAACGCCAGAATCCATAATAATAATAATAATAATAATAATAATAATAATGATCCGGTTACGGAAAGAGAACCTGTTACAATTCTATGGGACTACACAATACACACTGACAGAACAATCAAAGCCAACCGCCCAGGAATTGTTATTAAAGACCACAAACAAAAACGGTGCCTCCTTATTGATATGGCAGTCCCTGCTGACTGCAATGTATCTTTGAAGATATTCAAAAAGCTGTCAAAATACAAGGACCTTGAAATAGAAATCTCGAAATTGTGGCATCTGGGAACATCAACAATCCCTGTTGTAGTTGGAGCCTAGGATTAGTTGGAAAAGATTGCAGTAGACTAATTGAAGGGATTCCTGGAAGTCCATGCCTCAAGGAGATACAAAAAATTGTTCTGTTTACGAAGGGCTTTATCTATGTAATTTCTGCTTTTTTTTTTTTTTTTTTTTTTTATCAGTGGAAAGTGTCATACTGCCATTTCTAACCTTAGGTCCCTGGGCGGGACCCAGAAAGAAATATGTAAACTCCAGAAATCATAATAAAATAAGAAAATAATAATAATAATAATAATAATAATAATAATAATAATAATAATAATAATAATAATAATAATAATCTCTGACCTTAGGTGCCAGGTTTGGACTCGGAAGATAATGTTTAATTCAAAGGAAATAATAATAATAATAATAATAATAATAATAATAATAATAATAATAATAATAATAATAATAAGAAGAAGAAGAAGAAGAAGAAGAAGTAGTAGTAGTAGTAGTAGTAGTAGTAGTAGTAGTAGTAGAAGAAGAAGAAGAAGAAGAAGAATAAGTTGCGCGGTATTGGCACCAACTGAAAATACAACGCAACATGATACAGCTATTAACTGTACTGGGAAGGAAACTTTATGGTATAAACACCACCCAAACATGGTTACTGACATAGGACCTGCAACAATTTTATGGAGCTTTATAATACATACTGACGGAACAATCAAAGCTAATCGCCAAGCCATCGAGATCAAAGAACACAAGAGCAGAATGTGCTTTCTTATTGACATGATAATCCCTGAATCTTTTTAATGTATCTTTGAAGATCTCCAAGGATCTGGAAAATATAGCACATGAAGTAATCAGTAATTCCAGTTGTAGTTGGAGCTCTCGGATCTATTGAAAAATGGTTCGATAGATTGATTGAAGTAATTTCTTTTAGCCCATGCCTTAAGGAAATACAAAAAAAAATGTTTTCACATGCACAACTCACACTTTTTGAAGGGTTTTATCTGTGTAAAATGTATATGGTATGTAATTTTCTATTAGGTTGGTGGAAAAATAATGACGTAATAATGTCGTTTTTTGACGTTAAAAAATACGTCAAAAAACGACATTATTACATCATTATTTTTGCACCAACCTAATGTTTTTTTTATTAGTCAAAAATATCCCGGAGGCAACTTTTACGGGAAGGAACTGCATGGTATGAACATCACCCAGACCCGATTACAGAGATAAGACCTGTAATAATTTTATAGGACTTCACAATACACACAGACGGAATAATCAAAGCTAATCGCCAAGCTACCGTGGCCAAAGACCATAAAACAGAATGCACTTTCTTATTAATATGGCAACTTCTGAAGACTGTAATGCATCTTTGAAGTTCTTCAAAAAAATCTATCAAAATACAAGTCGAAATCTAAAAACATGTGGCGCATGGGAACATCAATAATTCTAGTTGCAGCTGGAGCCTTAGGTTTGATTGGAAAAGGTGCTGATAGATTCATTGAAGGGGTTTCTGGTAGCCAATGCTTTTAAAAAAAATACAAAAATGTGTGTTCACAGGTACATCAAATGGCTTCCTCTATGTAAAATATGTGAATTTATGTTGTTGTTTTAAAAAAAATGCTCAGTGGGAAATGTCATGATCTCGTTCTGACTTTATATCTCTGGTTGGGACCCGGGAGAAAATGAGTATGCAACAGACAGTAGTAGTAGTAATAATAATAATAATAATAATAATAATAATAATAATAATAATAATAATAATAATAACTGTTTCCTCTCCGACCTAACACCATAAATAGCAATTCTTACATCCTCTACTTACCCTGATACAGCATAATTAAATAATCTTCTAACTCGAATGACTCTTGGGCTTGTATTGGGTACATGTAAGAGACAAATTATAATGACGGAGCGAACTTGCTATTTTTTCATATGTGTAAATAATTCGTCACAGTTTAAAGAAAATCTAATTAAAACATTTTTTAAATTATTTAGATAATTGCATAATTTAAATGTGTCCCCGATCGACTAATTTTCAGTTATGCGAAATTCCAGACGATGACAAACGCTGCTGGTCCTAAAATTATTGAATTCTATAAAATTCTTAATAATTTAAAAATTATTTACTTGTATTATATATTTACATTATGTCCGCTTATAGAAATTAAGAATTTGAAAAAAATATCATTTAAAATGTGTTTTTTTTTAAACAAATTAGATATTATCGCTTAGTATATATATATATATATATATATATATATATATATATATATATATATATATATATATATATATATATGTATATATATAAAAGAAAGAGGTTATAGTGGTTCCAACGAGAGAAAAGTGTGTATATTAAAAGGAAGAGAGGTACCTCAAACGTTTTTGGTTGTAATGTGGATTTTTTTTTTAAACATTATGCTTTATTTTCAATAATTTTACTACACGAGTTTCTGGTCTCGCGATCGTCTTCAGATAAATGGCGGATATTTCCACATATTATTAAAAATAATTAATTTTTTTCTTTATGCTTTTCAATGTTACATATTCTCGATATGAGACATTCTCTGTTTTTGTGTTAGTAATCCGAATGTCTTTCTTGAATTGGCAGTAAAGAGTTCTGCCCGAAGGGTCATAAAACAATTAAGGTTGGTCCAAGAGAAATGATAAATTACTCATCGGCATTTTATCTTTTAATGTTTTAATGACCCCTGTGTGTTCTTAAATCTGTTTCCATTTTCCTGTGTTTCTGTCAGCATGCGTGTATATATGTGCGTATATTCCCCCTCCATACATACACTGTCTCACTACGAGGAATTAGTAAACACATTTGTACACACACACACACACACACACACACACACACATATATATATATATATATATATATATATATAACAGATTTCACTACAATACATCTGTAAAAGAAATAAAAACAAAAGAAATAAAGACAAAAACAAAAATTGTGCGAATGTTCTGTATGTCTAAGCGCATTTTTTAGTCATTATCAAGGATAATTTTATTTTTAATTTTAACTTAATGTACGGACATTTTTATATAAGTTCGGAAAATAAAGCCTCTCTATAATTCTAGAAACACGCATTAAAATACATAGGAATTATAATACATGTGTAGACAATTGTAAAGAAAGGAAAAAATATTTAAACATGTTACAATAAGAAAGTGCTTATTTGGGCGTATCTGCATGTGTGTTTCTATGTGTGTGTGTGTCTGCACATGCCTATGTATGTTACAAGTGTGTGTGATAGATACGTGTAGTTATATTCGTATGTGAAAGCGTCCAAGAGTCAAAAAAGTACCAAAGAAGCGAACGCGCCTTGCCGGCAGTATTCCCATCTGAGCGCGACTACATCTAGATAGCCGGAGCTAAAATGACCAAAAAGACTGAAAGAGCTCCCCCTTGTGAACGCTTATGGCAGGGCTTAGTTCAGTAAACCACATATTTGAGAATGAGGGAACATAGGTTATATGTTCTTTTGTTCCTTACGACACAACACTCAATACATACATTGTACGTTTCGGACAGTTTCTGAAAAATTTTCTCCTTGTCTGAAAAGGATTAATCTACTTAATTACATAATTGGGAAAGTCGACCTTAAAATATACATACATACATACATACATACATACATACATACATACATACATATATATATATATATATATATATATATATATATATATATATATATATATATAATTTGCCCTTGCATGCATAGATGGTCTGGAGCCCCTTCTGTTTGCCTCGGGGTTCTTGATAATCTCCAGAGGCGGATATGCAATATAATTGGCCCTGTTCTGGCATCTCGTCTGCAGTCGCTGTCTCACAGACGTACCGTGGCTTCTCTCTGTCTTTTTTTACAAATACTTTCATGGCAATTGCTCCGAGGAAATACATTCGCTGGTTCCTAGACTTCATGAGTTCAAGCGCCCTACGAGGCTGGCATCTCGGTCTCACACTTTCACTGTCGAAACTCCCAAATGTAGCCGTCTCTTCTACTCCTATAAGCTTCATGTCTCGCACCTCTCGCCTGTTGATCTCCCTTCCCTATTCCAGTTTCCCTGAGAGCTATAATCTCCAACTATTCAAATGTAATGTCAATCGACATCTCCCGTTGCCTTGATCTATCCCCTATCCTTCTCCTCATCCTTTCCTCTATCACTCCTATCTGATCTTGCTCCAAATCTTCTGTAACCCCTTGCGTCCTAGTGGCTTCCCGCCTTGCTTGGGGTGAAAGGCTTATATATACATACATATATATATATATATATATATATATATATATATATATATATATATATATATATATATATATAGATAGATATATATAAGCACACACACACATATATATGTTAAAGTGGAAAAAGTTTACTTGTGACGTGTTTCGTCCTGACTGCACTTGCACGTTAAAATTTCGAACACCTGTTATTCACAATCGGTCAACTATCTAGGTACTTATCCAGGCTCAACGTTGCTTAACTTCGGTGATAATTGGGGATAGGCGTTTCATAATTCCATACACCACAGTGATAGAACGGGAAAAGTATGCCAATTACCTGCACCTCTAAATTTACAGCATCGGGTTTTCCCAAGCCCTCATCTATCTAGACACAAATTAAAAGGAGGAATTTTAAGGTTTCGGCATGTTACATTTTGCCCTAAAATAACGATTTCATGGCACCCCACTAAACCTCGTTTAGGGTGGGGCCATGGAATTGTTCGTATTATTATTATTATTATTATTATTATTATTGGTAGTAGTAGTATATCATAATAATAATATATCATGAAATTCCACGTTTTCTTTCTTTTTTTGATTATTTTAAACTTTTTTATCTTTCTTTTTTCTTTTCTTTTCTTTCTTTCTTTCTTTCTTTTTAGATTTTCTAAACATTATTCATTTTCATACATTCTTTCTTTCTTTATATTTTAAACCATTGATTTTTTTTTAATTTCTTTTCTTCATTCTTTTCCCAAATTTCTTTCTTTCTCTCTTCTAATATTTCTCGCTTTTTTTTAAAAAACTCATCTTGTCTTCTTTTCGACAATTTCCACCTCTCTCTCCTCTATCCTTTCTTTCTTGTTTTCTTATCTACATATTTGTTTCTTTTCTTTTTCTCAAGTTATTAATATCTACTTTTTCCTTTCTAATCATTTCCCTCTTTTTATCAATGTTCTTTCTTTCTTGCTTTTGGTTTATTTTCTTTCTTTCTTTCTTTCTTTCTTTCTTTCTTTCTTTCTCCAACCCACCTTAATATCTCACTGCTGTTTCTTTCTTTCTTTCTTTCTTTCTTTCTTTCTTTCTTTCTTTCTTTCCCCAACCCCCTTTAATATCTCACTGCTGTTTCTTTCTTTCTTGCTTTCCTTCCCCAACTCACCTTAATATCTCACTGCTGTTTCTTTCTTCCTTTCTTTCTTTCTTTCTTTCTTTCTTTCTTTCTTTCTTTCTTTCTTTCCCATCCCATCTTAATATCTCACTGCTGTTTCTTTCTTCCTTTCTTTCTTTCTTTTTTCTTTCTTTCTTTCTTTCTTTCTTTCTTTCTTTCTTTCTTTTAAAAATTACTTTTTACTCATTTTTCTTCTTTTCCGCAATCTTTTTTCTTTGTTTTGCCTTTTTCTTCTTCTTTCTTTCTTTACATTTTCCAACTATAGTTTGCTCATTTCTTTTCTTTCTTATTTTCCTCAATTTCTTTCTTCTTTGTTTATCTCTTTTAATATTTTCTATTTTGTTTTCTACTCATCTTCTTTTCGCCAAGTTTTTTTTTCTTTCTTTTTTCTTGTTTCCATAATTTCTTTCTTCTTTTACCTAATTGTTTGCTTTCTTTCTTTCTTTCTTTCTTTCTTAAATTTTCCAAGCAATTCGGTTCTTCATTTTTCCCACAATTTCTGTGTTTTTTCTTATTTTCTTTCTTTTTTCTTTCTTTTAATATTTTCTTTTCCTTTTCTTCTCATTTTCTCACTTTAACTCAATGTTCTCTCTTTCTGTCTTTCTATTTTTAAACAATTATTTTATTCATTTTGCTCTTTTTCTCAATTTTCTTTCTTTCTTTTCGTTTATTTTCTTTCTTTCTTTGTTTCTTTGTTTCTTTCTTTCTTTCAATTTCCCAATCGCCATTTGTTTATTTGTTTGCTTTCTTCTTTCAGAAATGTTTATCTTTCACTTTTTACTTTTTCTTTCTTTTATTTTATTTTTATTTTATTTATATTTTCTTCGTTTTTTTTTTATTTTGTCTCCTTTTCGGCTATTTTTTTTCTTTCTTTCTTTTTTGCTGGATTGATTTTTTTCTTTCTATTTTTCTTTCTTTTTTCTTTCTTTCTTATTATCTCACAAATCTTTCTTTCTTTCTTTCTTTCTTTCTTTCTTTCTTTCTTAATATCTCACAAGTGTTTATTTATTTATTTATTAATATCCCATCGTTCATTTTTCTTTCTACTCTTTCTTTCTGTCAACTCTTAATAAATCACCACTCTTTCTTTCTTTATTTCTCCTCTTTCTTTCTTTCTTTCTTTCTTTCTTTCTTTCTTTCTTTCTTCTACTCTTTCTTTCTACTCTTTCTTTCTTTGTTCCTACTCATTGTTTCTTTCTTTCTTAATATCTCACGACACCTTGTTTCTTTTTATTCATTCTTTCTACTTTTAATATTTTCTTTCTTTTTTATTTCTTAATATCTCACAATTCTTTCGTTCTTAATATCTCATCGTTCTTTTTTTCTTTCGACTCTTTCTTTCTCTCAATCCTTTCTTTATTAATATATCACCACTCTTTTTTTCTGTCGTTTTTCTTTCTTTTTTCTTTCTTTAATTTTTTTCTTCATTTCTGTCTTTCTTTCTTTCTTTTTTTCTTTCTTTCTTTATTTCTTCTTTCTTTTAATATTTTCTTCTTTTTTTTATACTCACGTATTCTTCTTTTGCCAAACTTTCTTTCCTTCTTTTTTTCTCTCTTTTTCCTTTTTTACAGAATTCCTTTCTTCCTTCCCTAAATTTCTTTCTTTCTTTTTTCTTTCTTTCTTTCTTTCTTTCTTTCTTTCTTTCTTTCTTAGGGTTCATTTTCTTTCTTTTGTTTATCATTCTTTTGTTTTATTTTTCTTTCTTATTTCGCTCAATTTTTACTTACTTTTCTCCTTTCATTCATTCTTTCTTGAAAAGAAAAAAATAAAAAATAAAAAGAATGCAACTGCACAAATGACTGGTCCGACAAGCTACTTCTGAACTCACATGCCTGCCACGGGCAAGATAAAAGCTTTAACTGGTGCCAGACAGCCTACCGGAAGTACACTCAACCGGAAGTTTGCCCAAGTTTCCACAATTTGTAAATAAATACTCAAATAAATGAATGAATTTGAACAAAAAAGAAAACAGCAAAAAATGAAATGAAAAATCCAGAAAAAAATTATAAACAATAAAGTTGCATAAAAGAATATATATATATATATATATATATATATACATATATATATATATATAAAAGAATATATATATATATAAGAATATATATATATATATATATATATATATAAGAATATATATATATATATATATATATATATATATAAGAATATATATATATATATATATATATATATATATATATATATATGATATAGCGAGTAACTATAAAAAATTCTTCGTTAAATTACCCCAGGTAGTTGTGAGCCAGTGTTGAGATAGAAATATTGAACATTTGCCAGATAACGAAGATTATTGGAGAAATACCAAATTTCAAAAATATCTTTATCTTTTTCCCACGCACAAACTCTTAGATTTCAGGGATTGACTTCCTACATATGTACATATTTATTTGTCCTCATACATGTCTACCCAAATAGGGCAATGATGGGCATGATTGGAATCCTAAAGAGAATTCTATACGTTAAACTGCCTAACATAAAGTGGTTGCTAGCCATCTAAACATTCAGCCCTCTTCTTTATTATTCCGTTTGGTCTGATGCCCTGTTTTTGTCGTCTTGTAACATATCGTCCCGTTGACACTCCCCCACGATCTTTTAAAGAGGACTAGAGGTTTATCCCTTATTTCTTTTTTTAGGGTTCCTTCTAAAGGTTCTGTTATGGTCCGGTTCCTTGCATCACGGTGATAGTCCAAGGTAGAACCAATAAAGGAGAACTCGAACACGGATATGGAATAACACAGATATATTACAAATAGGAATATATACAGAGAAGTAGAAAGTGTTAGTACGAACAATCAGTTTTAGTAGTAATTGTCTGAACACGACTCTGTTCCGAACTGCCTCTGACTAGACTGACTGACTCCTTCACTGTGATTGACTGACAGACCTCACTCCAGACTTCAGACTGAACTCTCTGCTTCCTCTTGAGGCGCAGTATTTATTACGTACATATATATATATATATATATATATATATATATATATATATATATATATATACAGAGAAGTAGAAAGTGTTAGTACGAACAATTAGGTTTAGTAGTCATTGTCTAAACGCGACTTTGTTTCGGGCTGCCTCTGCCTTGACTGACTGACTCCCTCGCTCTGACTGACTGACTGACTGACTTCTGACGGACTTCACTCCACACTTCAGACTGAACGGTATTTAGTCACCCCCACAACGAGGGCATCATGTGGCACAAGGCCGGTTTAACGTGGGATCTCCGAGCCCATGAGCGCGGCCAAAAATATGCCCTTTGAACCCGTATAAACGGGTTCAAGGTCGGTTTACCTCACCGAAAGAAACTCAGCCCTTCGGCGTAGCCTCGTTCGGGTTCCTCCCCACCCTAAGGCAGAGAGTTCATCCGATCAGCCGGACGTCCGACTTCAGATTGAACGGTATTTAGTCACCCCGCCACGACAACATCATGTCGCACAAGGCCGGTTTAACGTGGGATCTCCGAGCCCGTGTGCTCGGCCAAAAATATACCCTTTGAACCCTTATTCACAGGTTCAGGGTCGGTTTACCTTCCCGAAAGAGACTCCGCCCTTCGGCGTAGCCTCGTTCGGGTTCCTCCCCACACAAAGGCAGTGAGTTCAACCGATCAGCCAGACGCCCGACTTCGGAATGAACTCTCTGCTTCCTCTTGAGGTGCAGTATTTATTACGTATGGAATAGTCCATTATGTTATTATGGGTAAGGTCCCATAACAGATTCTGATTCTCTTTCACTCCCTTGCGTCTTAGTGGAACTATCGCCTTGCATGGGGGGAATTAATAAAAAATAAGGTTATGCCTAACAAATAAATCGATATTGATTAGTTTAATACAGCAGATTTATTCCACTCCTATATACTGAGGTAGCATCATTACGGACGTTTATGGTTATGTTCCCATTCAAATAAATACAGTAGTAAATACTGTATGTTGGTCTACAATTAGAGATTCATTGTGAAATTCACTTGACTCACTTCTAGCAGTTGACTACTTCATCTACACGTCGATTGCGAATCATTTATGAGTTGTTCTTGTCCTAAGTATTATCGTTTATTACCAACATTCGTGTGATTATTCTATTCAGTAAACTCCCCTGGCTTACAACACACACACACACACACACACACACACACACACACACACACACACACACACACCTTGTGAACAATCGTCAGAATGTTTTCTGAGATTTTATTGCAAACCAGAATGAGATAGATAGATAGATAGATAGATAATGAACAGAGTGAGATAGATAGATAGATAGATAATGAACAGAGTGAGATAGATAGATAGATAGATAGATAGATAGATAGATAGATAGATAGATAGATGTTTATACTATTGTCTTGAGGTTAAGAATTGAGATATTTATGAAAAACAAATTCGTCTGATATGAAGAGTTTTAATAGATAGATATCTAAAGAAATAAATCGATAGATAATGAACAGACTTAGACAGACAGATAGATAGATTATAGATAGAGAGATGGATAGATTGATAATGAACAGACTGAGATAGATAGATAGATAGATAGATAGAAAGATAGATAGATAATGAACAGAATGATATATATATATATATATATATATATATATAGATAGATAGATAGATAGATAATGAACAGACTGAGATAGATAGATAGATAGATAGATAGATAGATAGATAGATAGATAGATAGATAGATAATGAACATACTGAGATAGATAGATAGATAGATAATGAACAGACTGAGATAGATAGATAGATAGATAGATAGATATTAACACACTAAGCTAGATAAGAAGAGAATGTCATGCCAAAGCAAACCCATTTCAATAGAGTTCTTTTGACTGACTGCATGCAATTCGATTTTACTCCAATTCTGCCTAATATACGCTTGGTTCCATTCCTTAAGAAATCGGTACAGGAATTGTTTACCTAATTCCAAATCTGCCTCAGAGTATTGCAGATATCACGACTTTTCTTTCTCTTGCGGATGCCCCCAATAGCTCCTTATCTGTGTTGAAATTACAAACATATGATTAAATACAAAATTGTTTCAATTACAGCGACATCTCTGCGTGTGATACACCCCCAGTCTATCTCTCTCTCTCCGTCTGATTATGTCTGCATTTGCATGTGTCTGTAGGTCTATATGAGCGTATTTGTGTACTGGCTATATGCGAACATTTGTGTGTGTATGTGCGTGTGCATAAAATGCGTCGGTGTGTATGTTTCTTTTCATGAGTGTATCTGTGTGTGCGCATGATTTTGGAAGTGTCACTGTAAATATCCTTGTATATTTGTACATGTGCATTTTCGTTTGCCTGTGTGTACCTGTATGTGCGTGGGCGTACGTGTAGCTAAAAACCGTAGATATATAGCTGAATAGATAGAGATGAAGTGCTTTAGATAGATAGATAGATAGATAGATAGATAGATAGATAGATAGATAGATAGATAGATATAGACTCACTGACATAGATAGATAGATAGATAGATATATAGATAAACTGAAATAGCCAGCCTGAGATAGATAGATATGAACATACAAAGAAAGAAAGAAAGAAAGAAAGAAAGAAAGAAAGAAAAAAAGAATGAAACTGGCATACGTGTAAATGTATCGGATGCGATGTGTAAATAGTCGCCATTTTACATTTTTAATTTTGCGCATGCGCGTTGTATGTTTTTGATTTTATCGACTGCAGAGTGTATTAGGGTCAGTTGGGCACCGTTATATGAGAAGAAAAAAAAACATAATGACGCAAAACACGCCGCTAGAAATTTGGAAACGACATGATGTCCTCCTTGGTCATCTAACTCCCGATATTGCAGTCCCTTAATTATTATATGTGGGGCACAGTTGAGCAAGAGACCAACAAATTTCCATGTATCAACGTATTTTCTGTTTATATGTTTTAGTTTTATTTATAGATATAATTTATTGAAGTAAATTCACTGTTTTTAAATTAAACAGTATTAATTACATTTCCCGGCCTGAATCTTTGAGAAATCTCGTAAAAAATGAGAGCTTCTTCGACAGGAATCGAACAAGTAACCCATTTGGGGAACCGAAATTAGATCTGACATGCTCGGGACATCTGGGTTGCTACGCCCGAATTACTGTTTATAAACACACACCTAAAAAACAAAACATTTACGTGAATAAATTATATATATATATAACGTATGAACAGAATATATATATATATATATATATATATATATATATATATATATATATATATATATATATATATATATATATATATATATATATATATACTTATTATTATATATTTGTGATGAGAGATTATAATAAAGACATTTTAAAATCACCACAGAAAAGCTTTTATGTTTAAATGCTATGGTTGTCTTTTTTCAGACGATGATAAGAAACTGGTGATTAAATAATTTTAAAGGTAATTTAAAAACAAAGTGTTCCCTCATTTTTCGAAGCTAAAGAAGGGTGACATAAGTTCAGGATTAAAAATATACTTGTGGGTATGTCTTGGTTCACCAATTAAATGTCAGATCTATGTTAAATAGAAAAGTAAGCTCAGAGGGTGGAGGTGGTAGAGCAACAAATGTATATTCTCTCTCTCTCTCTCTCTCTCTCTCTATATATATATATATATATATATATATATTATACATTATATCAGTGTCTGTTTATCTATCCATCCCAGTCTTTCCTTTTTATCTATCTATCTATTAATAAGATCGAAAATTTATATATATATATATATATATATATATATATATATATATATATATATATATATATATATATATATATGATAGTCTGTAATAACTGAAGTTTTATAAATGAGATAACACACATATATATATATATAT
>OZ010612.1:62521340-62553840 GCA_963932145.1 Acanthosepion lycidas
CCAAAGAGTGTGAGTTCAACACCTGGTTAAGGCGGTGGAGAACTTTCAGAGGGAAATTAACAGGAGATAACTGATAACTGACATCCATTAAAACATGGCACGTGGAACTAGAACAGTCTACCCCAGTGAACGAAATAAAGGGTTCAGTTGTACATTCCAACCAGCTGGAGAAGGCCGGGGCGTACAACGGCCGAAACGTTGTGATAAATATGGCTACAAAGATGAGAATAATAGTCTGAATAATGTAAATAGTGCGTATACACTTGTTTCAAAATTGTCATCAAAATGATATACAGATTTTATTGCTGTTAAAATAAGTTTGTCTTTGTAATTTACCCCTGAAAAGGCGCCTATAATTAATTGTAAATAATTAGACAACTTGAAAGTTTGAATATAAAAATAAGTACACGCAACATAAGTATATCATTGAACAAACATATATATATATATATATATATATATATATATATATATATATATATATACACACATATATTCCCCCAGTGTAATACGCATTTTCTCTAAAAAATAAGAAGTCAATGGGGTCCGTATTATGCACAGCTACAAAAATCTTTAAAAAATTGTCGTAAAATAAAATACGATTTATCAAAAATCTAAATTTGAATAATATTATTCTATGTTTAAAGTTGTTTTTTAAATGAGAGAAGAAAACGATGGCTGTAATGAAATTGGAAAGGCACACTTTATAGGGTTTCATTACAAAAGAAGGGTTGTATATTATGTGTGAGTAGAAGCATTTTCCCACACTTCAGCACTATTGTAGATGTGTGTATTATCGCTGGATGCGTATTATACATGGGGAATATGGTATATACGTTTATGTGATTGAGTATATCTGTAGAACTGACAAAATGAATGAAAAATAAGGGGAAAACTCTACTTAGATTTTAGCTGATGTGATCCGTCATCTGAACATAAAAGTGACATCATAGATAAATATTTAACAAAGGTATTATTCATACACAGAAATAACTCTTACTAAAATTTTGATCAAAAACATGCACATTCGTCAAAAGAGAACGTAATCCTAGAGAGTTCCTCCATTGAATGTTATCAAATATCAATCTACGCCCCTGTTTCTCCTCAAACTCATCTTTCCTGAACACATATTTTACATCTACGAAAAATTCACTCGTCTTTGAATATTTTTCATACACGATCATTGCTTTGTCGCATACATAATACGTCATTGTCTTTGTCGATCGCAACAAAGTCACTTTTTGTCTTTTTAATAATACATTAACATTTGTTTGTATATATATATATATATATATATATATATATATATATATATATATATTCGTTTTAACTGTTACTTTTTTTATTTTATTATCAGGGCTCACATAGCGAATCCGCCAATTTTGTTGTGGGATAAACATTCCATGAGACACGTGTTTCCCAACACAAACACCAATGTTCATACCACCCAAAAAAACACACACACATAGACGACGATAAGTCAAAGGCTATCCGCACTGTCACCATAACTAATATTTAGTTTCGTCACACTGCCATCTGCTTAGAGTTGGTATCATTGTGGCCATGTGATAAAAGTTTGAGTTTGATCCCGCCATTTTTTTTTTTTTGCGTGACGGACTTGTGACGTTTTGATTCTAGTATTTGACAGAACGATTTTTTTTTCATTTTCAATCAAGATTAAATCGGACTTACATGTTTATTTCTGTATTAATTCATTTGCATTTTTCTATAACATTTATATTCAACATAATATAACCCAAGTGATGATATGTTTATCTATCTTAATTCATTTGCATTTTTGTTCTATAATGTTTCGACATAAGATAAACCAAGTGATGGTATGTCGTTAAATAAACCAACCGAACAGTGTTAAGCTTGGACTGATTATATTAAGGGTTGGGTATTATTTATCCGAAATTCCAAAATCCGAAAACCTTCCAAATCAGAACTTTTTCTGACATGATTTGCTACAAACAGAAAATTTCAGAAAACAGGATTATTGTGCGGCATCGTTCCAAATAAAATACTGGCTTTTTTTTTCACATTTAACTATAATAAGGATACATCTTTTGTTTTTATACAAATACTTTACTTCTATAGGGTTTTAATCAAAACACGATATTGTTAGTAGATAATGATAGCTTATCATATTTTCCTTCTCCCAGTGATATCATCGTTAGTGTATCCAAATAGGTACACCATATTTATTAAATTTTATATAAAACAACCTTCAGGGTATATGTATAAGCTGTGTTATGAAATTTAAAGGGATATCGTATTTATTCTTGTCTTCCATTCACAAACTGCCTAATTTTATTAAGGAAATATAAAACTTATACAGCCTCTATTCCAATATCCGAAAAAATCTGAAAACCGAACAAGTTCTGGTTTCAAGAATTTTGGATAAAGGATTTAAGTAATCGTTCCGAAATTGTGATAGTTCCTGATCTGGCATCCCGTCTACAGTCATTTCCCTCTCTGTCTTTTCTACAAATATTTTCATGACAACTGCTCTGACGAGCTATTTTCTCGGGTACCCCAACTGTAAGAATTAAAGCGTGCTACTAGTTTGGCATTTCGCTCTCACCCTTTCATTGTCAAAACAGCTTAATCTAAACGCCTCTTCTACTCCAACAGCTTCTTCACTCGCACTTCCCGACAATGAAAATCCCTTCCTCTTACTAGCTTCCCTGATAGCTATAATCTTCAAATATTCAAATGTAATGTCAATCGACATCTTCTGATGCCTTGATCCTGGTCACCGGAAAAATCTGAAAACCGAACAATTTGCTCTTTCAGTAATTTCGGATAAAGAATTCTAATCTGTATATAGATCTTACCTAATGTGTAGCATAATTTAGACGAAGTCAAGACTTTAAACTAAATAAGACAACCAACCGACGAGGAGAATAATATATACCAAAAATTCTAAATAAACAAATTAATTCAATAAGTTAAACTATAAATGATTGCATATAATAAAAGTAACTGCAAGAACAATAACCAACAAGTAATAATTATGTAGTCAATCATAACTAACGATTAAAAGACTCAACAAACGACACTATAAAATAAATACAGTTAACTGCATTTAGATCCACAATTATTTCCACTCAGTAACCTCTAGAATAATTTTAAACATAACCGTTATCGCCTACCCACTATCCATTAAGATAATACATAGCTTCATCTATCGCAAGGAAAGTTGATTCTGTGTCGCGCCAGGTTTTTCTCGCTTGATTCGATCCTCTAAATCTACAAATCTGTTATTCGTCCTTGCATTAAGTAGTCTTACCATCTATGGTCTGGTACCAGAGCTGTTCATCTCGAGGTCTTCGACAAAATCCCAAAAATGCATTGAGACTGTCCTGATGCAGTCTGGTTATGTTACAAAGAGGAGTGACGTCAGAATACCTAAGCTCCTCATGTATATCGAGCCTGGTAGGGGATAAAGCACTCTTGGACGGTCGTGGTTCATATATGAAGGCAAGCTAAAGAGTAATGTGCCCCAAACTAACTTCGAGAAATAACTGCAGATATTTGTGCTGGCGTTATCAGAAATTTCGAATTTAGTCGTTTTGACCGTCTAAGAGACGAATGACAACGGCGAGAAGCGTCAGGAAATATTTCTGTTTCTATATCCAGAGATCCTCGCTGTTGGTCAATGTGTGGACTTAAAAGAAATAAAACTATAATAAATAGACATATAAATTATTTAACCAAACATTCTTGAATGAAAATATGCTTCCACCATATATATATATATATATATATATATATATATATACACTGGATTCTCACGTCGTTTTTTTTTCGACGTATGAGGGTGAAGTAATTCAGTTCGTAGGAACAGACAGCTAGATATCTGCACATATGATTTGATTATAGTGGTGAAGGCTTTGTGCAGAACCAACAACACTTTTTGAAGAGCCGTATTCAGAGACTTATTGCACTACGTGTCACAAGCGCAAGTTTTCAATTCAGAGTTGTCTTTTTCCAAGAACAGTTGCCATCCAAGGCTATAGAACCTAATCTGTCCTGGCGGGATAAGATGATTCATACCTTTCCCAAGGGTATTACCACATAAGTGAATGTAATGAATTCGACTGGAATTCGAACTCGGCTCACCGATTTCTAAATCCAACCCACTATCCATTACTCCCATCTGTCTCTCTCTCTCTATCTCTCTCTCTCTCTCTATATATATATATATATATATATATATATATACATATATATAACCTTAATTATTAATTAATATATGTATATATCTATATTATATATACATTATATATATATATATATATATATATATATATATATATATATATATATATATATATATATATATATAACTCTCTCCGTTGTTGTTTTTTGTCACGTGGTTATTTTATTTATTGAACATATATTCCGTTCTTTCTTTACGTTTTTAGCCAGTCTTCCCTGACGATCCGCTTAGGTGAAACCTTGGTAAGTTTTTCTGGCTCTCTAGGTTTGAAAATATATATATATATATATATATATATATATATATATATATATATATATATATAAATAAATAAATCGAGTCATAATTGAGTTTCTCGAAATTTATATAATTAAATAAGTGATATTTAAAAATAGATATTTCAAGGATAAGTTAATTAATTTGTAAATAAGTATTGAAGGTACAATAAAAATTCAACATTAATTTGATTTCTGCTGCAATTTTCAAAACACTTTTTTCACCGCAAAAAGCTGCTAAAATTATCTATGCTAAAAAACAAGATTATTAAGCCAAATTTCGATCCTTCAAAAAAGGATTAAATTATAACTTAATAATGAAAAATGGCTTCAATGACAAGGATTTTGACGGGAAATCTTTGCTATTATAATTTTTTTGGACATTGTTTCATAAGGTTATGCTAATTTTTTAGCGAATCAGTGGAAGTATCTCACTCTCTCTCTCTCCTATCTATCTATCTATCTATCTATATTGTTTTTTTAAATTCTTTTCCCGCTATTTTTAGTGGATACCCATATTTGAATAGGCCCTCCGTTTATTGTAAACAGCATTTTACTTCGTCTACTGGGTACGACCTGCGGCAAGATTCAAACCTGGGTCACCTTTTGTCATTGTTTAATCCGAACTGATTTTACTGACGCCCCCTCTCTATCTCTTTCTCTCACTCGCTTTCTCTCTCTCTCTTTCTCTCTCTTATATATATATATATATATATATATATATATATATATATATATGTCTGTGTGTGTGTGTGTGTGTTAATTAACCCATAGTTAGTGCAGAAGAAGTGTATTTCCCGAGGTTAGAGACATAACTGGAACTAGATCCAGGCTCTCTAATTAACATTTCTGAGCCAGTATCTATTACACTATACGAACATAGAAATTTACAGTACCTTTTATTCCTCATCGGTCACTCATCCAGACACTGACCAGGTTCGACGTCGTTTAACTTTGCTGATCGCACGTTGATCAGTGTATAAACATGAAAATAGCAATCGATTAGAGAGAGGCTAGATAAGTTTCAGGGTGTGGAAAATTTCATTGCCCGACACGGCTGGGCAAAAACAGTTTCGTTCAGTTTAGCGTCACCAATCTTACTCGGTTTCGTATTTCCATTTTTGAGATGAGGGATTTCAATAGTCTTGTATAATTTAACATTATTTTGTTCTCAAAGAAGAATATTCTGACTTGATGTTTTCAATTATCCAGAAATTCTGGTCCTTATTAACTGTCCAGTGTCAAAAGCATTAACTTAGATTTGCCGCAGTAATCTATCGCCTCTGGGGAAGATTACAGTCTTGAGGATTAGCTCTGCTTCGTAAGCCAATCATAGATTCGCCCATTTTAATGCGTGACGAGAATTTATACTTGCATGACTCAAGTTTTGAAACAAATCGTGTATCAACAGTTGAGGCTGCTAGTGGCGGCCTAACGGTATGGGTAATCAATTGTGTTCATAGACTGAGATAGATATAATAATCGTTTAAGTGCTAAGTTCTGTCTTGTTCTAGTTGATCCAGTGTCCTGGTTTTTGATAATCTATAGCGATTTGGAGATAGCGTTTGGTGTGAAGACCAGGCAAAAAACCTGGCAGAACGACTGGAAGAACACCTGGCAGAACACCTGGTAGAAAAATTAGGAGAACACCTAGTAAAACGAATGGAAGAACAACTGGCAGAACAGCTGACAGAACGACTGGAAGAACAACTGGAATAACACCTGGCAGAACACCTGGAAGAACGAATGGGAGAACATCTGGCAGAACAACTATCAGATCGACTGGCAAAACGACTGGCAGAACACCTGGAAAGAACACCTGGCAGAACGACTGGCATAACACCTGGCAGAACAATTCGCAGAACGACTGGCAGAACACATAGCAGAACGACTGGCAGAACGAATGACAGAACACTTGGCAGAACAACTGTCAGAACACCTGGCAGAACTTCTGGCAGAACGACTGGCAGAACACTTGGTAGAACCCCTGGAAAGACCACCTGGAGAACGACTGGCAGAAAGAATGGCAGAACTCCTGGCAAAACATACTGCAGAATACCTGGCAGAACGAATGACAGAACGAACAGAAGAACGACTAGTAGAACACTTGCCAGAACACTTTTTAGAACACCTGGCAAGACCACCTGGAGAACGAATGGCAGAACACCTGGCAGAAAGAATGGTAGAACACCTGGCAGGAAGAATGACAGAACACCTGGCAGGAAGAATGGCAGAACACCTGGCAGAAAGAATGGCAGAACACCTGGCAGGAAGAAAGACAGAACACCTGGCAGGAAGAATGGCAGAACACCTGGCAGGAAGAATGGCAGAACACCTGCCAGGAGAATTGGCAGAACAGCTGGCAGAACTGAGCAGCCACAGGTGATAATGTGTAATAAATACTTATTGTCTGATATTGTTCTTATTATGAGTAACGAACGACATTTCATTCATGCGGGTTGCCTTGTTCGGGACTCAATATTCGCTGGAAACCCCTTCCTTTTTAGAGAAAATGTAAGGGAGTAGATATATTACTCTTTTTAACTTAGATTTGTTTAAGGTAATTTTCAATCTCAAGTCAGGTGTGATTTTAGACTCCCGGAGGATTGTGGAAAAAGATTAGGTTGTATGAGGGGGGGAATTTTTCAGAATACTTACTCATCCATTGTGAATAGTAAGAGACCATTTCCAGCGCGCGACGAAGTTAATGAATATCGCGATGAAAGTTCTTTAAGTTGGTCTCGTTCAGAAGCGTTCCCATGAAATACAAGACTCTGACTTACCTACTCAAAGCTTTGAGACCTTAGATCATGACAAGACTGAATCTTGTACAGATACACCATAAAATGATAATCAAAATTTCTTTACATCGGTCGAAGCGATCGCGTAGACCTCTCGATCGCTTAAATTATGAATAAATCTTTTGCTGATTTCCTTAAATCAAATAAGGTTATAAAGGAGATACTTAAAAATTGAAATAAATCCTGCTAGGATATAATCTTTCCTTAATATTGATTGAGTGCCACTAATTATTTCTAGAAGCAGAAGATTGTGGTGAACATTCTCGATCTGCACATCCATCCTGGCTATCGTCAAAAATGGACTCTGCCTTCATATAAATAGTTTTGTTAGTGTTAAATGTTCTATAGTGCAGAATAAAGCCTAATTTAGGGTTACTCTGTTCTGTGTATTTTATTACAATCATCTTCTGATACTGTTCCAGATAAAACACTCAATGCCTTCCCTACAATAGGTAGTATGGCTCATTTTTAATATAGTATTTGCACCATGTTCCCAGGCACTTACTGCCAAAATCAGCGCCAAGACTACCAGTGGTTCCACTGTCCATATCTGCATTGAGATGGGGATAAGATTCCATTTTTACCCCTACATTCATTTCTGTCATTGTTCTTGTGGTTATCGATTTGCGTAATTACCTGAGAATGTCATCCAGTCTCCAGCCAGATACCTTACAATCAATGCGCACACCACTTTTAACAGCTACGAATGCTACACCTCACGAACGGCTGTTCAACTAACCTCGCCGAACCTCCAGTGACTGTTCTGTTCCAACATGGCTAACAACACCAGGAAATATTCTACTGAGAAGACATGTCAGACAATCGAAGTGCGACCTATTGTGGGAGGAAGCGGAACTTATGGAAGCCAAACCTCCTTATGTGCACATTCGTCTCCAAAATGGTAAGGAAACAAAAAGTACCACTTTGAGATCTCACCTCCGCTGGTCTCGTTCAAGACTGTTCTCCTGGAATAAAGGACTCTGGCTTACCCACTCAAAAACTTTGAGACCTTAGATCCTGACAAGACTGAATCTTGTACAGATACACCATAAAATGAAATCGAAATTCCTTTACATCTGTCGGAGCGAAAGCGTAGACCTCCCGACATCTTAAATTATGAGCAAATCTTTTGCTGATTTCCTTTAATCGAAGGTTAAAAAGGCGATACTTAAAAATT
This sequence comes from Acanthosepion lycidas, assembly GCA_963932145.1. Lineage (NCBI taxonomy): Eukaryota > Metazoa > Mollusca > Cephalopoda > Sepiida > Sepiidae > Acanthosepion > Acanthosepion lycidas. Next base: position 62,529,822 of record OZ010612.1, read on the forward strand.
GAAATAAATCCTGCTAGGATATAATCTTTTCTTAATATTGATTGACTAACTGTCACTAATTATTTCTAGAAGCTGATGAGATTGTGGTGAACATTTCTACCCTCCCACCCTAGCTATCGTCAAAAATGGACTGTGGCTTTATATAAATAGTTTTGTTTGTACTGTTCTATAGTGTGGAATAAAACCTGGTTTTGGGTTACTCTCTTCTGCGTCATTTATTACAAGGGTATTGTCTAATATGTAAAATGCATAACCCATCATCATATTCTTTTTAATTTATTGATCTTCTCTTTCTTATCATCATTACAAATCATTGCAAGCTTTGGAGATGGTTAAGACTATTAATTTCGAAAATAACAGAAACAACATCACTTGACTTTCAACATCAGCAACATATGGTTGATTGGTTCGTTTTCTACGGCTTATCAACCCTTTTGTAGGATATTTAAAGCCAGAGAACATCTTTATATTGTAAAAATTAAAACAAACAATCATTTAACCAGAAGAAGTAGATCCATAGATTTCCCAAATTTTATTTGCGTGTAAGTGAATATAACAAACTGATCTGGAACTTGAGCCATTTAACAATTTCCTGTCTATCAATCATTACATCTCTTACATCAACCAGTTCTTTCAGCAGCTGTTATTTCTAAATGGCCAATCATCTCACCGGGCGTAACGGCGATTAATTTCGGTGGTCATACGGGAACCGGTGTTTCAACGTGATGTGGTTGTAATCCTTGTTATAATGAATATCACAATTAATTCGATGCGAAAGTAATGATATAATCAAGTTGTTGAGGTTCCACACGACCTGAAACAAAATGTTAGGAAGGAAACCCGATCAATACTACAAGAAGAGATAACATTAGACCTGAGGATTTTTTATTTTTGCAAAAAACTTTTTTGAAGAAAAATTTTAAAAATGTATTCTGGCAATAAAATTAAAAAACTTTGCTTGATTGAGTGATTCTCCTTTATGGCGTGTCACCTTTTTGCAGGATATTTAAAACCATGAATTTTTTAGATTGTAATAAATTTTTGAGATAATAATGGTTTATTGATACAAGTCTTACTTATTAACCCGTAGCTGGGGGCTTACGAAATGGATTCATATCTAATCAAAATTTGGTAAACAATCAAGAAATTATAACGTGTGAATAAAGTGGGGGATCAATTATAAATTACAATCAATATATAAGTTGATCTCTCACTTTGTGGCAACACTGTTTCTATACATTTCTATTCCAGAGAATGCAAATAAATCAAAAAGTCAAACCTGCCTAGCTAATCAGTATTTCATTGCTTGATTGATTCGTTTTTTACGGCTTATCAAAAATTAAGAAATTCTAACGTGGAAATAAGGTGGGGAATCAGTTCTATACTACACCCATTATATAAACTGATCTCTCAATTTATGGCCACGATATTATCTATGCATTTATATTCCAGAGAATACAAATAAATAAAAATACATGCCTGTGTAGCTAATCAGTATTTCATTGATTGATTGATTCCTTTTTTACAGGTTATCAACACTTTTCTTCTTATTTAACGCTCTCTTATTTTCATCTCCGATCCGTTCTCTATTACACCCTACGCACATTTAACCTTGCAGCACCTGCTATTCCTAAGCGTTCCTTCATCTTGCTAGTGACCAGATTTGATATTGCTTAACTTCGATCTTTCAACGTGATATGGCCCTGAGCTGCAAATCTTTGAACAAAGAATACTGCAAAGAAACTGTTAATTTCACACTTACTGCCCACCATGATACATTGAACTCCAAGCATGGCGATAATGTCCCTAAGACGCACAGCATTACTAAGAGTAATAGAGAATGAGAAGAGTTTGGTGACGAGAAAAGCGGAAATGATCAGTGTTCAGAAATACAGAAAATGGCTGTTTATATTGCATCTTAACTTTATGAAGATCTTACGCTAGAACGTACGATTACATCTCTCGCTATTTCAACAGTAAAATGAGACCTAATTGCCAACCCAGTATTACGCTTAAATTCATGCAGTTGAGGTAACAAAAAGAGATCTCATTAGAACAATTGCCATGAAAATATTTATAAAGAAGACAGAAGGAAGCACCGGCACGACAGTAGGAAAGTGATGCCAGGTAAGGACGGATGATATTATTGGCTCTACTTTGGATTTAACAACCTCTTCAGCGACAAGCAGTATTAATTTCGATCTGCACCGCCACTGCTGATATCCAGAATTAGTGAGGCAACAAAAGGATCTCAAGGACGGTTGAATTAGATATTTGACAAGGTGGAGGAGAAGATGTTACTGCTCAAGCTCTCTAGCTATGGAAATACTGGAAGAATTTTCTGTTATAAAGTGCTCACTAACGGGTAGGTTCATGAGTGTAGTAGCACCAGTCCTCCGAGTCTCAGGCGATCAACGCGAGACTCCTTCAAGTTTCGCTTCTCGGCCCGGCCTTCTTTATACTCTACATAAATGATGTGCATCAGAATGTACAATCATTTCCGAATATCTATGGGTGCAACTCAAAAATCCCCAATGACCAGAGCTTAGCTGTTGATCTATAATCTGACCGAGCTCTAAGAGCTTAGTGGGAGAAAAACTGGGTTGACACATTCAATGGCTCAATAACCAAACTAGTAGCATTCCACCATCGCCGATGTGACCCAGAAATTTCACAGTTCTAGGACAACTGCGTACTTGATATTTGTGTCCCGTACAATTACGTACTAGACAATTGCGTCTGTAGACAAATGCGTCCTTGGATATTTGCGTACCTATGATAATTTTTTTAATCTTTTAATGCCAGTTACCATAAATTTTGAAAAAACTCATCGGTAGTATCTGTCTATATTTCTGAGATGAGGTATTATGTACACCATTTACATTATTCGGACTATTATCCTCATCTGTGTTGCCATATTTATTACCACGTTTCGGCCTTTCAGTATCTGTCTATATTTCTGAGATGAGGTATTATGTACGCTATTTACATTATTCGGACCATTGTCCCCATCTTTGTCGCCATATTTATTAGAACGTTTCGGCCTTTCAGTATCTGTCTATATTTCTGAGATGAGGTATTATGTACACTATTTACATTATTCGGACTATTATCGCCATCTTTGTTGCCATATTTATTACAACGTTTCGGCCTTTCAGTATCTGTCTATATTTCTGAGATGAGGTATTATGTACACTATTTACATTATTCGGACTATTATCCTCATCTTTGTCGCCATATTTATTACCAAGTTTCGGCCTTTCAGTATCTGTCTATATTTCTGAGATGAGGTATTATGTACACTATTTACATTATTCGGACTATTATCCTCATCTTTGTCGCCATATTTATTACTACGTTTCGGCCTTTCAGTATCTGTCTATATTTCTAAGATAAGGTATTATGTACACTATTTACATTATTCGGACTATTATCCTCATCTTTGTCGCCATATTTATTACCACGTTTCGGCCTTTCAGTATCTGTCTATATTTCTGAGATGAGGTATTATGTACACTATTTACATTATTCGGACTATTATCCTCATCTTTGCCGCCATATTTATTACTACGTTTCGGCCTTTCAGTATCTGTCTATATTTCTAAGATAAGGTATTATGTACACTATTTACATTATTCGGACTATTATCCTCATCTTTGTCGCCATATTTATTACCACGTTTCGGCCTTTCAGTATCTGTCTATATTTCTGAGATGAGGTATTATGTACACTATTTACATTATTCGGACAATTATCCTCATCTTTGTCGCCATATTTATTACCACGTTTCGGCCTTTCAGTATCTGTCTATATTTCTAAGATAAGGTATTATGTACTCTATTTACATTATTCGGACTATTATCCTCATCTTTGTCGCCATATTTATTACCACGTTTCGGCCTTTCAGTATCTGTCTATATTTCTGAGATGAGGTATTATGTACACTATTTACATTATTCGGACTATTATCCTCATCTTTGTCGCCATATTTATTACCACGTTTCGGCCTTTCAGTATCTGTCTATATTTCTAAGACAAGGTATTATGTACACTATTTACATTATTCGGACTATTGTCCTCATCTTTGCTGCCATATTTATTACAACGTTTCGGCCTTTCAGTATCTGTCTATATTTCTGAGATGAGGTATTATGTACACTATTTACATTATTCGGACTATTATCCCCATCTTTGTTGCCATATTTATTACAACGTTTCGGCCTTTCAGTATCTGTCCATATTTCTAAGATAATGTATTATGTACACTATTTACATTATTCGGACTATTATCCTCATTTTTGTCGCCATATTTATTACCACGTTTCGGCCTTTCAGTATCTGTCTATATTTCTGAGATGAGGTATTATGTACACTATTTACATTATTCGGACTATTATCCTCATCTTTGTCGCCATATTTATTACCACGTTTCGGCCTTTCAGTATCTGTCTATATTTCTGAGATGAGGTATTATGTACACTATTTACATTATTCGGACTATTATCCTCATCTTTGTCGCCATATTTATTACCACGTTTCGGCCTTTCAGTATCTATCTATATTTCTGAGATGAGGTATTATGTACACTATTTACATTATTCGGACTATTATCCTCATCTTTGTCGCCATATTTATTACCACGTTTCGGCCTTTCAGTATCTGTCTATATTTCTAAGATAAGGTATTATGTACACTATTTACATTATTCCGACTATTATCCTCATCTTTGTCGCCATATTTATTACCACGTTTCGGCCTTTCAGTATCTGTCTATATTTCTGAGATGAGGTATTATGTACACTATTTACATTATTCGGACTATTATCCTCATCTTTGTCGCCATATTTATTACCACGTTTCGGCCTTTCAGTATCTGTCTATATTTCTAAGATAAGGTATTATGTACACTATTTACATTATTCGGACTATTGTCCTCATCTTTGCTGCCATATTTATTACAACGTTTCGGCCTTTCAGTATCTGTCTATATTTCTGAGATGAGGTATTATGTACACTATTTACATTATTCGGACTATTATCCCCATCTTTGTTGCCATATTTATTACAACGTTTCGGCCTTTCAGTATCTGTCCATATTTCTAAGATAAGGTATTATGTACTCTATTTACATTATTCGGACTATTATCCCCATCTTTGTTGCCATATTTATTACTACGTTTCGGCCTTTCAGTATCTGTCTATATTTCTAAGATAAGGTATTATGTACTCTATTTACATTATTCGGACTATTATCCTCATCTTTGTCGCCATATTTATTACCACGTTTCGGCCTTTCAGTATCTGTCTATATTTCTGAGATGAGGTATTATGTACACTATTTACATTATTCGGACTATTATCCTCATCTTTGTCGCCATATTTATTACCACGTTTCGGCCTTTCAGTATCTGTCTATATTTCTAAGATAAGGTATTATGTACACTATTTACATTATTCGGACTATTGTCCTCATCTTTGCTGCCATATTTATTACAACGTTTCGGCCTTTCAGTATCTGTCTATATTTCTGAGATGAGGTATTATGTACACTATTTACATTATTCGGACTATTATCCCCATCTTTGTTGCCATATTTATTACAACGTTTCGGCCTTTCAGTATCTGTCCATATTTCTAAGATAAGGTATTATGTACTCTATTTACATTATTCGGACTATTGTCCTCATCTTTGTTGCCATATTTATTACTACGTTTCGGCCTTTCAGTATCTGTCTATATTTCTAAGATAAGGTATTATGTACTCTATTTACATTATTCGGACTATTATCCTCATCTTTGTCGGCATATTTATTACCACGTTTCGGCCTTTCAGTATCTGTCTATATTTCTAAGATAATGTATTATGTACACTATTTACATTATTCGGACTATTATCCTCATTTTTGTCGCCATATTTATTACCACGTTTCGGCCTTTCAGTATCTGTCTATATTTCTGAGATGAGGTATTATGTACACTATTTACATTATTCGGACTATTATCCTCACCTTTGTCGCCATATTTATTACCACGTTTCGGCCTTTCAGTATCTGTCTATATTTCTGAGATGAGGTATTATGTACACTATTTACATTATTCGGACTATTGTCCTCATCTTTGCTGCCATATTTATTACAACGTTTCGGCCTTTCAGTATCTGCCTATATTACTGAGATGAGGTATTATGTACACTATTTACATTATTCGGACTATTATCCCCATCTTTGTTGCCATATTTATTACAACGTTTCGGCCTTTCAGTATCTGTCCATATTTCTAAGATAAGGTATTATGTACTCTATTTACATTATTCGGACTATTGTCCTCATCTTTGTTGCCATATTTATTACAACGTTTCGGCCTTTCAGTATCTGTCTATATTTCTAAGATAAGGTATTATGCTCTCTATTTACATTATTCGGACTATTATCCTCATCTTTGTCGCCATATTTATTACCACGTTTCGGCCTTTCAGTATCTGTCTATATTTCTGAGATGAGGTATTATGTACACTCTTTACATTATTCGGACTATTATCCTCATCTTTGTCGCCATATTTATTACCACGTTTCGGCCTTTCAGTATCTGTCTATATTTCTAAGATAAGGTATTATGTACACTATTTACATTATTCGGACTATTCTCCTCATCTTTGCTGCCATATTTATTACAACGTTTCGGCCTTTCAGTATCTGTCTATATTTCTGAGATGAGGTATTATGTACACTATTTACATTATTCGGACTATTATCCCCATCTTTGTTGCCATATTTATTACAACGTTTCGGCCTTTCAGTATCTGTCCATATTTCTAAGATAAGGTATTATGTACTCTATTTACATTATTCGGACTATTATCCTCATCTTTGTCGCCATATTTATTACCACGTTCCGCCTTTCAGTATCTGTCTATATTTCTGAGATGAGGTATTATGTACACTATTTACATTATTCGAACTATTATCCCCATCTTTGTTGTCATATTTATTACAACGTTTCGGCCTTTCAGTATCTGTCCATATTTCTGAGATGAGGTATTATGTACACTATTTACATTATTCGGACTATTATCCTCATCTTTGTCGCCATATTTATTACCAAGTTTCGGCCTTTCAGTATCTGTCTATATTTCTGAGATGAGGTATTATGTACACTATTTACATTATTCGGACTATTATCCTCATCTTTGTTGCCATATTTATTACAACGTTTCGGCCTTTCAGTATCTGTCTATATTTCTGAGATGAGGTATTATGTACACTATTTACATTATTCGGACTATTATCCTCATCTTTGTCGCCATATTTATTACCACGTTTCGGCCTTTCAGTATCTGTCTATATTTCTGAGATGAGGTATTATGTACACTATTTACATTATTCGGACTATTATCCTCATCTTTGTTGCCATATTTATTACAACGTTTCGGCCTTTCAGTATCTGTCTATATTTCTGAGATGAGGTATTATGTACGCTATTTACATTATTCGGACTATTATCCTCATCTTTGTCGCCATATTTATTACCACGTTTCGTCCTTTCAGTATATGTCTATATTTCTGAGATGAGGTATTATGTACACCATTTACATTATTCGGACTATTGTCCTCATCTTTGTCGCCATATTTATTACAACGTTTCGGCCTTTCAGTATCTGTCTATATTTCTGAGATGAGGTATTATGTACGCTATTTACATTATTCGGACTATTATCCTCATCTTTGTCGCCATATTTATTACAACGTTTCGGCCTTTCAGTATATGTCTATATTTCTAAGATAAGGTATTATGTACACTATATACATTATTCGGACTATTATCCTCATCTTTGTCGCCATATTTATTAACACGTTTCGGCCTTTCAGTATCTGTCTATATTTCTAAGATAAGGTATTATGTACACTTTTTACATTATTCGGACTAATATCCTCATCTTTGTCGCCATATTTATTACCACGTTTCGGCCTTTCGGTCTGTCTATATTTCTAAGATAAGGTATTATGTACACTTTTTACATTATTCGGACTATTGTCCTCATCTTTGTCGCCATATTTATTACCACGTTTCGGCCTTTCAGGTCCTGTCTATATTTCTGAGATGAGGTATTATGTACACTATTTACATTATTCGGACTATTATCCTCATCTTTGTTGCCATATTTATTACAACGTTTCGGCCTTTCAGTATCTGTCTATATTTCTGAGATGAGGTATTATGTACACTATTTACATTATTCGGACTATTATCCTCATCTTTGTCGCCATATTTATTACAACGTCTCGGCCTTTCAGTATCTGTCTATATTTCTGAGATGAGGTATTATGTACACTATTTACATTATTCAGACTATTATCCTCATCTTTGTTGCCATATTTATTACAACGTTTCGGCCTTTCAGTATCTGTCTATATTTCTGAGATGAGGTATTATGTACACTATTTACATTATTCGGACTATTGTCCTCATCTTTGTCGCCATATTTATTACAACGTTTCGGCCTTTCAGTATCTGTCTATATTTCTGAGATGAGGTATTATGTACGCTATTTACATTATTCGGACTATTATCCTCATCTTTGTCGCCATATTTATTACAACGTTTCGGCCTTTCAGTATCTGTCTATATTTCTAAGATAAGGTATTATGTACACTATATACATTATTCGGACTATTATCCTCATCTTTGTCGCCATATTTATTAACACGTTTCGGCCTTTCAGTATCTGTCTATATTTCTAAGATAAGGTATTATGTACACTTTTTACATTATTCGGACTATTATCCTCATCTTTGTCGCCATATTTATTACCACGTTTCGGCCTTTCAGTATCTGTCTATATTTCTAAGATAAGGTATTATGTACACTTTTTACATTATTCGGACTATTGTCCTCATCTTTGTCGCCATATTTATTACCACGTTTCGGCCTTTCAGGTCCTGTCTATATTTCTGAGATGAGGTATTATGTACACTATTTACATTATTCGGACTATTATCCTCATCTTTGTTGCCATATTTATTACAACGTTTCGGCCTTTCAGTATCTGTCTATATTTCTGAGATGAGGTATTATGTACACTATTTACATTATTCGGACTATTATCCTCATCTTTGTTGCCATATTTATTACAACGTCTCGGCCTTTCAGTATCTGTCTATATTTCTGAGATGAGGTATTATGTACACTATTTACATTATTCAGACTATTATCCTCATCTTTGTTGCCATATTTATTACAACGTTTCGGCCTTTCAGTATCTGTCTATATTTCTGAGATGAGGTATTATGTACACTATTTACATTATTCGGACTATTATCCTCATCTTTGTTGCCATATTTATTACAACGTTTCGGCCTTTCAGTATCTGTCCATATTTCTGAGATGAGGTATTATATACACTATTTACATTATTCGGACTATTATCCTCATCTTTGTCGCCATATTTATTACCACGTTTCGGCCTTTCAGTATCTGTCTATATTTCTGAGATGAGGTATTATGTACACTATTTACATTATTCGGACTATTATCCTCATCTTTGTCGCCATATTTATTACTACGTTTCGGCCTTTCAGTATCTGTCTATATTTCTAAGATAAGGTATTATGTACACTATTTACATTATTCGGACTATTATCCTCATCTTTGTCGCCATATTTATTACCACGTTTCGGCCTTTCAGTATCTGTCTATATTTCTGAGATGAGGTATTATGTACACTATTTACATTATTCGGACTATTATCCTCATCTTTGTCGCCATATTCATTACCACGTTTCGGCCTTTCAGTATCTGTCTATATTTCTAAGATAAGGTAATATGTACACTATTTACATTATTCGGACTATTGTCCCCATCTTTGCTGCCATATTTATTACAACGTTTCGGCCTTTCAGTATCTGTCTATATTTCTGAGATGAGGTATTATGTACACTATTTACATTATTCGGACTATGATCCCCATCTTTGTTGCCATATTTATTACTACGTTTCGGCCTTTCAGTATCTGTCTATATTTCTAAGATAAGGTATTATGTACTCTATTTACATTATTCGGACTATGATCCTCATCTTTGTCGCCATATTTATTACCACGTTTCGGCCTTTCAGTATCTGTCTATATTTCTGAGATGAGGTATTATGTACACTATTTACATTATTCGGACTATTATCCTCATCTTTGTCGCCATATTTATTACCACGTTTCGGCCTTTCAGTATCTGTCTATATTTCTAAGATAAGGTATTATGTACACTATTTACATTATTCGGACTATTGTCCTCATCTTTGCTGCCATATTTATTACAACGTTTCGGCCTTTCAGTATCTGTCTATATTTCTGAGATGAGGTATTATGTAAACTATTTACATTATTCGGACTATTATCCCCATCTTTGTTGCCATATTTATTACAACGTTTCGGCCTTTCAGTATCTGTCCATATTTCTAAGATAAGGTATTATGTACTCTATTTACATTATTCGGACTATTGTCCTCATCTTTGTTGCCATATTTATTACTACGTTTCGGCCTTTCAGTATCTGTCTATATTTCTAAGATAAGGTATTATGTACTCTATTTACATTATTCGGACTATTATCCTCATCTTTGTCGCCATATTTATTACCACGTTTCGGCCTTTCAGTATCTGTCTATATTTCTAAGATAAGGTATTATGTACACTATTTACATTATTCGGACTATTATCCTCATCTTTGTCGCCATATTTATTACCACGTTTCGGCCTTTCAGTATCTGTCTATATTTCTGAGATGAGGTATTATGTACACTCTTTACATTATTCGGACTATTATCCTCATCTTTGTTGCCATATTTATTACAACGTTTCGGCCTTTCAGTATCTGTCTATATTTCTGAGATGAGGTATTATGTACACTATTTACATTATTCGGACTATTATCCCAATCTTTGTTGTCATATTTATTACAACGTTTCGGCCTTTCAGTATCTGTCCATATTTCTGAGATGAGGTATTATGTACACTATTTACATTATTCGGACTATTATCCTCATCTTTGTCGCCATATTTATTACCACGTTTCGGCCTTTCAGTATCTGTCTATATTTCTGAGATGAGGTATTATGTACAATATTTACATTATTCGGACTATTATCCTCATCTTTGTTGCCATATTTATTACAACGTTTCGGCCTTTCAGTATCTGTCTATATTTCTGACATGAGGTATTATGTACGCTATTTACATTATTCGGACTATTATCCTCATCTTTGTCGCCATATTTATTACCACGTTTCGGCCTTTCAGTATCTGTCTATATTTCTGAGATGAGGTATTATGTACACCATTTACATTATTCGGACTATTGTCCTCATCTTTGTCGCCATATTTATTACAACGTTTCGGCCTTTCAGTATCTGTCTATATTTCTGAGATGAGGTATTATGTACGCTATTTACATTATTCGGACTATTATCCTCATCTTTGTCGCCATATTTATTACAACGTTTCGGCCTTTCAGTATCTGTCTATATTTCTAAGATAAGGTATTATGTACACTATTTACATTATTCGGACTATTATCCTCATCTTTGTCGCCATATACATTACCACGTTTCGGCCTTTCAGTATCTGTCTATATTTCTAAGATAAGGTATTATGTACACTTTTTACATTATTCGGACTATTATCCTCATCTTTGTCGCCATATTTATTACCACGTTTCGGCCTTTCAGTATCTGTCTATATTTCTAAGATAAGGTATTATGTACACTTTTTACATTATTCGGACTATTGTCCTCATCTTTGTCGCCATATTTATTACCACGTTTCGGCCTTTCAGGTCCTGTCTATATTTCTGAGATGAGGTATTATGTACACTATTTACATTATTCGGACTATTATCCTCATCTTTGTTGCCATATTTATTACAACGTTTCGGCCTTTCAGTATCTGTCTATATTTCTGAGATGAGGTATTATGTACACTATTTACATTATTCGGACTATTATCCTCATCTTTGTTGCCATATTTATTACAACGTCTCGGCCTTTCAGTATCTGTCTATATTTCTGAGATGAGGTATTATGTACACTATTTACATTATTCAGACTATTATCCTCATCTTTGTTGCCATATTTATTACAACGTTTCGGCTTTTCAGTATCTGTCTATATTTCTGAGATGAGGTATTATGTACACTATTTACATTATTCGGACTATTATCCTCATCTTTGTTGCCATATTTATTACAACGTTTCGGCCTTTCAATATCTGTCTATATTTCTGAGATGAGGTATTATGTACACTATTTACATTATTCGGACTATTATCCTCATCTTTGTCGCCATATTTATTACCACTTTTCGGCCTTTCAGTATCTGTCTATATTTCTAAGATAAGGTATTATGTACACTATTTACATTATTCGGACTATTATCCTCATCTTTGTCGCCATATTTATTACCACGTTTCGGCCTTTCAGGTCCTGTCTATATTTCTGAGATGAGGTATTATGTACACTATTTACATTATTCGGACTATTATCCTCATCTTTGTTGCCATATTTATTACAACGTTTCGGCCTTTCAGTATCTGTCTATATTTCTGAGATGAGGTATTATGTACACTATTTACATTATTCGGACTATTATCCTCATCTTTGTTGCCATATTTATTACAACGTTTCGGCCTTTCAGTATCTGTCTATATTTCTGAGATGAGGTAGTATGTACACCATTTACATTATTCGGACTATTGTCCTCATCTTTGTCGCCATATTTATTACAACGTTTCGGCCTTTCATTATCTGTCTATATTTCTGAGATGAGGTATTATGTACGCTATTTACATTATTCGGACTATTATCCTCATCTTTGTTGCCATATTTATTACCACGTTTCGGCCTTTCAGTATCTGTCTATATTTATGAGATGAGGTATTATGTACACTATTTACATTATTCGGACTATTATCCTCATCTTTGTTGCCATATTTATTACAACGTTTCGGCCTTTCAGTGTCTGTCTATATTTCTGAGATGAGGTATTATGTACACTATTTACATTATTCGGACTATTATCCTCATCTTTGTCGCCATATTTATTACCACGTTTCGGCCTTTCAGTATCTGTCTATATTTCTAAGATAAGGTATTATGTACACTTTTTACATTATTCGGACTATTGTCCTCATCTTTGTCGCCATATTTATTACCACGTTTCGGCCTTTCAGGTCCTGTCTATATTTCTGAGATGAGGTATTATGTACACTATTTACATTATTCGGACTATTATCCTCATCTTTGTTGCCATATTTATTACAACGTTTCGGCCTTTCAGTATCTGTCTATATTTCTGAGATGAGGTATTATGTACACTATTTACATTATTCGGACTATTATCCTCATCTTTGTTGCCATATGTATTACAACGTCTCGGCCTTTCAGTATCTGTCTATATTTCTGAGATGAGGTATTATGTACACTATTTACATTATTCAGACTATTATCCTCATCTTTGTCGCCATATTTATTACTAAGTTTCGGCCTTTCAGTATCTGTCTATATTTCTAAGATAAGGTATTATGTACACTATTTACATTATTCGGACTATTATCCTCATCTTTGTCGCCATATTTATTACCACGTTTCGGCCTTTCAGTATCTGTCTATATTTCTGAGATGAGGTATTATGTACACTATTTACATTATTCGGACTATTATCCTCATCTTTGTCGCCATATTTATTACCACGTTTCGGCCTTTCAGTATCTGTCTATATTTCTAAGATAAGGTAATATGTACACTATTTACATCATTCGGACTATTGTCCCCATCTTTGCTGCCATATTTATTACAACGTTTCGGCCTTTCAGTATCTGTCTATATTTCTGAGATGAGGTATTATGTACACTATTTACATTATTCGGACTATGATCCCCATCTTTGTTGCCATATTTATTACTACGTTTCGGCCTTTCAGTATCTGTCTATATTTCTAAGATAAGGTATTATGTACTCTATTTACATTATTCGGACTATGATCCTCATCTTTGTCGCCATATTTATTACCACGTTTCGGCCTTTCAGTATCTGTCTATATTTCTGAGATGAGGTATTATGTACACTATTTACATTATTCGGACTATTATCCTCATCTTTGTCGCCATATTTATTACCACGTTTCGGCCTTTCAGTATCTGTCTATATTTCTAAGATAAGGTATTATGTACACTATTTACATTATTCGGACTATTGTCCTCATCTTTGCTGCCATATTTATTACAACGTTTCGGCCTTTCAGTATCTGTCTATATTTCTGAGATGAGGTATTATGTACACTATTTACATTATTCGGACTATTATCCCCATCTTTGTTGCCATATTTATAACAACGTTTCGGCCTTTCAGTATCTGTCCATATTTCTAAGATAAGGTATTATGTACTCTATTTACATTATTCGGACTATTGTCCTCATCTTTGTTGCCATATTTATTACTACGTTTCGGCCTTTCAGTATCTGTCTATATTTCTAAGATAAGGTATTATGTACTCTATTTACATTATTCGGACTATTATCCTCATCTTTGTCGCCATATTTATTACCACGTTTCGGCCTTTCAGTATCTGTCTATATTTCTAAGATAAGGTATTATGTACACTATTTACATTATTCGGACTATTATCCTCATCTTTGTCGCCATATTTATTACCACGTTTCGGCCTTTCAGTATCTGTCTATATTTCTGAGATGAGGTATTATGTACACCATTTACATTATTCGGACTATTGTCCTCATCTTTGTCGCCATATTTATTACAACGTTTCGGCCTTTCAGTATCTGTCTATATTTCTGAGATGAGGTATTATGTACGCTATTTACATTATTCGGACTATTATCCTCATCTTTGTCGCCATATTTATTACAACGTTTCGGCCTTTCAGTATCTGTCTATATTTCAAAGATAAGGTATTATGTACACTATTTACATTATTCGGACTATTATCCTCATCTTTGTCGCCATATACATTACCACGTTTCGGCCTTTCAGTATCTGTCTATATTTCTGAGATGAGGTATTATGTACACTATTTACATTATTCGGACTATTATCCTCATCTTTATCGCCATATTTATTACCACGTTTCGGCCTTTCAGTATCTGTCTATATTTCTAAGATAAGGTATTATGTACACTATTTACATTATTCGGACTATTATCCTCATCTTTGTCGCCATATTTATTACCACGTTTCGGCCTTTCAGGTCCTGTCTATATTTCTGAGATGAGGTATTATGTACACTATTTACATTATTCGGACTATTATCCTCATCTTTGTTGCCATATTTATTACAACGTTTCGGCCTTTCAGTATCTGTCTATATTTCTGAGATGAGGTATTATGTACACTATTTACATTATTCGGACTATTATCCTCATCTTTGTTGCCATATTTATTACAACGTTTCGGCCTTTCAGTATCTGTCTATATTTCTGAGATGAGGTAGTATGTACACCATTTACATTATTCGGACTATTGTCCTCATCTTTGTCGCCATATTTATTACAACGTTTCGGCCTTTCATTATCTGTCTATATTTCTGAGATGAGGTATTATGTACGCTATTTACATTATTCGGACTATTATCCTCATCTTTGTTGCCATATTTATTACCACGTTTCGGCCTTTCAGTATCTGTCTATATTTATGAGATGAGGTATTATGTACACTATTTACATTATTCGGACTATTATCCTCATCTTTATTGCCATATTTATTACAACGTTTCGGCCTTTCAGTATCTGTCTATATTTCTGAGATGAGGTATTATGTACACTATTTACATTATTCGGACTATTATCCTCATCTTTGTCGCCATATTTATTACCACGTTTCGGCCTTTCAGTATCGGTCTATATTTCTGAGATGAGGTATTATGTACACTATTTATATTATTCGGACTAATTTATTTTTGTTTAAAAAGTAATAACAGATTAACAGTGTTGCAAGATCGCTCTACACATCGCAAGTATGTTTTTGTTTCATTGTTGTTTTTCATATGATGGTGGTACCTGTAATTTTCAACGTATTCAAATATATTTCCGCCAGTGTTTGATTTTCGGAACTTAGCCATGGGTTCCAAATAAAAATATCTCTATCTAAAAAACACAGGGTGTGTGTGTGTGTGTGTGTGTAACGAATGCACGGCCGCAATTATTTACATGCACTTGCTCCAAGTTAGCGGGAAGGCCAGGACTGATTTGCATTTCCCAACTACCATCGATAGTGGAAATAATCGATTTTTTCATGCTTCTACGGCAGTTTTCTTGTAGTTTGCGGCCATTTTCTACTGGCCACAGTGAGGGCCTATAGCTGACTACCACGAATAGGCGGGATGATTCTATTGGCCAGTGTGAGAGCCTACAGCTGACTGACATGAATATTAACTAGCATGCTAGCATGCAAAAAAAATCTATAGCTGCATTCATCACAAGTGGGAAAAATTTAAGTCTGCATGGCACTTTACTCCAATTGGCTCATTTGCTTGCTTAAACTCAACGTTGATTCTGATTCCGCAGAACTGGGTTGGTGTGAAAAAGTATTTGTTGTTAACATTTTTTTTTTCATTCGGTTTTTCCAGTTACGTGTCCTTTGTTTTAAAGATGATCGTTTTGTGTTCATTTTGTTTCGTTCTTTTTTCGTAACAGATTTAATGTTTAGTATTGAGCTTAGAAAAAATTCACATTGTGAGATAGGGAAGAAGTAAGGCATGTAGTAACATCAGCACGGCAAAGGGCACTCCTTTAAAGGCAAGGAAGGGCAAAAATATTTTAAGTCAAGTGATAGCGATTGCTGTATGAGTCGTACGATTTTTGAATCAAGTACGGGCAACGCCGGGCCATGCTGTTAGTAATCTATAAGATCCAGAATCCCACTGCTGGAGGGAACTGAAACTAAATTTCTTGCTTTAAAAAGAGAAATTTTCTTTCTTTTTTTATTTATGGTAACTACATTTTTGCTTGTTTAGAGTAATTAAATGTATTGTGTGCAAATTTCTATTAGGTCGGTGCAAAAATAATGACCTGATAATGTCGTTTTTTGGCGTATTTTTTAACGTCAAAAAACGACGTCATTACGTCATTATTTTTGCACCAACCTAATATATTAAACAAATCTTTAAATTTTTTTTCATTTCAAAATTCATGTTAACTACCTTTCTGTTTGTTTAGAATAATTAAAAGTTCGTTTGCAATTAGTAACTTTTAAAAGTTAACATTTAAGAAAAGAAAGTATGGAAACTTCAAAAAATTATCAGAGGTTCGCAATTATCCAGGGATGCATTTGTCTATGGAGCAAATGTCCAGGAAAGCACATGTATGATACGCAATTGTCCAGGACTAAAATGTACCGTACACAACTGTCCTTCTACCAACTTTCACCAATCGTAATGAAGTGATATTTTCATGGGAAAGCCCCATGCCTTGAACGCCTTTGGGGACATAAACACAACGCAGACTTGAAGTGGATACTGGGAAAATGACCGGTTCTATGTCCGCTCCTTCAAGTACCGAAATGTTGTGTCTCCGATCACTACGATCTTTTCAAGTTAAACGATATCTTCCACACACAGCCATATAAGCAGTGGCTCTTATTCTGTAATAATCTATCTCGAGTGTCACTCAGGCCTTGTATAGGGCAAATAACATTGTAAAAGGGGAAAAGAAGCTTAAAATATATAGAAGTAACACCAGGCGCGATATGCCAGCAATATTTAATGAACGAACAAATCGTATATTTATAAAAGTGCAAAATTCCAACTAGAAAAAATTGTAAGGAATGGCAGAGAGAATCAAACTTACTTATTGGCAGACCTATCAATTGATTTGAAATAATCATTGATCTAGGTTGGCCTTTAGTATTATTCGTGTCGTCAAATTGAGAGTATGACGTAAAGGCATAATATAGACGGTATAATATCTCGTTATAATCACTAGCCATATTCTTTTATTCTAATTTAAATAATGTCCTCGAGTTTGTGGGCGCGTGAAAACAAGGGGATGAATACGATGGGACGATCGATCAAAGTCGACGTGGTCCTGACGCAGGCAACAGCTTTAGGATAGGGACGATTAGCCAATCGCCCGCTGTCGACGAGGACCTAACGGACGTAACAGCGATAGGACGGGAAGGATGAGCCAATCGCACGCTGTCGACGAGGAAATAACGGACGTAACAGCGATAGGACGGGAAGGATGAACCAATCGCTCGCTGTCGACGAGGAAATAACGGACGTAACAGCGATAAGACGGGAACGATGAGCCAATCGCTCGCTGTCGACGAGGACCTAACGCACGTAACAGCGATAGGACGGGAAGGATGAGCCAATCGTACGCTGTCGACGAGGAAATAACGGACGTAACAGCGATAGGACGGGAACGATGAGCCAATCGCACGCTGTCGACGAGGAAATAACGGACGTAACAGCGATAAGACGGGAACGATGAGCCAATCGCTCGCTGTCGACGAGGACCTAACGCACGTAACAGCGATAGGATGGGAACGATGAGCCAACCGCTCGCTGTCGACGAGGTCCTAACGCGCGTTAACACGATAAAATGACTACGATGATATAATCGATCACGGCTGACGAGCTTCTAACGCGGGTGAAAGCGTGAGGACGTCTACGATTAAACGATCGATCAATGTCGATGATGTCCTAACGCAGAAAACAACGATATGACGTCAACGATGAAACAACCTATCACTGGCAATGAGGTCCTAACGCTTGTGAGAGCGATAGGACGACTACGATGAGGCAACCGACCGCTGTGTGTGACGTCCGAATGCGCGTGGAACAGATAGGACGTATACAATGAGACAATCGATCACACTCGACGAGCATCTAACGCGGCGTGAAAGCAATGGGACGGCTACAACGGGCCCTCTGATGCGATGGCTGCGCTACATGCGGCCTGGAGCTGCACAATCTTAATTGTCCAAACTTGTCAGAATCATGATCTATTTTCCCACCGCACCACCTCTTACCCACATCTACATTCTTTTCGGTACTCTATCGATATTTCTATAGCTAAAGACCAAATGACCTCCATTTTAGTGCCATCAGCTCAGACCATTACGGCCAAAACTCCTTTTGTTTTGTCATAATTGTAGAAGGGACTTTCATCTCTAAATTGCTTCTTCAAAACGATTACGTTGTGGAACTTTACCCCGCCAGGATGCTTTCTTGTGAATTATAGTCTCTTCAAATCTAGGGTCAGTCGTTATCTTATCATCGTAATCTTCATTGTCTACTTTCCAGATGGTTGACTGCTTGGGATTGCCGGGGATATAAACTTGGGTGTGCGTGTGGTGCAATGGATAATAGCTCGGAAATGTTAATCAGAGAGACGAGTTCCAAAACAATTTGGGTTCGTTATATTCATTCACGCTCAAATAACATTTGAGAAAGGTATGAACGTATCGCTTCTCCCAGCTATGGGTTAATTAGTAAGACTTGTATCGCTAAAACTATTATTATCTTAATTACTACTGAATATCGTCTTCTATCATCTATACTTTCGGCCTTGTGTCAGACCGAAACTTAGTAAATAAACTTGCTAAGTAAATACCTAAATAAGAAAATAAAAGATGACCACTTCGACCTAGCTTTATGGTTAACAAATTTGTCTTGCCAGATCAATTATGACTGAATAGTAAGTTCGATATTTACCTGGTGTTCTGCACATTCGGCCTTGTGTCACATCTAAGCTAAGCTTAGAAAATCAGTATAATATGAGATAATAATATAGGAGATATAAAAAATAATGACGTAATAATCTCGTTTTTTGATGTATTTTTAACGTCAAAAAACGACATTATTACGCCATTATTTTGGCACCAACTTAATATAATACAGAGTAAACGGGAGAGAGAAAAACTCAAAAATAAGCCCTCAGAGGAAATAAATGTCGAATGAAGTAGATTTCGGTAAAATCTGATGGAAAAGAAAGACAGGATAATGGAGATAGATAGATAGATAGATAGATAGATAGATAGATAGATAGATAGATAGATAGATAGATAGGTCATTCGGCAGGGTAGGATAGATAGATAGATAGATAGATAGATAGATAGATAGATAGATAGATAGATAGATAGATAGATCGGCAGGGTAGGATAGATAGATAGATAGATAGATAGATAGATAGATAGATAGATAGATAGGTCGATCGGCAGGGTAGGATAGATAGATAGATAGATAGATAGATAGATAGATAGATAGATAGATCGGCAGGGTAGGATAGATAGATAGATAGATAGATAGATAGATAGATAGATCGGCAGGGTAGGATAGATAGATAGATAGATAGATAGATAGATAGATAGATAGATAGATAGATAGATAGATAGATAGATAGATAGATCGGCAGGGTAGGATAGATAGATAGATAGATAGATAGATAGATAGATAGATAGATCGGCAGGGTAGGATAGATAGATAGATAGATAGATAGATAGATAGATAGATAGATAGATAGATAGGTCGATCGGCAGGGTAGGATATATAGATAGATAGATAGATAGATAGATAGATAGATAGATAGGTCGATCGGCAGGGTAGGATAGATAGATAGATAGATAGATAGATAGATAGATAGATAGATAGATAGATAGATAGATCGGCAGGGTAGGATAGATAGATAGATAGATAGATAGATAGATAGATAGATAGATAGATAGATAGGTCGATCGGCAGGGTAGGATAGATAGATAGATAGATAGATAGATATATAGATAGATAGATAGATCGGCAGGGTAGGATAGATAGATAGATAGATAGATAGATAGATAGATAGATAGATAGATAGATCGGCAGGGTAGGATAGATAGATAGATAGATAGATAGATAGATAGATAGATAGATAGATAGATAGATCGGTAGGGTACGATAGATCGGTAGGGTACGATAGATAGATAGATAGATAGATAGATAGATAGATAGATAGATAGATCGGTAGGGTACGATAGATAGATAGATAGATAGATAGATAGATAGATAGATATGAAAGGAAAAAAAGAGGTAAATAGAGTTAGGAGAATGTAGGCTAAGAGAAAGGAGGCGGCAAAAATAGACTGCCAATGATAAAGTTAGTAATTAAGTTGTATTGCAGTTATCTCCCTTTATTTTTTTTTTTTCTGCGGACGTTAAGAGCTTTAATTCGATGATTACACTGAATGCGTCAGACTCTGATGGCGTGATTATAGATTCATTTCAGCGCCGTTTAAACTATTTCAAGTTACTATTTTAGGTATTAACAATTAAGTAGACCAGAATAAATTTTCTATCGTATAGAACTCGCTATATTAAACAATGGCCTTCCAGTCTAGATGACCGCGTATCACGCTAGGTGGCCTTATTTTATCTCTTATCAATCAGACATTAAAAAAAAAAAACATCTTTTTCGACCCAGTCAGTGTATTCTTTAAAAGTTTTTAATGAAAATATCATCTCTCTACTCTATGAACCTTAAAAATACCGATGTTTCACATTTTATGGAATAAATATTTCGTCAAAAATCTTCAGATTATCATTTCTTACATTGCGTTTATTTTAATATTTATTACATATATATATTTTAAATAATTTCAAGGCGAGAATGCCACTAATACGCAGGTGGGTGACAGGGAGTAAAATTGAGAGAAAAGACTTAGTATAAGGAAGATT
This sequence comes from Acanthosepion lycidas, assembly GCA_963932145.1. Lineage (NCBI taxonomy): Eukaryota > Metazoa > Mollusca > Cephalopoda > Sepiida > Sepiidae > Acanthosepion > Acanthosepion lycidas. Next base: position 62,551,530 of record OZ010612.1, read on the forward strand.
GAGGATGTTGTAACCACGAGAAGATTAATTTACTGTGGATGGTCTAGCGATTAAAGCACTTAATCTTATAGCCAGAAACAGAGTTAAAGTGAAGTCTGGAAGTTCCATGGAGTGAATTGAAGAATTCAAAGTTATTTCTTGAAAATTATTAGTGCTGTTTTCTAAGCTGGACCAGAGCCCCAGTTAGAACTCCGCCGTAGCTATCTTAAAAGCCCGTATGACGTGCGGCTTTTAAGCTAATATATATATATATATATATATATATATATATATATATATATATATATATATATATATATATATATATATATATATATATTAGTGGTAAATATACACATATATATGAAAAATACACAGGTGCATATACACACATGTATATATTTTTGAATAAAAAATTCCGAGAGGATAGAAACCAGGTAGAACTCAATATTAGTGTTTAAGCCTTTTTATTATATATATATATATATATATATATATATATATATATATATATATATATATATATATATATATATATATATATATATATATATATATATATATATATATATATATATATATAAACTTTTAAGCTAATATATATATATATATATTTATATTATATATATATATATATATATATATATATTAGGTTGGTCCAAAAATAATGTCGTTTTCTCACATAGTAACATGTGAGAAGACATTGTTTTTGCACCAACCTAATATTTTATATATATATAAGCGGCTTTTAAACAGTATATATATATATATATATATATATATATATATATATATATATATATATATATATATATATATATATATTGAAAATAAATTAGAATGTTTTGGTTTGTTTTTCGGCATATCAACCTCAATGGGTTATTTAATGCCAACAAAGTTTGTATTGCTGGTAATATTTTGTTTTGTCAAAAATCTATTTCTGGTAATATTTTCTTCAAAAGTGATTTACCGGTAATATTTTTTTTCAAAAATGTATTGCTATTAATATTTATTTTTTAAAAACATTGTTGGTAATATTTTTATTTTTCAAAAATGTATTTCTGGTAATAGTTTTTTTTTCTACAAAAATCTGTAACTGGTTATAAATTTTTAAAATATTTCTGGCATTAAAACCTCTTTTTACACTTTTATAGTGTTTTTACCCCAGTTTCGGGGTTAACTATTTGCCCATAGCTGGAACCCTAACAGATGTTACCACTTTGGGCCAGGGTGGGCCTGGGAACATCTGCAATTAAGAGGTAGTTCGACGCTCCTGAAAACCTCCTGTTCAGAGGCCTTGCAGCCGGACGTAGTTTGTCCTCATACCCAAGACGGAAATTAGAATGGATTTTCTGTTTCTTTTGATTATTTTTTCACACGGTCACTGTAGCGATTTCCATTCTTTCTGCAAGAGTTCCATTGCGAAATCACCAGGAACGATGTCCGGTTCATTTTCTTTCAGAACGATGAGCTTTTGAAAAAAAAAAAAATCGGATTAATATTCTTTACCGTGAGCCCAGCATCCGCCATGTTGTCTATCATTCGCACGTTCCTTTACCAGTATTTCCATATCAAAAGCCGCCCACTCTCTGTCTCGCGTATGAAGTAAGTTCACGCTTTCGATTCATTCTTTTGTGTCGCTGCAATTGTCAGGTATGGGAGTTTCAGAGGTGAGATTAACGGCGAATCAAGATTGCAATCATTCGATTCATGAAGTACATTTTAAGATTGAATCTTAAAGTGTAATAAAAAGTCTTTTGTAAAGGTGTTCGTTAAATGTTTACATTTCGTTGCAATTCTTTTTCACTAACAACTGGTTTGCAGTTCCTGACGCAAAAGCTATCTGCATTTATTGATTGCTATTTTTCTTTGTTTCTTTTCTGTTTGTCTTTCTTTTTTGTTTGTCTTTCTTTTTTGTTTGTCTTTCTTTCTCATAATTTTTTAGTGATTTTTCTTTTCACACTTATGGATCATCACATTTTCCTTGTCATACTTTCTTTCTGTCTTTCTTTCTTTCTTTCTTTCTTTCTTTCTCATGATTTCGAATGCTTTCTCATTTCACACTGATTTAATATCATATTTTCCTTTCTTTCTTTCTCTCCTTCTTTCTTTCTGTCTGTCTTTCTTCCTTTCTCGTGATTTCCAATGCTTTCTCTTCACACTGATTTAATATAATCCTTTTCCTTTATATCTTTCTTTACCACGCTCTTTCTTTCTTTCTTTCTTTCTTTCTTTCTTTCTTTCTCTCTCTCTCTTTCTTTCTTTCTCTCTTTCTTTCTTACTTTCTTTCTTTCTTTCTTTCTCATGATTTCCAATGCTTTCTCTTTTCACA
>OZ010612.1:62556340-62598840 GCA_963932145.1 Acanthosepion lycidas
CTCTTGATTTACAGTGCTTTCTCTTTTCACCCCGATTTAATATACTCTTTTTCCTTTATTTCTTACTTTCTCTCGTTGTTTGTTTGTTTGTGTCTTTCTTTCTTTCTTTCTTTCTTTCTTTCTTTCTTTCTTTCTTTCTTATGATTTCCAATGCTTTCTCTTTTCACACTGATTTAATATCATCTTTTTCCTTTCTTTCTTCCTTTCTTTCTTTCTTACTTTCTTTCTTTCTTTCTTTCTTTTTTCTTTCTCATGATTTCCAATGCTTTCTCTTTTCACACTGATTTAATATCATTTTTTTCCTTTATTTCTTACTTTCTCTCGTTGTTTGTTTGTTTGCGTCTTTCTTTCTTTCTTTCTTTCTTTCTTTCTTTCTTTCTCATGATTTCCAATGCTTTCTCTTTTCACACTGATTTAATATCATTTTTTTTTAATATCATCTTCCTTTCTTTCTTTCTTTCTTTCTTTCTTTCTTTCTTTCTTTCTTTCTTTCTCATGATTTCCAATGCTTTCTCTTATCACACTGATTTAATATCATCTTTTTCCTTTCTTCCTTTATTTCTATCTTTCTTTCTTTCTCCAACCCACCTTAATATTTCACTGCTGTTTCTTTCTTTCTTTCTTTCTTTCTCATGATTTCCAATGCTTTCTCTTTTCACACTAATTTAATATCATCTTTTTCCTTTCTTTCTTTCTTTCTTCCTTTCTTTCTTTCTTTCTTTCTTTCTCATGATTTCCAATGCTTTTTCTTTTCACACTGATTTAATATCATCTTTTTCCTTTCTTTCTTCCTTTCTTTCTTTCTTTCTTTCTCATGATTTCAAATGCTTTCTCTTTTCACACTGATTTAATATCATCTTTTTCCTTTCTTCCTTTATTTCTATCTTTCTTTCTTTCTCCAACCCACCTTAATATTTCACTGCTGTTTCTTTCTTTCTTTCTTTCTTTCTTTCTCATGATTTCCAATGCTTTCTCTTTTCACACTGATTTAATATCATCTTTTTCCTTTCTTTCTTTCTTTCTTCCTTTCTTTCTTTCTTTCTTTCTTTCTTTCTTTCTCATGATTTCCAATGCTTTCTCTTTTCACACTGATTTAATATCATCTTTTTCCTTTCTTTCTTTCTTTCTTTCTTTCTTTCTTTCTTTCTTTCTTTCTTTCTTTCTTTCCTTCTCATGATTTCCAATGCTTTCTCTTTTCACACTGATTTAATATCATCTTTTTCCTTTCCTTCTTTCTTCCTTTCTTTCTTTCTTTCTTTCTTTCTCAATTCATTCACACTTCTTCAATTCTTCTTTGTCTCCGATAAAATTGTTCTTTTTTCTTTCTTCTTTCTTTTTTTCCCCCATTTTTTTGTCTCCCTTTTCCTCTTTTCTCTCTTTCTTTTTCTCTTTCTCTTTTTTTCTTTCTTTCTTCTTCGTAATTCTTTTTATAGCTTGTAGTTTTATCTTTTTCACATTTTGCACTTTTTTCTTCTGCATTTCTTTCAAAATTGTTTCTTTCTTTGCTCTCTTTTTTTTCCTTTGCATTTTCCTTTCTTCCTTATTTTTTCTTTTTGATTTGCCATCGTCTTTATTTCCTTAACTTTGTTTTTTTTTTACATCGTTATAACTTTCCTTTTTATTTACTTTCGTTATCATTCCTTCTTTCTTTTATTCATTCATTCATTCCATCTGTCTTCGATTACCTAGCGCTCTCTATTCGTATTTTTTCTTCTATATTGACCATTCATTCATTCATTCATTCATTCATCTTTTGTTTATTTATTTTTCATTCTTGCCTTTTCAGATATTTTCTTCTGTTTCTTTTATTCCTTTTTTTTATATGCAGACTAATCTAAAAATTGTTTTGCAGTTTTTTCTTCACATTCTCTGCGACTTTAATCTTTGGACTTTTCTATTTGCATATTCTTCTAGAGTTGTTTCTCTCTGCATGTATTGATTTTTATAGATTTTATTATAATTCATTTTGTAGAATTTTTTTCTCACTCATTCATTTCCATTCATCAATTGTTTCTTTCTTTTCGCACAGAACTCTGCAATACGTAACTATCCTCAAACATTCTGTCTTCCTATTTAGTGATACATAATCTTTTAACACTGAATGAACCTCGTTATTTTTTCGTTCTCTTTCATCCTTTCTTTCTTTCTTTCTTTCTTTCTTTCTTTCTTTCTTTCTTTCTTTCTTTCTTTCTTTCCCCAACCCACCTTAATATTTCACTGCTGTTTCTTGCTTTCTCTCTTTCTTTCTTTCTTTCTTTCTTTCTTTCTTTCTTTCTTTCTTTCTTTCTTTCACATGATTATGTTATATTTACTCTTTTCTAACTTTTGAAACTCATTGTTTTTTCTTCTTTATTTTTCTTTCTCAATGAATTTAATTTTGAAAGCTGTCCTGGAAAATCGACTTATAGAAACTCAAGATACATTTTCTAATTTTCTCCAATGCAACTCACTGGCTTATTATTATTATTATTATTATTATTATTATTATTATTGTTATTATTAATAATAATAATACAAAAATTTGTTCTCACAATTACAGCCCGCACCTTCCGAAGGGCTTTATCTATATAAAATATGTATATTTTTCAAAACTGCTCATTGGAAAATGTCATGATGCCATTTCTGGCTACAGGTCTCTTTTCGAGACCCGGAAAGAAATGAATTTAAACCAAGTAAAGTAAATAAAGCAGCGATAATAATAATAATAATAATAATAATAAGAAGAAGAAGAAGAAGAAGAAGAAGAAGAAGAAGAAGATCTTCAAAACTATCAAAATACAAAGGGTCTTCAAGTGGAAATTTAAAAAAATATATGGCACATGCAGACTCCAATAATTCCATTTGAAATTGAGTCCTCGACATAGAATGTTGAGATGTTGAGTGTTTCCGCGTGCGTGTATTGAAATAAGGACACACACATACGTAGCGAAAAATACTGGTATATTCGAAGAGGTATTTACAAAAGAGAGATTAGTAGTCAAACGAACGCAGGTTAGTCAGTAACAATCAGAAAGTCCAACAGTATCTTCCGGTAGAGAGACGGAAGTGTGATGGTCACCTGATCCAATATTTATTTGCAACTTTGTACAAAATGTGGCACAAGGCCTAAAAGGGGGTTGTGGAAGGACGGTCTTCTTCTAAAGTCATCCTTAGGGTATTGTTAATTATAGGATAAGTATTCTCGTGTTCTTAGTTGTGGAAGACAAAATTTGTTGTTATGCTGTATATAGAGAGCTCTGATTAAGGGGAGGTATCTCTATATTGTTATGACAAATTTTATGACGTGAGTAGTCGAAAAATAGAGAAAGAACTATTAGAATGAACACTAACATTTAGTGACTATCTATTGTACATATTTTAAAGTGTTTGTGGAGTATTCATAATTAATTTTATTAAGGTTTTTGTTTCAATTTTTGGGTACAAATAGCTACAAAGATTTTTAGGTGTTTTCTACTAGGACTTTCCTTAATTAATGTTACCGTGATGATGACATTATGCTATGTCGAAAGTACTCGGATATAAATACAATACGAAGCAACACGACGTTTTCCTCTCGTCTTTCAATAACGACACAAAAAAGATCATTCGTGAGTGTGAAAGTATCCTATCGAATCGAGAATAAGTACACAGAATATGTCTAAAGTATTTAACGACCCTATAATATAATATATATATATATATATATATATATATATATATATATATATATATATATATATATATATATATATATATATATATATATATATATATAATTAAATAATTTAAATGAAATTAAATATATAATTACATACACATATATAATTAAATTAAAAGCATTTAATGGATTTTAATTTTAATGATTTTAATTTAATTTTTGATTCTTTCAATTTAATTATATAATTAAATTTGAAGTTTTTGTCTTCGGTTTTTGAAACATGGTAATTCCTGTGCAGCGAAGAAATCATATTTTAAATCAGAAATCATGTTTAAAATTGTTTATTTAAAAATTATATATTTAAAAATTAAATAATTATATTCGTTCTACTCTTTGAAGAAAAATAATTGTTGGTTATTGGATTTATTCGGTATACAACAATCCTATACTTGGATATATATATATATATATATATATATATATATATATATATATATATATATATTCAAATAAGGCATTCCTCAATTAACAATACCGTGATGATGGCATTATGTTATGTGGAAAGTACTTGAAAATAATTCTGATTCTCGGCAATTGTCCTGATTAGTTTTTTTACCAAGGTACCCTGACTACATAAATTTAAGAATGTTACTTGACTGGCCACTAGGTCTCACCGTTTTTACTGTTGATCTAGCTAGAATCAACCGCCACTTCTACTCCAACTGTTTATTTTCTGGCACTTCCTACCTTAGGAATTTTTCTACTTTCTTGCTTACCTCATAACTACAATCTTCGAAAATTTGAATACAACGCCAATCGCTATCTTCTATTTTCTTGCACTTTGTCAATTTCGCTCAACCCTGCTTATTCTCAGTTTTCGCATTTTGTTTCACTTTCCAACGAAGTTTCTTTCTGCGCGCGCGTGTTTATATATATATATATATATATATATATATATATATATATATATATATTACAAATACTTCCTCCTTACTCACCTGTTCAGTCTGTGGTATACTTAACCTCCTTATGTAGAACAACATTTCTCTTGCTTAAAGTTATTTCTTCCTCAGGGAGGAGAAGGTCTATCAGTCTCTGCTATATAGGAGCGCTCATATGACATTGCAATTTCATCACACTTTGCTTTGCTTTTAACGGAAATTTCATATTTCTTATTATTTTTCCAATAAAGCTTCAGATTTTTGTGCCACATTGTCAGTTCTCAGTTAAAACATTTCAAGGATATTTAAAACGATTTTGACTTTGACCTGACAACTCTCTAGCTGACAACCGTAAATTCAAGCCCTTTCAATTAATTGTTAGTTCTTTCTTCTCCCTTTTCTTTACCAATATATTCGTTAAATAGCTAATTCATTGCTTCAAGTAATCAACATCGTTCACTCCATTCGTTAAAAACTAAAAATTCACTTCCAGTATAATTACCGTATTTTGTTATATATAAGACACATTGTTTTCCTAAATAAATTATCTTCAAAAGCCACCCTGCGTCCAATAAATAGAAGTTCGGTGACGTAGAGTTTAGAGTGTGTGGCGAGAGTCACCTACTCAGCTACATCCGATTCTGAGCCCTTGAAATTAAAACAAGTCCAATGTTTCTAAATTAAATTATGAATTGTTTGAGAGTAGCAATTTATGCAGTTCGGATACTGGAATATATTGACAGGAAATGAAATTCCTGCGTCTGTAACAAATACTTAGTCAATACCTCCTCATTTCTTAAACTACTGGTCATAAAGAAGCATTATTTAAAGATAGACGCTTTAAGTCTTCGATCCCTGCGTTTCTGAAAAATTTTAACCCATGTGCCTGAGCTCCTGAATCAAAATTCGCAAATAATAGGTATGCAATGTTCCACGGTAGTTATAAAAGTAGTTACAAGCGTTTACCCACCGTCCAACCTGTACCTGGGCAGAAAGTCATTTTTCTCTACCGCTGATCAACCAGTGGTTGGGCATTATGCCATTTTTAGCTACCACTGGTAAAGCAGTGGTCGGGGATCAAAGGGTCAAACCTTGTTTCGCCATCTATTTACTCCATATCATTCTTCTATGTGCCTTGTCCCCTCATGGCTCTCCACTATTTCCTATGCTTTATACCTCTAAATGAATTTTGACTTTTTATTATATCTGTTAAACCTTTGAGTCCTGCCTTCCTGAACAATTTTAAAAGTTCTGCCTCACTCCTGAGTCAAAATTCGCAAATAATTGGTATGTAATGTAGATATAAAAAAATATTAGGTTGGTGCAAAAATAATGACGTAATAATGTGGTTTATTGACGTTAAAAAAAAGGTCAAAAAACGACATTATTACGTCATTATTTTTGCACCAACCTAATAGTTACAAGTATTTACTTTATTGTTTATTTGGCTGGGCATTATGTAATTTATATCTATCCCCAGTAAACCGGTGGTCGAGACTCAAAGGGTCAAACCTTGTTTCACCATCTATTTACTCTATTTCATTCTTCTTCTAAAGACGTGTCCCTACAGGACATAGGCTATCATGGCTCTCCACAATTTCTTAACCTTTATAGCTCTTAATAAATTTTGACGACTTATTATCTCTCTTAAACCTTTTCCAGACATCCATTTACTCTAGATCATTCTTCTTTTTTTCTATACGCAGTTTTTTTTTTTGGTCAACATAATCGACCAATCGAGAATGCAATTGAAAACGATGTAACGTTGTTGTGGAGAGGTTCCTGCACGCGATGACTAATAGAGGTATCTGCACTTTCAGCCACATTCTCGTGCACTTTAGCAATGTTATCAGCTAAACGGCGTAAACGAACACGCGATGGTGTTTTCTCACCTGCCACCGACCCAGTTTGCTTGAATTTACAAATAATTTTGTATAATTGCACTCTCGGTTGGTTGCAAAAAAAAAAAAAAAAAAAATCACAAAGTGCGCGAAATGCATTTCTATTTGAAATGTAATAGGCATCGATAACTTTTACACGTTTTTTGATTGTTAATCTTTCCATGGTTGCAATTGACAAAGACTTAAGTTGCTTAATCTGAAAGAAAATGAAAAAAAAAAAAAAAAAAAAAAAACATCATTAGACGCTTAAACTTAATTCACATTTAAAATTGGTCCAAGTTACTGAAACACCTTATATTAATTTTTATGAATGGGCGGCCGTGGAAGTAAAACAATGTAAGTTCAAAATTCCATTCACCTAAAGCAGGCCGTTGCGTACAACGGCTGAAACGTTGTGAATATTGCAATAAAGATGAGGAAAACGGCCCGAACAACGTAAATAATTACAATACCTCATCTCAGAAATATATACATTTTTTATTACCAAACGTTATATGGCTGGAAACCAGTTGAGGAGAAGAAAACTCTGAATTCAAACCCGAACGTACTATCCTAAAAATCGTGTTTACTTGCGACTGGGGACGACTTGTGAATCCAAATTCTAACTAAAACTCCTACTGCATGTCCTAATGAATACCACCTCTGCTACGCTTGCTCAATTTTCGTTCGGATGCGACGTTAAAAAGGAAACGTTCAACAGGGAACGGAACGTCCTAATTAGATTAGTAATTAGAGGAGACTTTGATAACTTTTACACGTTGTTTGATTGTTAATCTTTCCATGGTTGAATTTGCCAAAGACTTAAGTTGTCAAATCTGAAAGAAAAAGTAAAAAAAAAAATCATTAGACGCTTAAAATCACTTCACATTTAAAAAAGGCCCAAGTTATTGAAACACACTATACAATACATCCAAACAGTAATACGGAAAGCAAAGCAATAATAACAAAAAAAAAAAAAAATGCTATCTGAGCACTGGTAAAAAAGAAAAGGATTATGCAAATTATCCACCATTTCTTTGCGAATTATTTCTGGTATGTGTTAGCTGAGCCAACCTTTACTACATAGCTATATAATAAATATATAATTATATATACCTATGAAATTTAATATATGATTAATTATATTACTTACCGCAGGCTACTGAATGTATTATAGTACTTGCCACTTTCGAAATCAAAATTCAGGTTGGAATATCTCTTTTTTTAAGCGGGATAATAGAACGCAAAGAAAAAGGCCTATTGTCCATTATTTACCATTTAAAAAGGTACAAATTTGACAGACAGGAACAGGTTTTATACATGAACGTCATTTCTGGAGCAAGTTATTAAATTTGACATAAAGTATAAAAAAAAAAAATGAAACCGAAAGTAAGATTGATCGATTATGTTGGCCAAAATATCACCAAGTGCGCGAAATCCATTTCTGTTTCAACGTCCATTTTGTAATAGGCTTCCATATCTTTAACCAGTTGTTTGATTGTTAATCTTTCCATGGCTGAATTTGCCAAATACTTAAGTTGTTAAATCTGAAAGAAAAAGAAAAAAAAAATCATTAGACGCTTAAAATTAATTCACATTTAAAATCGGTCCAAGATATTGTAATGCACTTTATTTATTAAAAGGACAGGTAGTTTGCCCAGATTAAGTTATGGGGTATGTTTCTTTCCAAGTAGATCAAGCTTACTTAACAGTTCGAACAGTTCTTTAAATATTTTTGCATAAATTTCTTAATCAGTTGACGTGTTATATCGCGAGAAAATCTCTTCCTTTATGGCTATCTAATATTTCACTGCATATAAAAGGCACTAATGCATTAGACGCCAAAGAATTGAGGAAGAAATCGTATTTTCACAACGTACTTCACTGTTCAATCCTCTATACTCAATTTTACCCACTGAATAGCGTCTTTCAACACAAAAACCTGATTCTTCATGACGAAGTCATCACAGACAGATCATCATAATACCAAATTCATGGTAAATACTTAGAACTAGGAGGCTTCTCCCGCTCGCTATCATATATTCACTACTTGATATCTTTGAAACAGAATTTTGAAATGAACATTTCATTCATAAATTGGGTTGTTATAGTTAAGGAATTTTTTTTCAAATTGACGCCAACTTGTTGAAGGCTAAGTTAAATACAAATTATAAACACTTTACTGCACTATATAAGACGATATTCCTAAACAGAACTATTTTTGATATAAAAATTCAAACAATCCGCGAATAAAAGAACATTAATACTGGAGAGTTAATTAATGAAATAAACATTTTTTTTAAAAATCAATATGTAAATTAGTTAAATCTGAAGAATGCTAGTGCTTGAATAGATAATATATAATAGAGATATTGAGCTTTTAGAGTGCAAATTACTGTAAGTAATTTGTACGTATTATTTATCATCTCTCAGTTGCGTCTCTGTCCTTTGACAGAGTGTGCTCAGGGGCAACTCCGTCAAAGGACAGAGTCGCTACTGAGGAAAATTATACTGAGAGGTGCCTGGCCATGGGGAAAAGCTGCCCGAGGGCGCGCCTTCTCATTACACTAGTGAGAAGGATCGATGCACGCACGGAGGCCAGCTTAACCAGCGGGGGCTCGGGGAATTTTTGTTGCTTGCCCGGGTGTACGCACACGGGCTCCCCCACATTAAACCAACCTTGTTTCACAACCTGACCTCGTGGGGGGTCAAGTAAATACCGGAAAAAAGGACAGAGTCGCAATTGAGGAAAATTATACTGTGAGATGCCTGGCCTTGGGGAACAGCTGCCCGAGGCGGCGCCCTCTCATTGCATCAGAGGGAGGGATCGGTTCTCGCACCGAGACCAGCGCAATCGACGGTTGCGCGTGCTCGGGGAAATTTTGTTCCTTGCCCGGGTGCACGCGCCCGGGCTCCCCACATTAAAATAACATTGTGTCACAAACTGACTTCGTGGGGTGGAGGGGTCAAGTAAATACTGTGTAAATTATTATAAATTAGAGCTATGGCTTTTTAATTTCAGAATTCATCGGTGAATTGAGCTCCAAATTCGCATTTAATCATATAGATTCTATAATATAGGTTTTACTTACTTACCTATTATGTTTCTCTAACTCATCAAATGTTTAATGTGTAACTAATTCTATTTTCTGCTTTCCCATCTTTACACTATATTAATTTTATCTCATAAATTGTCCCCTATTCTGTCACCCATGATTAATAATTCTTTGTACGAAAAATAAGGATCTGAATACATCAAATCCTTTAAGTAGCAGCAGAAAAATTATCGTTGGATTTTTAAGATTAAAGCTTAAATATTAATTCAATGCTTAAATGCAGCGATCAATTTTGAGTTCTTCTGTAGTTTATTGATGCCTATTACATCTACTCCTCCCTAGCTACTGTGATGATGGCCAAACCAAGAGTCCTCAGAAGGAGCCGATAGGACGGCTTCTAAGCTAGTTTATAAAAAAATGTGCGCACTGCAGTTTTGGATACAAAAGGAAAATAAGCATAAAAGCAACGATAATGGCTAGTATAATGTATTAATATATATACTTAACTTCGCATAATCTCGCAAATCTGAATCTGAGCTGAACGAAAATCTTTCCCAACACCTAACTTTTCTAGAGCTTTTGAATGATATATGAATCATTGAAATCGGACCAGTGGGAGCGGAGAAGTTGCTTGGATACACACACACACACCCAAACACACACATACACTGTACTTTATATATAAGATGTAATAGAAGAGAAGTTCGAGTGCATACTATCACTGAAGCCTAACCTTCTTTCAGCCTGAAAACCACAGACACAATCTTAACAAAATAAAATTAGCAGGTTGTACAGCGTTTATAACAGGCCCAGAGAGGCAACTACAAGAATTTGTACAGGAGGAAAGCGAAAAGAAAAGACCAAAAATCAATCCCAAAAAGACAGAATGTATAATTGTCAGTAAAATAATAGTCCAACATGCAAATTGAAAAAATGCAAATACCAAAAACAAGAAAGGAAAGACATTTTGAAAATCTTGTAAGTTTTTTAATAGAAGACGAGAAGTCCGACACTGAAATCTGAATACGTATTGGGATAGCGAAAGATGCCTTCCAAAAGTCAAGCAGAATATAAGGACACAGCAAAATTTCGTTGTAAACAAAGAAAAGAGTACTGAAATGTTATGTAATGTCAGTCTATATGCCAGTGAATGTTGGACAATCTCCCCAAAACGGAGAAAAGTCTGTAACAACAGAAATATGGTGCTACAGAAGAATTCTGAGAATACCATAGGCTGTAAACGTGAACACTACCAAATATTGAAGGAAAATAAAAACAAAAAGCACATTTGTACTTAAGATCAGAAAGAGACAGTTGAAATGTCTAGGGCACATAATGAGGAAAGAAGGTTTGGAAAATGTGACACTCAAATAACATTGAAATCAAGCAGGACGGAATAAAATGATGCGCGACCTACGTAAAGAATTTGGATAGCAACACTGGGTTTAGGAGAGATAGCAAAAAGAGAGAATTTAGAAACATCTATAAATGGCAGGTAATTGTGGAGAGCCATAATCGCAAACGTCCTGAAGCTGTATGACACATGAAAGAAGGAGAAGATTGAGAAAGAAGTTTCAACAGTTCTAGGTGAGAAGAAAACGAAGTCCAGTATCTTTCCAACATATCTGCATAAACTGTGCCTCTTACTCGATGACACTCTACCTCGGGTGGCTCTAGGGCCTCTTGAAGTTAAACTGAATCATAATTCCACTCTCTAGATTACGCTTCCTCGAACAATCTTAACCTCTTTGTCTAGTTTTAAACCTATATCTATCCTACCTCTCTTTATAATCAGTACTTACTTTCTCCTCTGACATTCTTACAACAAAACCTCATCCCGTTTCCTTCAGCGCTTCTTTGGTCTTGCATTTCTGTTATGTTCAGTTAAAACAAATCAATCTTTTCCACTTCAAGTCAACGGAGTCTAGGACTCGTTATACAGCGTACAAAGACTAAAATCATCCTCATTACCCCAGTATTCACTTCAGATAGCTTCTTTCTAAGACCAGCTACATTGTGGAACTGACTCCCAACTGGATGCTTTGCGAAACACTATACGCTAAAGCTATTCAAGTTTAACTGCATTGTTTTTCCTACTCTTATCTGCATCCGAAACGTTAGTAACCTTGAGTGGCTCTTGGGCCTTGTATTCAGGGGAATCGATCCTGCTCCTGATCCTCATAATCATCCTCTAATTTGATTGGCTCCCGTCCCTTTTACTGGGTGGATTTTATTTTTAAATATTTTTAGAATCATTATCTTTTCTTCATGTGTTCCAAATTTATTTGCCGCCAGTGTATTTTTTCACTGTCTTTTATTTTTAAAATTTGTCTGTGTGAGGTATACCCTATAAGACATGGTTTTATTAATGTTGTAAATATGAATTCAATTTAAAAAAAAAATGTGTATTTCGTCAAAGAAAATTAAAAAAAAGAGAGAGAGAAAGAAAGGAAAAAGACTTCTCTGGTTTCAAAGGATCTGAAAAAAATTTCATACGCTTTCCTAGCGGGCATAACATGAAACCAGTATTTTCATTTAGTCGAAACAATTCAGCGTAGCCATTTTTTTTATTTTAGTTTCTTACCCATTTTCATTGAAACGGAAGGCAAAGCACAGGGTGTTCTTTACTCAAGCAGTAACTATTTCAACGTTGAAGTAATTATATTTTTCTGGAAATACATAAAACGTTTCAGGCGGTGGAACAAACCATTCCGGCCTGAAAAAGAACGTGTCTTGCACAGAATTAGAATTGTTTCTAAAGTTCAACACGAAGAGTTTGTTTTGAATTTAGTTCAAATTGGATTATTTATAAGAATTCAGTTTGATTTCGAAAAGTTAGGTTTAAGACTCCATAATAATGTTACTCGGAACCATAAAAAAATTGAAATTTCTTAAATATAATGAAGAAGGCGGTTCTTGGAAAGCTTCACCCTCAGAGGGCATATCGAGAGGGAATGGGAGGATTGACGACGACAACGCTCATAAGTGTCACAAGATATAGGCAGTCGGGGAGGGCCATGATCGCCAACATCCTGATGGGTTCATAGAAGGTAACAACCACATTGAGAAGCATGCAGGGAGAGGCGAATCTAGAATTATATCTTCCTCATTTTATTTTAACTGAGGCCGGAATGTGTGACATTGGAATCCGAAGGTGTCTTCAATAGGCAAAATTGCATTTGAAAAGCTAAGCAGAGTATTAAGAAATAGAAAAGTTCAATAGAAACAAGGAAAAGAGTACTAAAGTTTTATCTGTTCTCCTGAATGCATTAAGCGCTGGACAATCTCCTCAAAGTTGAAGAAGATGCTTGAAGCAACAGAAATATAGTTCTACAGACGGATGCTAAGGATACAATAGACCGAACATCTTCGGCCACGTAATCTCTCTGACATCTGGCCATCTAACTCCCCAGACGGCAACCCCTATTGATTACTATGTATGGGAGGCAGTTGAAAGTAAGACCAACAAAACATCTTATAACACCAAAGATGAACTGAAAGCAAGAATTATGGCAACATTCACAAACTTACAAGGAGATCGTCCACAAAAGTTGCAGGAAATTCCGAAGTCTTCTGGGTACCGTGGTTGAAGCCAATGGCGATTTTATTGAATAAACTAGCTCTTTAGCATTTCAAGTTATTTTTGCCTACTTTTGGTAAATATATCTGTTAAATAAGAGAGCATTCTTATTTTCATTATTACGTAATTTAGACGAAATTTATTCATCTCACCCTGTATACACACACACACACAGACACACACACACACATATATATATATATATATATATATATATATATATATATATATATATATATATAATTATTTATTTAAAAATATGATTCCAACTCGCTACATAAGAGGTCTCATGTTTCAAAACAAGAGCCCAAGACTTCAAAATTATATTTGAATTAACTTGAGTTAAAGTAGGCTCTGTTCCATCTTCAAGCGAAATTTTTTTGGAATAACTTATTTCTGAAGTTTACGAGTTTTAATAGTATATTCAGAATTGAAATCAAAATTTCCATGGTAACATCAAGGGAGGGTTATTTAGAATAGACAGGGGTGGGGTGTTAATAATTTGTATCAGTATAGAGTTACTTTCATATATATATATATATATATATATATATATATATATTATGAAATGGACAAAGTCCGACAATTATTTTAAGACATTTTTATGTTTATACTTTCTTTTATCGATACGAATATTTAAGTAAATGCTCTGTTTTATAATAAACAGTATTAAACAACATTTACCGGCCTGAATGTCCGACAAATCTTCATAGAAAATATTCGTCCTCCAACAGGATTCGAACCAGAATCCTATACAGAACCGTCCTTTAGCCTGACCTGTTCTTAACCGATCGAGCCACAGTAAATTCGACCTTGCTAATCGAACGATTCTCTGTGGCTCGATCGGTTAAGAGCACATTAGGCTAAATTACGGTTCCGGATAGGGTACAGGTTCGATTCTATGAAAATTTGTCGGACATTCAGGCCGGTAAATATTGTTTAATACTGTTTATTATAAGCAGAGCATTTACTTAAATATTCGTAAATATTTGTATCTATGAAAAGAATGTATAAATATAAAAATGTCTTTTTTTTTATATATATATATATATATATATATATATATATATATATATATATATATGCACACACATACTCTTTCTCTTACAAATTCTCATGTCTTTCCATCTCTTCCTCTGACTTCATACACATGCACGTACGCACATAATCACTTTCCAACAAGCTATTAGGTTAGTGCAAAAATAATGACGCAATAATGTCGTTTTTTCACGTTAAAAATACGTCAAAAAACGACATTATTACGTCATTATTTTTGCACCAACCTAATATTTTGGGGATCTAACCGTTTCGCCAACAGTGAAATTGATTGTGAATTTAGAAGGAAGAACGAAGAAGAACAAAGAATATATATATATATATATATATATATATATATATATATATATATATATATATGAGTCATATTCATACAACTGAACGGAATATGTTAGATCTATCACTGATATTGAACGCTTTCTATTAGGTTGGTGCAAAAATAATGACGTAATAATGTCGTTTTCTGACGTATTTTTAACGTCAAAAAACGACATTATTACGTCATTATTTTTGCACCAACTTAATACTAAGGACTGCCCACATAAAATAATATATCTAATTAGATTAATGGTTTCCTTCTATATTGGTGCTGGGTGAAACTAATCCTAGACCAGATTATCCAATGATCGATTTCCTAATCACTTACGCTAAATTTGGTGGCACAGATCCATAGACCAAAGTAATTTACTATTTACTAATTCCACGCCCTGATTTTTAGGATTCTAATCTCAGATCATAATTTCTGTTTTGTAAAATTATTCTTGAGTCTTACTTCTTGGAATATATTTTAGAGGATGCAAATTTCTTCATTCAACATCATTCATATGCCAACCGTGTATACAAAGATCATCGTTATAGCTCCCCATGTCGACCTCCTCCCGGTAAGGTATTGCAGAGTCGGTTTCTTTTGTTAGTAGATTCGTTTAGAATGAGGCATCGCAATGTTGAATCCCGTGAGCCATCTGAGTCGTAGGGATACAACATGTACCTTAGTCGCAGTAGACGTGGTGTTGCTCGGGTAAGATAATCTGACGGAACCCAACCTTCTCCAGGCCGAGTTACATTCTTCTAGCACGGTTGCCACCCAAGGCTCTAGAAACCAGTCCGTCATGCAATTTACCCATAGCTGGTAGAGAAATAGAGGATTCATATCTTTCCCAACGGTATTAGCAAGTTATATAATGGATTCGACTAGAATTCAAACTCGATCCGAGCCCCTATACTTTACTTCAGGATTCTTACAGGGATGAGTTTATGTATATATTTATGGATAAATAATCAGTGACAATCTTTTCACGTCTGTGCTTGTATGGGGTTAGTCCTTTCTTCATGTTTTTTTTTCTTTTTTGCTACCTTTTCTTTCAGTTCGTTTGTTCTTTCTTCTAAATTCACAATTAATTTCACTGTTGGAGAAACAGTTAGATCCCCAAAACAGCTTGTTGGAAAGTGATTATGTGCGTATGTGCATGTGTATGAAGAGGAAGAGATGGAAAGACATGAGAATGTGTCAGAGAAAGAGTATGTGTGTGTACATACACCCTTGTGCAAATTAATTGAAACAAAACGAATAATTCCGTTATTATTTACTTCCAGGGAAACATTATCTAGTGCACATGTTAGTACTCCATATGTCCATTCCAAGAAACCGATCCTTGCAAACTGACCACAGATTCTCATCAGGAGAATTTCCGAGCAGTCTATAGTACTTTGATTTGCTCACTAGTAAGGATTGATTTTAGTGACCCGACCTGTATATTCGCATTTCGGGCTCATGTTTTAGCTGATGACAATGCATTCTACCTTGTAATTTATGCTTTTTCTCGCTCTCTTTCGATACCTTCTGTAAGAAGTTATATATATATATATATATATATATATATATATATATATATATATATATATATATATATATATATATATATATATATACGCACCCATGTGCAAATTAATTTAAACAAAACGAATAATTCTGTTATTATTTACTTTTTTTATATTTTCCCAATGAAACATAAACAGCGCACATGTTAGTAGCTCGTGTTTCCATTCCACAAAGTCGTTCTTTGCAGATTGACCACAGATTCTCGATTGGATTTAAATCAGGAGAGTTTCCGGTCCAGTCTATTTTACTTTGATTTGCTCACTGGTAAGGCTTGCCAGTTTGTGGGGCGTTTCAATTTTTGTACTCTTCCTTGAAATAACATCCATCGCAGACAACTTATCGACAGTCAAGTCAGTATGTCTGGATTGATAAAAATCTGATGCAATCATGGATAACGCAATATTTTTCAAGGCCAAATAAATTTCTTCATACACCCCTAAAACAGATTTATATTACTGTACACTACTGCAAATGGCCTAATCTGAGGAACAAATAGAAATTGATTACACCCTATCATTCCAGTGAATCTAAGACTGACTGCATGATGAAAGAAAGGAAACAAAAGCGGTTGAGCAATTAATTTGCACTAGGGTTTATGTGTGAAAATCGTTGTGATAACCTGACCTTATTTGATTGTGTGTAAGAGAACAACAAAGAATGTATATGCATCTGTATTTGTGTGAGATGTTTTAGTGTGCGTGATGTTAAACGAGTGTGTACGATTTCGACGGAGAGATAACCAGTATGTGTGTCAGTATATGTGCGAGTAATGCTTATTTGTGTGCAGGTATGAAATTGAGAAAGGGAAAGAAAGACAAACACACACAGAGAGAGAGAGAAAGAGAGAGAGAGAGATTAAATGTGTTCCTAAAGAAGAAATGACCCAGAATCGCAGAACAATATCCGAACGTAAATTATTTTAGAATCTTGAATCTCGAACTAAATCGGATGATCATTAAAAGGATTTCAAAATCCTTAGATCTAAATGCAATCAGAATCTTGACAGAAGACAAAAAAATCACTCTAAAACATCTTTTAGAAGACAGTTATTTGCCATTGTCTTAATCTAGGATTATCCAATAAAAATTGTCTTCCATTAGATTCACACGGACAGGGTTTATTCACAACCATAACCGGTAGTTATTTCATCTTCAATCGACGACGCTATCAGTGAGCAAAAATTGCTTGACTTTTGTAGCATATAACTTTATATCTTTTCCTTGGCTAAGGGATTTTACTTCTGGACTTAAAACTCGTCGTAGATTTTGCGTTGAATCTTCGTAGAACATATTTTGATTGATTCTTCGCAGCACCAGCGTGAATCTTTGATTTTTTCCGGTTATCGAACTCTTATGAAATTTTTGGATTGCTCTTTTTTTTGGTCTCAAAATTCCTGTGAAATGCCTGGTTAATTTTTCTGGTTTTAGAATTTGTGTGATATTTCGCATTTATTTTTCTTCCTCTTAAAATTCGAGTGAAGTCCGTGATCGATTTTTTCTGATAGTTAAACTTATGTGAGATTTCGAATTGATTCTTTTTTCTGGTATGCGTGTGAAATTTCGGACAATTTTTTTTTTCTGATTTTGGAACTTAAAGTTTGGATTAAATTGTTTTGTTTGAAAAGCCATGTGGCAATTTTGGTCCAGATTTTTCTGTTCTTGGAACTACTTTTGAAAATTTTGAGTGGTTCTACGTAGAAGAATGTTTGAGTGATTATTTGTCGAAGAAAATTCTTCGAAGAATATATTTTGAATCTTTACGTATGAAATCTTTAACTCGATTTTTTCTGATCATCTGCAGAGATAGTCCTTTCTTCATGCCTTCTTTTGATACGTTTACTACGAGTTGCTGCAGTTTTACTTACTGGGTTCAGAATCAGCAAAATTTTATTAACTTATCTCACGGACCAGAAATGGAGTTTTGATTGTTAGAGGTACCATTAAAATAAAAAATAAAAAAATAAAAAAAACAGCATCTGTCAGTATGGCACATAAATGTAGTTGAAAAACATAAAAGCTGAGGGAAAAATCATGACAGTGTTTACGTATACATATAAGAGAAAGAAAACGCATGTGTGTATGCGTGTGAAAGTCTTTGGGAGAACGTTGCTGTAGGTGAGATTTTTACGATTTGTGACATCCAAACCCGATCCAGAGTCTTATCCTGGTCTCGGCACCAATTGTGACATCCGAACCCGATCCAGAGTCTCGTTCGTTCGTTCGGGTGGGTGTCGCTCCAATCTTTTGGCGATTCGGATGGGAATCGGGTTAGATCCGATAACAGCCTCGTCGTTCCCAACTGGCCTCCAACGCCTGGTTACCGAAGTAACTACTTTGATTCCCAGTCTGCCTACCCACGATGTGAATTGATCTAGGCAGAGGAAATCAATCAGTCGTCAGGGCCGTAATGCAAGCTGAGTTCGAATGAGGGTGGTATCACACAAATAGATGTGAGAGAAAATAAAATAACAACTCGAAAAGTTCAAGTTATTAAAAAAAAAGAAGGATAACAATACTTTATATCTGTTGCTGGATAATGGTGGTCTTATTCTTAATACCCTAGACAAGCTGATGGGTTTCTGTGTGGCCACTGCCCACACCCCGTCTGAAACACTGATAGCTTGTGGTAATGCTGTGTTTGCTAATACCTCTACTTGACAAGTTCTCTTAATTCCCTCTTTCTTCCCTTCAAATAATTCTAGTATGCAAATTTTGTGGTTACCAGCTATATAGATAGGGCTTAACGATGTACAAGTCCCTAGAGCATCATTTCTACACTTTCTAGCTTCTTCATCTGTTAGCAACATGAATTTTGTTCTCCCCGAATTTAAAGCTATGCGTTCTGTTTCTACCTTGTACCTTGCTACCATTCGTGTAGCTACCATCATCATCATGATCATCATCAGCCCTTTCATTTTGATCTTTCCTGCAACATGATTATCTTGTTTTTATTCTTCATAACCATTCAGTTTTGCTCAATTCTTTACTCAATTATTCCATAATTTCTTACTAAGTTCAGCTCTTCCCTCCTCTAACTCCTAGCAGACAGAACGGTCCGGGCAGGTGTGCGTGGCGCCCACTCCAAAGTTCGTACTTCATGACACCACTGATGGCCAGTCAGCAATGCCAATACTCTTCTTCCGTCCCTCGTGAGGTGCAGCTCGCGACTCCATCCACCACAGTTAGCCAGTAGGTTTTTGGATGAGCCAGTGTCGTTATCCATCGATACCGAGTGGTTCTATTCTACACAGCCTTCTTTGTTCTACTGAGACTTGGGGTTCTTCACCCTTCTTAATCTCATCTTCAGAGGTTGTTCCGGCTCAACCTTTAACCTTCCCTCTGTGTTTAATTCCCGTTCAGGAGGTGTGTTGTCCTCTTCTTCCTCTCCTGATTCTTCCTTCTGTTTAGAGTACTCGCCCTGGACGTCTTCATTACTTCTTGACTCGATGTCTAATTCTCTCCTGTTTCTTAGTCTTTCTTTGAGCTGGGAAAGGGGTATTTGATCCGCTTCCTCCCACTCGTTGAACTCTTCGTCTTGTTTAGGGTGCCTCTTTCTAGAGCCTTTGACTGCTTGTTGGATCTCTTCGCTTTTCTCTTCCTTTTCTTTGGACATTGGGGTGCGACGGTGACATCACAGGGTCTTCTCTGCACCGATCCAGGCGACGACTGAACGCAGCTGACCCCCGCCGAGGGTTCCAACTCCGTCACTCGGATCGCTTCGTCTATCTAGCCAAGTCGATCTATCTCTTCATTTTTCTTCGGAATCTTCCTCCGTCTCTATTTCTTCCGGCTCAACCAAAGTTACTTTCCTTGTCCTTGTCTTCTTAGGCCTCGGCTCGCTCATTTTCAGGTTAGCTATTTCAGCCTTCTTTAGATCATTGGCATGGACCCCCCTTGCTCGTCCTGCCACTTGATCCCATATTACATATGATACTGGACCGGTCTGCTCCACTATTCGGTAGTACGGTTCCCATCTTTGGTCCAGCTTTCCTCTGGTGGATTTTATAGTATACATGGTCTCCAACCTTCAATTCTATTACTTTTCTTTCAGCATTCACTCTCTCATTTCTTCTCTTCTGTGCCCTCTTTATTCTTCTTCTGGCCTGTACAAATATCTTATGTTGTTGTTCCAGCAACAGCTGATGATGATGATCTCCCATATACTTTCTTCAGAGCTTCAATAGGTTATCCACAGGAAGGACCGCGTCTCTGCCAAACAACATAAAGTAAGGAGAAAATCTGGAGGTTTCGTTTATCGTAAACCTCACGGCCGCCAGAGCCTGTGTCAAATACAAGTCCCAATTTCCAGTGTTCTCTCTGGTCAGCTTGGCCCATACATCTCCCAAGGTTCTATGAAACCTTTCCACCTTAGCATTTCCTTGAGGGGTGATATGGAGATGTTTTTACGTGCTCTATATTTAAACCTGTCAGCACCCCTCTCATTATGCTGTTTATATTCTCTGTGCCATTATCAGTGACAAGTTGAACAGGGGCGCCATACCTAGGGAAGATTTCACTTATTATCAAACCGGCCACAGTTCTAGCCTTCTTGTCTGGTACTGAAAATGCCTCAGGCCAATTTGTTAACCAATCAACAAAACTCACTATATAGTTGTTTCCTTGTGCAGTTTCCCCATATGGTCCTGATACATCCATACTCACTTTCTCGAAGGGGAAGTTCGGCACGTCCATCTCCTCCAATGGTGCCATTTCCTGCCATCTGCTCTGCGACTGGCACTCTATACAGCTCCGAACATAGTTAGTGACCTCTCCGTACAGTTTGGGCCAATAGTACTTTCTCCCTATTAGATCATGTGTCCTATCAATTCCCATGTGACCCAACCTCTCGTGGCACTGTTCCAATATCTCTGGTCTTAAACTTTTGGGCACATACAACTTGGGCTTGACTTCCTCATCCCTACCTAAGAGATAATACAGCCTTTCCTGTATTATGGCATACTTGGTGGTCTCTCCTGCCTCCACCTTTTCTCTAAGGGCAGCCATTTCAGTGTCCGCCTGCTCCTTCTCAATTCCTTCTGCCCAGTAGGGATCTGTTATTATCTGTGCGCCCCCTCCCTCGTCCGATTCTAACATACGGCGATCTTTTAGCTTATTAGAGTTAATTACTCCGATTCTATAAGCTTTATCATCTACTCCCTGC
This sequence comes from Acanthosepion lycidas, assembly GCA_963932145.1. Taxonomy (NCBI): domain Eukaryota; kingdom Metazoa; phylum Mollusca; class Cephalopoda; order Sepiida; family Sepiidae; genus Acanthosepion; species Acanthosepion lycidas. Next base: position 62,577,530 of record OZ010612.1, read on the forward strand.
TCTACTTTTACAGATCTTTCTTCCAATTGTTTCGGTATTCTGGAGAGTAAATCTGCGCACGTGTTTTCCTTCCCTGCCACATATTGTATCTTACAGTGGTAGCCACTTAACTTTAGCGCTCACTGTTGAATCTTCTTATTATTTGTCCATTCTGCCTGCAATAGGTACTGCAGAGGTTTGTAGTCTGTTTTTATAGTAAAGACCGCACCATTCAAGTAGTAGTCCAGTTTTTTGAGAGGATACATGATAGCATATGCTTTTCTTTCTATTACTGGCCATCTCTGTTGTGTCTCTGAGAGCTTATGAGAGAGAAAGTATATCGGTACCTCCTCTGGTATGTCTGGCACTGGTCCTTCTTTATCGGGACACGGCTGGATAAGAACTGCTCATACACACTGCTCACTGGCATCAGTGTATAGTCCCATGGGCTTGCTGAGGTCTGGGTACGTCAACAGTGGGACGGCTGTCAACTGTTCTTTTAACGTATCAAATGCCCGTTGACAGTCTTCTGTCCACTTGAATCTAGCGTATTTCTTCGTCAGGGCTACTAGTGGTATGGCAATCCTTGAGAATGCCGGGACGAAGCGTCGGTAGTAACCTATAGCTCCTATAAAGCCTTACTTGTCTCACTGTCTTAGGTTCTGGCATTTCCCTTATGACTTTCACCTTATCCATGTCGGGTTTAATACCGTCTCCGTTTATAACAAAGCACAAATATCTAGTCTCATCCTCCAGAAACTGACACTTCGACAATTTCAATTTTAAGCCGTGTTTTCTTAACCTTCCCAACACTTGTTTTAGATGGAAAAAGTGTTGTTCTACTGTTTCTGAAAATATCAAAATATCATCCAAATATGCCATGGCAAAGCTCTCGTATCCTCCTAACACTATTGACATCAGCTGTTGGAAGATTCCCGAGGCATTAGCTAAACCGAATGGCATCAACCTGAACTGAAGTCCCAGGTGACACGCAAATGCGGCCTTCTTGTCAGCCTCATCAAGGGCTACCTGCCAATACCCGGACATCAAGTCCAACGTAGAGAAGTACTTTGCTTTCCCTAATAATGCCAATATATCAACTATTAGTGGCAATGGCACCGCCAACGGCTTCGATATAGAATTCAGTTTCCTAAAATCTACACAAAAACGGTGCCCGACATCTTTCTTACCTACTATTACGATTGCAAAGCTCCAAGGGGAGATCGATCTTTCGATCATCCCAGCTTCCAACATCTCTTCTACTGCCTCTTCCACAAGGGGTCTCTTATGAATAGGTGTCCGGTAGGGCTTCAATTTTACAGGGTGGGGTGATCGTGTCGATTTTCATTCTTACCGTGTGGGTCTGGCCCAATTCCTTATCTGATTGGGCCACCACATCTCGATTATCCCTCAGCAGACCTCCCACCCTGGCCCTAAATTGGTCAGGTGCCAATATATCTTCGTCCACTATTCCTTCTGTTTGCTCTACGAGTTTTCCTCGTTTCTCCTCGAATCTCACTCGATTCAGAGTTCGTAGGGGTAGTGCTTTTCCTATCTCTTCCCCTCTCTTAACCTTTATCGTCTTTTGGGTCTGGTTCACCATCATAATGGGCACCAATTCGGCTGCCTCCACTACTGCCTCACACAGAGTTACCTCATTTTCTTCTAGGCCCTTCTCCCAAGATTGCTTCCGTACACAGGTTGCGAGTTACGTAAAAGTTTTGGGTGATTTTAATTATCCAATCCTCACAGGGACCCTCGCCATCCCTTTTATCTCCGGGGTGAGGGGCTCCATATGCTTGCGTGACCTCTATGCCTGCTTCCCGTAACCCACTCTTCCATTTCACCCGCCTGTATGCTTCCTCTCTCAGCAATGAAACAGACGCTCCTGTGTCTATCAGGGCTTTCACTGCCCTACCTCCTATCTCTGCCCCACACGACAGCTCCCTCTCTTACGTCAGCGAAGAGAACACTTGGGCTCTCCTCTTCCTGGGTTCCCACCTTTGGGTCATCCCAGCCATAGGTGCCGGTAGCAACAAATTACTTTCATTATTCTCACGTGGGGGAGTTCTGCGTTTTCTGCACTTGGGCGGTCCCGGCTGGACCTCTCCCAGTCTCTTGCGGTTGTTCCTAAGAATACAACTCCTCTTCAGGTGCCCTGGTCTCCTACAAAACCGGCACCTTCTTGCCGGACAGTTTACCGAAAAGTGGCCCACCTGACCACATATCCAACATTTTACTCTTCTTTTCTTCAACTGGGACACCCTCTCCCTTATTCCTGGGGGGGGGCTGCCCTCTACCTAAGTGGCTCTCCTGACCACATATCCAAGGTTTTACTTCCTTTCTTTTTAACTGGGCCACCCTCCCTCTTAATTCCGGGGTGGCCCGCTGGCTTTTCCCTGGTTTTGTCTCTTGGGGTCGGCCTTCTTTATTAATATCGGTGGGAAACCTTTTCTCAACCCGCACGACTTGGCTAGGTGTCCCTTCTTCCCACACCTAGTGCACTTATCCTATTCGAAGTCTGGGGGCAAACCTCACTTCGTCGGACATTCCGCTGCTCTGTGGTCCTCATGCCCACAAGTCCAGCAGACCAGTCCGTATCTACCCGGCGTGGGCTTATAGAACCCATGCCTTGTTGACCACGCTTTTCTATTGGGGTCCTCTTCCCACACCTCAGGCTCATCCGCCTCTAGCTTGACCCTCCGATTCCACGCGGGGGGTCTACCTCCTTCCCCCTTTCTTCCGACCTCACGACTTAGTTCTTGCTTCTTCCCACACCTTTTTACTTTCTCCCAAATACCCTGGTTCTCTTTGGCCAGCTCCACTGTTGCCGACAATCTCAGGGGTCTTTCCTTCAACACATCGTGACGAACACGCTCGTCACCGAATGCTTCAACATACAGATCAGACAACTGTGCCTGCATGACCGCATTATGTCTCACAACCTCTGGGAAGGCTAACGACGACAGCTTTTCCGCTCGAGTCCCCAATTCTCCAGGGGTCTCGTCCCGCATCTGCGTCAACTTCAGGAGGGCTCTCATGGCATCTATCGCTGACTCTTCGTCAGCGAACTCCCTAGTTAATAGTTCTTCCAAATAATAGTTGCCGTATATTATCAGAAAATCTTGACTTCATTCCTGACCACTGACAATCCCTTTCTTCTTCAGTTTCTGTCGTAGGTCCTTACCTATAACTACAAAATGAACTCTTCCTAACACTATGTATACTACGCCTCTCAAGAGAGTGGGACGAATCGAGTCGTGCCGATAGTAGTTCACTCCAAACCAGACTGACAATCATACTAACACCTTCCACATCTTGTATTATTATTTCATGTAATATACCTTCGTTATTTCTACTCTTGTGTTCGTGTTTTTCTTCCTTGGTCCTAACCTAGACCATAACAGTTTCCATGTTTTTTTATAAAAAAATCATTAATAATTCATTTAAATTATACATATAATCGTAAAATATGATGAAATGTTCTTTCTTGTTATATAATAGCCCTACTCTATCAGTAATGCTTGCCTTCATTCCTGACCATTGACAATCCCTTTCTTCCTCATTTTCAATGCATTCCTATAGTATAATCATTAGCAAAGCATTTACATTATACATATAATAGCCCTACTCTATGAGTAATGCTTGCCTTCATTCCTGACCATTGACAATCCCTTTCTTCCTTATTTTCAATGCATTACTATAGTATAATCATTAGCAATGCATTTACATTATACATATAATAGCCCTATTCTATCAGTAATGCTTGCCTTCATTCCTGACCATTGACAATCCCTTTCTTCCTCATTTTCAATGCATTCCTATAGTATTATCATTAGCAATGCATTTCCATTATACATATAATAGCCCTATTCTATCAGTAATGCTTGCCTTCATTCCTGACCATTGACAATCCCTTTCTTCCTCATTTTCAATGCATTCCTATAGTATAATAATTAGCAATGCATTTCCATTATACATATAATAGCCCTACTCTATTAGTAATGCTTGCCTTAATTCCTGACCATTGACAATCCCTTTCTTCCTCATATTCAATGCATTCCTATAGTATTATCATTAGCAATGCATTTCCATTATACATATAATAGCCCTATTCTATCAGTAATGCTTGCCTTCATTCCTGACCATTGACAATCCCTTTCTTCCTCATTTTCAATGCATTCCTATAGTATAATCATTCGCAATGCATTTCCATTATACATATAATAGCCCTACTCTATCAGTAATGCTTGCCTTCATTCCTGACCAATGGCAATCCCTTTCTTCCTGATTCCTGTTGTAAAATCATTAGCAATCCATTTCCATTATACATATAATAGCTCTATTTTATCAGTAATGCTTGCCTTCATTCCTGACCAATGACAATCCCTTTCTTCCTGATTCCTGTTGTAAAATCATTAGCAATCCATTTCCATTATACATATAATAGCTCTATTTTATCAGTAATGCTTGCCTTTATTCCAGACCAATGACAATCCCTTTCTTCCTGATTCCCAAAGCCTTCCTACAGAAAAATCATTAGCTATGCATATAATAGCTCTAGTTTATCAGACATACACACCTTCATTCTTGATCAGTGACAATCCTTTTCTTCTTCATTTCCAATGCCTTTATATAGTAAATTAATTATGAATGTGTTTTACTGATTAACTTATTCTATTTTAAAATCTTGCCGTAATTCTTGACCCCAGAAAATCTTTTCCATTCCTAATTTTACTGTCTGCATTCGGAAATTTGCGAAAACAAATTTCAGAAAAAGAAATTGCAAATTTTGTATGTCGAATGAATTAAACAACTCTTAACAATGACTACCAAACAATGATAAGGCTTGTGGGGTAGTGATGGTCACTTGGAGGTGGGGTTATTTGAACAGCCAATCAATGACCAGCAGAGATTTTACGGCGTGTACAGAATTAATTAGCAGAGATAGCATTCAGAATTTGATTTTTTTTTCTTCCTTTTTATAATTCAATTCTTTGGCCTTCAGTTTCTGCTGATTGGACTTTGGCTAAAAATTATACCGTGGAATCTTCTTCGTGACTTCTCACGCGAAAGATGTAAAGAAATCTGAATTTATTGATGGGAATATGTCTGCGACACGCTTCCAACCGAACACAATAAATATTTTTAGTTTTTATTATTTCACTTACCTGCTAATACCATTGAGAAATGCGTGAATGCATCTCTTACGCAGTTATAGTTAACGAGTAGAACAGACTGGGTTCTATAGCCGTGAGTGGCAACCGGTCTAGGGGAAGGAAAAGTCTGAATACAAAACTGTAGGTTGTCCTAGTCTGGTTAATTTTTCTGGTTTTAGAATTTGTGTGATATTTCCCATTTATTTTTCTGGTCTTAAAATTCGAGTGAAGTTTGTGATCGATTTTTTTCTGATAGTTAAACTTATGTGAGATTTCGAATTGATTTTTTTTTCTGGTATTAAAATGCGTGTGAAATTTCGGACTATTTTTTTTTTCTGATTTTGGAACTTAAAGTTTGGATTAAATTGGTTCCTTTGAAAAGCCATGTGGCAATTTTGGTCCAGATTTTTCTGTTCTTGGAACTACTTTTGAAAATTTTGAGTGGTTCTACGTAGAAGAATGTTTGAGTGATTATTTGTTGAAGAAAATTCTTCGAAGAATATATTTTGAATATTTGCGTATGAAATCTTTAACTCGATTTTTTCTGATCATCTGCAGAGATAGTCCTTTCTTCATGCCTTCTTTTGATACGTTTACTACGAGTTGCTGCAGTTTTACTTACTGGGTTCAGAATCAGCAAAATTTTATTAACTTATCTCACGGACCAGAAATGGAGTTTTGATCATTCACATTGACCTGATCTCCCGCCTACGGTCAACCTCTTTTATTTTGGTAGTTCGGCTGGCCCCACAATCAAATTCAACTCAAAACAAGTGGAATTCATATATAAGATCCATCGCTAAATCTTCTTGAAAAATGGTCGGTTCCATGATGTTTTCACCCAGTCACCATTTTCCAAACTTGACGGAATTCAAAAGCATCTACACAGCCTTTTCAAAGCCACAGACCATTTTATCCCTGTTTCTATGGAGCGAATGTTTAAATGGATTATATTCCTTACTTCCACCAGTTCAGTTAGTTAAACTAAACAGCTTTATTATGGAATTGGTCACTCTGTTGATTAAACTCCCTAGAAGATGTTTTCCCAATCATAACCTTTTCAACTCTATAATCAACCGTTATCTATCTTGCATAACCTCACAGTCTGCACTTATTTTCCCCTTTTACAACAATATGAATCTGTAACCCTCTGCTCTGAGTGGCTCTCTGGCTTTTTGTTGGTTTAATATTTTGTAAAACTTTCATTTTATAATCAAATACTGTCGAATATTAACAAAGACGTTTGTACGGAGAAATAATTATTAATATATATTAAAATATTAATTAATATATAGCAATTAATATAATATAATATAATACAATATAATATATATATATATATATATATATATATATATATATATATATATATATATATATATATATATTAATTAAACCCTACATTTAGTACACACTGGTATTTGGGTAGACGCTCCTGTTATTTAATAAACAGTATATTTATTTATTTTCGTATACAGCCTTGAGTATTTGAGAAATTATTACAAAAAAATATGCTCTCTCCGGCAGAATTAAAACCTATGTTTCCTTAAGGATATATATTGAATGAATTTGGACTTACAGTTTGTCTTAAGAAAACAGTTGTGATGCCGCAATCTGCATCGGGAAAACAGTAAGTTTGTATTACTAAAAACAATATCTTAATAACAAATTCGTACAATTTAATAATATTTTCTGGTGTCAAATAACCTGCATAAGGTTGATAAGCTATAGAAAGCTAATCAATTAATTATACTTGTGCATATATATATATATATACTATACACTTAAAAGAATACTTCAGACGCGTTAAATAAATACGGCCTATGCCTTAAATTAATACAAAAAATTGTTGTCACGAGTACAGCCCATACCTTGCGAAGAGCTTTATCTATGTAATATATGTGTATGTCTTTTCTTTTTAGAAATCGCTTTGTGGAAAAGGTCATAATTCTATTTCTGACCTTAGGTCTCTGGACGGAGCCAGGAAAGAAATGAGTACACACTAGAAATCAAAGGAAATAAAACGATAATAATAATAATAATAATAATAATAATAATAAGAAGAAGAAGAAGAAGAAGAAGAAGAAGAAGAAGAAATAATAAGTACAGGGTGTCATAAAAATACACTCCACATATACCTCCCAGAAAATACCTCTCATATAATGGTAAGCGATTAGCTAGATGAAGACATCATTGACAAATTGTCTTAATATGATATTGAAGGTATTGCTGGGAAGTACATGCGGAAGGTTTTTCTGCCGCAGCCTGTAGAAGAAAACAACAAGAACAACAACAAGAACAAGAACAACAACAACAACAACAATAATAATAATAATAATAAAATTAGCGAAGGAGATGGCATACAACACACCCAAATGAAAGAAAAAATAAGAAAAATGTACTACAGGCGTGTACGCCTGATACTAAATACTGAACTAAACTAAAAAAATAGAATATCAGCTATAAACACATTGGCTGTCCCAGTGGTGCATTACAGCTTTAATGTCCTTAACTGGACCATAGCTGAAATTAAGCGAATGGACGCCAAAACGAGAAAGCTTCTCACTTGCGATCGCATGCATCATCCCAAAGCTGATGTTGATCGTCTGTATGTGCCCAGATCCGAAGGAGGCAGAGGATTAGTTCAACTAGAACTGTCCTACAAAACTACAACAATTGACCTCCAAAGATACTTGGAAACTACAGAAGACTGGATGATGGTATGCGTCAAGGAACATGAAAGTAGTAAGCGTCTTTACTCCGTAATGTAAGAAGCCAACAAATTCAAACTGGAGCTTCAAATGGGCGTAGAGATGCAACTACAGCACAATACACCGACTGAAACTGCAAAATACTTGAAAAAGACAGCAAAGACGAATGCAAACGACCAGATACAGAAGCGATAGCAACATAAACCGCTTCATGGCCAATACTCTGCCCGTATCAAACAAGCTGATGTAGACAAAACCCGTACCCCTCAGTGGCTACGCAGTGCAGGGTTGAAAGCGGAAACTGAAGGTTTTATCCTTGCTGCGCAGGACCAATACTTGCTAACTAGGAATTATCAAGCACATATACTAAAATATTGTGTCAGCCCAAAATGCAAATTCTGTGATAAATATCCAGAAACGATTGATCATCTTGTATCAGGTTGCACGATGTTGGCACCCACTGAATATAAAACCCGACATGACAGAGTGGGCCAATATCTGCACTGGAAAATCTGCAACTTCTACGGGAAGGAAACTGAAAGAAACTGGTACCAACACCACCCAGACCCGGTTACGGAGATAGGACCTGTTACAATTCTATGGGACTACACAATTCACACTGACAGAATAATCAAGGCCAACCGCCCAGATATTGTTATTAAAGACCGCAAAAAAAAACGGTGCCTCCTTATTGATATGGCAGTCCCTGCTGAATGCAATGTATCTTTGAAGATATTCAAAAAGCTGTCAAAATACAAGGACCTTGAAATAGAGGTCTCGAAAATGTGGCATATGGGAACATCAACAATCGCTGTTGTAGTTGGAGCCCTAGGACTGGTTGGAAAAGATTGCAGTAGACTAATTGCAGGGATTCCTGGAAGCCCATACCTCAAGGAGAAACAAAAAAAAATTTTCTGACAAGTACAGCCCACACTTTACGAAGGGCTCTATCTATGTAATTTTTTTTTTTTTGGCAGTGAAAAGTGACATGATGCCATTTCTAACCTTAGGTCATCTGGGCGGGACCCGGAAAGAAATGTGTAAACGCCAGAAAGCAAATAAAATAATAATAATAATAATAATTGTACCCGAAACTGTTTCTCGGAACTATCTACCTTGGAGATCGCTGACATAATTGAACGAACGTAAGAGTCAGAGTTGCTTGGAAACAGTTCATATAGTAAGACAAGACATCGGTTTCTAAATCTTCGTGTCATGCAAGAACTGAAGAATGATAATCATCGTCCAGACTAAAGACCGAGAATTGCAGCATCATACGTTTTTAAAGCAAGGATTTTTATTTGACAACCTTTCAGATTTCTATCAATTTAAGAGTTACTTCTAAGCGATAACCATTTTTGATTAATGTGAGAATAATAAAAGAGTAATTAGGAAGACAGTAGATAACGATTGACACTGCATATAAATTTTTGAAGATCAAAGCTAGCCGGAAAGCATGGAGCCGGAAGAGAGTCTCACAAGGAAGAAGTGAGCGAGAACAAAAGAAGAGTAATTAGGAAGACAGTAGATAATGATTGACATTTCATATAAATTTTAGTAGATCAAAGCTAGCCGGAAATCATGGAGTCGGAAGAGAGTTCAAAAAAGGGGAAGTGAGCGAGAACAGTAGAAGAGTAATTAGGAAGACAGTAGATAACGATTGACATTTCATATAAATTTATGAAGATCAAAGCTAGCCGGAAATCATAGAGTCGGAAGAGAGTCCCACAAGGAAGAATTGAGCGAGAACAAAAGAAGAGTAATCAGGAATACAGTACATAAAGATTGACATTTCATTAAAATTTTTGTAGATCAAAGCTAGCCGGAAATCATGTCGTCGGAAAAGTGTTCAACAAGGGGGAAGAAAGCGAGAACAATGGAAGAGTAATTAGCAAGACAGTAGATAACGATTGACATTTCCTGTAAAATTTGAAGATTAAAGCTAAACGGAAAGCATGGAGCCGGAAGAGATTTCGACAAGGAAGAAGTTAGCGAGAATAATAGAAGAGTATTCAGGAAGACAGTAGATAATGATTGACATTTCAAATAAATTTTAGTAGATCAAAGCTAGCCGGAAATCATGTAGTCGGAAGAGAGTTCAACAAGGGGGAAGTGAGCGAGAACAATAGAGGAGTATTTAGGAAGACAGTAGATAACGATTGACATTTCATATCAATTTTTGAAGATCAAACCTTGCCGGATAGCATGGAACCGGAAGAGATTTCAAGAAGCTTGGCGTTCGAGAGAAGAAACTATTAGCATCGAACTTACGGTTACATCCAGCCGATTATTTGTAAATTGATGAGTCCTTCCCGCCAATCTAGTATTGCGCTTAAATTCATAGACTAGGAAAAAATATAAGATGATTTTATTGTTTTCTAAACTACAATTCTCCATGATTTTTTCTCGTACATTCATATCAGCTCGATGCGTATCCAAATGTAAACAAATGACGTCACACATTATGATATCGACAAAGTCCGACAATTATTTTAAGATATTTTTATGTTTATACATTCTTTTTTATACATACAAATATTTAAGGAAATGCTCTATTTATAATGACGGGTGGCATATTTTCTCTGACAATTTCCTCAGACATTCAGACCGGTAAATGTTGTTAATACCGTTTATTATAAACAGAGAATTTAATTAAATATTTTATCTATAAAAAGAATGAATAAACATAAAAATGTCTTAAAATAATTGTTGGGCCTTGTATATTTCACAATGTGTGACGTCATTTGTTTACATTTGGATACGCATCGAGCAGACATGAATATACGTGAGAAAATCATGGGAAATTATAGTTTAAAAAAAGTAAAATCGAACTTGCTAACAGAAAAGCTCCTCTGTAGCGAAATCGGTAAATGCACGTCAGGCTATATGACTGTTCCGTATAGGATACAGGTTCGATTCCTGTCGGAGGACGAATATTTTCTATGACTATTTCTCGGACATTAAGGCTGGTAAATATTGTTGATACTGTTTATTATAAACAGAGCATTTACTTAAATATTTGTATCTATAAAAATAATGCATAAACATAAATATGTCTTAAAATCTATATATATATTCCTTCTTCCAGAGTATTAGTGGGAAGTGTACCTAGACTCTTTTCATCACGCTTATTAACACACACCCACTTACTTTTATTTTTATATATATATATATATATATATATATATATATATATATATATATATATATATATATATATATATATATATATATATATATATATATATATATATATATATATATATATATATATGGAAAGATATGCAGAATAATGACTAAAGTATTTTAATAGTAAATCGTTACGGTGTCGATTCTAAACATGGAGCCAACAACAAAAGAGAAAATAAACCGGCCTCTTCCCTCGCAATAATCTCTCCAGCCTTAAGAAACATTATGTTCTACTCATATATGGGCGTTGCGAAGCTCGTCCGATGTGTGCGTCTGATCTTTGGGTGTGACAACACCATTTCTTCCCCTGACACATTTATGGTAACAACAGAAACAAATTTCGTTGGGTTATTTTGCGCTGTTTGTTTGCTAATACAAAGGAACCCGAAATGACGTGTCGTCAATGCTAATTGTTCATCAGGCGCAAATAAACACCAACGCTGATATTTTTCGACAACAAAACGTTATCATTTCTTGAGAGAATCCAAGGGGATATTGCATCGTCTTTAGAATAAGATTAGGAACATAGATTTCTTCGATTATTGGCTTCGCAATTTCCTGACTATTATTCTTCTTAGTGACACTTGGCTTTTTTTTGTTCGTTCAGGTCTTCAGTCAATAGGATTAAATAAGTCATTAGTGGGTATTTTACTGTTATTTTTTATTTTATTGCGGATAATGCCACTGGGAAGCATCTTTTCTTCTTGTTGTCTTTCTCCTCTTCCTCATCCTCCTTATTATTCTTCTTACCCTCCTCCTCCTCCTTCTTCATCATCATCATCATCTACTTTACCTCTTCCTTTTCCTTCTTATTTTCCTCCTTCTATTTATCTTTCTGCTCCTTCTCCCTCACCTTCCTTCTTATTATTCTCCTCCTCCTCCATCATCTTTTTCAGCTCTTCCTCTTTATTCTTTTACTCCTCCTACTCCTCATTCACCATCCTCATTTTCATCCTCTTCCTCCTCCTCATACTTCTTCATTTTCTTCTCCACCTTCTTTTTCTCCTCCTACTCAGTAGTGATATTCTCCTTCTTCCCTCTTCCATTTTATTTTCTCCATCTCTTCCATCTCCTCCTTCTTATTCTCCTCTTCCTCCTTCTACTATGTGCCGTGTCTCTTCAGATTGTCATAATGACTCCAAACAATTGCTTATCTTTGCCTCCACTCTCCGTTTGCCTGAAACCATCGTCGTTGCTGACATGTCCGATCCATGATATTCTCAGCAGCCTCCTGTAGAACCACCTTTATATTTCTGTTATTTCAAGATATTTTTCATCTGCGAGGTGATTATTTTTCATTCAATGCCTGATAAAAAGATGGATATTGCAGAGATTTAAAAAAAATTTTCTTAGTTTACAAGAAAATTTTCCTGTTTCTTAATAAGTTCTTTGGAGTTTGGAAGGCGTCTTGGTGTAGTAAACATTTCTATCAACTCAAGTAACGTCTTCAACTTTTAGAAGATTGTCTAACATTTACTGCAAAAGCGAATGACTGATACTAGATAGAAATTCATCACAATTTGTTTCAAAGCAAATTTCACAGGTTCTTTATATTTTGTTTAGCTTTTGGAAGACATGAAGAGATTGTCCAGCATTTACTGCCATATAGGGGGATTGATATTACATAGAAGTTCATCACTCTTTTCTTTGTTTCTAACGAAATCTTACTGTTTCTTAATACTTTGTTCAGCTTTTGGAAGAGATGAAGAAGTTTGTCTAGCATTCACTGCCATATAAGAGGATTGATATTACATAGAATTTCATCACTCTTTTCTTTGTTTCTAACGAAAACTTCCTGTTTCTTAATACTTTGTTTAGCTTTTGGAAGACATAAGGAGATTGTCCAGCATTCACTGCCATATAGGAGGATTGATATTACATAGAAGTTCATCACTCTTTTCTTTGTTTCTAACGAAATCTTCCTGTTTCTTAATACTTTGTTCAGCTTTTGGAAGACATGAAGAATTTTGTCCAGCATTCACTGCCATATAGGAGGATTGATATTACATAGAAGTTCATCACTCTTTTCTTTGTTTCTAACGAAAACTTCCTGTTTCTTAATACTTTGTTTAGCTTTTGGAAGACATAAGGAGATTGTCCAGCATTCACTGCCATATAGGAGGATTGATATTACACAGAAGTTCATCACACTTTTCTTTGTTTCTAACGAAATCTTCCTGTTTCTTAATACTTTGTTTAGCTTTTGAAAGACATGAGGAGATTGTCCAGCATTCACTGCCATATAGGAGGATTGATATTACATAGAAGTTCATCACTCTTTTCTTCGTTTCTAACGAAATCTTCCTGTTTCTTAATACTTTGTTTAGCCTTTTGAAGACATGAGAATTTTGTCCAGCATTCACTGCCATATAGGAGGATTGATATTACATAGAATTTCATCACTCTTTTCTTTGTTTCTAACGAAAACTTCCTGTTTCTTAATACTTTGTTTAGCTTTTGGAAGACATAAGGAGATTGTCCAACATTCACTGCCATATAGGAGGATTGATATTACATAGAAGTTCATCACTCTTTTCTTTGTTTCTAACGAAATCTTCCTGTTTCTTAATACTTTGTTCAGCTTTTGGAAGACATGAAGAATTTTGTCCAGCATTCACTGCCATATAGGAGGATTGATATTACATAGAAGTTCATCACTCTTTTCTTTGTTTCTAACGAAAACTTCCTGTTTCTTTATAATTTGTTTAGCCTTTTGAAGACATGAGAAGATTGTCCAGCATTCACTGCAATATAGGAGGATTGATATTACACAGAAGTTCATCACTCTTTTCTTTGTTTCTAACGAAATCTTCCTGTTTCTTAATACTTTGTTTAGCTTTTGGAAGACATAAGGAGATTGTCCAGCATTCACTGCCATATAGGAGGATTGATATTACATAGAAGTTCATCACACTTTTCTTTGTTTCTAACGAAATCTTCCTGTTTCTTAATACTTTGTTTAGCTTTTGAAAGACATGAGGAGATTGTCCAGCATTCACTGCCATATAGGAGGATTGATATTACATAGAAGTTCATCACTCTTTTCTTCGTTTCTAACGAAATCTTCCTGTTTCTTAATACCTTGTTTAGCTTGTGGAAGACATGAGGAGATTGTCCAGCATTCACTGCCATATAGGAGGATTGATATTACATAGAAATTCATCACTCTTCTTTGTTTCTAACGAAATCTTCCTGTTTCTTAATACTGTGTTCAGCTTTTGAAAGACATAAGGAGATTGTCCAGCATTCACTGTCATATAGGAGGATTAATATTACACAGAAGTTCATCACTCTTTTCTTTGTTTCTAACGAAATCTTCCTGTTTCTTAATACTGTGTTCAGCTTTTGAAAGACATGAGGAGATTGTCCAGCATTCACTGCCATATAGGAGGATTGATATTACATAAAAGTTCATCATTCTTTTCTTTCTTTCTTTCTAAAGAAATCTTTCTGTTTCTTAATACTTTGTTTAGCTTTTGGAAGACATAAGGAGATTGTCCAGCATTCACTGCCATATAGGAGGATTGATATTACATAGAAGTTCATCACACTTTTCTTTGTTTCTAACGAAATCTTCCTGTTTCTTAATACTTTGTTTAGCTTTTGAAAGACATGAGGAGATTGTCCAGCATTCACTGCCATATAGGAGGATTGATATTACATAGAAGTTCATCACTCTTTTCTTCGTTTCTAACGAAATCTTCCTGTTTCTTAATACTTTGTTTAGCTTGTGGAAGACATGAGGAGATTGTCCAGCATTCACTGCCATATAGGAGGATTGATATTACATAGAAATTCATCACTCTTCTTTGTTTCTAACGAAATCTTCCTGTTTCTTAATACTGTGTTCAGCTTTTGAATAACATAAGGAGATTGTCCAGCATTCACTGTCATATAGGAGGATTAATATTACACAGAAGTTCATCACTCTTTTCTTTGTTTCTAACGAAATCTTCCTGTTTCTTAATACTGTGTTCAGCTTTTGAAAGACATGAGGAGATTGTCCAGCATTCACTGCCATATAGGAGGATTGATATTACATAAAAGTTCATCATTCTTTTCTTTCTTTCTTTCTAAAGAAATCTTTCTGTTTCTTAATAATTTGTTTAGCTTATAGAAAGACGACGAAATATTAGCAGTGAGATAAGTCAATAACAGAACAAAGAGATTGGTTTTGCATTTAAACGTTTGAAAATATTTTGTTGATCCACATTCGAGAAATACTAGATCCGTGTGTTTTGTTCTATAACTGTCGATTACATCTAGCCATTTCTGCCTTAAAACGATAATGCGATATTCCCTAAATTTCAATTCTTGCGAACGGGACACCAAGGTGCGAAATGCATTTGAAAAATTGCCATGAAATTATTTATAAATAAGACATTGCAAGCATGATTTCGGTGTGTCAAATTCTTCAAACGGTCTTTATTCGAACATATATATATATATATATATATATATATATATATATATATATATATATATATATATATATATATATATATACCTTTTTCAAGACCAAAGTTGACTGGAAACTAAAAAGCTACAATAGTACAAGAGAATTACACAAGCGAGAAATGCCTGTGAAGTATCCGTTAGCATAGAACCTGCGATTAGATCTAGCCATTTCAAATATATATATATATATATATATATATATATATATATATATATATATATATATATATATATATATATATATATAAAAGTGAACATAGAAGTCAAAACTTAGAGACGATAGTCTGTTTTCTGCTATATGCAATCGTGGCCTGACGATTGCATATCGCATGAAACAGACTGTCGCCTGTAAGTGTTGACTTCTATGTTCACTTTTAAATTTATATTTACACACGCTCTATCTCTGATATTGAGCACTTTATCCCATAATATTACACACCTTAAAACTACATTTCTTCATATATATATATATATATATATATATATATATATATATATCTGTTAAAAAAAAATTTTCTATATAAAAAAATTACTATATGTAGTTATATAATCTTTTTTCATACAGACAAAAACAGTTTTACGAAGATGCAACTTCACTTCAATGCTATTAAATGTATTTCGATACACCATTGACGAGACGGAATTTTCCCCGCAGTGTGTTGCCATTTCATTCTGCAGTAGAGCAGTTGCCATCCAACGATATACAGCCCTGTCTGTCCTGCTATTTACCCATAGCTGAAGGGAGAAGATGATGGAGGATTCATACCTTTCCCAAGGGTATTAGCACGTAAGTGAATGTAATGGATTCGACTGGAATTCGAACTCGGCTCTCCGATTCCTCAATCCGAGCCGCTATCCATTACTCCTCCGGGAAGATCTAGAAGAGGATTCATACCTAACCTAAGGGTATTAGCACGTATTTGAATGTAATGGATTCGACTGGAATTCGAACTCGGCTCTCCGATTCCTCAATCCAAGCCGCTATCCATTACTCCTCCGCGAAAATCTAGAAGAGGATTCATACCTTTCCCAAGGGTATTAACACGTAAGTGAATGTAATGGATTCGACTGGAATTCGAACTCGGCTCTCCCATTTCTCAATCCAAGCCACTATCCATACTCCTCCGGGAAAATCTAGAAGAGGATTCATACCTTTCCCAAGGGTATTAGCACGTAAGTGAATGTAATGGATTCGACTGGAATTCGAACTCGGCTCTCCGATTCCTCAATCCGAGCCGCTATCCATTACGCCTCCGGGAAAATCTAGAAGAGGATTAATACCTTTCCCAAGGGTATTAGCACGTAAGTGAATGTAATAAATTCGACTGGAATTCGAACTCGGCTCTCCGATTCCTCAATCCAAGCCACTATCCATTACTCCTCCGGGAAAATCTAGAAGAGGGTTCATACCTTTCCCAAGGTTATTAGCACGTAAGTGAATGTAATGGATTCGACTGGAATTCGACCTCGGCTCTCTGATCTTTTCCATCCGAGCTGCTGTCCATTACTCCACCGCGCCTCCTCAAAAGCATTACAGGATCGATTACATGGCAGTCACTGAGAGAAAAATAATTAACCAAGGTAGATATCAAGTAAACGGCATACATTTGCTGACGTAGTCAAAATAAGAAGAAATTGTAATTGCAGTAGTAGTAGTTTGGTTTGGTTTGGTTTGGTTTGGTTTGGCTTATTAAGTTTTACGGCTTATCAATCATATCAAGACTTATTTAATACCGGCAATTTTTTTTAGGATAGATTCGTTCCAATAGAACGTCTATTCTGTGTTACATCAGGTTTCATAGACGTATTTTTATAAATACTGTTTTTATCGAGAGTCAAATGTATTACTGGTATTTTTTTTCAAAAATGTATTTCTAGTATTTTTACTATAAAAGCCTATTTGCTATACGTTCATAAATATGACCCTAACAGCTTGAGTCAGGATTGGCCTGGGAAAAACAGCTATTAAGTTTCTATGCTCCTCACAACCTCGGGACTAGATGCCTTGCTGCCGGATGTAGTTTATCGTCATACACATGACGTGCAGTAGTAGTAATTGCTATCAGTATTTTTTTGACACTTGTTGGATCTCGCCGATTGGAAGACAGTTTGTCCACGGATCTTGAAGGTTTGACTTGAGGTTGTGTTTTTGCGTTTTGGCAGTTTACATTGGGTGTGTGCTTTACGATCTGTGGTTTTATGCTTTACGCCGGCATTATCACAGATTTTTTGGGGGAAGTCTTAACTTTTGCGTATGATGCGAGAGGTGGATGTAAAAACCAAATGCAAAGCTTATCATGCAATGCCATCCACGCCTGGTTGCCTTCCTGAGTTCCAATTACATTTGATATTCAGCAAGACCTTTAACCGATATCGCTAAGCTATCACTGAAGACATGCTTAGCAATTCCACAGTTCTCCTACGATGTTGGACACTGCGTCAATGCCTCTAAAACTCAATTCATAAGCTTCAACCGGAACGGTTCAAAAGAAACTGTCTCCACTGAATCAATAAATAACTGCTGAATGTTTTACATACATAGGAAATGAAATAAATTCTACTGAAATGGATGTGAAAATTCGCATAGCTAAAGCCTGAGCCGCTTTGAATAAAATGACTGATTTGGAAATCTGATCTTCCAGACAACCTCAAGCGGAGATGCTTTTCAGCCACTGTAGAGGTGGTGTTAATGTATGGTGCTACTGCTTGAGCATTAACTAAAATACTTGAGTCTAACTTGATGAAACCTAAGCTTGGAGTCCGAGCGCTATACTTAAAAACTCTTGGCGACAAGATCCAACTAACTTACAATGGACACCTCTCTGATATTTCTACAATATTACACGAACTCAGAATGCGCCTTGAGAAACATAATCGAATATTTGCATAGGAAGGATGGGAAATAAATTCTACTGAAAATGATGTAAAAATTCCCGTAACTAAAGCATGGACGCCCTGAATAAAATGGATATAATCTGATAATCTGATCGACTAGACTACCTCAAGCGGAGATTCTTTCCACCAATATAGAGTCGGTTTTAATTTATTGTGCCATTGCTTGAACATTAACTAAAACGCTCGAGTCGAAGCTTGATGGAACCTCCACTCGGGGGAGGGAGCTTTACTTAACATCTCTTGAAGAGACCATCCAACTAAATGACAGCTCTATGGACACCTCCCAGTTAAATCTACAATCTTACGTGAAATTGCCAGTGATCTACTGCACTGAACACGTAGCCATCACCTATATTGATCAATAGTTATGACATAGAATTTCAAGCCGACTTTGAGATAGGACCGTGATGGTTAGCGTTATAGACTGATGAATGTCCGAGCTAAGGCTACGAATAATAAAAAAAAGTAATTCATTTTTGTGCGCACGTAGTTCGCTTTGGTAAAGAAATTGGTGTCGTTCGATATTTTTTGCTTCACTGTCACCCGGTATTGAAAACTGTAAAAAAAAGTTTCGTGATAATTATTCATTGGCGCCGAAACCATGTCTGGCAACAGTTTCAGTATCTTATCAAAGTGAAGTTTTTTACTTTCCTCAACAAATATTATTAATCGCGCGTGGCATGCACGTGAGTATAATACGCAATTCTAAAATATAGAATTTAACATGCGTAATTTGTCATAAGACACATGAAAACAACCTGTGTCTCGCCTATATCATAAAAACAAACAAAAAAAAAAACAAACAAACAAAAAAACAACATAGGAATAACCAGAAAAGAAATTACAAAACAGGCCAGGTGCTGTATACAACAATTTCAAAATGCGTCTACTGGAAGCATACTACTTGCTGGCTTAAAGAGACATTATCATTCTCAGGAGAACTGATAAAAGTACGATACTTACTCAAATAGTTGACATCATGTACATATCAATATATATATATATATATATATATATATATATATATATATATATATATATATATATATATATATCGTATAGAAATGTCATATATATATACATATGTATATATATATATATATATATATATATATATATATATTTCATAGAGTAATGTCATATACATGATATTTATTCAAAAATTATAACATAAGTATATCTATATATATCGTATAGAAATGTCATAATTATATATTTATGTATATATACATATATATATATATATAGATGTATATATATATATATATATATATATATATATTTCGTAGAGTAATGTCATATATGTATAATATCTATTTAAATATTAACATAAGTAAATATATATATATATATATATATATATCTCATAAAAATGTCATATATATATATTAAAACTTATAGCATATATATATATATATACACACACACACATATATATATATGCAACTGAGAGATTACAGATTTCTGAGCGAATGACGTGTATATCAAAAGGGTCGATGTCTCTTTCTCTCTCTCTCTCTCTCTCTCTCTCTATATATATATATATATATATATATATATATATATATGTATGTATGTATGCATGCCATTACTATACGCAATGTATATATATATATATATATATATATATATATATATATATATATTGTTACTTTGAAACATGCAAATTACAACGGAAAAAAAATATATATTTGTTTCGATGTCTAGTTTGGAGATTTCATTACGTGGTTAACATTGATCGTAATAAATGATTTTATTTAATTATACATGTTTTATAGATTTGGATGTATATATGCATATATAGACGTATATGCACACACATTTTAAATTAATCGAGTACCGTAATATTGGATTGTACGTCTGTATATGTATATATGGGAAGTTATAGATAATGATTTCTGAGAGTATTAAAAGGTGTTGCGTATTAATATAATACAACAACAAAATATTCTTAAAATCTATTTTGCAATCACATTTAATCGGAGTCAGTATTTTTGAACAGGTACTTGGATTTATAGATACATGTCGACATTAATTAGGACCTCATGTTCGAGACGTTAGTATCATTTAAGTCCTTTAATATAATAAGCTTCTCCAACGAACATAAGTTACATCTATCTCCCTTTCCGTTGTATGCCTTAGCTTTCACAATTGGATTAGGTTCTTATGGTTCCTTTTTAATCGCCAAACTTACTTTGAAAACGTTGTACAGTTATTGTATTTGATGTTGCCATTTTGTGTTGGTAGAAACGCGATTTGCAGTTATTCTCAGTGGATCCAAAGTAATATTTCACATCATCTACTGATTTGATGCTAGTTCTGTATGTAATAACATCAGTCATGCACTAGCCGTTTAATGGGCAGGTTGCGTTTTTACGACAGTTGCATTGACTTTTAGTAGAAGTAATTTTTAATGTTTTGTTTGGGAATTTGATTAATACATTATTGTTATGTTGCGATATGCAATTACCTATGTTTATCTGTACAGCTATAGCTTACCTTAAAGTTTAATCTTTTTTAGTGTTGGAGAATGGCCGAAGTGTTCATAAATTAAATTCAGGAAAATTCTACCTACATTGGTTTTGCCATTACTGTGGTATGATGGGTTGAGTTTCCGTTGTTTTAGGTTATTTATATATGTGTTTCTATTTCCTTACAACATATTCCAGATGGCTGAAGTTCGAATTCCATGTTCAATTACCTTGATGGAATAATCCATACTAACCTTTCACCCGTCCAGCATAATCCACTTCACACCAAAATGTCTATCAACCAGTCAAAACTCCAGTTCCAGCAAACGAAGTTTCCTATTGGTCAAAAGCCTTAGAACTGTAGCAAATTCACGTGAAAATGCTTTTTCGAGCGCAAGCCACCGGAGCCTATATTTTTTTCCAGAAATCTATAAATAGGAAATTCCTTA
>OZ010612.1:62603840-62641340 GCA_963932145.1 Acanthosepion lycidas
GACAAGCTCCTCGTGTCTTCCAAACGCTAAACAAATTATTAAGAAACAGGAAGATTTCGTTTGAAACAAAGAAGATAGTGATGAACTTCTCTGTAATATCAATCCTCCTATACGGCAGTGAATGGTTGACAATCTCCTGATGTCTTCTAAAATCTAAACAAAATATTACGAAACAGGAAGATTTCGTTAGAGACAAAGAAAAGAGTAATGAACTTCTGTGTGCTATCAATCTTCCTGAATGGCAGCGTATGATGGACAATTTATTCTTGTCTTCTAAAAGTGTCTTTAACCAACCCACACTGCTTGTGTTACGTTTCCGATATAATTCTCCTTGCACTCTGTTCATAGTTTTGCTATATGTCTCACTAGGTTGATTGCCTAATAAAGTTCATTTTCTTTTGTACGTGGTATCTTTTCAGTAATTGATGTTACATTTCAGCTACAAAAAGAAATATACAAATCCCCAGGCGCAGAAAAAATGTGAAAATCACAAATAGTACGTCAAACATCAAAAATCCCAATATACGCAAACGGTCAGAAATCCAACGTACATGGCAAGAGGCACTGGCAAGCCGACGGACGATGTAAAAAAATAAACTACATCTCAATTCGAGAACACCAACTGCTTTTATCGATCGGACAATTTTTTTCCTCGGTAGACGTTGGGTGTGGACAAATATATCCGAGATGCATTTATGGCAACACTTTCACTGGCTTGTTTCTATTTTGGTTATTTTATCTTCGGCATATCGTACAGAATACACCTGATTTTTTTTTCTCTGTAAGTGACATTCGCTTTCTTAGAGTGTGCTTAAAAAATGGATCCACTTTGGTCTTCTGGTATATCCCCGTAATTGCCTGGAACCTTGTTAATACTGAATTCATCTAAAGCTGCCATTCTGTCTGGGTCTGGTTCTTTTTCTTTTCATTTCACAGTTTCCGGTTCTTCGATAATTCTCTGTATTGCCGGCTGTCCTCTTTAATCCGATGTATTGATCTCCTCTTAGTAATTGTTCTGTATTTATTATCAGGGAAAGCCTTTGTCCTGTTATTTTTATATGTCTGCTTTTTCAGTAATGCCTATTGCTTTCTATTTCTGCACACATTTCGTCGGCATTTTCTGACATTTCCCTTTTCATCGTGTCGATCATTTCAACTGTCATCCATTTTTTATCTTTCTCTATGTTTCTGTGGAATGATGTCTATAGCTGATGTTACTAAAGCTTCTCTTAATGTATTCCACTTCTCCTTTTGTTGTTGCATCGGCTTTTATCAGTCAGCCATGCGTGATACACGCTTAGGCGATCATGGATTCGACTGTAATTCGACCTCGGCTCTCCGATTTCTCACTGGTAGCATGACTCTGTGTTTTATGCGCAAAGCAATCTACACCTGATGGGTAGAAATGTTTATCAGTCAGTTATATGCCATGCGTGATACACGCTTAGGCGAGCATGGATTTGATTTGAATTTGAACTCGGCTCTCCGATTCCTCACTCGTAGCATGACTCGGTTTTTCATTCGCAACGTTACATCAGATTTTTTCCTGCAGTATGACCAGTTGCCATCCAAGGCTATAGAACCCGGTCTGTCCTGTTATTTTTCTATAGCTGGAGCGAGAAGAGAATGATTCATACCCTCCCAAATATATTAGCACATAAGTGAATGTAGTGGATTCGACTGTAATTTGAACTCGGCTCTCCATATCCTCAATCTGAGGCTTTTATCACTATTCATATATTTCTTCACATTCTTACATCTTCAATTTGAATAATTTCGCCTTAAATTTACATATGACTGCAAGATGGTCGCTCAGGAAGTAGGTTTTAATTGTGAGTAGGATTTGAAGTGTGGGATGAGCCTAAAAGATGCCCAGTATTCAGTTTCCCGCATAGAGTTGACTAATATATACGCCGCTCTTTCATTACACGACTAAAACCACACCTATATACATTTACCGGGTATACCCTGTAAAATTGTCCAATTATTTGATTATGCTATGAATGGTTGTATATTAGAATTGGTTAAAGATATCTTGCTGGACTGCAGCTAGCTTTTCATATCGCTATTGAACTCTAATGTGTGCACTAAGAATGTATACAGGGTGTAGCAGCAAAATCCGACACTTGACAAAAAGAAAATGAAATAGGCAATGAAAACAAAAAGTTGTGTATGCATAGATACACAGTTTATTTAGTAACAGTTAGAGTTACCTACTACATTTTTTTTTAATATAACCCCCGCCGGCGACGATCATCTCAAGACGGGCTCCAAATGAATCACACGCTTTGGCCACCATGCTTTTGTCCATAGCGGCGAACGCCTCCACTATGAGTTGGTCGTGTTGTGGGCGTGCTTGTTGGTCTTGGCCTCGATCATGCCCTAGAAGAAATAGTCAAGAAGGGTTGCGACCAGTGGTGAGGAACATTTTCTCACATATGTTACTATGTGAGAAAACGACATTATTTTTGCACCAACCTAATAAATATTTTCGGTGTATTTTTTTTTTAAGCATTTCACCCTAAGCAAGGCGGGAAGCCACTAGGACGCAAGGGGTTAAAGAAAATTTAGAGCAAGATCAGATAGGAGTGTATATATCAGTTTTTCATTTTTGTAATGGAAGAGTTTTTCGATGCATTTATTTCATGCCTGAAATATTTTTCATAATCTAATATCAGTCTTGGATTATATGCAACCTGTTGATGACTATGACTTTTTGTTGTAAAGACCCCTCTATGCAGGGAGGTCTTACACACAGCACCAATTAATAAAATATTGCATTCTTCCTTTGGTGTGGGTGGTATTGGGATGGCGAATTTGGGCGAGGTTTATCGCTAGTCGGCTTGAGTTCAGAGATGAAAGAACTTCAACAAAGGGAATTTTAACTTCGCTAGATTATTAACGCCGGCGCATACATGTTCCAAATATCCAGTGTGTGTAGTGGGGAACTCTCACCAAATGAGAAGCCGACTCAGGCACGAAAGGAAACAAGTTTGCATTGTTTGACTGTTTAAAACTCGCCTTCTTGAAATTCCTTTCTCTATCTATCGTTCTCACATTTTCTCAGCCAATGAAAATCGACTTTCTTGTTTTGTCTTCCATCTGACCTCAAAGATCTACTCCAGGGAGTCGGAGTGGCGATACATGTCAACACCTCTATGGGTTATTTAATGCCGAAATCTAAGTATTTAGTAAATAATTTTATAATTTTTGGCTAATGTTATGATTTTTTAGATATTTGGTTTGTAGATCATACAATGTATTGATGGTAATTTTAAGATATAACTGTATTTAAAATAATTTTTAATGTTGCATTGACTGTCATTTTATCATGAAATGCAGTTGATTTTTGGTGTGGTGTTCATTATTTGACCATACCTGTCAGATGCTAAAACCACGGGTCAGGTTGAACCTGCGAACAACAGAAATTCAGAGGTGGTTTCATGCTTCACAAAACCTCCAATCTCCTGATCAGAGGCCTTGCTGCCGGATGTATTTTGTTGTCATACCCAGGACACATTCCTCTACAGTCTTCCTGTATCTGTTCCTAATTTATTTATGCAGTGTCCTATATTCTGTGCTGTACATTGGCACTCTTTTTGTTTCCTTTTCTTCATACCGAGAATTTAATTTGCAATTCATTTCTCTCCTCTTTTGTATTGATTGGTGCAAAAATAATGTCGTTTTCTCACATATGTTACTATGTGAGAAAACGACATTATTTTTGCACCAACGTAATAGTTTTCTTTGGGATGATCTCGATTGCTGATGTAACTGAACCTCCTTTTAATGTGTCCCACATTAAACTCGCCCTCGTGCAACATCTGACGCGTAGGTCGGTTGGTAGGTACACTGCAGTTGAAGATTCATTGTGGAATTCACTTGACCCACTTCTAGCAGTTGGCTACTTTTACGCGCCACTAGCGAATCTTATATATGTTGTTCTTGTCGTATGTATTATCGTTCATTACCAACCTTCGTTTGATTATTCTGTTCAGTAACCTTCCCTAGGTTGCAACAGTAATTAAACAGTGTAAAAATAAGTTTCGCTCCATTAAGTATTGTTGGAAAAGTCTTTCCCTGAATGTTCTTAACTCCAGGTCCTTGCTCATCGCATCTAACCAACAGCCAGATATGTTTAAACGATACTCAGTTGATATGATCTTTTTACGTCAAGAAGGGTTCAATCACACGAGAACTGAGAATACAGTAGATCAATCTGGCAAGCTTACGATTTAAAAGGGCTACGCCTATGCGAACCACGTTTTGTCACTGTTCCATCAGTAGACGTTCTACTCATAGCGGATGGACAAGTCCATGTTTAAATGGTAAGTGTAGATAAGGTTAACCAGTCTCCCTAAGCAACAACAAGAACAACAATATATAT
This sequence comes from Acanthosepion lycidas, assembly GCA_963932145.1. Lineage (NCBI taxonomy): Eukaryota > Metazoa > Mollusca > Cephalopoda > Sepiida > Sepiidae > Acanthosepion > Acanthosepion lycidas. The sequence goes on from OZ010612.1 coordinate 62,608,228, forward strand.
ATATATATATATATATATATATATATATATATATATATTCAGTTGTATGGATATAAATTTCTGACTCTGGGCTTCACGATTCGCAAAATGGTTATATGCATTTGAGGCTGCGTGATATGAGGTTAAAAAGGCTGTATGGATATGAGTTTGTGACCCGGGGTCAGAAACTCATACACATACAACTGTATATGTTAGATCTATCACTGATATTGAGCACTTTCCAATAAGTACCGCACACACACACACACACACACACAGACACACATCCTCCAGGACACATGGCACAGTGGATAAAGTCGTTGGTTAGATCCAGTGACAGGACCCCAAAAGTATGAGCTCAGTACCCGGTTAAGGCAGTGGAGAACTTTCAGAGGGAAATTAGCAGGAGATAACTGATAACTGACACCCACAAACATGGCACGTGGAACTTGAACAGTCTACCCCAGTGAGGGAAGTAAAGGGTTCAGTTCGAAATTCCAACCACCTGAAGAAGGCCGGAGCGTACAACGGCCGAAACGTTGTGGTAAATATGGCGATAAAGATGAGGACAATAGTCCGAATAATGTAAATAATAATATACACACATATGTATGTTTCAGCTGTTTTCTCGAAAATTTGCACGTCGGATCAGTTCGTTTAAATCAAATATATGGTGCAGTTCAATTTATATTACAATGAATCTTTCATACAATAAATAAATTAGTAAAGTTATATATATATATATATATATATATATATATATATATATATATATATATGTAGAGAGAGAGAGAGAGAGAGAGAGGGGAGGGAGGGAGCGAGAGAGTGTAGCGACTGATCAAAAGTTTGTATAACTAGTTTTGATACAGCCTGTATATATATATTTTAATCTATTCATATCTATCCCAATGTGTTAACAGGTATTAATCTGCCGCTCTTTATCTATCTATATTTTCCTGGATCTTTCTTTTTCTTTCTCCATCTGTCCATATTACCCTGTCTTAAAAATCTTCCAAACTCTTACCTCACGACAGATATTAAATGTTCTTCAAACTCTCGTGAGACATCTTCAAATACATCGAACCAAAAATAATTGGACACTTGAATATTGTACTTGATTAAAAATGATCCTTGTTGATTTCGAATCGCAGTCTTGCTCATTTATTTTGCTAACCGCAGATGACATTTATTCTACGCCATTTTTCTAGGTCTTCGAACCTTTGCAGAAAGTCTCAGTTCCACTGTTTTATTGTTAATAGTAAGTTTTATTTCCTGTAAGCAGCAGTTAAATATATTCGACGTTTTTTCTAATGTTGTGAGAATGATGTCAAAGAATAATCATTTGTAGCATTTCTGTAAAACAGTTGTCCAACCCTATTGAATTTTTATTTCAGATTAGACATTTTTTTTTGAGATGGAATGCCAAGCAGAGAAGAATGAGCATGTTCAACATCTTCCCTTTGCTTTCAGTCAAATTCAAAAAGCAGCTCAAAACATCTGAACCAATGAATAGTCTCAAATAGACAATTCTTCTGAAATGAACTGACCGTTCGTACAGCGGGATTATTCAACATGACACTGCTCACCCTCATATCGGTAACAAGATCAAACATGGAATTAAAAAGAACGATTGGAAAGTTTTGACACGCCTTCCATATTCCCCTGATTTAACCCCGCCAGACCACCACATTTTCGCACGCTTTCTAATAATTTGAGGGGTGTTTCGTTCAACAACGATAACGAGCTTAAAACATGGATTGATGAATTTTCGAATCAAAACCTTGTGATTTCTATCGTTGATGCATTGAACAGTTACTGAATCTTTGGGAAGATATTGTAAACAATGAAAAAATACATTTATAAATAATGTGTATTAAAATAAATTATAAAATGGAAACGAATTTATCTAGCAACCTTATATATCCTAGACAATCTGTAAATATTACCGTGAATCTGTTTGCATATAAAAAATGCTGAAGTATTTTTTGTTTAATTTAAATTTAATTTTCTTTTGTAATTTTAGACAATGTGATATTGGTATTCTAAAAATGGTGGACTATATATTTTTTAAATAATGACTATTACTTTTAGAGCAAGAGTATCTGTGCTCCGACATCCTGAGGTTAACCATGGGATCAGATACAAGTTAAAATATGGGAAGTCAATTTTGATTGGCTGAGTCAGCGTGATAGATTGAGAGAAAAGGTTTTCAGTGAGTTGGGTCTTGCACAGCAAGAAATGTAGACGTGATCGCTTACGCGTTTGAATCGGCTCCCCAGTTAGAGAGAGCGATCCCACTGAATAGTATAAATATATATATATATGTCGAGGTTAATAAAATAATTAAGTTAACAATTTCCTGTGTTGAAGTTTTTTTCTCTGGACTCAAAACAACTAACGATCACCGGGTGCGAGAGAAGAATGCATCTTAAGAATGCAATGCGACGGTCTCGATTATCGAATCGAGGGTGTCGCCCAAGAACTCCTCAGTACTAGGAGGTTATACAGCACATTTGCTATTGCGTAGACAGACCACACAAGTCGTACAAGTTTGTTTAGCCTTAGTCAAATTGTCATACCAGTGTCTAGACTTAAGTCGGAAAGTTATTCGTAGCTTCTTCAAGCCCCTTCTGGTTTCAGTATCTTGTGAGAGTGTGACATTTTATACTCTCTTTATGGTTTTAAATATGATTTTATTTTTTTAGTTCTAATTTTCTTTATTCTCATCATCCACCTGTAGTACCACATCTATGTGACATTGAATCGAATCTTCATTAGCGTGAAAATATTCCAGTGGAAAGTTTATATAGAATAAGTTGCTTGGACGTTGGTTCACCCTGTCCTTCTGGACATCTTTTGTAACTTCACCAATCGCCTATGCATTATAGATTCTGAATAAAATACGAAGCATACACAACATCCTCCTGTAGATCAACATTTTTATTAACTCAAATCTCTACTTCATCTGTGAGGATTTTGTTCAGCATTCACTGCCATATACAAAGACTGATAGTATCAAACAGTTTAACGCTCGTTCTTTGTTTTTTTTTGTTTTTTTTTTACTACTAACGACGTGTCCCTGTTTCTAAATACTTTGCTTAGTTTTGGAATGCATGCTTCACTATTTTATTACTGTTTCGGCTTTTCTTCTCACATTTTCTGTATACGATTAAAAAACTTCTCGTTCGGGTCACACGGAATTGTAATAGAGATGCCGGCAGCCTTAGACGATTTCGGTGATACACCGGAGGACCTAAGTATGTCTATATTCGTAGCATTGCCTAAGAAGCCAGTTTCCAACGAATGGGAACGCCAGCGGACAATCAGGCTAATAATCCGTATAAAAAAATCATTATCCGAATTCTGATGAATAGAGCGAAAAGCAGAATCAAACTGGAAATAAGACAAGGACAGTAGGGGTTAGTCAAAAACACTGGAACAAAGAAGACAATATTTATGCTCAGAATGTTAGCAGAAAGAGCAATACAGATGCAGAAGGACATGTACCTTTGTTTTATAGATTAAGCAAATGCATTCTATTAAATACGGCACAAAGATCTGCTGGAACCTTGACATATTTTTGAAGAATATTAGAGTAATCAAGAATCTATACTGGCAGAAAAACATCTGCTTACGGATAGAAAATGCATTCAGCAGAGCTACAGAAATAGAAAGAGGTGTAAGACAAGGATGTGTTTTTTCATCGGACTTAATCAACCTATTCTGCAAGAATTAGAAGTCCTACCCGGATACATTATTGACTGCGAAAATTTTAACATCATTAGATATGCACAACACAGTGTTGTTGCAGTTAGAGAAATGGCAGTGAATGTGAGAAAACAAGAATTAGGAAAAAAAACAAAACAAATTCCTTCTTGTGAAACTAAAACGAACGCTTTTTTGCAAACCTGAAACGAACGGCTTCCTGCGAACCTGAAACTACCGCACGGCTCTTCCGAACGAACACTTTATGACAGCAAACGAGCAAACGGCACCCACGACTGCTGCCGACGAACGGACGACCGACCGCAACGGCTTTTGCCGCCCCAAAAATCATTATGGTACTCCAAGGTGTGCCCAGCGAAAACGCACACACGCAGTTCGAGGACACTTCCGCGCATGCTCGTTACAAATGTTGGACAAACTCCTCAAAGATAAAGAAGAGACATGAAGCAAGACAAATGTGTTTCTGCAGAAGGATGCTGAGTATAGCATGAATCGAACATGTGAGCAAAAACAAAATTCAAAGATAGTAGAAACAAAATGAAACTTATTTTAACACCAGGAAGAAAGGCTTGAATTTTCTTGGATGCATAATGAGGAAAGATTACTTAGAAAATCTGATACTTAGAAGACAGATTGAAGGCAAGAGGGCAGTAAAGAACAATGCATAAAATACTTACCTTGAGGTAAAAAGACAAAGGTCGTTAAGTACTATAAAGGAGAGGCAGTTGTGGATGGCCATGATCGCTAATCCCTTAAAGGGACACCGCACATGGCAGAAGAAAAATGATTTTGTGTAAATGGATGGCGGAATAGAGTTTGGGAGAAATGGCAAAAAGTCTAAAGTTATTAAGAACCACAAAGAAGAGGAAGTTGTGGAGGGCTAGGATCGCTAAAGTCCTGAAGGGACACCGCACGTGGCGGAAGAAGAAAAATAATCTTGTGTAAATGGATGGCGGAATAGAGTTTGGGATAAATATAAAAAAAAACAAGTTATTATGAACCACAAAAAAGCGGAAGTCGTGGAGGGCCATGGTCGCTAACGTACTGAGGGGATATGCCACATAAAAGAGAACTCATATTTTGCATCTTGAGCTGTTCCTCTTAGTGACAACCATACATTCTATCTATTTTATATGGCGTTTTGTTCTTTCTTTTCTTTGGACTTATATCATTTTAATAAAGGAAGGCCTTGTTTAGGTTTCGAAATAAAATTTACTCTTTACCAATATGTAAAGCTCTATATTTGTATGTATTTGTACCTACTTGAAACACTGAATATTTTTTTATCTATCTATATATAAAATTATATGAATTCCGTTAGTCTGTCTGTCACACTTTCTAAACTAGCCATGCATTAACCGTTCAAAAACAAATTTTAGGGAAAAGTGCAAACAGGTAAGGGGATACAAAGTGCTGTTGGTTTTACTAGGGTGTGTTGCTTAGTGCAATAAATTTGAATTACTTTATGTTGTATTATTACTATTAGGTTGGTGCAAAAATAATGACGTAATAATGAAGCAATAATGATGTAATAATGTCGTTTTTTGACGTAACGTCAAAAAACGACATTATTACGTCATTATGTTTGCACCAACCTAATATATGCTATAAAACACACCCAACTATCAAAATTTCCGATCAGCACGATTTTAAAAGGAAACGGAAATACCTACATTGTGCCTACTGCGCAGACTCATTAACCTGTTTTTGTTCGATAAAATGTGCTACCAACCGACCGGCCCGTTTAGGATCACAGTGTAGTATCTGTGCTTTGTGATCATCCGGGCTGGCTTCTGTCGAACTCTCTAATGCAGGGAGGAACTCGGAGGAAGCTTTGCCGAAGGGCAAGGTTTCCTTCGGGGAGGTAGACAGGACCTGAACCCGTCCAGGCGGGTTCAAAGGTCATATTTTTGGCCGAGCCTACGGGCTTGCGGGCTACCCACATTAAACCGGCCTTGTGCCACATTTAATCCTCGTGGGTGGGTTAATAAATACTATCTGTATGTAGCTTTACATCGAAAATGGTTTTAAACATAGAATAATGTTATTCTAATTTAGTTTTATGATAATTTTTTCACATTCAAATATTGTTAGGTATATATGATTGTATTTGACATCCTTAGGGGACCGCAATCGTTGAATATTAGTATCAAATTTTCGTATGTTTGTGGTGAATAGTAATTTCGTAACTGAAATCGACCTATCAAATGGCAATTTTTAAAAGATTTCTTGTACATGTGCATAATACGTACCCCTAATTTTGCCTATTATCTATTTAGAAAATAATGCGTATTATACATGGAGAATTATAGTAATTCATAATACGGTAAAATAAACTTGTGGACCATATATAGGTCCCAATGCTTGTTTTTTTTTTAAATTTTTTATGATGGCGATGGTTCGCGGTAATGCTTTCTTCATCATTGCGGCTGGCAGAGGTTAGAAAAAAATTGTTTATTGTTACGTTGTTCTGGTCAACTGCAATTGTTTTGTTTCAATAAATTTTAATTTCCTTTTATTTAAAAAAAAAATTATTAAAACCTATGTTTGTTTTTGTTTATTTTAATTTTTTATTCAAAGCTAGATTTTCTACAGCTTATCAACTCTCTGCATAAGGTATTTACGCGTAATTAAATATAAAGAAATCGACTGGAATTGAAACCACGGCTCATCGATTAACAATTCCGAGTCATTATCCATTTTATCACCTGTACATCCAAGCTTACTTCACCTGGTATTTCTAAGCGGTCACCCATCTAGGTACTGACCAGGCGCTGCGTTACTTATCTTCAGTGATTGTACGGAAAACAATATTTCAACGTGATACGGCCACAATCCAACTATCAATGGCTTTCATTTCTCCAGGTCAACTGTTTACAGAGTTTCGATAATTTCGTAAACGGTTCATGAAGCTCTAATTGACTATGCACAACCTCGACGGCTTTTGGCCGGCTTAAGCATTAATGTCTTCTATACAAACTGAAAAGTTACGATGCTTCTAGGCAAATTTAGGAACTGATCCAATCTTTCCCATCGAATCGAAAGAAATCCTGAACGGCCATTCTTCCAGTTCCTTTCGTACCAATACAGGTGTTCCGCCAGATCTCCTTCCAAGGTCCTACTTTAGTTCTTTTCGTACTACTGCAGGTGTCCGGCCAGGGCTCTCTCCTGAATCCTACTTTATTTTTGATTTTCATTAATGACCTTCCCGATGGTATCACCTCTCAAATTGGTATCTACGCTGATGACACAACCATTTATTCCTGCCATGATACTATGTCTGATCAGTTTGATAAGGTCAAAATATGAGCTGATATACAAAACGAACGTCTGTCAGTTGTTAACTGGGGCAAAGGATGGCTTGTTAACTATAACGTCTTCAAAACTAAACTGCTCTCTATTAATCATCTGTGAAAACCATCTTTGTCTTCAATAAGCATAAATGATGCTGATCTTCAGGATAGTGAGCTGTTGACTCTTCTTAGTCTAACGTTTTTGGCTGACATGAAGTGGAAAATACAATAGTGAATTCATTGCTAGGTCAACTGCTAGGAAGATCTGATCACTGTGCCGTGGTAGATAATTTTCGTCTATAGACTGTATTTTATATAAGTCTATCATTCATCCATACTTAGAATATTGCTGCCACATATGGTCCGGTGCTCTGGCTATTTATCCAGAACTCTTTGACAAAGCGTCTCGGCTTCAGTCATTTTTACCACACTCCTGTTGTAGCTTCACTTTGCCTTTCAATAAATACTTTCAGTGTAATTGTTGGGATAAATTCTTCGCTATCAGACGAAACTGGCTGACTTGGAGTGGCACTTTGATGCCGTTTAGGCATCAGTATATTATCATCCTTGTGTTGAACCCTGCCCAGATTTAGAGTTGTTTTTGTCTTTTTAGTTTCTTCCTTCAAGTTAACTTTGGCCCCTTTTATTTCTGTCCCTATTTTTCTTTAGATTAATTTCCCACCCCCTCTGTTGTTAGGTGGTCAGTGATGTCAGTTTTCTTGTTGCTGCGGGGCGCCTTTCTTTTCGCGTGTGATTTTCGAATTTGTTTTGTATGAGTGTGTGGTTGAGTAAGTGCTTGGGATAAATGAATGTTTTATATTATTAAAGTCCCTCGTTCATTTCGTCCAGTGAATCGATGTTTCTGCCACAGTTTAAGGATTGACGAGGTATTACTAACACTATTTTGCTTAGTTACTTGTAAATAGTTTTGTATCCAGACTGTAAATACTCACTGGGGTTAATTTTTAAATTGGTGTTGAATACTCCTTCCCCACAGACAATGTCCCTTTTCCCATTCCCTATTTTGGCCTTGCGCCATATTCTTGGGTATATATCAGAATGAATATTCCTCTTCGCTATCATATTTAGCGTTTTTGTATTTTTCTGCTATAACTGAAAAATGTCTCATCAATTTACAGCTGAGTTCAACCGTCAATTCTATGCTAACAATTTATTTCCTCGAACTCCTCACTTTGGGAACTCTCTTTCGGCTTCTTGATTTCCAGTCAAATTTAATCTGCAAAAATTTAAATGCAATGTCAATCGCTATCAACTGTTCTTGTGATTACTCTTCTGTTGTTCCCCCGCCTACGTAATGTTCCTGTGTCTACCTCTTCCACACCCAGTAACCCATTGTGTATCAGTTAACTCGATTAAAAAAAAAAAATCATGTTAACACACACCCTGTAGATATCAAAGTCAGTAAGTTATATGCCATGAATGATACACCCTTAAACGATCATGTATCTTTCGATACATGACTGACGAGGCAGATTTATTTTCTCGCAGTTGGTTGCCATTTCTTTCGGCGGTAAAACAGTTGTCATCCAAGGCTATAGAATCTGGTCTGTCCTACTATTTACCCATAGCTTAAGGGGAGAAGAAGAGGATTCACACCTTTCCCAAGGGTATTAGCACGTAAGTGAATGTAATGGATTCGACTGGAATTTGAACTCGGCTCTCCGATTCCTCCCGCGACCAAAGTATATACCCAAAATAGCGTCCATGTATAATTGGGTCTGCCTTTCTACTTAACTCGGTGTATAAAATAAAGCAGCCTTATAGTGTTCAACCGTTTTATATCCCAAGAGCCCATCAAAGTAGAGAGTTATAGTGTAAGAGGTAAAAGACACATTTTATGGGGTTACTTGGGAAACATAACGGTCAACTCCTGAGTTGAACAGGTTAAGATTGCAGTGATTGGGGCAGCATCCTCTTGGGTATTCGTGGGAAGAAAGCCGCTCGTGTGGGACTTACATCTCACCATTTGAACCGAAAAGGAATGAGGGTGGTTTGCTACACTGGGCGAGGCAAGGCGAATCTTAACCGTGATGGTTAGAAATGGTGGAACTAAGGAATATACTTAATCCGGACAGATTGCGCAGAAATAGCAAAGAAACATCAAGAGGATTGTGACGTTGCGTCTGTGGGGAAAGGGGTTTTAAGGCGGAAAATAATTCATCACCCACAAGGAAGCAGAGACGCTTTTGGACACTATCGAGGGTGGAAAGTGAATACTGGGCAAGTCCTACCCATATATGTGCACAACTATATGGAAGGAAATAAGCCCCCTTTTTCGGCGGATTTTGCAGTTATTTAAATTTTAAGAAAGGTAAAAATTCATTAATCTTCTTTTCTGTGCTTTCCAAATTGTAATTTGGGAATAAATAAATTTGGAGCCGGGAAAAATATGAACTCGAATAAATGCGAAAAACGAGTATTAAAAATAGATCCAGACTGAATACGCCTTTTAAAATTAGCTGCTTTCGTTCAATGGACACAACAACGACTGACTGCATGTCTTCACAACATTTTTAAAAAATTTAAATCCGTTTTGTTCATCTCATTTAACAGATTCTATTGGCTTAAGACTGGATCAAGACAAAAATCTGGCTTTTCGTGAAAAATACAATTTATAAAAATTATTTTATGAAATAAAAGAATTTTTTTTTTTTTGGCGGTTGAATGGACATAGGAGACAAAAGATGGCGTTTATTTTAAATGCAATCTCTGCCGTTCTGTTTCTTTCTCTCCTACAGCTTTTCTTGAAACGTTTTTTTTTTTTTCTGTCCGCCTCTTTCTAATTTTTGTTTCCATTCTCTATATTAAAATCTTTGATTTTTTTTGTTGCTTTCGTATCAGCAAACAATTTCCAAATTCAACATTCTTTCTTTTCTATCTCCAAACATTTGTTTGTTTCTTTCTTTCTTTCTTTTGCTTTAATTCTTTGCTTGTGTGGTTCTTTCTTTCTTTTCCTATTCACCCGACTTTTATTATTTCTTTCTTTTTTCTTTCTTTTATTCTTTCTTTTTTTCATTCTTTCTATCTTTCTTTCTTTCCTTTTTATATATTTCATTCTTTATTTCATTCATTCATTCATTCATTCATTCTTTCTTTCTTTCTTTCTTTGTGTGGTTCTTTCTTTATTTTCCTATTCACCCGCCTTTTATTCTTTCTTTCTTTCTTTCATTCATTCTTTCTTTCTTTCTTTCTTTCTTTCTTTCTTTCTTTCTTTCTTTCTTTCTTTGTGTGATTCTTTCTTTCTTTTCTAATTCACCCGCCTTTTACTCTTTCTTTCTTTCTTTGTGTGGTTCTTTCTTTCTTTTCCTATTCACCGGCCTTTTACTCTTTGTTTGTTTGTTTGTTTGTTTGTTTCTTTCTTTCTTTCTTTCTTTCTTTCTTTCTTTCTTTCTTTCTTTCTTTGTCTGGTTCTTTTTTTCTTTTCCTATCCACACGCCTTTTACTCTTTCTTTCTTTCTTTCTTTCTTTCTTTGTGTGGTTCTTTCTTTCTTTTTTATTCACCTGACTTTTACTCTTTCTTTCTTTGTGTGGTTCTTTCTTTCTTTTCCTATTCACCCGCCTTTTACACTTTCTTTCTTTCTTTCTTTCTTTCTTTCTTTCTTTCTTTTCCTATTCACCCACCTTTTACTCTTTCTTTCTTTCTTTCTTTTTTTCTTATTATCTCACAGATCTTTCTTTCTTTCTTTCTTCCATTTTTCTGTTTTTCTTTTCTTTCTATCTTTTACTTTAATTCTTTGGTTATTTGTTTCTTTCTTTTCCCATTTTCTTTACTTCTCTTTCTTCTTCATTTTTTTCTTTTTTTTATTTTACATTTTTATTTGTTCTTTTCTTTCTCCCTTTCTTTTTTTCACCTTTTCTTTCTTTCTTTGTTTCTTTGTTTGTTTGTTTCTTTCTTTCTTTCTTTGAGTATTTTTTTCCTTGTTTGCTTTACTTTCTTTTTTCTTTGTTTCATTTTCACTTTCTTACTCTTTCTGTCTGTCTTTCTTTTTTATTCTTTGTTTATTTGTCTGTTTCTTTCTTTATTTTCCCATTTACTTTTGTTTTTTTTTCTTTCATTCACTTAAATTCTTTGTCTCTTTCTTTTCCTTTCCTTTTCGTATTTACACTCCTTTCTTTCTTTCTTATTTTCGAAGACGAATTGAAAGAGCGAAATTGCCTTTCAAAAATTAAACAAATTATTCAGAAATGTAAAAATTCCATAGAAAAAAAAAAGCCAAATTATTCAGGAGTGAACAGAGTCTGAGACGTGGTACCTATAACAGTAAAATAACGATATTATAATGGCCTGCTACTCTTTTTATGGCACACCTATCAGCTAGAGTGGTTGAGACAATCCCTGTTGTAGACGCCTGTTCAACGTCCACATAACGCCCTTGTGGTTTATACTGCAATTATGCTAAGCGCAACTTAGTTACAGATTTTGAGAGAGAGAGAGAGAGAGGTGGATAGAGAGAGGGGGTAGAGAAAGAGATGGAGACAGAGGGAAGATGATCATAATTTAGCGAAGTCAAAATTTCGAACAGGGTCAGTATGCTCGAACCCTCGGCCGTACTGGGTAAGACGATAAACTACATCCAGCAGCAAGGCCTCTGATCAAGAGTTTTGAGGACCGTGGAAACATCTCTTAAATGCTGGGGTTCCCAGGTCAAACCTGACTCGGGGTAGTAGCACCTTTTAGCGCCCCAGGTATATGCAAATAGTTAACCCTCCAAACTGGGATCCAAACTTACAAAAATAGGTTTTAATATTAGCAATACATTTTTGTAAAAAGTTTATTGCCAGCAATAAATTTTTGAAGACAAAAAATTATTACCAGAAATACATTGTTACCAGCAATGCTTTTTGGGAAATAAATATTACCAGTAAAACATTTTTGAAAAAAAGAAATATTACCATATATATATATATATATATATATATATATATATATATATATATATAGTTTATGCAAAACTAGGTAATCCGCATGGGTATACACAAGGAGGATGATATCCAGAGAGCTCAATGTAAAATTCAGAGTAGACATGTTTGAATAAAAACAGACCACTTTAAGGTTCCATGTAATAAGTTATTTCACCACAACCCCTTTAACAGGGCTCTGGATCATCAGACTTTTCTTCCAAAGGTTGAAATGAAAAATGAAAAGAAATTCACATGTTTTTGATGGACCTCATTAAGCATATGTAAAATTAACGAAATGGGCAAGTAAGGTGGGAGAGAAGATAAGATATGAGTGGGTTAGGTGTACCATTTCAATTCCTTATTCTTAACCCCACTGTCTGTCGGCTTGACGTTGCTTAAGCGTAACGCGTCTTGTCCGTAGATATCGATGGGTAAGGGGTGAAAACCGACATTAAAGGAAGAAGCTACAGCAACCCTAATAAATTACATTCCACGAGGACAGGTTTCATTCAAATTCTTAGACGCTGTTAATTCGCGTTACTTTAACGGGCATATTTGGGAGGTTAAGGTTTGATGTAAATCTAAATGTCTAAACAATCTACGAAGAATTTAATTTGAAGTTCGTGGGAGTTTTGGGTATTTTCAATGAAACAGTCGATTGGAAAAACTCATAGACAGTACATTGAAAGAGTAATCCATTTTATATTTAGTAACCGTTTTTTTCTAAACTTTTGTCTTATTGATTGTTAAGTTGACATCTATTCGTTTGATTTTTGTTCATTAAATAAACTCGTGGTTGTTTTTAGGTACCCAATTATCAACGGTTATTCCAATTTAAATAATTTTATCATCAATAATGGGGTAGTATATTTCAATTTGAATTAAATTACCAATTTAAATTTTAACTCCGTGCTATTTAAAACTCACCTCCAATTGGAGAATATTAGAGGAGAGTTGGATAAAATGTCACTAGGAGAAAATTAGGTCCTTCTTTTACAATATTTTATATATCCATACTCATATACACTTCTACACATGTCCTAAACCTCTATCTATATCTACATACCTATGTCTCACTATATACCTATGAGTTCTTATATACACACACATCCACACCAAAAACTATATGTATGTTCCCATATTTACACATATACACCTGCAGAGAAGCACATACCCACATATTTACATACATATCTTTCTCTCTTCGTTAATTTGAAATATGCTTGATGAGGTCCATCAAAAACGTGTGAATTTCTTTTCATTTTTCATTTCAACCTTTGGAAGTAAAGTCTGATGATCCAGAGCCCTGTTAAAGGGGTTGTGGCGAAATAACTTATTACATGGAACCTTAAAGTGGTCTGTTTTTATTCAAACATCAAATATATATATATATATATATATATGTATATATATATATATATATATATATATATATATATATATATATATTTTTTTTTTTTTTTTTGAAAAAGAAATGTCAATAGGTCTTCATACCAGTAATACATTTTTGTAAAAACTTATTACCGACAATAAATTTTTGAATAAAAAGTTACTACCATAAATATATTATTACCCGCGATCCTTTTTATGAAAAAAATATTAGCACCAATACATTTAAAAAAAAAATTACCAGCAATACATTTTTGAAAAAAAATACCAGCAATAGATTTTTTGAAAAAATATTAAAAGTAATGCATTTAATATATATATATATATATATATATATATATATATATATATATATATATATATATATATATATCAGCAATATATTTTTGAAAAAAAATATTACCAAAAATATTATTATAAATAATTTTGGAAAAATAATGTTAACACCAATGAAAATCTTGTCTGCATTAAATAAGCCATTGAAGTTGATATGCCCTAAAACAAATCAAACCATACCAAATGAAAACCTCAGCCACGATGGCTTGCGACTTTGTGTTAGTACAACAAACTACGACTTCTTTTTAACCAGTCACATTCAAAAGCTTTGGATCGAAAAGTGGTATGGTTTACCAACTGTGCGATTACCTCTCCAGTCCGATATTATCAAGAATCCAGCGCTCGGGAGAATGGTTGAAAAGAGAACGTTTGAACCACTTAGCCAAAAATTAAAGATTAGCAGAACACCATATTCTTTCTACGAGCCAAATCAAGATTTAGGCGTGAAAATAAGATTCTAAACCCAGCATTTGCTTGTAAAGATACCCATACTATTTTTACTGACTAACAGATATGCATAGCTCGATACGACATAAGCCTTAGGGCTCTTGAAGAAACTATTGCTATTTGTAAACATGTTTCTCTTTTCTACGCCGGTGGACCTTTAATCATAGAAGTGATTGGTTATCAGTTGTAAATACCGTTGCTGTTAGCTAAATCTTGAATTTAGTTTTGAATTCAGATTTGTCCATCTCCTAGGTCGTTGTACACAAACGTTTTTGGAAAAGAAAGCATAACGTATATTTTTAAAAATCCGGATTATGACAAAAACGTGTGCGGCCTCTCTTTTCATCTTTATAATATACACTTTTCACTCGTTGGAACAACTATAATCCTTCCCATATATGTATGTATATGTGTATATATATATATATATATATATATATATATATATATATATATATATATATATATGAAGAAAAATATACGGAAAAAAACAAACAAAAATCCTCATATGCAATTATGCTGTTTTAATGTTGACATTATATTAACTTTAAAACAGCATAATTTGTTTGTTTTTTCCGTATATTTTTCTTCATACTGTCGGATCTATATCCATATATTTGCTTACATACATATATATATATATATATATATATATATATATATATATATATATATATATATATATATGAAATTATGCAGCATAAATTTTATATTTGAAGAAATAATCATGCATAGAATCAATCAGCAATATTAATGCGATTAATTGCGAAATCACTTCGCTATGTATGCATTAAAATACTGTTAATCCATTGAATGATCCTCATTTATAAAACATTTGTCAGATGTTTCTAGTATATTTTTTTAAGCAAACCAAGTACTTTCGAAGATCCCTGTCTTCATCGTCAGGTTGTAATTCTTTCCTTTAAAGTTAAAACATGAAGACGAAATAATTGTTTGTAGACCGAGTGTACTATTTATTATATTGCACTGCTAATTTTTTCGAAGCTCTATACTAAACATTAAATCTGTTACTTAAAAAGAACTAAACAAAATGAACACAAAACGATCAGCTTTAAAAAAAGAACTCGTAACTGGAAAAACCGAATGAAAAAAAAATGTTAACAACAAATACTTTTTCACATCCAATCCAGTTCTGCGGAATCAGAATCAACGTTGAGTTTAAGCAAGCGAATGAGCCAATTGGAGTAAAGGGCCATGCAAATTTAAATTTTTCCCACTAGTGACGAATGCAGCTATCGATTTTTTTTGCATGCTAGCATGCTAGTTAACATTCGTGTCAGTCAGCTGTTGGCTCTCACGCTGGCCAATAGAATCTTCCTGCTTATCCGTGGAGGCCAGCTATAGACTCTCACTCAGGCCAGTAGAAAATGGCCGCAAACTACATGAAAACTGCCGTAAAAGCATGAAAAAATCGATTATTTCCACTATGGATGGGAGTTGGGAAATGCAAAGTCGGTCTTGGCTTTTTCGCTAACTTGGAGCATGTGCATGAAAATGTTGGTGAAAATCCATCGAAAATTGTGGCCGTGCATTCGTTACACACACACACACACACACACACACACACACAAATCCTGCCATATATATATATATATATATATATATATATGAATATTGAGTATATTTAGTGTCATTTGAACAAAATACACTAGATCTGATAGTGGAATATGAAAACGAAGAGAAAACTACAGAAACTCAGAAGGCGCCCTTGGAAAAGCAAAATATCTTTCGAAAAGTAGAATATTAAAAAGAAGAATATTAAAACTTCTGTCATAAACAAAGAAAACAAAGTGCTTCCGGTCATATCAGGTTGTTACTCCGGTTCCCATACGAGCACTAGAGTTGAGAAACTTTGAGCCTGGTTATACATGGACGATTGCTTTAGTACTGTAAGCTTATGTGTGACGCCCTGTTAATCGTTAAAGGCTTGGAATCAGAAGTCGGAGATCTTAGTTACACATTCCCATTGCCGTAATGCAGATTCCTAATTCGTTTTCTATAAATACTTTCATGGTAATTATCTGGAGGAATAATTCTCTGTCATACCGAGATATTGTGAAGTTAAACGCGCTACTAAAATACCAACAGGGTTTACTCATTTTACAGTTGAAATACTTAGAGATAATATATATATATATATATATATATATATATATGTGTGTGTGTGTGTGAAAATATTGTAGAAAATAGGAAAGAAACTGGTTTGGTAAATAATCCAAACTTCCTTAGTATTTTTGTTATTATTTTTAAAAAATAGTGCTCGATACGAAAGTAGAGCATAAATATAATTATTTATTTAAAAATATGATTCCAACTCACTACATAAAAGGTCTCATGTTTCAAAACAAGAGCCGAAAACTTCAAAATAATATTTGAATTAACTTGAGTTAAAGTAGGCTCTGTTCCATCTTCAAGCGAAATTTTTTTGGAGATCATGGGAATCATGATTCCCAAAAACATTTATCACGCATGTCTCGCTTGTAGAAAACTCTTTTGGCTTCATGCTTTACAGGCAACATTGTTCTTTAAAAATTTAAATGTAATATCAATCGTTATCACCTGCCTTCTTAATTATTGTTTGTTTTTATTGTCCTCTCTCTTTAATAGTATATTTTTCCCGTATTCTCTAATAACCAGTAAGCTCTTGCGTCTAAGTGGCTTCATTGCCTTGCTTAACGTAAAAGATTACAAAAATACAAACGGCGCGTAATACACAAATACCTTTGAGAAAATGTGAATTTATTTATTCTTCACCCAGCTATGGGTTAATTAGTAAGATATATTTCAGTAAATCATTATTATCAAAAAAAAAAAAAAACTTACAAACGACTCATGTGTTTGGAATTTAAATAATCTGAAAATGGTTGATAAACCGTAAAAAATTAGTCCATCAATCAATCCTCCTCTAATGTAATCAATGCGAGGGAATCCCCAGAAACAATGAAGACTTGGAAAAATCTGACACTCACAAGCCCCATCGAAGACAACAAAAAAGAAAAGAAAAGGAAAACAGCAAGAGACATAACGCGCTCTAGTAAATGGATGACAGAAGGGAGGGATATTAAAAAAACACAAACACCATGGAGTAATGGATAGCAGTACGAATTGAGGAATCGGAGAGCGGAGTTCGAATTCCAGTCGAATCCATTACATTCACTTACGTGTTAATACCCTTGGGAAAGGTATGAATCCTCTTCTAGATTTTCCCGGAGGAGTAATGGATAGCGGCTCGGATTGAGGAATCAGAGAGCCGAGTTCGAATCCATTACATTCACTTACGTGCTAATATCCTTGGGAAAGGTATGAATTCTCTTCTAGATTTTCTCAGAGGAGTAATGGATAGCGGCTCGGATTGAGGAATCGGAGAGCCGAGTTCGAATTCCAGTCGAATCCATTACATTCACTTACGCGCTATTACCCTTGGGAAAGGTATCAATCTTCTTCTAGATTTTCCCGGAGGAGTAATGGATAGCGGTTCGGATTGATGAATCGCAGAGCCGAGTTCGAATTCCAATCGAATCCGTTACATTCACTTACATGCTAATAACCTTGTGAAATGTATGATTTCTCTTCTTCTCCCCCAGATATAGGTAAATAGCAGGGCAGACAGGATTCTATAGACTTGGGAAGCAACAGGTCTACCGCAGTAAGAAAAGACAACCAAAGTTAAATGATCGCCTAAGCGTGTATCACCGGCAAAAAGACGAAGTTGTAGAGAGACATAGTCATCCAGGGTTTGAAGGTAAATGGCTCATATTTTAATAAGAAATTCATTGTGTAGGCTCGAATCCACTGGGTTTAGGCCCACGAGATGACATTTCACTACTCTATGGTAACCACCCATATATTAGCAGGGCACAAGAAGAACGAAAGTTTTCGTGTTTCATTTTACAGATAATGTTTGCGGGCCTTGATTTCCGTATCGTCCTATCTTTCGCTTAGTATGTTTATTTGCAATAGCCTTCCTTGACCCTTATCTGGGTTGAATGAATTAGGAGAACCAATCGACTTAACCACGCTGACAAGTACAATTAACCGTGACAAATTCATCGACCCGCGAATCCGTTATCACCCCTTTTTTCATTACAATATCCGCCCTTCACTCGTTCAACGTCCCTCACCGACAACATTATCTCTCTTTTTCCTATTGGGAATATTTTACGTTAATTACCGAGGTTAGATTATTCTGGCGCAAGGCCAGATTTGGGGAGGTCTCTTAAAATGCCTGACCTCTCTACAGTGACGCGGAGTCTGTTAAAAATTACGACAGTTTGGCTCATCGTTATTTTCCCTTTAGGAAAATGTCGATAATGGCTTTCCACAACTTCCTATTCTTGTAGCTCGAAGCATTATTTGTTCATTCTTCTGTCCAGTAAACCATTGAAATAGACTTTTTTTAAAGTAGGTAACTCGGTTTTTTCACTTGCTTTTCATTCTGTCAGTACGTCTTGTGAGTGTTAATTTCTGCCGGCCTTCTTGCCTTCTTATGCGTCTCAGAATGTTCGAAATCTCGTTAACTTGATTTGTAGTTTATCTTCTCAGTTTTATTTACATATATAATGCTCAGTGAGGACCAAATTCTCCAAGCACTCTTTCCTCATTCAAATGTCTCAGATTGTTCGCATCGCTTTTGTTGGAGTACCTTTTTTTCTTAAAACTTTCACTGTCCTCACATATTAAAATCCATGTATCCCCAGTAATTTTTTTAAGCTTTTCACCCCTAGCAAGGCGGGAAGCCACTAGCACGCAATAGGTTATAGAGGATTTGGAGCGAGAACAGATAGGAATGATAGAGGAAAAGATGAGGAGAAAGCAAAAGATCAAGGCAACTGGAGATGTCGATTAACATTACATTTGAATATTTGGGATTATAGCTACCAGAGAAACAGGAATAGGGAAGGGAGTTCCACAGGCGAGAGGTGGGAGACATAAAGCTATTGGAATAGAAGAGGCGACTACATTTAACAGTTTCAACAGTGAAAAGGTGAGAGCGGGACGCTAGCCTCGTAGGGCGCTTGAATTCGCGAAGTCTTGGAACCAGCGAAAAAAGCTCATCGGAGCAATTACCATGAAAGTATTTGTAAAAAAGACAGAGAGAGAGGCGACGGCACGTCTGTGAGAGAGCGACTGCAGGAAAGATGCCAGATCAGGGCCAATTATACTGCATATCCGTCTCTGAATCTTATCACTAACCCCGAGGCAAACAGAAGGGGCTCCAGACCATATATAGCAGCAATACTCCATGCAAGGACGAATGGTTGATTTGTAGATTTGAAGGATCAATTCCGGGGAGAAAATTTTCCTGGCGCGGCACAAGGAGTCAAGTTTCCTTGCGGTGGATGAAGCAATTGACTCAATGTATTTGTTCCATCTCAGGTCAGTAGAAAACGTGAGACCGAACAGCCACAGAGAAGCGCTTTCGGGAATTTGAGCGTCAGATATTATAATGGGGTCAGGGAAGGTTCTCTGTGGTTAATAGAGAGCAGTTTTGTTTTGGTGGCGTTAACGTCAACCAGCCAATTAGGGCCCCAGTTCACAACCGATTACAGGTTCTTTTCGAAACGAACGGCCAGGTTAGTTTTGTCAATGACACTAGATTTGTTTTTGCGGCAGGAGTAAATTTTAGTGTCGTCCGCATAGATGCCCACCTGGGGGTCAATTGCTAGTAGGAAAAAAACTTTACATCCTTTCATTTTCTTCATTTTCACGACTTCACTGCTACATCGTAACATAGCAACTCAGCATTCATTTGAATGATATTTTCCTATATCTTAATTCCTTACTTAATTTATGGAAGATATCTTCAGCTATATCCACACACGTTCAGATTTCTATATCATATTATCCATTCATCGATTACTATACTGAATCCATTGCTAGGTCAGCTGCTAAGAAAGTTGGTTCACTGTGTTGTGTTAGACAGTTATTCTCTCCAGTATCTGTCTTATATATCTAACTATCAGTAGAGCTCGGCGTTGCCCGGGGATGTAACAGTAAGAGATAGATCAAGTATCGACCATCATAAAGACTGACAAATAAAATTTACAAAGATTATTGTTTAAGGTTGACGGACACGCATGTCTTAATTAGTTTTATTTTATTTTATTTTTTTTTTTACAAATTGGTCAAACCCAAACTCAAACAAAAACATTGTTTTCAATCGTTATGAGTCTACCGATTGAATAGAATTTTATTATAAACAATTGTCTTGTAAATGAAATGTTTAAAGCATTCTGAATGTAAAAATAAAGAAAAAAGTGTGCTAGACAATAAGAAACACTACCTGCCAAAAAAAAGTGAAATTTTGTTGAAATCGGTTGAAAAATGTAGGAAATCCGATCCCATATATACACACACACACACACACACATACACACACACAAACAAACAAACAAACAGCCTTGGTTTTATAATAAGTATAACTCGATATGAGTTGCCTCCCTTTCATTCTCGCGACAGCGATGCCTCTTAATCGTGTTTTCAAATTGATTTTGTGCAAAAACAATTGCGTTTTTCCAATTTTGGCGCTGTCAGAACCATCGCAAGGTAATTTTACGTAGTCCTATGAAGTTTTGTTGAAATCGGTTAAAAATGTAGAAAAGTCGATCTAATATATAAACGTACACACACACACACACACACACACACACACAAAAACAATCTGCGTTTTTATAATAAGTAAATAAGTAATATAACATAAAAAACAATTTATCGGGGGACATTGGACAGCTCTTGATTAGGCCTTCATCACAATAGCTAGGGAGGAGTAGATGCGATAATCAACAATAATCAGCGCAAGAACTAAAATTAATCACTGCTTTTGAGTATTAGATTAATATTTAGGCTTACCTTTTAAAAGTGCAACGATAATTCTTGTGCCGCTACTTAATTTAAAGACAATTTGATGTACGTAGGTCCTTACTTTATGTACAAACGTCTTTAGAATTTGAAGATGCATGAAGTAAAAGTTAACTATACAGGAAATAATATTGGAGAGTGTCAACCTAAAATTTCACGTGCCAAAACACCTTAATCTGAATTCACGTCTGATTTATAGATCGCAAAGTTTAAAATCTGTATAAATAAAATAGTTTTCATTCACTTAGGCTGGTTGCCATTCAAGCTACTTTGACTTTTTATCTACAAGGAAAAGATATCTACATCGTACAAATTTCATGTTGGGATCTACATCATAAAACATGGTGCTGCCTTCGATGTTATCTTTTCCTTGTTGATAACAAGCCAAAGTATCGCCAAGTTTTACTATATAGATATCATGCCGAATTAAAATTTGTACGGTGTAGACATTTACCCTTGTAGACAATAAACCAAAGTAGATATTTCTTCTTTGTAGATAGCAAGTTAAAGTAACTCCAATTCTTCTCCGCTGTTGAATCCCAAGCAAGAAAATAAGACAGATATTTTCCTCTTCCGAGGATATCCGTGCGAAAGTAAATTCAAATGATTTGTCCAAATATTGAACTCGGTTGCTTGATTTCACTGTGTGTGTTGATATTTCTAACACTGCATAACATACAGTGTAACCCGGATATAAGAGAGTTGTCGGGACCGGAGCAGAAGTATCTTATATCCGGGTTTCTCTTATATCAGGGTTTGGTCTATTTTGTTTAGCTAAGTATGGCTCTAATTTGTGACCAGAGAAAATCTCTCTTATATCCGAGTTTCTCTTATATCATGGTCTCTTATATCCGGGTTACACTGTACATTAAAGATAAAGACATTCCAGACCTTTTGAGTCTCTTTTTAGGAGAGGCAATTGTATTAGGTTGGTGCAAAAATAATGACGTAATAATGTCGTTTTTTCACGTATTTTTTTACGTCAAAAAACGACATTATTGCGTCATTATTCTTGCACCAACCTAATAACTGTCCTAGATTATTGCGTTTTTAGTATATCGTTAAACACATAACAATTTTACCTGCCAACTTATTTTTATCCCATATTGATGGGGACAGCGTTCACAACTGTTTGTGGACACTCTATTAGACATCGCTTGCCGAATATGACAAGTTTAAAGAATGTAGTCGGGACTTAAAGACAATTTGGAAGCACTGCAAGGCTATGCAATAAAGTTTTGGGTTTAGAGAGATGGACATTAAAACCATTCATCAAATTCCCTACAGTCCAGATCCTGTGTCATGTGATTTTTTGTTTGCTCCCCAAGCTGAAAGGGAACCTCAGGGGCAGTTGAGAAACTGTAGCTGGCTGTGACCGCTTCACTTTGGATGACATCGGTGGCTGGAGCACTGGAGCACGTGTATTTGTCAAAGAATCCGAGATTGGAATTTTGTACTTTGAAATTAAGAAATCTCTTTTCTGGAATGCACTCATAATTTGTGCTGGAAATTCATGCAAAAAGTAGACCGGATAATATAACGGCCAGAAATAATAATAAAAATAATTGTAATAAAAGCAATAATCTTTAGGAAATGCGCTGAAATAAATGGTATGAATTATAGAATCACTTATCTCAGAAATTAAGCCAGAAATAATTGTATATATATATATCTGGCATATAAATTTGTTTGTGAAGCGCTAGCAATTTCCACATTTTATATACGAGCAGGAGTGTTTTTGTTTGTTTTTTGTTTGTTTTTTGTTTTTTTGTTTTTTTTTTCAAAATCTGAAAATTTGACTGTCAAATATTTAACTGAAAAAATGTATGGGTCTGTTCGTAGGTTTATTTTCTAAAGTAAATCTGGATTAATCTATTGCCCCAAGGCGTTTGCTGATCTCTTCAGAAATTAAAGGTCATATACTTATATTTAATAGAGTTATTTAATATTGACATTCACCTCTGGCTTTCTATCCAGGGCCGGCGGCAAAAAAAAAAAAAAAAAAAAAAAAAAAAAACATTTACGATGCAAGGACGCAAAATGAAACTTTTAAATTTAATAATGCCAACATTCTACTGTAATCATCAGCACCATTTTTAAATTTATCGAAATATCCCTTGTCATGATGATGACGATGATGATGATGATGATGAGGAGGAGGAGGAGGATGAGGAGTATGAGGTACCTTCTTCTTCCTATTCTTCTTCTTCTCCTTTGTTATTATTATTATTATTATTATTGATGCTGTTGTAATTGTTATTGATGGCATTATATAGTATTAGTATACAAGTGCCATCCTAGAATAAAGCAAATATATGTATTTAACAAATACATATAGTACATAGTTTACAAGGAAAATGCAATTAAGATTCATGATAATATAACTTCTTTTTCTTAGTAGTAGTAGTAGTAGTAGTAGTAGTAGTAGTAGTAGTAGTAGTACTAGCAATTTTAATATTATTAGTAGTACTATTAGTAATAGTTTAACAGTGTTCTTCGAAAATAAGAAATTAATTATATAAAAAATATTTTACAAGTATAATACAATTACGAGACTACTATTCATTTATATGCATGGTAAAATATTTAAATAAATTATGGAAATTTATTTGCCAAGTTTAACGTACCGAGAAACAATTCTTCTACTTTCTTAACTTCTTCTTCTTCTTCTTCTTCTTCTTCTTCTTCTTCTTGTTCTTGTTCTTCTTTTTCTTCTTCTTATTCTTCTTCTTGTTCTTGTTCTTCTTCTTTTTCTTCTTCTTCTTCTACCTTTTCTTTTGTTGTTCTTCTTCGCCTTGCACTTCTTTTTCTTTTTCTTGTTGTTGTTGTTGTTGTTGTTGTTCTTCTTCTTCTGTTTCTTTTTCTCGCTTTTTTCTTCTTCTACTTCCATATCTACTTCTTTTTCTTCTTCTTCTACGACTACTTCTTTTTCTTGTTGTTGCTGTTGTTCTTCGCCTTCTTCTACTTCTTTATCTTCTTCTTCTACTACTACTACTACTACTACTGCTGCTACTACTACTACTTCTTCCGAACAATAACAACAAGAAAAAGAAGTAGTAGAAGAAGAAGGAGTAGAAGAAGAACAACAATAAAAAGTAGTAGTAGTCGTAGAAGAAGAAGAAGAAGAAGAAGAAGAAGAAGAAGAACAACAACAACAACAACAACAACAACAACAACAACAAGAAAGAGAAGTAGAAGGCGGAGAAGAACAGAGGTTTGTCTGTAATTGCAATTCATGGTGCTATAACAAGTTCATCTTCTTCCAATTCTTCATCTTTTCATTATTATTATTAATAATCTTAGTAGTAGCAGCAATAGTAGTATTAGTAGTAATATATTAGTTGTTGAATGGTCACATCAGAAAATAGGAAATTATTTGTATTAAAAAATATTTTACAAGTAAAATACACTTACATGATTATTATTCATTGATCTGCGATTTAAAAAAATTAACGAGTTTTATATCTCAAGAAAAATATCAGAAAAAAAATAGAGAATTACCTGAATAATACAACAAACGTAGATGAAAACACTAAACATAAATCTGTTACGAAAAAAGAACTAAACAAAATGAACACAAAACGATCAGCTTTAAAAAAGGACTCGTAACTGGAAAAACAGAATGAAAAAAAAATGTTAACAACAAATAATTTTTCACACCCAACCCAGTTCTGCGGAATCAGAATCAACGTTGAGTTTAAGCAAGCGAATGAGCCAACTGGAGAAAAGTGGCATGCAGATTTAAATTTTTCCCACTTGTGACGAATGCAGGTATCGATTTTTTTTGCAAGCTTGCATGCTAGTTAACATTCGTGTCAGTCAGCTGTTGGCTCTCACGCTGACCAACAGAATCTTCCTGCCTATTCGTGGCAGCCAGCTAAGGCTCTCACTCTGTCCAGTAGAAAATGCCAGCAAACTACATGAAAACTGCCGTAGAACCATGAAAAAATCGATTATTTCATCTAACGATGGATGTTGGTAAATGCAAAATCAGTCTTGGCCTTTTTGCAAACTTAGAGCATGTGCATGTAAATAATTTTGTGCAAATCCGTCGAAAATTGCGGCCGTGCATTCGTTACACAAACGCACACAGACTGACTTTTATAGATAGACATATATAAGACATTTTTATGTTTATACATTCTATTTTGTGTGTTTTTATAGATACAAATATTTAAGTAAATGCTCTATTCATAATCAACAGTATTAACAACATTTACCGTCCTGAATGTCCGGGAAATTGTCATAGAAAATGTTCGTCCTCCGACAGGAATCGAATCTGTATCCTATAGGGAAACGTCATATAGCCAGACGTGCTTTTACCGATTCAGGCACAGGGGAGCGTTCGGTTAGCAAGGTCAGTTTTACTGTTTTTAGCTACGATTCTCCATGATTTTCTCACGTACATTCATATCTGCTCGATGCGTATCCAAATGTAAACAAATGACGTCTTACATTATGAAATTGACAAAGTCAGACAATTATTTTTTTAAGATCATTTTTTATGTTTATACATTTTTTTTATGAATAGGAAGAAGATGACCTTGCTAACCGAAACGCTCCTCTGTGGCTCTATCGGTAAAAGCACGTCAGGCTATATGACGGTTCTGTATAGGAGAGCGGTTCAATTCCCGTCGGAGGACGCATATTTTCAATGACCATTTCTCAGAACTTTCAAAATAATTGTCGGACTTTGTCCACATATATATATATATATATATATATATATATATATATATATGGAAAAGATTATTATCTAAATATTTCTCTCCCTGTTACACGTTTTTTTACATGTGGAATTTTTTTCATTATTTTTCTAATATTATTTTTTTTATTATTATTTTTTTTAATGTAGATATAAACCTTAACAGAATTTTTAAATAATTGATGTAAATATCACATAATTTAAATTATAAACTTAGTATTTGAAAATTTATTAATATTGTATTGATATAATGAGGTTGTTTATATTTAAATGAAATTAATATATTAATAATTTAATTAATTTTTACTATCTATCTATCTATCTATCTATCTATCTATCTATCTATATCTATATATTTCTATATATCTATATATCTATACATATATATATATATATAAAGCTTAAAATTTTAATGGTCAGAGTATATATATATATATCTATATATATATATATATATATATATATATATATATATATATATATATATATATATATACATATGCATGGATGGGTCATTAAATAAAGGTGTCTTAATTTCAATTTTAAAGAGTGTATATATATATATATATATATATATATATATATATATATATATATATATATATATATATATATATATATATATATTTATATATATATATATATCATGCATAAAAGGTTAATGGTTACAGTATATATAGATATATTGTGCTTTCCTAAGTGCGATACTAGCCGAGCCACACTGACAGATGAAATTTATTCAAGCAGGATTTTGATGGCATCTCTGCTTCTGGGCTTCAAGCTCGTGACGGTCCTTCAGTCTTCTTCAAAGCCCCTTAACTTAATATATATATATATATATATATATATATATATATATATATATATATATATGTGTGTGTGTGTGTGTGTGTGTGTGTGTGTGTGTGTGTGTGTGTGTGCGCATGTGATTTTTTTCACAAAATAATTGTGATTTTTCAGTATTTCTTCCCACAGTGAGTTTTTTTTATTGATCCGTTTTTACGCCCTATCAATATTTAACAGGATATTCTAAACCAGATAATATTTTGAAATTGTCAGATTGTTTTTGAAATAATAATGATACAGTAATACAAGTTTTACTTATTAACCCACAGCTGGGGGAGAAGAGACGATTTCATATCTTTCCCAAGTGTACTTACTTGTAAATAATATAGCGAAGCCAAAATGAAATTGCAATTAAACTATTCGTATTCATTTTCCAATTTACATCAACCGCGCATCTAAACACGGGCTCTTCACAAACTGTCAACCATCTAGTTACTAACTCGGCCCGGTGGCTGTTTAAACTAGTGGCTTTCTTGTTTAATCTGAAAGCGCCAAGCGTTGTGTTTTTTTAATTAGATCTTATTTAAATGTTGATGCACAGATAGCAATAGATACAAGGAGGAGACACGGTAGACTAATGGATAGCGATTCGGAGCGGGGAATCAGAGAGCCGAGTTCGAATTCCTGTCAAATTCATTACATTCACTTATGTGCTAATTATAAATGGAAAGGTATGTATCCTCTTCTCCTCCCAGACTGGGTGCTATGGCTTTGTGTGGCAAAGAATACAGAGTTGAATTCTCCGAGACAGGTTGCCACCCAAAGAAACACCATTTTCCAAGGTGTGCCGAAGAGAAAGCATTTCTACTGCAGCTGAAGTGTACGTGGCGTGCCCTCCAGATAGCATAACAATGAATACAGACTACAGCTCTCTCAGGATTCCAAATATAGTCTTTGAAATAATTGCCTTCGTTCTCAATTCGTACGAATATCCTTTTATAAGTAATGTTCTTTCATTGCAACAGATTTAATCCTAGAAGCACCGAATTTACAGTGAAATGAACACAAAATCTCAGAATTCCACATCGTAATATATAAGGGGCGTGAATTTGTTATTCTTTTGGGAATCTAAGATTTCTATGATTTCTTACACTTCATAGGTCATAACAGTGACGATGCCCTCTGAGTGGTTACTGCATGAGCTCAAAATGGAAAATCTGAAAATATCAGCTATGAATCGTCGGTTGGATGAATCTATATTTCCAACGATTCGTTTTCTCTTTAGGATGCTGTAAAGATTTTGGAAGATTGCAAAGACTCGTCTGTCATCTTCCTGTCAGGTATAACTAGAAAAAACCTTTTTTTTTCCTGAGATTTGACAATGTAAGATACTTAAATGCAAATTAAAAATCAGGGATACAAAAATCAACCTTGTAAAAAAATTTAAATATCTGGGAAGCGTTCTAACCGAGGACAGAACGTATGTAGAGATGAAGAAGAGACTTGACGCAACTGTTGTTGATTCCGTGATGAAATCCGGTCTCAAAATGAATGACAAACGCAGGAATGAAATATAGCAAATAAATATATTGACGTAATAATACAATTGGTAATACGGTTGGTAGATCCAGAAATGCGAGTAGTAGCCATAATATATATATACAGTCTGGGAAATTCAGTATCGAAGTAGGACTTCCTTCTGAGTCTACGTAGTCGCAACTGTCACTCCTACAAAGCAGTTACCTCACACTCTCACTTCCGACTTCCGGGTATTCACCGGCAGCAGTACAAATACACACTGGGTGAGTCCACTTGTATGAAAAAAGGGTGGACGCCATAACAGCAACAGAAAAGTGTTTCTGCAGAAAGATTCTGATAATACCCTGGACCGAACATGTGAGCAACGAATTCGTTTAACAGAAAATGAAAACAAAACGGAAACTTAACATTAAGAAGAGACAGTTGAAGTCTCTTGAAAATGTACTGAGGAAGGATGGCTTGGAGAATATGATACTCACAGGTGTAAATGAAATAGTGTTAGAGTAAATGGCTGGAAGAAGAGAATTTAGGAGAAATAAAAAAAAAACTTATTAAGAACTATAAGGGACAGGAAAGCGTGGAGGGCCATGATGTCTTACGTCCTGAGGGGACACGGAACAAAAAAAAAGTGCATAAAAGAATCAAAATTAATAATGGCACTATTGGGTAGAAGATCTCCCGGCAGTGGCCATCATATTAGCTTCGGGACTCACTATGCGTAGATATTAGAGTAGCTAAGAGACAACATACAATTATTTTAATTATCATGACACACTTGAAGTCGTTCACAGATTTTCTCAGTATCGATCAGTCGTAATAAGAGCATAATATTATTCCTTTTCGTAGGAACCGCTATCTTTAAGCTCCGTGACATATTCAGATTGCCATTGTCTCAGATCTTCATTCTTTTAATTTGGCTTGCATTATGTGCAACTGTTGGTTTAATGTACTTTCTCCTCAGAATGTTTCATCAGCATCTTTTTTGCACTGGAGAACCGTTTACGTCTTAGTGGCTTTATTTCCTTGATTTTGGTGTAATGATTAAATGAGAATACATCACAGTGAAACATTCGCTTGATTAAAACTACAAGGAATAAGTTACAAGAATAGATTGTCAGACATTTGTAACAAGTGTTTTATAAAAAGTGGACTATGGGAATTTGTCGTAGAGAATGGAAATAAAAAAGAAAAATGGAAGTTTAACAAAACAACGTAAAATGAAATGCAGAAAACAGAGTGAGAGAAGAAAAAAAAAAATTTAAAATACATTGGAATCAAAAAAAATTAAAAAAAGACTATCAAGGAGAAAGAAAGAAAGAAAGAAAGAAAGAAAGAAAGAAAGAAAGAAAGAAAGAAGACTGGGGGAACAGAAGAAACAAGTGACCAGATATTAAGAAAGGAAAAAACGAAAAAGGGCGGAGATAAAAGAAAGAAAGAAAGACTGGGGAAACATTAGAAGAAAGAAGAGACCAGATATTAAGAAAGAAAAACGAAAGATGCGGAGATATAAGAAAGAAAGAAAGAAAGAAAGAAAGAAAGAAAGAAAGAAAGAAAGAAAGAACAAAGAAAGAAAGAAAAAAAAAGAAAGACTGGGGAAACATTAGAAGAAAGAAGAGACCCGATATTAAGAAAGAAAAAAAAACGAAAAATGGTACGATATAAGAAAGAAAGAAAGAAAGAAAGGAAGAAAGAAAGAAAGAAAGAAAGAAAGAAAGAAAGACTGGGCAAACATTAGAAGAAAGAAGTGACCAAATATTAAGAAGGGAAAAACAAAATGTGCGGAGATAAAAGAAAGAAAGAAAGAAAGAAAGAAAGAAAGAAAGAAAGAAAACGAATGAAAGATTGGGGAAGCATTAAAAGAAAGAAGTGACCAGATATTAAGAAAAAAACGAAAACGTGCGTATATAAGAAAGAAAGCAAGAAAGAAAGAAAGAAAGGAACAAAAAAAGAAAGAAAAAATTGATAGATATCAAAGAAGAAAGAACCCATAGGATAAAATAAAAGAGAAAAAGAATAAAAAGATTGGAAGTTATGAATGAAAGAAAACAATAATTAAATAAATAACTAAAAGATTAAATGCAGACAGTCAAGAAAGAAGGAAAAAAAAAAGAAGCTGAAACGAAAGAAAAAAAGAAAGAAATAATAATAATAAAGTCACACACGGTAAATAAAAAGACACAAGAAGAAAAAAGACAGTAATGAATAAAAAGAAAGAAAAAGTAATTATGAAAGAAATGGAAAAATAGGTTTCAAGAAAAATAAAAGTTACAGAAAGCAAAAAAATACAAGGAAAGAAATAAAAAAAGAAAAAAAATGAAGAATAAAGAAAGACTTTGAATGACAAAAAGGAAAAATGCAAGGAGAAAACGAAATAAAAGACTGAAAAACTAAAGAATGAATGATAAAACATGGGGTGGGGGAAGATTGAAAGAAAGAATGAATGAAAAAAGACGAAAAATAAAATGAACGAAGGAAACTTGGGAAGTAAAAAGAAAAGAGAATGGGATGAAAAAATAAAAGAGTAAAACATCTCATGTAGAATAAAAATAAAAAGAATAAAAAAATAAAAATAAAACCCTTTAAATTAGAGAAGGACAAAACCACTCATAAAAACAAACACAGGTTCTTTTTTTCTCTCGTTGCAATGAATCTTTTGGTTATGTTCAGAATCACGTGACAAGTATGGCGGTGAGTCGTTTTCCTATCGAATGTTTTTACCACGTTTTCTTAAAATACATCGTTGTTTTTCTTTTCCGTTTCTCTCGTATTTCACACTCCCGTTATATATATATATATATATATATATATATATATATATATATATATATATATATATATATATATATATATATATATATATTATCAGTCTTGTCTTTCGTTTTTTTTAAAATAATTTCTGAATAACAAACACCAGATGTATATCTCCGAAGTTATAGGCACGAGTGAGCCGAGCGATAGCAAGAATATTTACATATTTATTAGCGAGTCAATCGAGGTCAGAATCATAGAAAGTACTGAAGAAGAAGAGGGTAAAGAGGACAGGGTTGAAAAGTATATCACTCCATTTAAAAATAAACCCGAAAACTGCCTCCGTCGAACTTTTCGAATGGGGCGAGCCAGACAACATCGTCAATTAGTGGATTCGACCCCCGACATCAAATCTTTTGGGAACATCTTTCAATAACAAGATTTCCATTTAATTGCTCAGAATTTTATTTCTTTATTCCTTCCTGCCTTTTTCTTTTCCTTCCTTTCTTCATCGCTTCTTTTTCTTACTTTTTTCTTTCTTTTTTGTTTCCTTCCTTCCTTTCTTTTCTTTCTTTCTTTTTTTATATTCCCCTTTCTTTCTCCCTTTCTTTCTTGCTTTCTTTCTTTCTTTCTTTCTTTCTTTCTTTCTCATATGACCTCTTTCTTTATTTTTCTTTCTTTCTTTTTGCTTCTTTCTTTATTTCTTTTATTCTTTCTTTCTTTCTTTTATTTCCTTTTTCTTTCTTTCCATATTATAATTTTACCCGTCTTTGACTGTTTGTTTGTTTTTTCTTTCTTTCTTTCTTTCTTTCTTTCTTTTTCTCCACCTTTATCTTTCAATATGTTCTTTTAATTTTTTTATTATTTCTGTTTTTTTTTATCAAAATATTCCGTTTAACTTTCTTTCTTTCTTTCTTTTTATTTTATCTCTTTCTTTCATTCTTTGTTACATATTTTCTCTTTTTTGTTTTCTTTCTACACGTTTCCTTTCTTTTCAAATTATTTTTCTTGCTGTCTTACATATATTTTCCTCTTTCTTTCTTTCTTTCTTTCTTTCTTTCTTTCTTTCTTTCTTTCTTTCTTTCTTTCTCCAACCCACCTTAATATCTCACTGCTGTTTCTTTCTTTCATTCTTCCTTTTTTTCTTTCTTTCTTAATATGCACTTTGTTTCTTTCATATTTTTCTTTCCTTAATAGTCTTCTTTTCTTAATTTTTTTCTTTTTCATATTAACTTTCTAGCTTTCTTCTTTATTATTCCTCTTTCTTTCTTTTTTCTTGTGACCACTCGCCGCATGACATTGATTCTCCATTAAAAAAAAAATCAAAAAAAAAAAAAAAAATCAAACACTTCTCTATGCTTGATCTTCTAATGTGACTATAATCAGTTCCCCAACATGAAAAAACTATTGGCAGGGAGCCAGTATTGCCCTGATTATGACGTCATATCTTCCTGACCAACAGGATGAACAATTTTCTGGAAAGGAAACATAACATTTTTTAATAAGAAGAGCTGAAATTAATTCATGCGAGATTTTACAGATTCAATAGCATTATCCATTCTTCTACAGTTCTCCACGACATATTGCTGTGGACAAGGGATTTCAGTTCTGACAAATATTAAAACTAAAAAAAGGGAATGGATTCTTTGTGTTGATGAGGAGCCGAGAGTTTATTTATCTGATATTAATCCTGATAAAATGGAGATTACCCGTCAAAAACGAGCTTATAACTTTCATTAAATTTAAATAGTTCAATCATCCTACTGCAGGAAAACAATCTGCATCGGCAGTCATGTATTGAAAGATATATGATCGTCTAAACACGCATAGCACATAACTGTGTTCAATTATAAGTTATTTGTCCAATGTTTTATATTTAATACAACATTAGTCGATGGTTTTATTTCTATTTTTAAATGTCCTTTTTATCATTGTAATATTTTTGCGTTATCTCAAATAGTAACAATATTGTAACTAGAGTCCGTAAATTGGAGAAGAGAGTTAACAATGATAATGTTCTGACTTCAAATCCAGTTATCTCCCTTTAAAACTTTCTTTTTTTTAATTTTAAATATCCTTTTTATCATGGTAACATTTTTGCGTTATCTCAAATAGTAACAATATTGTAACTAGAGTCCGTAAATTGGAGAAGAGAGTTAACAATGATAATGTTCTGACTTCAAATCCAGTTATCTCCCTTTAAAACTTGCTTTTTTTTTTAATTTTAAATATCCTTTTTATCATGGTAACATTTTTGCGTTATCACAAGTAGTAACAATATTGTAACTAGAGTCCGTAAATTGGAGAAGAGAGTTAACAATGATAATGTTCTGACTTCAAATCCAGTTATCTCCCTATAAAAC
>OZ010612.1:62646340-62681340 GCA_963932145.1 Acanthosepion lycidas
CACCAATTCCTTTTTTCTTATTAAAAATATTTAGACGTTACATTACCTTAGTTATCTCCCTTGACGTTTGCACGTGTGTCTACATGATAAAATTAAAAAATTCTACGATACATAATCTTAGCATTTTTCTCTTCACACGTAAAAATTTAAAATGCCTTCTCATCGATTTGGCAGTTCCTGGTGACCATTATATCAAGGACAAAGACATTGACAAGCTCAACAAATCTACTAATCTCAACAAATACAGCTCACATATGAAGAGCTTTAAATATATAAATCGTGCGAGATCTTAGATTTTTGGTTTGTTTTGTAATTTTATCAATGGAAGATATCATGAAGAAGTGTAAGATGTCGGAAGGAAAAGTAGATACAAGAGAAATCCAAGCAAATGTAATACAGTGTAACCCGGATATAAGAGAGTGGTCGGGACCGGAGAGGAAGTCTCTTATATCCAGGTTTCTCTTATATCCGGATTTGGTCTATTTTGTTTAGGTAATTATGGCTCTAATTTGTGACCAGATAAAATGTCTCTTATATCCGGGTTTATCTGATATCCGGGTCTCTTATATCCGGGTTACACTGTACTACTAATACAACAAATAGTATTCAATAATAAAAATACTAACTTTTTATTAAAAATCAATATTTCAAAATGTGAATAAATATATGCTCTATGGTAAAATAAACAAAAATACCGTTTTCAGATGACATATCTCTGCATATATGAAGAACGTTGACCTTTTTCGGTCCTCAAGGTGCGGGGCAATTCGAAACCGTAAAATGCCAGGTGCAATTTTGCCAAAAGGATTTCAAATATTTGACCTTTCCCGATGTTTACAAACCATAATAAATCAAACATATATTATCGCCACGTATAAAGAATAAACCCAAAATTGCAAAAGGACATACTGAGCCAAAAATCATAGGAAGCGAAGTGGTGAACATTATTGATATTCATTTTCTTTGAATAAATATGAAAAGTTTTTTTTTTTTCAAAATGTTAGAAAAGTAAGTATGAATAAAATCTGACATATTTAATTGAGAATTTCTACTTCGTCACAGAATTTATGATTATTAATGAGGAAAGCGAAAAGAAGAGACAAACGTTCAATTCTTATGAGACATTATGTAAGTTGTCGATAGCGCAAAGAAGGGACGAAAAATTAATACGTGCATGAATTGTTGAATCGTTGTGAGGAAGATAATAGCGGAAAGAAGGGATCAAAATTAGATTCGAGGATGTATAGTTGTCGAAATCTAATAGCAGAAAGAAGGGATAAATATTTGATTAGAGGATGTATATTTTTGGAAATTTAATAGCGAAAAGAAGGGATCAAAATTTGATTAGAGGATGTATAGTTGTCGAAATTTAAGAGTGGAAAGAAGGGATCAAAATTTGCTTAGACGACGTATAGTTGTCAAAATTTAATAGCGTAAAGAAGGCGTCAAAAATTGATTAGAGAATGTATAGTTGTCGAAATCCAGTAGCAGAAAGAAGGGATCAAAAATTGATTAGAGGATGTACAGTTGTCGAAATTTAATAGCTGAAAGAAGGGACCAAAATTTGATTAGATGATGCATAGTTGTCGTAACTTAATAACGGAAAGAAGGGATCAAAATTAGATTAGAGGATGTATAGTTGTTGAAATCTAATAGAGAAAAGAAATGATCAAAAATTGATTAGACGTCGTATTGTGGTTGAAATTTAATAGCAGAAAGAAGGGATCAAAATTTGATTAGAGGATATATAGTTGCAGAAATCTAATAACGGAAAGAAGGGATCAAAAATTGATTAGAGAATGTATAGTTGTCGAAATCTAATGGCAGAAATCAGGGATCAATATTTGACTGGAGGATGTATAGTCGTCGAAATTTAATAGAGGAAAAAAAGGATTAAAATTTGATTAGACGATGTATAGTTGTAAAAATTTAATAACGGAGAGAAGGCATCAAATGTTGATTAGTGGATGTATAGTTGTCGAAATCTGATAGCAGAAAGAAGGGATCAAAATTTGATTAGAGGATGTGTAGTTGTCGAATTTTAATAGCTGAAAGAAGGGATCAAAATTTGATTAGACGATGTATTGTTGTAGAAATCTAATAGCAGAAATAAGGGATCAATATTTGATTAGAGGATGTATAGCTGTCGAAATTTAGTAGCTGTAAGAAGGGATCAAAATTTGATTATAGAATATATAATTGTCGAAATCTAATAGCAGAAAGAAGGGATCAAAATTGATTAGAGGATGTATATTCGTCGAAATTTAATAGCGGAAAGAAGAGATCAAAAATTGATTAGAGGATCTATAGTTGTCGAAATTTAACAGCGGAAAGAAGTGTCAAAATTTGATTGGAGGTTGTCGAAATTTAATAGCAGAAAGAAGGGATCAAAATTTGATTCGAGGATGTATAGTTGTCGAAATTTAATAGCGGAAAGTAGGGATCAATATTTGATTAGAGTATGTATAATTGCCGAAATCTAATAGCAGAAAGAATGGATCAAAATTTGATTAGAGGATGTATAGTCGTCGAAATTTAATAGCGGAAAGAAGGGATCAAAATTTGATTAGATGATGTATAGTTGTCGAAATCTAATTGCAGAAATAAGGGATAAATATTTGATTAGAGGATGTATAGTTGTGGAAATTTGATTACAGGATGTATAGTTGTCGAAATCTAATAGCAGAACGAAGGGATCGAAATTTGATTATAATATGTATAATTGTCAACTTTAATAGCGGAAAGAAGGCATAAAAAATTGATTAGAGAATGTATAGTTGTCAAAATCTAATAGCGAAAAGAAGGGATCAAAATTTGATTAGAGGATATCTAGATTTCGAAATTTAATAGCGAAAAGAAGGTATCAAAATTTGACTATAGGATGTATAGTTGTCGAAATATAATAGCCGAATGAAGGGATCAAAATTTGATTAGAATATGTGTAGTTGTCGAAATTTAATAGCGGAAAGAAGGGATCAAACTTTGATTAGACGATATATAGTTGTCGAAATCAATGGAAAAAAGGGATCAAAACTGACTAGAGGATAAGATAAAGTATAATTTGTCTGCAAGATTATATCGGGAGGAATGAATCAAAATCCATTGGAGGATAAATAGTTATACAGTTGTCGGTAAAATAATAACTGAAAGATGTGATCAAAAATTAAAAGGTGGGTGAAATGATGCATAGTTGTCGGCAAGCTAATAGCGAAAAGAAGGGATCAAAATTAAATAGAGGATAACATGAAATATATTTGTCTGCAAGATAATACCGGAAAGATGGGATCAAAATGGATTAGACTTGGTGGATAGTTGACGGGAAGGTAACGTCGGAAAGAATGGGTCAGAAATTGATTAGAAGTTTACAAGATGTATAGTTGTTAGCAAGCTAACCTCAGAAAGTTGTGTCAAAAATTCTTTCGATTTTTTGAGCGTAGATGTGGCACAAGGCTAAAGGTATGGAGCACCCAATGAGGAACGAAACCACTACTCAGTTGTAATTGTTCTGTCGTGTATTGCACGAAAGATAATAGCGAGAAGAAGGGATCAAACGGAGATTGGAGTTTAACATGGTGTATAGTTATTGGCATACTAATAGCGAAAAGATCGGAACAAAACTTGATTGAAGGTTAACAAGATGTATTGTTGTCGACAAGCTAATAGCGGAAAGATGGGATCAAAAATTAATTGCGGGATGACCTGTTGTATATTGTTCGGAAGATAATAGCAAGAAGGGATCAAAAATTGATTGCAGGTTAACATGATGGATAGTTGACCGGAAGGTAATGTCGTAAAGAAGGGATCGGAAATTGATTAGATGTTTACATGATGTATAGTTGTTAGCAAGCTAACAGCAGAAAGATGTGTAAAAAATTGTTTCGATTTTTTAAGCCCAGATGTGGCACAAGGCCGAAGGTATGGAGCACCCAATCAGGAACGAACCCACTACTCAGTCGTAATTGTTCTAGCGAGACAAGTTTGCTAACCATTACGCCACGCCGGGGTTCCCCCCAAAAAATTTTAGATGTTAACATTATGTTTTGTTGTCGGGTTTAACGATGTATAGTTGTCTGTAAGCTAATAGCGGAAAGATGGGATCAAAAATTGATTGGAGGATCACCTGCTGTATATTGGTCGGAAGATAATAGCGTGAAGAAGGGATCAAAAATTGATTGGAATTTAACATGATGTATAGTTGTTGGCGAGCTAATAGCGGAAAGATGGGACCAAAAATTGTTTGGAGGATGACCTGTTGTGTATTGCACGAAAGATAATAGCGAGAAGAAAGGATCAAAACAGGATTGAGAGTTAACATGATATATAGTTTTCGGCAAGCTTATAGCGAAAAGAGGGGATCAAAAATTGATTGGAGAATTACCTGTTGTATATTATTCGGAAGATAATAGTGGGTATAAGGGATCAGAAATTGATTGGAGGTTAAAATGATGTATAGTTGTCGACAATCTAACAGCGGAAAGATGGGATCAAAAATTGATTGGAGGATCACCTGTTGTATATTGGTCGGAAGATAATAGTGGTAATAAGGGATCAAAATTGATTGGAATTTAACATGATGTATAGTTGTTGGCGAGCTAATAGCGGAAAGATGGGATCAAAAATTGATTGGAGGATGACCTGTTGTGTATTGCACGAAAGATAATAGCGAGAAGAAGGGATCAAAACAGGATTGAGGGTTAACATGATGTATAGTTGTCGACAAGCTAATAGCGGAAAGATGGGATCAAAAATTGATTGGGGGATGACCTGTTGTATATTGGTCGGAAGATAATAGCGAGAGGAAGGGATCAAAAATTGATTGAAGGCTAACGTGATGTATAGTTATCGGCGAGATAATAACGAAAAGATGGTATCAAAAATTGAATAGGATATGATGATGTATATTTGTCGGCAAGCTAATTGCGGAAAGATGTTAACAAAAATTAATTTGAGGATAACATATTCTAAACTTGTCGGCAAACAAATTGCGGATAGAATGAAGGAAGAGTTAATAAATTGGTCACATGAAGCATAGCTGTTAGTAATCTAATAGCAGAAAGAAATGAGTAATAATCCATTAGATGATGAAAGATGTATAGTTTTAAGCAAGATACTAGTAGAAAGATGCAAGATCGGAGTGCCGTCAGGAGGCACTATTTTACAGAGAGTGAAAGTGATGGGAAAAAGACTGTGTATAGATTGAAATGTTGATGAATAAATAAAGAAATCATATCAAGGCAAAAGAACATGTCAATTGGAGTTTGTATTAAAATTTTAAAGAATGTAGTGATCCGACTAGCAAGTTAAAAGAAGCAGTTCCATTCTTGTGAAGAATATACTACTGAAATAGAAGTGGCGGTATATTTAAATATTTCAACAGTAAAATGGTGAGACCTAGATGCCAATCTAGTAGCACGCTTGAATTCATGTAGTCAGAGCATCAAAGAAGATAACTCATCAGAACAGTTGCGATGAAAATATTTGTAGAAAAGACAGAGGGAAGCCATATCACAACTAATAGAAAATAACGGAAATCGAGATGCCTGATCAGGATTGATTATATTGCAGATTGTCGAGAGCCTCGAGATTAACAACAGGAGCACCAGACAAGATATGGCAACAGTATCCAGTACATGGATGTATGGTAAATGTGTATATGTATAGAATTGACTCTGTCAAAAATTACCTTCCAGCACGACGTAGTCATCCGACAGATTCAATGTAATTATTCAACCTACGATATATATATATATATATATATATATATATATATATATATATATATATATATATATATCAATAAATAATTATATATATATATATATATATATATATATATATATATATATGTAATTATTTATTTAAAATATGATTGCGTGTTGGAATCATATTTTTAAATAAATAATTATATTTATGCTCTACTTTTGTATCGAGCACTATTTTTTAAAATTAATAACAAAAATACTAAAGAACTTTAAATTATTTACCTAACCAGTTCTTTCCTATTTTCTATATATATTTAACACACACACACACACACACACACAAACACACACACACACACACACACATATATATATATATATATATATATATATATATATATATATATATATATATATATATATATATATATATCCCAGAGGGGATATTTTGTTTCATACTAAACGTAGTCGTCAAGACCATTGCATTTAGTACGAACAGGCAGTCTCCTCTAAGAGATGACTTCAATGTCCACTTTCATATTTACATACCAGTATCCCACATGTTGACCATTTTAAACCATGAATATAATATACCATAAAATTATATTTTATCATATAAGATTTGTAGACAGAGCTACAAGAAAGGCTTCCTCACTGCAGGCAGGCTAAAACATGCATAATCTCCCGCCTTCTTTCTATCAGAATTTCGGAGAGGTAGTTTTGTTAGATTAATATTGAGCGTAAATATTCCGCTCGTAAAAAATGAAAGGAAAGAAAAAGGTGGGGTGTAGTTTTTATTGATTAGCAATCGATTTCATTAGAAGCAAAGAAAATATTACACAATTGCTATGTAATATCAGTTTTCCTTTATGGCAGTGAATGCAAGACAATGTCCTCAATGATGAAAAACGGATGACAAGCAATAGAAACAAAGGAAAGAAGACTGAACACTCACGAAATGTCAGTCTCCCATTGTGGAAGTAAATTCTGGACAATCTCCTGACTGATGAAAAAGAATAAGAAGCAACAGATACAAAGGAAAGATTACTGAAATCTCAAGAAATATCAGTCTTCATTTATGGCAATAAAAGCTGAACAATCTCTTGAATGATGAAAAAGGGAACGTGAAGGAAAAGAATCAAAGGAAAGAGTATTGAACTCTTACGTAATATCCGGTTTTCTTTTATGGCACTGAAT
Organism: Acanthosepion lycidas; assembly: GCA_963932145.1. Lineage (NCBI taxonomy): Eukaryota > Metazoa > Mollusca > Cephalopoda > Sepiida > Sepiidae > Acanthosepion > Acanthosepion lycidas. The sequence goes on from OZ010612.1 coordinate 62,653,240, forward strand.
ACTGGACAATCTCCTGAATGATGAAAAAGAGATGAGAAGCAAATGATACAAAGGAAAGAGTATTGAACTCCACAGAAATATATGTCTTACTATATGGTAGTCAAATCTGGACATTCTCCTGGATGAGGAAAAAGAGATTTAAAGCAATAGAAACATAGGAAAGATTACGGAATTGTCATGTAATATTTGTATTCTTATGGCAGTGAATGCTGGACAATCAATTGAATGATGAAAAAGAGATGAAACCCAAAGAAAAAAAGGGAAAGAGTACTGAACTCTCACGTAATGTCAGGTTTTTTTATGGCAGCGAATGCTGGACAATCTCACGTAGTACCTGTTTTCTCTTATGACAGTGAATGCTGGACAATCAGCTGAAAGATGAAAAACGTATGGGAAGCAGCAGAAACAAAAGAAAGGGTACTGAATTCTCACGTAGTACCTGTTTTCCCTTATGACAGTGAATGCTGGACAATCACCTGAAAGATGAAAAACGGATGGCAAGCAGCAGAAACAAAAGAAAGGGAACTGAAATCTCACGTAGTACCCGTTTTCCCTTATGACAGTGAATGCTGGACAATCAACTGTAAGATGAAAACGAATTGGAAGCAGCAGAAACAAAAGAAAGGGTACTGAAATTTCACGTAGTACCTGTTTTAATTAATGACATGAATGCAGGACAATCAACTGAAAGATGAAAAAAAGATGGGAAGCAGGAGAAACAAAAGAAAGGTTACTAAAATCTCACGTAGTACCTGTTTTCCCTGATGATAGTGAATGCTGGACAATCACCTGAATGAGGAAAAAGGGATGTGAAGCAGCAGAATCAAAAGAAAGGGTACTGTAATCTCAGTTAGTACCTGTTTTCCCATATGACAGTGATTGCTGGACAATCTCCAGAAAGATGAAAAAAAAGATGGGAAGCAGGAGAATCAAAAGAAAGGGTACTGAAATCTCACGTAGTACCTGTTTTCACTGATGATAGTGAATGCTGGACAATCACCTGAATGAGGAAAAAGGGATGTGAAGCAGCAGAAACAAAAGAAAGAGTAATGAAATCTCACGTAGTACCTGTTTCCCTTATGACAGTGAATGCTGGACAATCACCTGAAAGAAGAAATAAGAAAGGGAAGCAGAAGAAAAAAAAGAAAGGTTACTGAAATCTCACGTAGTACCTGTTTTCTTTTATGACAGTGAATGCTGGACAAATACCTGAAACAAGAAAAAGGAATGTGAAGCAGCAGAAATAAAAGAAAGAATACTGAAATCTAACGAAGTACCTGTTTTCCCTTGTGACAGTGAATGTTGGACAATCAACTCAATGAAGAAAAAGGTATGGAAAGCAGTAGAAACAAAAGAAAGGGTACTGAAATCTCACGTAGTAATTGTTTTCCCTTATGACAGTGAATGTTGGACAATCACCTGAAAAATGAAATAGTGATGGGTAGCAGCAGAAACAAAAAAAGGGTACTGAAATCTTATGTAATACCTGTTTTCCCTTATGACAGTGAATGCTGGACAATCACCTGAAAGATGAAATAGGGATGGGAAGCAGCAGAAACAAAAGAAAGGTTACTGAAATCTCACGTAGTACCTGTTTTCTCTTATGACAGTGAATGCTGGGCAATCACCTGAAAGATGAAATAGGGATGGGAAGCAGCAGAAACAAAAGAAAGGGTACTGAAATCTCTTGTAGTACCTGTTTTCTCTTATGACAGTGAATGCTGGACAATCACCTGAAAGATGAAAAAGGGATAGAAAGCAGAAGAAAGAAAAGAAAGGGTAATGTAATCTCACGTAGTACCTGTTTTCGCTTATGACAATGAATGCTGGGCAATCACCTGAAAGATGAATAAGGGATGGGAAGCAGCAGAAACAAAAGAAAGGTTACTGAAATCTCACGTAGTACCTGTTTTCCCTTATGACAATGAATGCTGGACAATCACCTGAAAGATGAAAAAGGGATGGGAAAACGCATAAACAAAAGAAAGGTTACTGAAATCTCACGTAGTACCTGTTTTCTCTTATGACAGTGAATGCTGGACAATCACCTGAAAGATGAAAAAGGGATGGGAAGCAGCAGAAACAAAAGAAAGGTTACTGTAATCTCAAGAAGGACCTGTTTTGTCTTATGACAGTGAATGCTGGACAATCACCTGAAGGATGAAATAGGGATGGGAAGCAGCAGAAACAAAAGAAAGGGAACTGAAATCTCAAATAGTACCTGTTTTCTCTTATGACAGTGAATGCTGGACAATTACCTGAAAGATGAAAAAGAGATGGGAAGCAGCAGAAACAAAAGAAAGGTTACTGAAATCTCACGTAGTACCTGTTTTCCCTTATGATAGTGAATGCTGGACAATCACCTGAAAGATGAAAAAGGGATGGGAAGCAGCAGAAACAAAAGAAAGGTTACTGAAATCTCACGTAGTACCTGTTTTCCCTTATGACAGTGAATGCTGGACAATCACCTGAAAGATGAAAAAGGGATGGGAAGCAGCAGAAACAAAAGAAAGGTTACAGAATCTCACGTAGTACCTGTTTTCCCTTATGGCAGTGAATGCTGGACAATCACCTGAAAGATGAAAAAGGAAAGGGAAGCAGCAGAAACAAAAGAAAGGTTACTAAAATCTCACGTAGTACCTGTTTTCCCTTATGATAGTGAATGCTGGACAATCACCTGAAAGATGAAGAAGGGATGGGAAGCAGCAGAATCAAAAGAAAGGTTACTGAAATCTCACGTAGTACCTGTTTTCCCTTATGATAGTGAATGCTGGACAATCACCTGAAAGATGAAAAAGGGATGGGAAAACGCATAAACAAAAGAAAGGTTACTGAAATCTCACGTAGTACCTGTTTTCTCTTATGACAGTGAATGCTGGACAATCACATGAAAGATGAAAAAGGGATGGGAAGCAGCAGAAACAAAAGAAAGGTTACTGTAATCTCACGAAGGACCTGTTTTGTCTTATGACAGTGAATGCTGGACAATCACCTGAAGGATGAAATAGGGATGGGAAGCAGCAGAAACAAAAGAAAGGGAACTGAAATCTCAAATAGTACCTGTTTTCCCTTATGATAGTGAATGCTGGACAATCACCTGAAAGATGAAGAAGGGATGGGAAGCAGCAGAATCAAAAGAAAGGTTACTGAAATCTCACGTAGTACCTGTTTTCCCTTATGATAGTGAATGCTGGACAATCACATGAAAGATGAAAAAGGGATGGGAAAACGCATAAACAAAAGAAAGGTTACTGAAATCTCACGTAGTACCTGTTTTCTCTTATGACAGTGAATGCTGGACAATCACCTGAAAGATGAAAAAGGGATGGGAAGCAGCAGAAACAAAAGAAAGGTTACTGTAATCTCACGAAGGACCTGTTTTGTCTTATGACAGTGAATGCTGGACAATCACCTGAAGGATGAAATAGGGATGGGAAGCAGCAGAAACAAAAGAAAGGGAACTGAAATCTCAAATAGTACCAGTTTTCTCTTATGACAGTGAATGCTGGACAATTACCTGAAAGATGAAAAAGGGATGGGAAGCAGCAGAAACAAAAGAAAGGTTACTGAAATCTCACGTAGTACCTGTTTTCCCTTATGATAGTGAATGCTGGACAATCACCTGAAAGATGAAAATGGGATGGGAAGCAGCAGAAACAAAAGAAAGGTTACTGAAATCTCACGTAGTACCTGTTTTCCCTTATGACAGTGAATGCTGGACAATCACCTGAAAGATGAAAAAGGGATGGGAAGCAGCAGAAACAAAAGAAAGGTTACAGAATCTCACGTAGTACCTGTTTTCCCTTATGGCAGTGAATGCTGGACAATCACCTGAAAGATGAAAAAGGAAAGGGAAGCAGCAGAAACAAAAGAAAGGTTACTAAAATCTCACGTAGTACCTGTTTTCCCTTATGATAGTGAATGCTGGACAATCACCTGAAAGATGAAGAAGGGATGGGAAGCAGCAGAATCAAAAGAAAGGTTACTGAAATCTCACGTAGTACCTGTTTTCCCTTATGATAGTGAATGCTGGACAATCACATGAAAGATGAAAAAGGGATGGGAAGCAGCAGAAACAAAAGAAAGGTTACTGAAATCTCACGTAGTGCCTGTTTTCCCTTATGATAGTGAATGCTGGACAATCACATGAAAGATGAAAAAGGGATGGGAAGCAGCAGAAACAAAAGAAAGGGTACTGTAATCTCACGTAGTACCTGTTTTCCCTTATGATAGTGAATGCTGGACAATCACCTGAAAGATGAAATAGGGATGGGAAGCAGCAGAAACAAAAGAAAGGTTACTGAAATCTCACGTAGTACCTGTTTTCCCTTATGACAGTGAATGCTGGACAATCACCTGAAAGATGAAAAAGGGATGGGAAGCAGCAGAAACAAAAGAAAGGTTACTGAAATCTCACGTAGTACCTGTTTCCTCTCATGATAGTGAATGTTGGACAATCACCTGAAAGATGAAAAAGGGATGGGAAGCATCAGAAACAAAAGAAAGTTTACTGAAATCTCATGTAGTACCTGTTTTCCCTTATGATAGTGAATGCTGGACAATCACCTGAAAGATGAAAAAGGGATGGGAAGCAGCAGAATCAAAAGAAAGGTTACTGAAATCTCACGTAGTACCTGTTTTCCCTTATGATAGTGAATGCTGGACAATCACTTGAAAGATGAAAAAGCGATGGGAAGCAGCAGAAACAAAAGAAAGGTTACTAAAATCTCACGTAGTACCTGTTTTCACTTATGACAGTGAATGCTGGACAATCACCTGAAAGATGAAAAAGGGATGGGAAGCAGCAGAAACAAAAGAAAGTTTACTGAAATCTCACGTAATACCTTTTTTCCCTTATGACAGTGAATGCTGGACAATCACCTGAAAGATGAAAAAGGGATGGGAAGCAGCAGAAACAAAAGAAAGGTTACTGAAATCTCACGTAGTACCTGTTTTCTCTCATGACAGTGAATGCTGGACAATCACCTGAAAGATGAAAAAGGGATGGGAAGCAGCAGAAACAAAAGGAAGGTTACAGAAATCTCACGTAGTACCTGTTTTCCCTTATGACAGTGAATGCTGGACAATCACCTGAAAGATGAAAAAGGGATGGGAAGCAGCAGAAACAAAAGAAAGGTTACTAAAATCTCACGTAGTACCTGTTTTCCCTTATGATAATGAATGCTGGACAATCACCTGAAAGATGAAAAAGGGATGGGAAGCATCAGAAACAAAAGAAAGTTTACTGAAATCTCATGTAGTACCTGTTTTCCCTTATGATAGTGAATGCTGGACAATCACCTGAAAGATGAAAAAGGGATGGGAAGCAGCAGAATCAAAAGAAAGGTTACTGAAATCTCACGTAGTACCTGTTTTCCCTTATGATAGTGAATGCTGGACAATCACTTGAAAGATGAAAAAGGGATGGGAAGCAGCAGAAACAAAAGAAAGGTTACTGAAATCTCACGTAGTACCTGTTTTCCCTTATGACAGTGAATGCAGGACAATCACCTGAAAGATGAAAAAGGGATGGGAAGCAGCAGAAACAAAAGAAAGTTTACTGAAATCTCACGTAGTACCTGTTTTCCCTTATGACAGTGAATGCTGGACAATCACCTGAGAGATGAAAAAGGGATGGGAAGCAGCAGAAACAAAAGAAAGGTTACTGAAATCTCACGTAGTACCTGTTTTCTCTTATGACAATGAATGCTGGACAATCACCTGAAAGATGAAAAAGGGATGGGAAGCAGCAGAAAAAAAAGGAAGGTTACAGAAATCTCACGTAGTACCTGTTTTCCCTTATGAGAGTGAATGCTGGAAAATCACCTGAAAGATGAAAAAGGGATGGGAAGCAGCAGAAACAAAAGAAAGGTTACTGAAATCTCACGTAGTACCTGTTTTCCCTTATGACAGTGAATGCTGGGCAATCACCTGAAAGATGAAAAAGGGATGGGAAGCAGCAGAAACAAAAGAAAGGTTACTGTAATCTCACGAAGGACCTGTTTTGTCTTATGACAGTGAATGCTGGACAATCACCTGAAGGATGAAATAGGGATGGGAAGCAGCAGAAACAAAAGAAAGGGAACTGAAATCTCAAATAGTACCTGTTTTCTCTTATGACAGTGAATGCTGGACAATTACCTGAAAGATGAAAAAGGGATGGGAAGCAGCAGAAACAAAAGAAAGGTTACTGAAATCTCACGTAGTACCTGTTTTCCCTTATGATAGTGAATGCTGGACAATCACCTGAAAGATGAAAAAGGGATGGGAAGCAGCAGAAACAAAAGAAAGGTTACTGAAATCTCACGTAGTACCTGTTTTCCCTTATGACAGTGAATGCTGGACAATCACCTGAAAGATGAAAAAGGGATGGGAAGCAGCAGAAACAAAAGAAAGGTTACAGAATCTCACGTAGTACCTGTTTTCCCTTATGGCAGTGAATGCTGGACAATCACCTGAAAGATGAAAAAGGAAAGGGAAGCAGCAGAAACAAAAGAAAGGTTACTAAAATCTCACGTAGTACCTGTTTTCCCTTATGATAGTGAATGCTGGACAATCACCTGAAAGATGAAGAAGGGATGGGAAGCAGCAGAATCAAAAGAAAGGTTACTGAAATCTCACGTAGTACCTGTTTTCCCTTATGATAGTGAATGCTGGACAATCACATGAAAGATGAAAAAGGGATGGGAAAACGCATAAACAAAAGAAAGGTTACTGAAATCTCACGTAGTACCTGTTTTCTCTTATGACAGTGAATGCTGGACAATCACCTGAAAGATGAAAAATGGATGGGAAGCAGCAGAAACAAAAGAAAGGTTACTGTAATCTCACGAAGGACCTGTTTTGTCTTATGACAGTGAATGCTGGACAATCACCTGAAGGATGAAATAGGGATGGGAAGCAGCAGAAACAAAAGAAAGGGAACTGAAATCTCAAATAGTACCAGTTTTCTCTTATGACAGTGAATGCTGGACAATTACCTGAAAGATGAAAAAGGGATGGGAAGCAGCAGAAACAAAAGAAAGGTTACTGAAATCTCACGTAGTACCTGTTTTCCCTTATGATAGTGAATGCTGGACAATCACCTGAAAGATGAAAATGGGATGGGAAGCAGCAGAAACAAAAGAAAGGTTACTGAAATCTCACGTAGTACCTGTTTTCCCTTATGACAGTGAATGCTGGACAATCACCTGAAAGATGAAAAAGGGATGGGAAGCAGCAGAAACAAAAGAAAGGTTACAGAATCTCACGTAGTACCTGTTTTCCCTTACGGCAGTGAATGCTGGACAATCACCTGAAAGATGAAAAAGGAAAGGGAAGCAGCAGAAACAAAAGAAAGGTTACTAAAATCTCACGTAGTACCTGTTTTCCCTTATGATAGTGAATGCTGGACAATCACCTGAAAGATGAAGAAGGGATGGGAAGCAGCAGAATCAAAAGAAAGGTTACTGAAATCTCACGTAGTACCTGTTTTCCCTTATGATAGTGAATGCTGGACAATCACATGAAAGATGAAAAAGGGATGGGAAGCAGCAGAAACAAAAGAAAGGTTACTGAAATCTCACGTAGTGCCTGTTTTCCCTTATGATAGTGAATGCTGGACAATCACATGAAAGATGAAAAAGGGATGGGAAGCAGCAGAAACAAAAGAAAGGGTACTGTAATCTCACGTAGTACCTGTTTTCCCTTATGATAGTGAATGCTGGACAATCACCTGAAAGATGAAATAGGGATGGGAAGCAGCAGAAACAAAAGAAAGGTTACTGAAATCTCACGTAGTACCTGTTTTCCCTTATGACAGTGAATGCTGGACAATCACCTGAAAGATGAAAAAGGGATGGGAAGCAGCAGAAACAAAAGAAAGGTTACTGAAATCTCACGTAGTACCTGTTTCCTCTCATGATAGTGAATGTTGGACAATCACCTGAAAGATGAAAAAGGGATGGGAAGCATCAGAAACAAAAGAAAGTTTACTGAAATCTCATGTAGTACCTGTTTTCCCTTATGATAGTGAATGCTGGACAATCACCTGAAAGATGAAAAAGGGATGGGAAGCAGCAGAATCAAAAGAAAGGTTACTGAAATCTCACGTAGTACCTGTTTTCCCTTATGATAGTGAATGCTGGACAATCACTTGAAAGATGAAAAAGCGATGGGAAGCAGCAGAAACAAAAGAAAGGTTACTAAAATCTCACGTAGTACCTGTTTTCCCTTATGACAGTGAATGCTGGACAATCACCTGAAAGATGAAAAAGGGAAGGGAAGCAGCAGAAACAAAAGAAAGTTTACTGAAATCTCACGTAATACCTTTTTTCCCTTATGACAGTGAATGCTGGACAATCACCTGAAAGATGAAAAAGGGATGGGAAGCAGCAGAAACAAAAGAAAGGTTACTGAAATCTCACGTAGTACCTGTTTTCTCTTATGACAGTGAATGCTGGACAATCACCTGAAAGATGAAAAAGGGATGGGAAGCAGCAGAAACAAAAGGAAGGTTACAGAAATCTCACGTAGTACCTGTTTTCCCTTATGACAGTGAATGCTGGACAATCACCTGAAAGATGAAAAAGGGATGGGAAGCAGCAGAAACAAAAGAAAGGTTACTAAAATCTCACGTAGTACCTGTTTTCCCTTATGATAATGAATGCTGGACAATCACCTGAAAGATGAAAAAGGGATGGGAAGCATCAGAAACAAAAGAAAGTTTACTGAAATCTCATGTAGTACCTGTTTTCCCTTATGATAGTGAATGCTGGACAATCACCTGAAAGATGAAAAAGGGATGGGAAGCAGCAGAATCAAAAGAAAGGTTACTGAAATCTCACGTAGTACCTGTTTTCCCTTATGATAGTGAATGCTGGACAATCACTTGAAAGATGAAAAAGGGATGGGAAGCAGCAGAAACAAAAGAAAGGTTACTGAAATCTCACGTAGTACCTGTTTTCCCTTATGACAGTGAATGCAGGACAATCACCTGAAAGATGAAAAAGGGATGGGAAGCAGCAGAAACAAAAGAAAGTTTACTGAAATCTCACGTAGTACCTGTTTTCCCTTATGACAGTGAATGCTGGACAATCACCTGAGAGATGAAAAAGGGATGGGAAGCAGCAGAAACAAAAGAAAGGTTACTGAAATCTCACGTAGTACCTGTTTTCTCTTATGACAATGAATGCTGGACAATCACCTGAAAGATGAAAAAGGGATGGGAAGCAGCAGAAAAAAAAGGAAGGTTACAGAAATCTCACGTAGTACCTGTTTTCCCTTATGACAGTGAATGCTGGAAAATCACCTGAAAGATGAAAAAGGGATGGGAAGCAGCAGAAACAAAAGAAAGGTTACTGAAATCTCACGTAGTACCTGTTTTCCCTTATGACAGTGAATGCTGGGCAATCACCTGAAAGATGAAAAAGGGATGGGAAGCAGCAGAAACAAAAGAAAGGTTACTGAAATCTCACGTAGTACATGTTTTCCCTTATGACAGTGAATGCTGGACAATAACCTGAAAGATGAAAAAGGGATGGGAAGCAGCAGAAACAAAAGAAAGGTTACTGAAATCTCACGTAGTACATGTTTTCCCTTATGACAGTGAATGCTGGACAATAACCTGAAAGATGAAAAAGGGATGGGAAGCAGCAGAAACAAAAGAAAGGTTACTGTAATCTCACGTAGTACCTGTTTTCTCTTATGACAGTGAATGCTGGACAATCACCTGAAAGATGAAAAAGGGATGGGAAGCAGCAGAAACAAAAGAAAGTTTACTGAAATCTCACGTAGTACCTGTTTTCCCTTATGACAGTGAATGCTGGACAATCACCTGAGAGATGAAAAAGGGATGGGAAGCAGCAGAAACAAAAGAAAGGTTACTGAAATCTCACGTAGTACCTGTTTTCTCTTATGACAATGAATGCTGGACAATCACCTGAAAGATGAAAAAGGGATGGGAAGCAGCAGAAAAAAAAGGAAGGTTACAGAAATCTCACGTAGTACCTGTTTTCCCTTATGACAGTGAATGCTGGAAAATCACCTGAAAGATGAAAAAGGGATGGGAAGCAGCAGAAACAAAAGAAAGGTTACTGAAATCTCACGTAGTACCTGTTTTCCCTTATGACAGTGAATGCTGGGCAATCACCTGAAAGATGAAAAAGGGATGGGAAGCAGCAGAAACAAAAGAAAGGTTACTGAAATCTCACGTAGTACATGTTTTCCCTTATGACAGTGAATGCTGGACAATAACCTGAAAGATGAAAAAGGGATGGGAAGCAGCAGAAACAAAAGAAAGGTTACTGTAATCTCACGTAGTACCTGTTTTCTCTTATGACAGTGAATGCTGGACAATCACCTGAAAGATGAAATAGGGATGGGAAGCAGCAGAAACAAAAGAAAGGGAACTGAAATCTCAAATAGTACCTGTTTCCTCTTATGACAGTGAATGCTGGACAATCACCTGAAAGATGAAAAAGGGATGGGAAGCAGCAGAAACAAAAGAAAGGTTACTGAAATCTCACGTAGTACCTGTTTTCCCTTATGACAGTGAATGCTGGACAATCACCTGAAAGATGAAAAAGGGATGGGAAGCAGCAGAAACAAAAGAAAGGTTACTGAAATCTCACGTAGTACCTGTTTTCCCTTATGACAGTGAATGCTGGACAATCACCTGAAAGATGAAAAAGGGATGGGAAGCAGCAGAAACAAAAGAAAGGTTACTGAAATCTCACGTAATACATGTTTTCCCTTATGACAGTGAATGCTGGACAATCACCTGAAAGATGAAAAAGGGATGGGAAGCAGCAGAAACAAAAGAAAGGTTACTGTAATCTCACGTAGTACCTGTTTTCTCTTATGACAGTGAATGCTGGACAATCACCTGAAAGATGAAATAGGGATGGGAAGCAGCAGAAACAAAAGAAAGGGAACTGAAATCTCAAATAGTACCTGTTTCCTCTTATGACAGTGAATGCTGGACAATCACCTGAAAGATGAAAAAGGGATGGGAAGCAGCAGAAACAAAAGGAAGGTTACAGAAATCTCACGTAGTACCTGTTTTCCCTTATGATAGTGAATACTGGACAATCACCTGAAAGATGAAAAAGGGATGGGAAGCAGCAGAAACAAAAGAAAGGTTACTGAAATCTCACGTAGTACCTGTTTCCTCTCATGATAGTGAATGTTGGACAATCACCTGAAAGATGAAAAAGGGATGGGAAGCATCAGAAACAAAAGAAAGTTTACTGAAATCTCATGTAGTACCTGTTTTCCCTTATGATAGTGAATGCTGGACAATCACCTGAAAGATGAAAAAGGGATGGGAAGCAGCAGAATCAAAAGAAAGGTTACTGAAATCTCACGTAGTACCTGTTTTCCCTTATGATAGTGAATGCTGGACAATCACTTGAAAGATGAAAAAGCGATGGGAAGCAGCAGAAACAAAAGAAAGGTTACTAAAATCTCACGTAGTACCTGTTTTCCCTTATGACAGTGAATGCTGGACAATCACCTGAAAGATGAAAAAGGGATGGGAAGCAGCAGAAACAAAAGAAAGTTTACTGAAATCTCACGTAATACCTTTTTTCCCTTATGACAGTGAATGCTGGACAATCACCTGAAAGATGAAAAAGGGATGGGAAGCAGCAGAAACAAAAGAAAGGTTACTGAAATCTCACGTAGTACCTGTTTTCTCTTATGACAGTGAATGCTGGACAATCACCTGAAAGATGAAAAAGGGATGGGAAGCAGCAGAAACAAAAGGAAGGTTACAGAAATCTCACGTAGTACCTGTTTTCCCTTATGACAGTGAATGCTGGACAATCACCTGAAAGATGAAAAAGGGATGGGAAGCAGCAGAAACAAAAGAAAGGTTACTAAAATCTCACGTAGTACCTGTTTTCCCTTATGATAATGAATGCTGGACAATCACCTGAAAGATGAAAAAGGGATGGGAAGCATCAGAAACAAAAGAAAGTTTACTGAAATCTCATGTAGTACCTGTTTTCCCTTATGATAGTGAATGCTGGACAATCACCTGAAAGATGAAAAAGGGATGGGAAGCAGCAGAATCAAAAGAAAGGTTACTGAAATCTCACGTAGTACCTGTTTTCCCTTATGATAGTGAATGCTGGACAATCACTTGAAAGATGAAAAAGGGATGGGAAGCAGCAGAAACAAAAGAAAGGTTACTGAAATCTCACGTAGTACCTGTTTTCCCTTATGACAGTGAATGCAGGACAATCACCTGAAAGATGAAAAAGGGATGGGAAGCAGCAGAAACAAAAGAAAGTTTACTGAAATCTCACGTAGTACCTGTTTTCCCTTATGACAGTGAATGCTGGACAATCACCTGAGAGATGAAAAAGGGATGGGAAGCAGCAGAAACAAAAGAAAGGTTACTGAAATCTCACGTAGTACCTGTTTTCTCTTATGACAATGAATGCTGGACAATCACCTGAAAGATGAAAAAGGGATGGGAAGCAGCAGAAAAAAAAGGAAGGTTACAGAAATCTCACGTAGTACCTGTTTTCCCTTATGACAGTGAATGCTGGAAAATCACCTGAAAGATGAAAAAGGGATGGGAAGCAGCAGAAACAAAAGAAAGGTTACTGAAATCTCACGTAGTACCTGTTTTCCCTTATGACAGTGAATGCTGGGCAATCACCTGAAAGATGAAAAAGGGATGGGAAGCAGCAGAAACAAAAGAAAGGTTACTGAAATCTCACGTAGTACATGTTTTCCCTTATGACAGTGAATGCTGGACAATAACCTGAAAGCTGAAAAAGGGATGGGAAGCAGCAGAAACAAAAGAAAGGTTACTGAAATCTCACGTAGTACATGTTTTCCCTTATGACAGTGAATGCTGGACAATAACCTGAAAGATGAAAAAGGGATGGGAAGCAGCAGAAACAAAAGAAAGGTTACTGTAATCTCACGTAGTACCTGTTTTCTCTTATGACAGTGAATGCTGGACAATCACCTGAAAGATGAAAAAGGGATGGGAAGCAGCAGAAACAAAAGAAAGTTTACTGAAATCTCACGTAGTACCTGTTTTCCCTTATGACAGTGAATGCTGGACAATCACCTGAGAGATGAAAAAGGGATGGGAAGCAGCAGAAACAAAAGAAAGGTTACTGAAATCTCACGTAGTACCTGTTTTCTCTTATGACAATGAATGCTGGACAATCACCTGAAAGATGAAAAAGGGATGGGAAGCAGCAGAAAAAAAAGGAAGGTTACAGAAATCTCACGTAGTACCTGTTTTCCCTTATGACAGTGAATGCTGGAAAATCACCTGAAAGATGAAAAAGGGATGGGAAGCAGCAGAAACAAAAGAAAGGTTACTGAAATCTCACGTAGTACCTGTTTTCCCTTATGACAGTGAATGCTGGGCAATCACCTGAAAGATGAAAAAGGGATGGGAAGCAGCAGAAACAAAAGAAAGGTTACTGAAATCTCACGTAGTACATGTTTTCCCTTATGACAGTGAATGCTGGACAATAACCTGAAAGATGAAAAAGGGATGGGAAGCAGCAGAAACAAAAGAAAGGTTACTGTAATCTCACGTAGTACCTGTTTTCTCTTATGACAGTGAATGCTGGACAATCACCTGAAAGATGAAATAGGGATGGGAAGCAGCAGAAACAAAAGAAAGGGAACTGAAATCTCAAATAGTACCTGTTTCCTCTTATGACAGTGAATGCTGGACAATCACCTGAAAGATGAAAAAGGGATGGGAAGCAGCAGAAACAAAAGAAAGGTTACTGAAATCTCACGTAGTACCTGTTTTCCCTTATGACAGTGAATGCTGGACAATCACCTGAAAGATGAAAAAGGGATGGGAAGCAGCAGAAACAAAAGAAAGGTTACTGAAATCTCACGTAGTACCTGTTTTCCCTTATGACAGTGAATGCTGGACAATCACCTGAAAGATGAAAAAGGGATGGGAAGCAGCAGAAACAAAAGAAAGGTTACTGAAATCTCACGTAATACATGTTTTCCCTTATGACAGTGAATGCTGGACAATCACCTGAAAGATGAAAAAGGGATGGGAAGCAGCAGAAACAAAAGAAAGGTTACTGTAATCTCACGTAGTACCTGTTTTCTCTTATGACAGTGAATGCTGGACAATCACCTGAAAGATGAAATAGGGATGGGAAGCAGCAGAAACAAAAGAAAGGGAACTGAAATCTCAAATAGTACCTGTTTCCTCTTATGACAGTGAATGCTGGACAATCACCTGAAAGATGAAAAAGGGATGGGAAGCAGCAGAAACAAAAGGAAGGTTACAGAAATCTCACGTAGTACCTGTTTTCCCTTATGATAGTGAATGCTGGACAATCACCTGAAAGATGAAAAAGGGATGGGAAGCAGCAGAAACAAAAGGAAGGTTACAGAAATCTCACGTAGTACCTGTTTTCTCTTATGACAGTGAATGCTGGACAATCACCTGAAAGATGAAAAAGCGATGGGAAGCAGCAGAAACAAAAGAAAGGTTACTGAAATCTCACGTAGTACCTGTTTTCCCTTATGACAGTGAATGCTGGACAATCACCTGAAAGATGAAAAAGGGATGGGAAGCAGCAGAAACAAAAGAAAGGTTACTGAAATCTCACGTAGTACTTGTTTTCCCTTATGACAGTGAATGCTGGACAATCACCTGAAAGATGAAAAAGGGAAGGGAAGCAGCAGAAACAAAAGGAAGGTTACAGAAATCTCACGTAGTACCTGTTTTCCCTTATGATAGTGAATGCTGGACAATCACCTGAAAGATGAAAAAGGGATGGGAAGCAGCAGAAACAAAAGGAAGGTTACAGAAATCTCACGTAGTACCTGTTTTCCCTTATGATAGTGAATGCTGGACAATCACCTGAAAGATGAAAAAGGGATGGGAAGCAGCAGAAACAAAAGGAAGGTTACAGAAATCTCACGTAGTACCTGTTTTCCCTTATGACAGTGAATGCTGGACTATCACCTGAAAGATGAAAAAGGGATGGGAAGCAGCAGAAACAAAAGGAAGGTTACAGAAATCTCACGTAGTACCAGTTTTCCCTTATGACAGTGAATGCTGGACAATCACCTGAAAGATGAAAAAGGGATGGGAAGCAGCAGAAACAAAAGAAAGGTTACTGAAATCTCACGTAGTACCTGTTTTCCCTTATGATAGTGAATGCTGGACAATCACCTGAAAGATGAAAAAGGGATGGGAAGCAGCAGAAACAAAAGAAAGGTTACTAAAATCTCACGTAGTACCTATTTTCCCTTATGACAGTGAATGCTGGGCAATCACCAGAAAGATAAAAAAGGGATGGAAAGCAGCAGAAACAAAAGAAAGGTTAATAAAATCTCACGTAGTACCTGTTTTCCCTTATGACAGTGAATGCTGGACAATCACCTGAAAGATGAAAAAGGGATGGGAAGCAGCAGAAACAAAAGAAAGGTTACTGAAATCTCACGTAGTACCTGTTTTCCCTTATGACAGTGAATGCTGGACAATCACCTGAAAGATGAAAAAGGGATGGGAAGCAGCAGAAACAAAAGAAAGGGTACTGAAATCTCACGTAGTACCTGTTTTCCCTTATGACAGTGAATGCTGGACAATCACCTGAAAGATGAAAAAGGGATGGGAAGCAGCAGAAACAAAAGAAAGGGTACTGAAATCTCACGTAGTACCTGTTTTCCCTTATGACAATGAATGCTGGACAATCACCTGAAAGATGAAAAAGGGATGGGAAGCAGCAGAAACAAAAGAAAGGTTACTGAAATCTCACGTAGTACCTGCTTTCCCTTATGACAGTGAATTCTGGACAATCACCTGAAAGATGAAAAAGGGATGGGAAGCAGCAGAAACAAAAGAAAGGTTACTGAAATATCACGTAGTACCTGTTTTCCCTTATGACAGTGAATGCTGGACAATCACCTGAAAGCTGAAATCGGGATGGGAAGCAGCAGAAACAAAAGAAAGATTACTGAAATCTCACATAGTACCTGTTTTCCCTTATGACAGTGAATGCTGGACAATCACCTGAAAGATGAAAAAGGGATGGGAAGCAGCAGAAACAAAAGAAAGGGTACTGAAATCTCACGTAGTACCTGTTTTCCCTTATGACAGTGAATGCTGGACAATCACCTGAAAGATGAAATTGGGATGGGAAGCAGCAGAAACAAAAGAAAGATTACTGAAATCTCACATAGTACCTGTTTTCCCTTATGAGAGTGAATGCTGGACAATCACCTGAAAGATGAAATAGGGATGGGAAGCAGCAGAAACAAAAGAAAGATTACTGAAATCTCACATAGTACCTGTTTTCCCTTATGACAGTGAATGCTGGACAATCACCTGAAAGATGAAAAATGGATGGGAAGCAGCAGAAACAAAAGAAAGGGTACTGAAATCTCACGTAGTACCTGTTTTCCCTTATGACAGTGAATTCTGGACAATCACCTGAAAGATGAAAAAGGGATGGGAAGCAGCAGAAACAAAAGAAAGGTAACTGAAATATCACGTAGTACCTGTTTTCCCTTATGACAGTGAATGCTGGACAATCAGCTGAAAGATGAATAAGGGATGGGTAGCAGCAGAAACAAAAGAAAGGTTACTGAAATGTCACGTAGTACCTGTTTTCCCTTATGACAGTGAATGCTGGACAATCACCTGAAAGATGAAAAAAGGATGGGAAGCAGCAGAAACAAAAGAAAGGTTACTGAAATCTCACGTAATACCTGTTTTCTCTTATGACAGTGATTGCTGGACAATCACCTGAAAGATGAAATAATGAAGGGAAGCAGCAGAAACCAAAGAAAGGGTACTGAAATCTCACGTAGTACCTGTTTTCTCTTATGACAGTGAATGCTGGACAATCACCTGAAAGATGAAATAGGGATGGGAAGCAGCAGAAACAAAAGAAAGGTTACTGAAATATCACGTAGTACCTGTTTTCCCTTATGACAGTGAATGCTGGACAATCACCTGAAAGATGAAAAAGGGATGGGTAGCAGCATAAACAAAAGAAAGATTACTGAAATCTCACGTAGTACCTGTTTTCCCTTGTGACAGTGAATGCTGGACAATCACCTGAAAGGTGAAATAGGGATGGGAAGCAGCAGAAACAAAAGAAAGATTACTGAAATCTCACATAGTACATGTTTTCCCTTATGACAGTGAATGCTGGACAATCACCTGAAAGATGAAATACGGATGGGAGGCAGCAGACACAAAAGAAAGATTACTGAAATCTCACGTAGTACCTGTTTTCCCTTATGACAGTGAATGCTGGACAATCACCTGAAAGATGAAAAAGGGATGGGAAGCAGAAGAAACAAAAGTAAGGTTACTGAAATCTCACGTAGTACCTGTTTTCCCTTATGACAGTGAATGCTGGACAATCACCTGAAAGATGAAAAAGGGATGGGAAACAGCAGAAACAAAAGAAAGGGTACTGAAATCTCACGTAGTACCTGTTTTCTCTCATGACAATTAATGCTGGACAATCACTTGAAAGATTAAAAAGGGATGGGAAGCAGCAGAAACAAAAGAAAGTGTACTGAAATCTCACGTAGTACCTGTTTTCCCTTATGACAGTGAATGCTGGACAATCACCTGAAACATGAAAAAGGAATGTGAAGCATTAGAAATAAAAGAAAGAATGCTGAAATCTAACGAAGTACCTGTTTTCCCTTGTGACAGTGAATGCTGTACAATCAACTGAATTTGGAAAAAGGGATGGGAAGCAGCAGAAACAAAAGAAAGGGTACTGAAATCTCACGTAGTACTTGTTTTCCCTTATGACAGTGAATGCTGGACAATCACCTGAAAGATGAAATAGTGATGGGAAGCAGCAGAAACAAAAGAAAGTGTACTGAAATCTCACGTAGTACTTGTTTTCCCTTATGACAGTGAATGCTGGACAATCACCTGAAAGATGAAAAAGGGATGGGAAGCAGCAGAAACAAAAGAAAGGGTACTGAAATCTCACGTAGTACCTGTTTTCTCTTATGACAGTGAATGCTGGACAATCACCTGAAAGATGAAAAAGGGATGGGAAACAGCAGAAACAAAAGAAAGGTTACTGAAATCTCACGTAGTACCTGTTTTCTCTCATGACAGTGAATGCTGGACAATCACTTGAAAGATGAAAAAGGGATGGGAAGCAGCAGAAACAAAAGAAAGTGTACTGAAATCTCACGTAGTACCTGTTTTCCCTTATGACAGTGAATGCTGGACAATCACCTGAAACATGAAAAAGGAATGTGAAGCAGTAGAAATAAAAGAAAGAATGCTGAAATCTAACGAAGTACCTGTTTTCCCTTGTGACAGTGAATGCTGTACAATCAACTGAATTTGGAAAAAGGGATGGGAAGCAGCAGAAACAAAAGAAAGGGTACTGAAATCTCACGTAGCACCTGTTTTCCCTTATGACAGTGAATGCTGGACAATCACCTGAAAGATGAAAAAGGGATGGGAAGCAGCAGAAACAAAAGAAAGTGTACTGAAATCTCACGTAGTACCTGTTTTCCCTTATGACAGTGAATGCTGGACAATCACCTGAACGATGAAAAAGGGATGGGAAGCAGCAGAAACAAAAGAAAGGGTACTGAAATCTCACGTAGTACCTGTTTTCCCTTATGACAGTGAATGCTGGACAATCACCTGAAAGATGAAAAACGGATGGAAAGCCGAAGAAAGAAAAGAAAGGATACT
This sequence comes from Acanthosepion lycidas, assembly GCA_963932145.1. Classification (NCBI taxonomy): domain Eukaryota; kingdom Metazoa; phylum Mollusca; class Cephalopoda; order Sepiida; family Sepiidae; genus Acanthosepion; species Acanthosepion lycidas. The sequence continues at coordinate 62,671,925 of OZ010612.1, forward strand.
GAAATCTCACGTAGTACCTGTTTTCTCTTATGACAGTGAATGCTGGACAATCACCTGAAAGATGAAAAACGGATGGGAAGCAGCAGAAACAAAAGAAAGGTTACTGAAATCTCAGGTAGTACCTGTTTTCCCTTATAACAGTGAATGCTGGACAATCACCTGAAAGATGAAATAGGTATGGGAAGCAGCAGAAACAAATGAAAGTGTACTGAAATGTCACGTAGTACCTGTTTTCTCTAATGACAGTGAATGCTGGACAATCACCTGAAAGATGAAAAAGGGATGGGAAGCAGCAGAAACAAAAGAAAGGTAACTGAAATATCACGTAGTACCTGTTTTCCCTTATGACAGTGAATGCTGGACAATCACCTGAAAGATGAATAAGGGATGGGTAGCAGCAGAAACAAAAGAAAGGTTACTGAAATCTCACGTAGTACCTGTTTTCCCTTATGACAGTGAATGCTGGACAATCACCTGAAAGATGAAAAAAGGATGGGAAGCAGCAGAAACAAAAGAAAGGTTACTGAAATCTCACGTAATACCTGTTTTCTCTTATGACAGTGATTGCTGGACAATCACCTGAAAGATGAAATAAGGAAGGGAAGCAGCAGAAACCAAAGAAATGGTACTGAAATCTCACGTAGTACCTGTTTTTTTTCTTATGACACTGAATGCTGGACAATCACCTGAAAGATGAAATAGGGATGGGAAGCAGCAGAAACAAAAGAAAGGTTACTGAAATATCACGTAGTACCTGTTTTCCCTTATGACAGTGAATGCTGGACAATCACCTGAAAGATGAAAAAGGGATGGGTAGCAGCATAAACAAAAGAAAGATTACTGAAATATCACGTAGTACCTGTTTTCCCTTGTGACAGTGAATGCTGGACAATCACCTGAAAGGTGAAATAGGGATGGGAAGCAGCAGAAACAAAAGAAAGATTACTGAAATCTCACATAGTACATGTTTTCCCTTATGACAGTGAATGCTGGACAATCACCTGAAAGATGAAATAGGGATGGGAAGCAGCAGAAACAAAAGAAAGATTACTGAAATCTCACGTAGTACCTGTTTTCCCTTATGACAGTGAATGCTGGACAATCACCTGAAAGATGAAAAAGGGATGGGAAGCAGCAGAAACAAAAGTAAGTTTACTGAAATCTCACGTAGTACCTGTTTTCCCTTATGACAGTGAATGCTGGACAATCACCTGAAAGATGAAAAAGGGATGGGAAACAGCAGAAACAAAAGAAAGGGTACTGAAATCTCACGTAGTACCTGTTTTCTCTCATGACAGTTAATGCTGGACAATCACTTGAAAGATGAAAAACGGATGGGAAGCAGCAGAAACAAAAGAAAGTGTACTGAAATCTCACGTAGTACCTGTTTTCCCTTATGACAGTGAATGCTGGACAATCACCTGAAACTTGAAAAAGGAATGTGAAGCATTAGAAATAAAAGAAAGAATGCTGAAATCTAACGAAGTACCTGTTTTCCCTTGTGACAGTGAATGCTGTACAATCAACTGAATTTGGAAAAAGGGATGGGAAGCAGCAGAAAGAAAAGAAAGGGTACTGAAATCTCACGTAGTACTTGTTTTCCCTTATGACAGTGAATGCTGGACAATCACCTGAAAGATGAAATAGTGATGGGAAGCAGCAGAAACAAAAGAAAGGGTACTGAAATCTCACGTAATACCTGTTTTCCCTTATGACAGTGAATGCTGGACAATCACCTGAAAGATGAAAAAGGGATGGGAAGCAGCAGAAACAAAAGAAAGGGTACTGAAATCTCAGGTAGTACCTGTTTTCTCTTATGACAGTAAATGCTGGACAATCACCTGAAAGATGAAATAGGTATGGGAAGCAGCAGAAACAAATGAAAGTGTACTGAAATGTCACGTAGTACCTGTTTTCTCTAATGACAGTGAATGCTGGACAATCACCTGAAAGATGAAAAAGGGATGGGAAGCAGCAGAAACAAAAGAAAGGTAACTGAAATATCACGTAGTACCTGTTTTCCCTTATGACAGTGAATGCTGGACAATCACCTGAAAGATGAATAAGGGATGGGTAGCAGCAGAAACAAAAGAAAGGTTACTGAAATCTCAGGTAGTACCTGTTTTCCCTTATAACAGCGAATGCTGGACAATCACCTGAAAGATGAAATAATGAAGGGAAGCAGCAGAAACCAAAGAAATGGTACTGAAATCTCACGTAGTACCTGTTTTCTCTTATGACACTGAATGCTGGACAATCACCTGAAAGATGAAATAGGGATGGGAAGCAGCAGAAACAAAAGAAAGGTTACTGAAATATCACGTAGTACCTGTTTTCCCTTATGACAGTGAATGCTGGACAATCACCTGAAAGATGAAAAAGGGATGGGTAGCAGCATAAACAAAAGAAAGATTACTGAAATATCACGTAGTACCTGTTTTCCCTTGTGACAGTGAATGCTGGACAATCACCTGAAAGGTGAAATAGGGATGGGAAGCAGCAGAAACAAAAGAAAGATTACTGAAATCTCACATAGTACATGTTTTCCCTTATGACAGTGAATGCTGGACAATCACCTGAAAGATGAAATAGGGATGGGAAGCAGCAGAAACAAAAGAAAGATTACTGAAATCTCACGTAGTACCTGTTTTCCCTTATGACAGTGAATGCTGGACAATCACCTGAAAGATGAAAAAGGGATGGGAAGCAGCAGAAACAAAAGTAAGTTTACTGAAATCTCACGTAGTACCTGTTTTCCCTTATGACAGTGAATGCTGGACAATCACCTGAAAGATGAAAAAGGGATGGGAAACAGCAGAAACAAAAGAAAGGGTACTGAAATCTCACGTAGTACCTGTTTTCTCTCATGACAGTTAATGCTGGACAATCACTTGAAAGATGAAAAAGGGATGGGAAGCAGCAGAAACAAAAGAAAGTGTACTGAAATCTCACGTAGTACCTGTTTTCCCTTATGACAGTGAATGCTGGACAATCACCTGAAACATGAAAAAGGAATGTGAAGCATTAGAAATAAAAGAAAGAATGCTGAAATCTAACGAAGTACCTGTTTTCCCTTGTGACAGTGAATGCTGTACAATCAACTGAATTTGGAAAAAAGGAATGGGAAGCAGCAGAAAGAAAAGAAAGGGTACTGAAATCTCACGTAGTACTTGTTTTCCCTTATGACAGTGAATGCTGGACAATCACCTGAAAGATGAAATAGTGATGGGAAGCAGCAGAAACAAAAGAAAGGGTACTGAAATCTCACGTAATACCTGTTTTCCCTTATGACAGTGAATGCTGGACAATCACCTGAAAGATGAAAAAGGGATGGGAAGCAGCAGAAACAAAAGAAAGGGTACTGAAATCTCAGGTAGTACCTGTTTTCTCTTATGACAGTGAATGCTGGACAATCACCTGAAAGATGAAATAGGTATGGGAAGCAGCAGAAACAAATGAAAGTGTACTGAAATGTCACGTAGTACCTGTTTTCTCTAATGACAGTGAATGCTGGACAATCACCTGAAAGATGAAAAAGGGATGGGAAGCAGCAGAAACAAAAGAAAGGTAACTGAAATATCACGTAGTACCTGTTTTCCCTTATGACAGTGAATGCTGGACAATCACCTGAAAGATGAATAAGGGATGGGTAGCAGCAGAAACAAAAGAAAGGTTACTGAAATCTCACGTAGTACCTGTTTTCCCTTATGACAGTGAATGCTGGACAATCACCTGAAAGATGAAAAAAGGATGGGAAGCAGCAGAAACAAAAGAAAGGTTACTGAAATCTCACGTAATACCTGTTTTCTCTTATGACAGTGATTGCTGGACAATCACCTGAAAGATGAAATAAGGAAGGGAAGCAGCAGAAACCAAAGAAATGGTACTGAAATCTCACGTAGTACCTGTTTTCTCTTATGACACTGAATGCTGGACAATCACCTGAAAGATGAAATAGGGATGGGAAGCAGCAGAAACAAAAGAAAGTTTACTGAAATATCACGTAGTACCTGTTTTCCCTTATGACAGTGAATGCTGGACAATCACCTGAAAGATGAAAAAGGGATGGGTAGCAGCATAAACAAAAGAAAGATTACTGAAATATCACGTAGTACCTGTTTTCCCTTGTGACAGTGAATGCTGGACAATCACCTGAAAGGTGAAATAGGGATGGGAAGCAGCAGAAACAAAAGAAAGATTACTGAAATCTCACATAGTACATGTTTTCCCTTATGACAGTGAATGCTGGACAATCACCTGAAAGATGAAATAGGGATGGGAAGCAGCAGAAACAAAAGAAAGATTACTGAAATCTCACGTAGTACCTGTTTTCCCTTATGACAGTGAATGCTGGACAATCACCTGAAAGATGAAAAAGGGATGGGAAGCAGCAGAAACAAAAGTAAGTTTACTGAAATCTCACGTAGTACCTGTTTTCCCTTATGACAGTGAATGCTGGACAATCACCTGAAAGATGAAAAAGGGATGGGAAACAGCAGAAACAAAAGAAAGGGTACTGAAATCTCACGTAGTACCTGTTTTCTCTCATGACAGTTAATGCTGGACAATCACTTGAAAGATGAAAAAGGGATGGGAAGCAGCAGAAACAAAAGAAAGTGTACTGAAATCTCACGTAGTACCTGTTTTCCCTTATGACAGTGAATGCTGGACAATCACCTGAAACATGAAAAAGGAATGTGAAGCATTAGAAATAAAAGAAAGAATGCTGAAATCTAACGAAGTACCTGTTTTCCCTTGTGACAGTGAATGCTGTACAATCAACTGAATTTGGAAAAAGGGATGGGAAGCAGCAGAAAGAAAAGAAAGGGTACTGAAATCTCACGTAGTACTTGTTTTCCCTTATGACAGTGAATGCTGGACAATCACCTGAAAGATGAAATAGTGATGGGAAGCAGCAGAAACAAAAGAAAGGGTACTGAAATCTCACGTAATACCTGTTTTCCCTTATGACAGTGAATGCTGGACAATCACCTGAAAGATGAAAAAGGGATGGGAAGCAGCAGAAACAAAAGAAAGGGTACTGAAATCTCACGTAGTACCTGTTTTCTCTTATGACAGTGAATGCTGGACAATCACCTGAAAGATGAAAAAGGGATGGGAAGCAGCAGAAACAAAAGAAAGGTTACTGAAATCTCACGTAGTACCTGTTTTCTCTCATGACAGTGAATGCTGGACAATCACTTGAAAGATGAAAAAGGGATGGGAAGCAGCAGAAACAAAAGAAAGTGTACTGAAATCTCACGTAGTACCTGTTTTCCCTTATGACAGTGAATGCTGGACAATCACCTGAAACATGAAAAAGGAATGTGAAGCAGTAGAAATAAAAGAAAGAATGCTGAAATCTAACGAAGTACCTGTTTTCCCTTGTGACAGTGAATGCTGTACAATCAACTGAATTTGGAAAAAGGGATGGGAAGCAGCAGAAACAAAAGAAAGGGTACTGAAATCTCACGTAGTACTTGTTTTCCCTTATGACAGTGAATGCTGGACAATCACCTGAAAGATGAAATAGTGATGGGAAGCAGCAGAAACAAAAGAAAGGGTACTGAAATCTCACGTAATACCTGTTTTCCCTTATGACAGTGAATGCTGGACAATCACCTGAAAGATGAAATAGTGATGGGAAGCAGCAGAAACAAAAGAAAGGTTACTGAAATCTCACGTAGTACCTGTTTTCCCTTATGACAGTGAATGCTGGACAATCACCTGAAAGATGAAAAACGGATGGAAAGCCGAAGAAAGAAAAGAAAGGATACTGAAATCTCACGTAGTACCTGTTTTCTCTTATGACAGTGAATGCTGGACAATCACCTGAAAGATGAAAAACGGATGGGAAGCAGCAGAAACAAAAGAAAGGTTACTGAAATCTCAGGTAGTACCTGTTTTCCCTTATAACAGTGAATGCTGGACAATCACCTGAAAGATGAAATAGGTATGGGAAGCAGCAGAAACAAATGAAAGTGTACTGAAATGTCACGTAGTACCTGTTTTCTCTAATGACAGTGAATGCTGGACAATCACCTGAAAGGTTAAAAAGGGATTGAAAGCAGAAGAAATAAAGAAAAGATACTGAAATCTCACGTAGTACCTGTTTTCCCTGATGTAAGTGAATGCTGGATAATCACCTGAAAGATGAAAAAGTGTTGGGAAGCAGCAGAAACAAAAGAAAGTTTACTGAAATCTCACGTAGTCCCTGTTTTCTCTTATGACAGTGAATGCTGGACAATCACCTGAAAGTTGAAAAAAGGATGGTATGCAGTAGAATCAAAAGAAAGGGTTTGAAATCTCACGTAGTGCCTGTTTTCCCTCATGACAGTGAATGCTGGACAATCACCTGAAATATGAATAAGGGATGGGAAGCAGCAGAAGGAAAAGTAAGGCGTACTGAAATCTCACGTAGTACCTGTTTTCCCTTATGACAGTGAATGTTGGGCAATCACCTGTATGAGGAAAATGTGATGAGAAGTAACAGAAACGAAGGAAATAGTACTGAACTCTACCGTTCGAGCAGTCTTCCTTTATGGCAGTGTATGCTGGACTAGCTGATGAAAAAAGTGATGAGTAGCCAAGGATACGAATGAAAGTTGACTGAACTCTCACTACCATTGTCTTCCTTTATAGCAGTGAATTTTGGACAATCTCCTGAATGATGGAAAGGAAGGAGTAGCAACTGATACAATGGAAAGATTACAGAACTCTCCCGTAATATCTGTCTTCATTTATGTCAGTCAATGGTGAACAAGCCCCTGACTGATGAAAAAAGGGAGATCAGAAACAGAAACACAGGAAAGAGTCCTGAACACTCACGTAATATTTGTCTTCATTTTTGGCACTGAATTCTGGACAATGTCCTGAAGGATGAAAAAGCGAATGAGAAGCAGCAGAAACAAAGGAATGTGTACACAACTCTCACGTAATATCAGTCTTCCTTGAGGGCAATGAATGCTGGCCAATCTCCTGAATGATGAAAAAGGGATGAAGCAAGATATATAAACGAAAGTGTACTGAAGTCTCACGTAATATCTGTCTTGCTTTATGGCAGTGAATGCTGGACAATCTCCTGAATGATGAAAAAAAGGGATGAAGCATGATATACAAACGAAAGTGTACTGAACCGTAACGTAATATCCGTCTTCCTTAATGGCATGGAATGCTGGAGAAGCACCTCAATGATAAAAAAGGAGCAATTGGAACAAAGAAAAGTGTACTGAACTCGCCGGTAATATCTGTCTTCCTTTATGGCAGTGGATGCTAGACAATCTTCTGAATGATGGAAAAAGCAATGGGAAGGAACAGAATCAAAAATAATGTACTGAACTCTCACGTAATATCTGTCTTGCTTTATGGCAGTGAATTCTGAATGATGAAAAGGATGAGGAGCAACAGAAACAAAGGAAAAATACTTAACTGCTATGTAATATCTGTCTTCCTCTATGGCAGTGAATGCTGTAGAATCACCTGATTGATTAAAAAGTGAAGTAGAAGCAGCAAATACAAACGAGTACTGAACTGTTATGTAATATAATTCTTTCTTTATGGAAGTGAATGCTGTACAATCTCATGAATGATGAAAAAGGGATAAGAAGCAAGAGAAACACTAGGAAGAATACTGAAGTGTCACCTAATATCTGTCTTCCTTTATTGCTGTTTATTCTTGTCAATCTCTTGAATGATGGAAAAGGGATGATAACCAACAGAAACAAAACTGAACTGTCATGTACTATCACTCTTCTTATATGGTAACCCGGATATAAGAGAGTTGTCGGGACCGGATAAGAAGTCTCTTATACCCGGGTTTATCTTATATCCGGATTTTGTCTATTTTGTTTAGGTAAGTATGGCTCTAATTTGGGACCAGAGAAAACCTCTATTATATCCGGGTTTATCTTATATACGGGTCTCTTATATGCGGGTTACACTGTAGTAAATGCTGGATAATGTAAAGAAGAAACTCAGTACAACTGCATTGTGCTTGTACGGAAGGATGCCTAGGATACTATTTATCACCGATGAATTTTTTGAGAAAATGAAAACAAAAAGAATGCCTGTATTTAATATTAGAAAAATGCAGTTTAAATTTCTAGAGCACATACTAGGGAAAGACGATTCAGAAAATTAACGTCCACAGAATATATAAGACGACTATTCGAAGAGGGATAAAACGCTAAATCAACCTAACGACTTTATGTCTTTGGCAGAACAAGAATAAGTTATTAGGTTGGTAAAAAAAATAATGACGGTTTTTAACGTTAAAAATACGTCAAAAAACGTCATTATTTTTGCACCAACCTAATAATATAGCCAAAAGTCAATATTTACTAACAGCTACAACCGGCAGGAAATTGTGGAGAGCCATGATCGACCACGTCCCTGGTCAACACAATGCCAAGAGGAAGAAGTAAACTTTCGTCTACTCCATAGATTTGATAGAAGTGAAAAATACGGATACATTTTTATAATTTTTGAAAATAGTTCCTGTTCATAATGTAAATGCTGTATCAAATTGATCCATGACTTGTGTTTAATTACAAATGTCACATTTTTAATGTCGGTGTATTAATGATGTTATCGCTTTTCCCAATTCACAGTCGTATCGTAGCTGTAAATACAGGGTGGCCAGTAAAAAAAGGTTAAATCCAGAAAGATGTGAGACAACCGTTGAAAACTGATGACCACTGATGTGACTGAAAAATTCAGGAACAATTTCTGCGTAATTCGTCAATCCTCACGTCGAATGATCTTCTTTGGAAAGTGCGATAACTAGCCACTCAAAATCAGTGAGTTGTTTAGCCATACGAGAAGAGCAGAACGGAAAAGGAGATATGTCTGCAAATAACCTTTAAATGACGAGTCACAAGATAGAGCAGCAATTAATCAATCATAAAACAACCAATCAGAGTTAAGTAATTGCCCGACAGTCGAATTATTGTTTAAGGTCATGAATAGACAATAAATTTATTCAAGGTTATTCAAGATCAAATGTTTCTGAAAGATGAAACAGTGATAATTTTCCTGTTTTTCTACTGGGCACTCTGTATTGTTTTGCCGCATGTGGATGGATTTGCAATGTCGAATTCTTTTTCGCGCCACTATTGAGAAATAACCATTGTCGTGTGTTTTTGTTTATAATGTTCTTTGTCCAACCGTTACATCACGACTCTTACTCTAAATACGGTATAAATTCTGTTTTAAAACATAACATAGATTAGATAAACAATTGCAAGAATTCTAAATTTAGGTAAACTTTGCCGAATGCAATATTTTGAATCAGTTATCCCATCTTTGCTATTTTTTGTCATCTGCAACTTACGATTTTGTAGATTAAACGTATTTAAATAAATTCTCTTTGATTTATTGTCAAACGTAAAGCAAATTTTCAGCTTGGAAAATGTCAG
>OZ010612.1:62686340-62701340 GCA_963932145.1 Acanthosepion lycidas
CTACACATTATTAAGCTTCTAAACAATAAAAACCTATTAAACAACCGGCAAAAATTAACGGTTTTCTGCCGACACAACCGATCTTGCGCTCTGAATAACTAGCTAAAAACACGCATACAAAAAAAAAAATAAATAAATAAATTTTAAAATCCATAGCCCATATACATAGTTTTAATAACCTACAAAAATTGATAAGCCTTTATGAAGTCGCCAAATAACAAACGTTACGGCCTTTTCATATACACAAATCCCTTTCATAAAGAGATATAATAAAAGAATAAAATAAAAATAAATAAATAAATCTCCGTAGACGCTCAAGCCAGACTATGCTAAAACTTCCTCCGTCGTAAATTTAGCCACCCCCACCTTACCGTGACCCGGCATCTATGAAAGTAACTCTATACTGATACAAATTATTAACACCCCACCCCTGCTGATTCTAAACAATCCGACCTTGATGTTACCATGGAAATTTTTTATTTCAATTCTGACCATACTATTAAAACTCGTAAATTTCAGAAATAAGTCATTCCTAAAAAAATACGAAAGTAGAGCATAAATATAATTATTTATTTAAAAATATGATTCCAACACGCTACATAAGAGGTCTCATGTTTCAAAACAAGAGACGAAAAGTTCAAAATAATATTTGAATTAACTTGAGTTAAATTAGGCTCTGTTCCATCTTCAAGCGGAAAATATACATACATACATATATATATATATATATATATATATATATATATATATATACATATATATATATATATATATATCATCCACGAAGAACCCTAACAATAATATGGTATACATTGGGTCCACGAAAAATGCCTTTAAAACCAAATGGAGACAGCATAAATGCTCCTTCAACAACATAAACTTTAGACATCAGACCTCTCTATCTAAATATTTATAAATTTTCTCTGGTCCCAAATCAGAGCCATACTTACCTAAACAAAATATACCAAACCCGGATATAAGACAAACCCGGATGTAAGAGACTTCTTCTGCGGTCCCGACATCTCTCTTATATCCGGGTTACACTGTATATAATTTATATAATGAGAACGAAAAAGGATAACATCATTACGATCTTTATATGAAGGTAATGTAATATAAGATAAGGGATTATTAAGTTTCAAATGTTTAGCAAGATTATAAGATTAAATCCATAATGTGCCTACAATTTCCGATAGTTTCAAATGTCTGATTTAATAACTGACCACCATTCAAATGTTTAATTATTATTATAGAAGCTAAGAGATAATATTAATTAAGCACGCACAAACCGAAAAAGAAAATGTCCTCTGGACCTCCCGCATGGTGCTGGGAGATAAAATTTTATTAGGTCATACGCTGACCGAAACACAAAATGTCGCTGGACCACACAAAATTACGAAAACAAAAGTCTAAACCATTAGATATCTACGGAAAGGTCGTTTGGAAAAAGGCACCTGTTTATTGTCAGGAGCTTTCTATGGTAGCAAAATTATTTTATCAGAACGAATAAGTGGCACCAAGGTGCGATACGTCAAACTGACCACCCAATTGTTTGGCGAAGGTCCCGACTGATAAAGTCCAAGTGACATTTGGCTAAGATAAGAGTCCAAGGACTTGTTGCCGGACAGGAGAAGAGAAAGAAGGGGGAAAAAAAGAAAAAAAAAAGGAGATAGTTTTTTTTTTTGAGCAAGATTTTTTAAACCGAGGCTAGTCTGGCCACACCCATACTGCTGGGCGCCCATTGGCTGAATGCTGGTGTGAGCGTTAGGCGAAGGTAATCATGTGAAGTAGGAGGGGAGGCTTGTTGAAACCCCTGAAGGGATGGGTATGAGATGCCACTGTGAAAGAGAGGGGAAACCAGTTGACACGCTCTGAGGGTATGGTGAGATACCAATATGAGAACAGAAGAAGGTGGGAAATGAAAGATTTCCAAAAATGGAAATTACTAATTTTTCCTGACCACAAACAAAGAAAAATTCTTAATGCGGTTTTAGAATTGTCAAGGAACCTCAGACCCAGACAGGCCCAACCCGTTTTGGTCGGCGTCCATGTAAGCAGAGTTGCAACAGTTCAGTTGGAGCTGGAGTTCAGTTGGGGAGTTTTTGGCAGTCGCCTCGCAAATCAGCTGACTGAAAGCTTCCAGCTAAGAACAATTTATTTTTGAAGAACGACTTAGACTCATACCACCAAAACAAGTTATACGAATATCGCCTGAAGATACACCAAAAACCAGTTCCTTGAAAAAACAACTTAAGATGTTAAGACTCGCCTAACAAACACGAAGTGTCACAATCCATATAATAGCGGTTTGGGAGAAAGACGCAGAAAGACCAGATATAAAATATTATCCTTTTTAACACATTTGAACTTTTCGAGTCGTTACCTTATTTTCTTTTACATATACTTGTGCGGTGTTACCCTTGATCGAACTCGGCTTGCATTACGGCCCGGCGACTGATTGATTTCGTCTACCTAAGATCAAATCACAACGTGGGTAGTTTAGACTGGAAATCAAAACAGTTACTTCGGTAACCAGACGTTGGAGGCGAGCTGGGATCGACAAGGCTGATACCGAATCTAACCAGATTCCCATCCGAATCACCTAAAGGTTAGAACGTCACATTTGATGCCGCGACAAATACCAAGTCACATTGGTCATCACGGGACAAGATAGGATGGCAACGACGCGGAAACAAACGAGGTGACGTCACAACTGTTCACGTGACCGGGATAGCACGACGGACGCGGCCAGGCAGACGTCACATTAGGCGCAGCGACACCGGGGGACGTTACATCCTAAATAACTTCGTACTCGAATATTACTGGTAATAATGTTTGTCGTAGATAAGGTATCACTTATATTATGAGTTATAATGTTTGGTAATAGATTCAAATTTATAAAAGTTCATATAAATATTCGTAAATTTATATTTTATTTATTTTTAATCTTTAATGTAATGTTTTGTATAGTTAATTTGTTAATTTGTATGTCTAATGTTTTTACTTCTTAAAGTGACTTTTATTTGCGTACTATGTTTAATTTTTTAATAATATGTTGGTTTCTTTTAAAAACGATAAACTAAACTGAACCGATACATTTTATCTAAAATATTTTCTACTCTTTTACATCCGGTAAAATTTGAATCTTTCTGTCTGACTTCTATCTCAATGTTAAGTCGTTTTACTCTTTTCTTTTCTTTCTTTCTTTTCTTCAGAGAAGGGATGATTTTTTTAATGCTTTTCTTTTCTTATCTCTTTCTATTTCTTTTTCTTCTTTCTTCTTTTTATCGATTTCTTCTACTCTTTTTTTCTACTTTAAACTGCATATATTATTTTCCTTTCTTTTCCTTTTATGGAAATATTTATATATTTCTTTCCTTCCCTTTGATGGAAATTCTTTTTATGTCTCCCTATATTTAAAAAAAAATAAAAAGAAGTGATGTTTCATAAGTAGCATTTTAAATAAAATCGTTTATAATCACGTTTGTTTAGCACTTAATGAGATGCTTAAATTTAGGCATCGAAACAAATATGCATATTTATCGTGATTACTTGTTCATTCTTATGTAACAACTTTCATATATATATATATATATATATATATATATATATATATATATATATATATATATATATATATGTGTGTGTGTGTGTGTGTGTGTGTGTGTGTACTAGCAGTAGAGCCCGGCGTTGCCCGGGGATGTAACAGTAAGAGATAGATCAAGTATCGACCATCATAAAGACTGAAAAATAAAATTGACAAAGATTATTGTTTAAGGTTGACGAACACGCATGTCTTAATTAGTTTTATTTTATTTTATTTTTTTTTTTTTACGAATTGGTCAAACCCAAACTCAAACAAAAACATTGTTTTCAATCGTTATGAATCTACCGATTGAATAGAATTTTATTATAAACAATTGTCTTGTAAATGGAATTTTTAAAGCATTCTGAATGTAAAAATAAAGAAAAAACTGTGCAAGACAATAAGAAACACTACCTGCCAAAAAAAAAAGTGAAGTTTTGTTGAAATCGGTTGAAAAATGTAGGAAATCAGACCCCATATATAAACACACAGACACACACAATACCTGAGTTTTATAATAAGTATAACTCGATATGAGTTGTTCCCCTTCCATTCTTGCGACAGAGATGCCTCTTAATCGTGTTTTCAAACTGATTTCGTGCAAAAACAATTGTGTTTTTCCAGTTTTTGGCGCTGTCAGAACCACCGCAAGGCACTTTTACGTAGTCCTGTGAAGTTTTGTTGAAATCGGTTGAAAAATGTAGAAAATCCGATCCAATATATAAACGATCAGACACACACACACAACCTGGGTTTTATAATAAGTATGATATATATATATATATATATATATATATATATATATATATATATATATATATATATGTGTGTGTGTGTGGTTGCGATAAAAATATAGTTTTATGGTATGCTATATTTCTGGGTAAAACTGCACATAATCAGTGGCACTGTCTTTTCTAACTTTTTTCTGGAAAATAAAATATGAGGATAGAAACCCAAAAGTGACCTGGCAACGAAAGATAACCCGTTTAACGGGAAGGCGATAAATGGAGCTCATCTTTCTGAGAAGTTAATCATCCTAAAAATTATGAACAAACCCAATCGTTTAAACAAGAGAAGCGAGTTATTGTGCATTTGCACTTTACAGAAGTAAATTCCTACTCAAGCATATTGGCCCCGGTTAATATAGTTTCCCCAGTCTTGAAAGCCAAAGTTAATGGTTTTGATGTTGTTTTTATTACTATTATTATATTTTATTCTTATTTGTACTATTTTAAATATATAACCATTATTACTATTATTATTTTATTTTATTCTTCTTCTTGGTATTATTATTCTCAACATCATTATTATTATTATTATTATTATTATTATTATTATTATTATTATTATTATTATTAATAATAATAATAATAATATTAATATTATTATTATTTTATATCTTTATGCTATTAATATTTTTATTTTCATTTTATCGCTACAAAGCCTTAATTATTATTATTATTATTATTATTTTTATTTTCTTTGCTTTCTGGCGTTTACACATTTCTTTCCGGGTCCAACCCAGGGACCTAAGGTTAGAAATGGCATCATGACCCTTTTCACTGACAAAAAAAAAAAAAAAAAAATTACATAGATAGAGCCCTTCGTAAAGTGTGGGCTGTACTTATCTCCTTGAGGCATAGGCTTCCAGGAATCCCTGCAATTAGTCTACTGCAATCTTTTCCAACCAGTCCTAGGGCTCCAACTACAACAGGGATTGTTGATGTTCCCATATGCCACATTTTCGAGACCTCTATTTCAAGGTCCTTGTATTTTGACAGCTTTTTGAATATCTTCAAAGATACATTGCAGTCAGCAAGGACTGCCATATCAATAAGGAGGCACCGTTTTTGTTTGTGGTCTTTAATAACAATATCTGGTCGGTTGGCCTTGATTGTTCTGTCAGTGTGAATTGTGTAGTCCCATAGAATTGTAACAGGTCCTATCTCCGTAACTGGGTCTGGGTGGTGTTGGTACCAGTTTCTTTCAGTTTCCTTCCCGTAGAAGTTGCAGATTTTCCAGTGCAGATATTGGCCCACTCTGTCATGTCGGGTTTTATATTCAGTGGGTGCCAACATCGTGCAACCTGATACAAGATGATCAATCGTTTCTGGATATTTATCACAGAATCTGCATTTTGGGCTGACACAATATTTTAGAATATGCGCTTGATAATTCCTAGTTAGCAAGCATTGGTCCTGCGCAGCAAAGATAAAACCTTCAGTTTCCGCTTTCAACCCTGCACTGCGTAGCCACTGATGGGTACGGCTTTTGTCTACATCAGCTTGGTTGATACGGGCAGAGTATTGGCCATGAAGCGGTTTATCTTGCCATCGCTTCTGTATCTGGTCGGTTGCATTCGTCTTTGCTGTCTTTTTCAAGTATTTTGCAGTTTCAGCCGGTGTATTGTGCTGTAGTTGCATCTCTACGCCCATTTGAAGCTCCAGTTTGAATTTGTTGGCCTCTTTCATTACGGAGTAAAGACGCTTACTACTTTCATGTTCCTTGACGCATACCATCATCCAGTCTTCTGTAGTTTCCAAGTATTTTTGGAGGCCAATTGTTGTAGTTTTGTAGGACATTTCTAGTTGAACTAATCCTCTGCCTCCTTCGGATCTGGGCACATACAGACGATCAACATCAGCTTTGGGATGATGCATGCGATAGCAAGTGAGAAGCTTTCTCGTTTTGGCGTCCATTCGCTTAATTTCAGCTATGGTCCAGTTAAGGACATTAAAGCTGTAATGCACCACTGGGACAGCCAATGTGTTTATTGCTGATATTCTATTTTTTGAGTTTAGTTCAGTATTTTGTATCAGGCGTACACGCCTGTAGTACTCTTTTCTTATTTTTTCTTTCATTTGGGGGTGTTGTATGCCATCTCCTTCGCTAATTCCTAGGTACTTATAAGCTTCTTCATGCTCCAATTCCCTAATCTTTGTGACAAAATCTAAATCTATTGAGGGTGTTTCTGTAATTCTACCTTTCTTGAATGTTACTTTTGCACATTTATCTAATCCGAAGTCCATACCTATGTCGTCACTAAAGTATTTTACAATATTGAGGAGGCCTTTCAACTCATTGTCGTCTTTGGCAAAGAGTTTGAGATCATCCATGTATAGTAGGTGATTGAAAATTTTCTTATTTATTCTGTAACCATAGCTACTGTTGTTCAGTTCATGTGTAAGAGGGGTTAAGGATAAACAAAACAGAAGGGGTGACAGAGAGTCTCCTTGAAAAATTCCAAGTCGGATATTCAGACGGTTGGATATAGCAGTGCCCCCGGTGTGCCTAAGGTATAGTTTTGTGTTCCACATCCCCATTCTGTGCTTAAGAAAGTTTAATACCACAGGGGAGACTTTGTACATTTCCAAAGCCTTAAGGATCCAAGAATGTGGAACACTATCAAAGGCTTTACGATAATCAATCCACGCTGCACTGAGATTTCTGCGTCGTCTCCTGCAATTTTCCAGGATCATTTTATTTATCAGAAGTTGATCTTTGCAGCCATATGAACCTCTACTGCATCCCTTCTGTTCCAGCGGGAGAATGCTGTTTGTTTCGAAGAAGGAGTAAGTACGGTTCGTCAGTACAGACGTGATCAACTTATACGTTGTGGAAAGACATGTTATCGGTCTATAATTTTTCGGGTCGTCTGTTTCAGTTGTTTTTGGTATGAGGTATGTAATACCTTCAGTAACCCATTCCGGGATTTTATTGGGATTATTTACAAGCGTTGATAATGTTTTTGCAAGTATGTCATGGGTAGATGAGAGATGATACAGCCAGAAATTGGGCACCTTGTCATTTCCTGGGGATTTCCATTTTTGGGATTTCGTTAGTGCTTGCCTAACATCATCTGTGGATATATTTACCCTTTCTTGCAGAGGTGTATCCAGCAGTCGTTCTTCTTCACGCCGTATCCATTCTGCATTTGGGTTACATTCCTTTGGGTTGCTCCAAATATTTTCCCAAAATGTCTGTACATTATCAATCGATGGTGGCGTTTCGACATGTATAGGCGTTTTTCCAATTTCCCTGTAAAATTTCTTAAGATCTGTTCGGAATGTTTTATTTTGGCGATAGAATCTACAACGTTTCTCGTATCGTCTTGTTCTCTGTGCTTTTAGCTGAAGTTTCTGTTTCAGCATTTCCTTGATCGATGGAATATCAATTAGGGATTTAATGCTATATTTCCGTTTGATCTTTTTGGATTTACGTGTGGAAATATTAGGGTTTCTGGTGAGCTCATCTAATATAGACAGCTCACATCTGATTTGTTTTATTTCTCGTATCAGTTTGGTTTTCCAAGCTGGTTCTCTGTGTCTGTTAATTCTATTTATTGTCTTGACACCAAGCTTCCGAGTCGCTGCTAGAGCTGTTGCGTATATGACGTTGTTAACTTCTGTTATGTTTCCCGGTGGTTTATCTGTTAACAGTGTTTCCAGTGCAGCATTGTATATTTTCACGATGTGCTTGTTGGGATTTGTCATATAGATTTTCGGGAGCTGGTCTCTCTCTGACAATTGTATGAAAGTTACTCTGCTGAGTACTTGGATGACGTCATTTTTTGCTTCGGTGATTTCAGCTTCGTGGTTTTCAAGGAATTCTAAATTAATATACCTGGAGTCATCTTCAGTGACAATTTCTGGAGAACTAGAGGTTGTGTCTAAGGCAGAATCTTCGGTTTCATTTCCTGGGAGATGATTTCGTATTTCATTCGCTTTAGCGTCCACCTCATCCTCTGTCGCATTCTTTATTTCAACATTCGTCTCAACAGAGTTTGAGTGATGGGTCATAGTATTTTGCCTTATATCTAATTTTATCTTATCTATTTCTGCCTTTGAGAGTCTGTTGTTTCGCATGATATCTCTGCGGACATTGGCAAGCATGTTTGGATTGAGGTTAGGTCTTATATCATTTCCCACCATATTTCTCCATATTTGGTATGTTTGATTGGTGGTGTTCTTTGCTGGGTTTTCGAGTGCAGTGAAGAAGGATGTCATAACTTGTCGATACTCTTCGCGGCTCCATTTCGTTCGTTTCATTTTTACTAGTCGATTTGGCATTGAGACACTTGGTCCAAGGTTGGCGATAATCCGGGTTTGGTGACCTAGTGTCTCTTCGTGTGTGGAAGAGTTTGTTCCAGTGACAGACTTTTCGACCTCAGACTGGTTCCTCTCTGAGGGACGCGGCCCTTGTTGTCCCGGTTGACGGCCGATCCGGTATGAGATATTTTTCGTATTCATTGAAATTGGTAGAGATGCGTTTTAACCTTGACCGCCAAGGGGTAATTTTGTTCAGATTACCAGCTTTAGGACGAGACTTGAAGAAGGTCCAAGAGCAAGACCAGATTTGAGATAGTGGGTTTATTAATATATCGAAGTTAAAAGTTCATAACAGTGTATGGTATTCAGTTGGGTAGATAATACTAAGTTTTAACTTAGTATAAGTCCGAGAGACACCTCCAAATGGGATAATTAGATTTCAGTATATAGACATAAATCAAAAAAAAAAAAATGGAAACGGGTGTCCGCTTAAGGTCTGGGGTGTGGATTAAAACTTGAAATACAAGTTAAAAAAAAAAATTATTAGAGGAGAGAAAAGGGGACTGAAAAGCAAGGAATTAACTTGAGACATTAGGATTTACAATCATATCAAACTAAAGGAAAAGTATCATTCAAAGATGCTACATTTACCATTTCTTACAACTTCGGAGCATGGCACAAGTGACTCTCCACAAATGTTCAATTTTCCGTCGCCAACGACAGATACTTATCAAATTTTATGGGGTAGGCTGGACTTATACTACAGATTGGTAGGTGGAATATCGAAGAATTCATTAAACAGAGGGGTAGGAGCAAGGGAATAAAAGTTATACTTTTCCGGTCATCTCTCAACCTACTTGCCGCTGAAAGATATGTTTTAGAATATTCACTCAAAGAGATGATAGACAAAGGGCAGAGCATTGTAGGAAAATTACACCTGTAGCCATGAAAAAAAAAAAAAAAAAAAAAAAAAAAAAAACAGAAAACACAGATATAATACAGTATGATCCCTGTCAGTGTGGACATATCTACATGTACATTCAATGTATATATATATATATATATATATATATATATATATATATATATATATATAGAGAGAGAGAGAGAGAGAGAGAGGAAGGGATTAGCAAACATGTACATATACACGCACCGACAGAGATATGGGATGACTAGGGTAAAAAAAAAAAATGGACAAGGGTGTCCGCTTAAGGTCTGGGGTGTGGATTAAAACTTGAAATACAAGTTAAAAAAAAAAAAAATTATTAGAGGAGAGAAAACGGGACTGAAAAGCAAGGAATTAACTTGAGACATTAGAATTTACAATCATATCAAACTAAAGGAAAAGTATCATTCAAAGATGCTACATTTACCATTTCTTACAACTTCGGAGCATGGCACAAGTGACTCTCCACAAATGTTCAATTTTCCGTCGCCAACGATAGATACTTATCAAATTTTATGGGGTAGGCTGGACTTATACTACAGATTGGTAGGGGGAATATCGAAGAATTCATTAAACAGAGGGGTAGGAGCAAGGGAATAAAAGTTATACTTTTCCGGTCATCATTATTATTATTATTATTATTATTATTATTATTATTATTATTATTTTCTCACTAACAAAAACTTGTTACACCCCACTTGATTCTTAAAAGATCACAGCATGATTTTGTAACGAAAATTAAAATTAGAAAATTAAAATTTCTAATTCTTACTTGGAATCATAAATTCAAATTGGACTTTCTAATTTCTAATTCTTACTTGGACCTAAATTCAAATTCAAGATTAAATTATAATTTAGTACTAAATTTATTTATGATATAATAATAATAATAATAATAATAATAATAATAATAATAATAATAATATTAATAATAATAATAATAATGATAATAATATGATATTATTATATTATATTATATATTATAATAATATAATGTATTATAATGTTATATATTATAATAAAATTAAATATTTAACAGCATATCTCCGAAGACTCATGAATTTTAACCAAACGGTGTAAACTCTAATTAGTACCTGATGACTGCATTAAGCATGAAACTCCCAGTTGTACTGTCGGCCTGGCATATATATATATATATATATATATATATATATATATATATATATATATATATATATATATATATATTGATTGGTGTGTGTGTAACGGGTTTAACAGCAAAAGTGTCCAAATTGTGTGAGTTCAAAATTATCCATCCCACAAATTGCTTAATATCCAAAAAACACTAAACTTATTGAGATACTTTTTGTACAGGTTTTCACATCAGACATTTACTCATCTTGATACCCTTGTAGTAAGAATCATTGAAAGCAAATTTGAATTGTTCAGCTAGAAAAAAAACAGGTTAAAATCTTTTTGTGTCAGATCCCCTGTCTTTTCAACTAACCAGTGGAGAGGAGAAAAAGATCTTTCAGGCCTTCAGTAATTGTACCAACATTCATATTCTGGCTTCCATCTTCAAAGTTCATTCTAGAACCATCAACAGATCGGTGAATAAGTTTAAAAAAAGAGGGAACAGTAGAGAGAAAAAAAAACTAGATCAGGACGTCACAACAGGGAGAGGAATCATAATTTCAACTTGTAGCTAAATTGATCAATTAGAACTGATCCAACTCATTTCATATGGCATTTTGCAGGTGAGAGAGGAGTTACAACTAAAAGTTCAAAGAGCAGAGAAAAAAAGACTTGAAAATGAAATCCTACGTGTAACCTGTGTGGCAGCTTGTTAATCAAGGACAGAATGTTATAAGTTATAACCTTATAACTTACTGTCCTTGATTAACAAGCTGCTTCACAGGTTTAATAGAGAGCGAAGTTCCTCTTGGATAAGTTGCAAAATGATTCTGGAATATATATATATATATATATATATATATATATATATATATATATATATATTTGAACTTCATTTCAGTCGTTCATGAGTTTAGCTACAATTAATTAAAGATGAACATTTTTCTATATGATCGATTTCCTCAGGATTCTTCTGTTAACCTTGAAGAGTATTTATACATTCTTATTACACAAAGTAGAGTTCAATAGTGTTATTAAAACCTCGCAGAATTCCAGTCAGATATCTTTAATCATTTTTAATATACAACAGCTATCGATATTTTTTCATGCTAGCATGCTAGATAAAATTCGTGTCAGTCAGCTGTTCCCTCTCACCCTGGCCAATAGAATGTTCGTTCCTATTCATGGCAGCCAGCTATTGGGTCTCACTCTGGTCAGTACAAAATGGCCGCAAACTACATGATAACTGTCGTAGAAGCATGAAAAAATCGATTATTTCCACTATCGATGGGAGTTGAGAAAATGCAAAGTCGGTCTTGTCTTCCTGAAAACTTGGAGCATGTGCGTGTAGATTTTGGTGCAAATCCGTCGAAAATTCCGGCCGTGCATTCATTACACACACACACACACACACACACACACACACACATCCTGCCTTTTATATATAGAGATTTATTGGTGTCGTATTCATACTTCGATCTGCCAGTCAGATATCGGGATTCAAAAGTCGATCATTCATTGATTTCGAATTTACTACTTCCGTGTTGTACAACTGCTCCTTGTCTCGTGAGAATGAAATGAGAAAAATGCACGATCCTTTCCGGTTATATATCAACATAAAATTCAAAATAAAATTTTCACTCTGAAATTGCTCCAGGATTATTATTATTATTATTATTATTATTATTATTATTATTATTATTATTATTATTATTATTATTTTATTTCCTTTTATTTCTGGTGTATACTCATTTCCTTCCGGGTCAAAGATCTGAGGTCAGAAATGCCATCATAACATTTTCTACTGTCTAATTAAAAACAAGACACAAACATATTTTACATAGATAAAGCCCTTCGTAAGGTGTGCGCTGTACTTGTGAGAATATATTTTTTTTTTGTATTTTTTAAGGCATGGGCTACCAGGATTCCTTCAATGAGTCTATGAAAATCTTTTCCAATCAATTACAACTAGAATTCTGAATGTCCTCATGTGCCACATTTATGAGATTTCGATTTCAAGGTTCTTGTATTTTGATAGTGTTTTGAAGATCTTCAAAGATACATTGCAGTCTGCAGGAACTGCCATACCCGTAAAGAGACAAAGTTTGTCTTTTCGGTCTCTAATAACGATGTCAGGGCGATTAGCTTTGATTGTTCTGTCTGTGTGTATTTTAAAATCCCATAAAATTGTTACAGGGCCTATATCTCTGTAAACAGATCTGGGTTTTTATACCGATTTCTTGCCGTTTCCTTTCCGGAAAAATTGCAGATTTTCCAGTCCAGATATTGACCCACTTGTTTTTTTTTTATTTACTGGGTGCCAATACCGCACAATTGACACAATATGGTCCCTTGTTTTGGGATATTTATCACAGAATCTGCATTTTGGACTAACAATTTTTCACTATCTGTGCTTGGCAATTTCTATTTTTGAATTTTGGTAGTTATTATTATTATTATTATTATTATTATTATTATTATTATTATTATTATTATTATCGTTGTTTTTTGTTGTTTTTATGCTTTCCCGCCAAAACATTCTCATTTAACTTCATTTTTGCGTTTTTTTCTTTTTATTCTTTTTTTCTTCAACTGTTTTATCTTGTGTTTTCTATTATTTCTTCGCCATTACGAAAAACAAAGTTTTTCCCGCCTTCTAATTTAGGTTGTTGCTCCACAACTGCCTTCGTTTTCTTTTGCGTATCCAATTTCATTTTTTCTTAATTTTTTTTTAGCAATCCTTCATTTTTTTTTCTTTCATTCTCCCAGTTTTTCGTTATTTTATTTTTTTTCCTTCTTTCTTTTTCTCATTTTGCATCATGTTTAGTTTTAGTGTTATTTTTTTTCTTTCAGATATTGAAATATTTCTCTTTTTTTTCCGTCTTTCTTTCTAGTTTCATTTTTAAATTTATATCCAGCTGTTTTTTCTTTTTCTCTTTCCTTTTTCTTTCTTTCATTTACTCGTTTCCGTTGTATATATCTTTTTCTTTCTTCATTTTCCTTTCTTCATTTTCCAGTTTGCCTGTCGCTCAGATTCACTTCGGCGCTCCCGTGTGTGGTAACGTTTAAGGAGGTTACTTTAGTTGAATATTACTACTAACGAGTGATTTAAAAGAAAAATCATTTCGCATCATCAAGGTAATAAAGCCACTATGACGCAATAGTTTACTGAGTGTAAGATGATCTGTAAAAAAAAGAAAAAAAAAGAAAACATTATTAAGAAGAGCGAATAAAAGAACAACACAGAAGATAAGTATTTACATTGCTCGGACTGTTGTCCTCATCTTTATTTTCATGTTCTCGACGTTTCAACCGTTATACGACCCGGCCTTCTTCAGGTAATTGTAATTTCGAAATGAACCCTCCAAGGTAGCTTGTTCTAGTTCCACGTGCCATGCCTCTTCCGGATATCTCAGTTATCCCCTTTTAACTTGACTTTTGTTCAACAGAGCAGTAGCCAGGTATTGAACATAAAACTATTTTCGTCACTGGATCCAACCAACGCTTTCATCAAGGGTCATGTAGGAATTCTAGTGGTTTCCTTTCCGGGTTTGTTACCAACACTGTGTTATATTCATTCTTCATCCCGTTCATATTTTCAGGTTGCATTTTGATTTAATTCCATCGTACTTTTAACTATTTTACATGTTTTTAAAACAATACAACTTCTTTCTATGAGTCTTGTCTCTTCATGACGTGATTGATGATGGCCCTCCACAACAGATATTTCTATGACATCTGTCGCACTACATTACTTAACCCCAGCAGACCGCGACCTTTACAGATAGGACACGCTAGGCTACTTATACAGCATAAATAATTGTCTTCGTCATCGGTTAGCATAAACGTATGAATTTCACTTCTTGCTACCACACTATGTACTAAATCGCTACATTGAAGGGCTCTTGGGCCTGTCATCTGATGAACATTACGAACAAAAAACTAGTTGTTCTTTAGTCGTTGTTCTATCTCTTCTAATCCTTTTTCTGATAAATATTTACTTTAGCTAGGTCGGTCGTTTTCTTTGCTGCCCCCCTTCCACCTGTCTTCAATATTTTACGTGAGTGTCAAATTCTCCAAGCCGTTTTCCTCATGAGTCGCCGTAGGATTTTCAAATCCCTCTTTTTGTTTCCATTTTCCATAAGATTACCTCCTTGATTATTTCATTCATTCAATCATTCATTCTTTCTTTCTTTCTTTCTTTCTTCTTTTCTTTGATTTCTTCTTCTTTTCTTCAAACATCTATTTCCTTCTTTCTGCATATTTTAATTTCATCTTTTTCATTATTTCTTTTTTTCTTTCTTTCTTTCTTTTTCTTTCTTTCT
>OZ010612.1:62703840-62706340 GCA_963932145.1 Acanthosepion lycidas
ATATATATATATAGTCGAACTAAATATAGCAGCTGGGAATTATTTGTGGGATTTCAAATTAAGTTTAGAGAAAAAATAAGTTAAATACTTCTGATTAGGAATATATATAAATGTACGTGTGTGTCCGCGTGTATATGTGTCTGCCTATCGGTATACATACATATATATATATATATATATATGTGTGTGTGTGTGTGTGTGTGTGTGTGTGTGTGTGTGTGTGTGTGTGTGTGTCTAGTTTTAAACACAACTTTAACCGATAAAGACCTATTTTTCTTCTCCGTATCTTTCATTGTTTGTTTTCTAAACATTTACTAGCTGAAATGTCCCATTGCTCCTCCTTCATTTTTTTCTAACTGTTTTTTTTTTCTGCTACCATTGTTTTCTATATAACTAATGTGTGTTAAGTACACCAAGACTTCTTTCCTCTTTAAGTGATCGTAATAAAACCAGGCGATGATTTAGTGTGTAGTCACCTAAGAATAACGAAATATGTTTTTTTCAAAAAACTGTACAGAATATAATTATTCTTCTGTGCCGTGTCTCTTCAGGTGGTGGTTAATTATGGCCCTCTACAACTTCTTATTTCTAGTGGCCATTAGCAGCTTTTTGCCCTCTGCCAATCTGTCCGTCTCTTGTTCCGCTATCCATTTGCTCAAGCTTGACACAAAGTCGACCTATTGTCCCCCACTATCTTTCTTGCGTTAGGTACATTTTGCTCTCTTTCCCCATTTTGTGTCCAAAAATTTTTAGATGTCTCTATTAGATTCGGAGCAGTTCTTTTTTATTACGATTTTTATTTACTTCCTCGTCGCTTACTCGTCCCGTTCATTGAATTGTCAGTATCCTTCTGTAGAACCACATTTCTGTTACCTTCAGTTTTTTTCTTTAACTGTCGAGGAGATTGTCCAGCATTTAACGCCATGCAAGCAGACTGGTACCATTTCGCACCTCAGCGCCATTTTCCTTTTTTCAAACGAAATTTCCCTGTCATATTCCTCACCGATAAAGAGTTGGAGAAACAAGACAGCCCCTCCTTATTTGTCTATGTAATCACCCTTGACATAAATGCTCTTGGTCCCATGATGCTTAAGTATTGCCATCCCCATCACGGAAGAAAATCGCGTCCTGATTCTCCAACACTTGTATACTAGTAGATATATACACAACAAACCTTGTCCATATTAAAGAGAAATCAGTACTACTTACATTTGAAGCTTTTATTGAACAATCTGATGTACTCTGAACGAAAAAATGCAGTTATTAATAAGAAGATTTATAATTAATGTATGCAAGATTTCAAATATCTAGCATCACTCCTTCATAATAAGCCTATGAACTTTTCATCCCAGACTCCTACCTGGAAAGAAACAATGCAGTTATTAAAAAGAAGAGTTGGCAGCAATGCATGCAAGATTTCATAGCTCTAGCATCAATCCTTCATATTCAGCCTATGAACTTTTCAGCCTACCCACGTACCAGGAAAGAAACAATACTCACCCTCATAGATATGAAGTTTTAATTATAAAAGAAAGTTATTAATTTAGACAAAAATATATTGAAAGTGCACCAACTTCGGAATCGTCCAGGATCATACATGTTGTTGTGATTTCCCAAGAAAACTACAGATATTAGAAAGTGAGACAATGAAAAACACAAGCGATAAAGATTCTAACCAAAATGACAGAAAATTATTCAGTTATTTATTCGAGTCCATCGGACGCCAAATCTTTCGACTGTAAGTGGCATTTCTTATTTTCAGCAACATTCTAAATAACTCTTATGGATCCTCTCTCACACATCCCTTTCCTTTGCTGACGCACGAAATTGCTGCATGTCTTCCAAGCTCTTCAGATATTTTACAGTGAACAATGGAATTTTATTGATATTTATGTCGATTTTTCAATGTGTATACGAGGATCTTTCAAAAATTCTAAGGAAGGATTTGGAGAAACAAGACCGGATTTGTACGATTTATCAATATAGTCCCCCGCATGACATAAATGCACTTGGTCCAAAGATTCTTAAGCATTACAACCACAGCAAAATCTCCTTCGTAGAATCTATGTTCTCTTCATTGTTTCCATAATGATTACACTGCAGTTGGAATTAGAGTTTAGGATACAGGAAGGTCAGATAGCGTAAATTCTGGTGAGTAAGCGGGAGGAGGTAGAAATTCAAAGCCCCAGTTCGCTGCCTCAGCTACTCCAACATTGATTGGCGTAAACAGGAGAGTTACCCTTAAGAGCATTCCTGGATAAAATTGAATGGTTCCTTCATTTATCTTAATTCAGATGCATAGTACGGGTGGTCCTCGACTTACGTCGGAGACCCGTCCCAACGGTGCGACGTAACCTAATTTCCGACGTAGGTCGGAAGTCACCTACATAAGTACCCACGTGCCATAATTGAGGGCAAAATACCCCCCAACCAAAAAAGATACAGACGAGAGATAGGGAGTGTAGCAAAATCCAGTATGGCGTACAACCAGTGAAGAAAC
>OZ010612.1:62711340-62811340 GCA_963932145.1 Acanthosepion lycidas
TGCCATGGAAATAGCGATAGTGTAGAAAGAGGCTTAGCTGTAAAGGTCTGAACTGGTGGAACTAAGGAATGTAGCTCGTCTGAACATTTGCCATGGAAATAGCGATAGTGTAGAGAGAGGCTTAGATGTAAACATCTGAAATGGTGGAACAAAGGAATGTAGCACGTCTGAACATTTGCCATGGAAATAGCGATAGAATAGAGAAAGGCTTAGATGTAAAGGGCTGAACTGGTGGAACTAAGGAATGTAGCTCATCTGAACATTTGCCATGGAAATAGCGATAGAATAGAGAGAGGCTTAGATGTAAAGGTCTGAACTGGTGGAACTAAGGAATTTAGCTCGTCTGAACATTTGCCATGGAAATAGCGATAGAGTAGAGAGAGGCTTAGATGTAAGCATCTGAAATGGTGGAACAAAGGAATGTAGCTCATCTGAACATTTGCCATGGAAATTGCAATATAGTAGAGAATGGCTTAAATGTAACGGTCTGAACTAGTGGAACTAAGGAATGTAGCTCATCTGAACATTTGCCATGGAAATAGCAATATAGCAGAGGGTGGCTTAAATGTAACGGTCTGAACTGGTGGAACTAAGGAATGTAGCTCGTCTGAACATTTGCCATGGAAATAGCGATAGACTAGAGAGAGGCTTAGATGTAAAGGTCTGGACTGGTGGAACTAAGGAATGTAGCTTGTCTAAACATTTGCCATGGAAATAGCGATAGATTAGAAAGAGGTGTAAACTGTAAATCTCTGGACAAGTGGAACTAATGAATGTATCTTATCTGAACGTTTGCCTGGAAAATAGCTATAGATTATCGAGTGGCTTCCCAGTAAAGGTCTAAACTGGTAGCCCTAAATATAGAGATATATATCAGTGTAATCATTTTTTAACGAAGAATTGCCTATTATGAAACCAACCTGGGTATGACGATAAACTACATCCGATAGCAAGGCCTTTGATCATGAGTTTTTGATGCGCCTGGACTCACCTCTTAATTGCCGATGTTCCCGGGTTCACTCTGACCCGGGGTGGTAACAGCTATGAGCAAATATTTAACCACCAAACTGGGGTCAAAACACTATGAAAGTGTAAAAATAGGTTTTAATGACAGCCATAAACTGTTGTAAATATTATTACCAGCAATAAAGTTTTGAAGAAAAAAATGTTACCAACAATACATTTTTGAAAAAAATATTACCAGCAATAATTTTTTGATAAAAAAAAAAAAAAACAGAAAATTACCAACAATAAACTTCTGCAAAAAAAATATTATTACCAGCAATACATTTTTGGATAAAAGCTATCAGCAGTACATTTTGGAAAATAAAATATTATCAGCAATAAAACTTTGAAAAAAATTACCAAAAATAATTTTTTGAAAAAAATATATGGATAACATCTATTTGAAAAAAGAATTATTAGCAACTATCCATTTTTGAAAAAAAAAAATAACAAGAATAAACCTTTGAAAAAAAATTGCCAGCAATAATTTTTTTGAAAAAATATCAGCAATATATTTTTGTAAAAAGAAATATTAGCAGCAATAAAAATCTTGTCGCCATTAAATGTCCCATTGAAGTCGATATGCCGTAAATCAAACCAAAGAAAACCTGGATGGTATATTACCGTAATCATTTTTTTTTTTTTTTTTTATTACCGAGGAATTGCCTAGTGTTAAACGTCCCAAAAAGTAACTCCCACACAAAAAAAAAATATCTTAAAACTTTTCACATTGATTTTGGAAAACGGTGACAGAAAATCGATCTGTGTCGTGTGAAATGATTAAATATGTTTGTAAGACGCTTGGGAGAGAGAGATAAGTTTGCTTTCTGAAAATGATCTTTCACAAAGTTGAACATGACCTCAGTTTCAGATAATTTTCACTCGGTGGAAAACATGCGACATTTATAGGAAGGTCTTCTTATCCAAAATTTAGGAGTCACCTAAGATGTCATGACAGTAACCAATCCTAAGCTGACAGCGTTGAGAGCAATCAACAACGACTTACAGTAAATTTATCTTAGTTTCGTGACAAAGTATGTGGGTCAGCAGCAGGTGTGAAAGGTCACTTCAGAGTTCATAATGAATGGAGGAACTGGGATACCATAGACAAGTATTTCGTTTATCATATGTGCAGTAAGTTCAGTAGAAGGGATTCGGACCTTTTGAACTTTTTACGCTCACCCTGCTGTTCGATCCAATATTAAACTTCTGCCAAGAATTCGCAATCGCAGCATATATATATATATATATATATATATATATATATATATATATATATATATATATATGTGTGTGTGTGTGTATATATATATATATATATATATATATATATATATATATATATATATATATATATATATATATATATATATATATATAAAATCTAAGTCTATTTAAAAATTACTCACTGTTTATATCTATGTATCTATGCTTACACTATATCTATCTAAATATCTATGCTTACACAATATCTATCTATCTATCTATCTATCTATCTATCTATCTATGCTTACACAATATCTATCTATCTATGCTTACACAATATCTATCTATCTATCTATGCTTACACAATATCTATCTATCTATCTGTCTATCTATGCTTACACAATATCTATCTATGCTTACACAATATCTATCTATCTATCTATGCTTACACAATATCTATCTATCTATCTACCTATCTATCTATCTATGCTTACACAATATCTATCTATCTATCTATGCTTACACAATATCTATCTATGCTTACACAATATCTATCTATCTATGCTTACACAATATCTATCTATCTATCTATCTCATTCTACACCTATCTAGCAATCTATTTATTTCTTCAGCATATTTTCGCTCCCAATTAATTTTAGTTCATAGAATAATTTCACAGAAATGGTGTTCTTTTACAGATACGTATCCTACAAAAATGCTACCTGATGTTTCCGTGTAGGATAGGGGTTCGATTCCTATAGGAGGACATATGGAATTTCTCGTACATTCATTTTGGTAAATGTAGTTAATACATTTTATTAAAATCAGAGTATTCACTTAAATATTTGTATCAGTAAAAATAACGTATACACATAATATGTGTGTGTGTATATATATATATATATATATATATATATATATATATATATATATATATATATATATATATATATAATTATTAAACTACTGCTAATACTTGGAGAGGACAACTTGTAAGTATATCAAAGCAGACTGGTACACGATGGGAAAAAATGAAACATCTGAACAGGACCAAATAAATCGTCTAGCGACTTAAGTTTTTAGTAAAAAAACAAAAACAAAACAAAAAACATGCAAGTATTAAAACTAAAACGTAGAGTGCTCAATACGTTAATTAGTGCAGGGATAAATGGACTCTTCCTGGCTCTTTAATATTTATTCAATATATATTAGGTTGGTGCAAAAATAACGACGTAATAATGTCGGTTTTTGAAGTATTTTTTAACGTCAAAAAACGACATTAATACGTCATTATGTTTGCACCAACCTTATATATACTTATATATGAAAATTTCTCCGAATTAATCAGTAGAGAGACAATATTTATGAATAAAAATGACAATAGGAAAACTGGTAATTGCTGACGCGTTTCGTCCAATGTGGACTTTATCAAAGCAAAATACGAAAATAAAATTAAATGAACAAAGTAACTAATAAAAACAGAATGTACCTAGCAACTGGAATGTAGAGAAACGCTATTTTCATATTTTTAACTGAAAAATAACGTCAGTAATTGTAACGTGTGGAGAATATTGTAATATGAAAATAGCGTTTCTCTCCATTCCAGTTGCTAGGTACATTCTGTTTTTGTTTTTATTAGTTACTTTGTTCATTTAATTTCATTTTCGTATTTTGCTTTGATAAAGTCCACGTTGGACGAAACGCGTCAGCAATTACCAGTTTTCCTATTGTCATTTTTATTCATAAATACTTATATATATATATATATATATATATATATATATATGAACCTAGGTTTGTAAAGATTTTACTTATCTTGTTTCTCTGAGTATCCGATGCATTCAGAAGAATTTCATTTCACAAGAAAGAAATCTACTTCAGTTATTAATGTATATTTAGGAAGCAGCCTTTCTTTTAAACATTTTTAGTTGAATATGACAGACGTTTCTATTTCGTTTTCCCCATATTCTTTGACTTTTTCGTTTGGTGGGAGAGCAAAAATTGTCTTGTACACTTTCGGTTTTATGTACCTTGCCTCGGAAGAGTAGTGATTGTGTTAGGAAAAGGGATATTGTGTGTATAATGTCATTCCCATACAGTCCTGTTTTGTTGTATCACAGCTCATCAGTGCGACTAGACGACCAAATGCTTTAGGCCAGAATCGAAACCCGACTGATTTGGCATCAGTAGGAGTTTCTAACCCTAAGCTCTCGGCGCTCCGGCAGAGAGGAAGACGAATTCTAGCGTATTGTTTTTATGAATGTCAGCAAACAACAGCCAGCAAGAATGCTCTATTCATTAATGAAGAGCCATATGTCAGTTGCTGTTTATAGAATTCGCCCATCCCTCAACCGAAACATTTTGAAAGATTTCATCTATATATATATATGGGATCTTTCAAATTCTTATATATATATATATATATAACATTTAATAGCAATATTAGCCTTTTCCTTCTCAACAAGTACTGGATATTCACTACCGAGCATTGATGGGGGTTGCCTTCCTAATCTTTCGGTTTAAGTAATGTGTAAAAACAGCATCTTGATTATCTCACTATTTTCTCTTCGGGGTACATGTGATATCCATTTTAGTTGTTACCTCTGCTGAAAGTCCACAAGCAATGTGGTATCTGTCATTGTGCAGTTCTATGTTTGTGATCCTATAGCGTCAATCCACGAGGTGCGAAAAAGAAGGGCCCTCTTTAAGAGGTACACGCAACTCTCTCTTTTAGAATTTTGAATCATTATCAGAGAAAGCGGTTGTGTTAAACTGAATTTGTATATATGTCCGAAGGAGTTATTTTCCCCCGCATTGCATTCATATAAAAGTCTTGTTCTTAGGAGGTTATATCAGAATATGTATCGAGATTTATTTGTTTTGTTAATGTTCTGGTTTACGAGCTTTTGGTGAAAACTCAAAAGTACAAAGAAATCGACAATATTCGGGATCATCGAGTCGATCCTCAGCTACACAGAATCTGTTTGTCCTAGACTGGTTGCCATCCCAGGCTATAGAACTCATTTGTCCTATGATTTAACCATTGGACTCATTATTAGCACGTAATGAATATAATGACCTCGATTGGAACTCGAACTCGGCGTTCCAATTTCTCAATCCGAGCCGCAACCCTTTACTCTACCGTGCATCTTCAAGCCTGAAGTGTTGGATTCATAACTGAAGCAAGGATATCAGCTTGTACGTGAATGTAAGTCGACTGGAATCCAATTCAACATTCCGAGCCGCAATCAATTGTTCTACCGTGCCTCCTATAAAAATGCAAGAAAACCTAATAATTAACCTTTGTCTAGAGGAAAAAATATCGATCATATTTCCAGAACAACGTGAACTCTTAAAGAATGCAATCCTACACGCCAAAACAGTAACGGAAACAAATTCCTACCACGCTACATACAAGCATATCACGGGATCAAAAAGACTAAATAACATGCCCTAAATCGAACAAACTTTATTTCAAATGCCAAAATATAGACCCGGAGAAAAGATTAAAACTCGTAAAATGTTAATAAATAAAATAAAGTGTCAGGGTTGCAAATAACGAAAATTATTAACTCCAAACAAATGACATACAGAAATCCGGTATCTCTTACTTCTCATAATCCCCCAGTGACATATATAGGGAAAGCCCGCGCAAGGAGTAATTTGTAGCCTAGCGATTTGCAGTGGCCTGAAACTAAGAATCAGCCTGATTTCCATGTTTTCTTCCACTCTTTCTGCCTATTAATGAAACAATACATAAATAACAGTTCAAAAGACTTATTTATCTTGTCAAAAGACTTATTTCGAATATACTCCACACAAAGTAGGCACCAATCATTGATTAAAAAAAATCAAGCCTGTTCTATACAAAAAAAATTAAATGTGATTACATTTAATCTGAAATTGTTCGATGTTTAAAAATAGTTTTTTATAATTGTACCGCTATAATATGCATTATTTAATCCCTTAGAAAATTAATATCCATTACTTCATTTACACCGTTCTGAATATAACTGCATTTACCATCTGCGTAAGATTATTAACTACGTCCAACAGAAAGACTACTGATCGGGAGTTTTTGAGAAACCACCTCTTAATTGTTGGTGTTCTCAGATCTACCCTGACCTAGGCTAGTAGCAGCTGTTAGGGTCCCAGCTGTGGGCAAATGGTTAACCCCCAAACTGGGGTCAAAACACTATGAAAATGTAAAAATAGGTTTTAATAGCAGAAATACTTCGCAAAAACATTACTAGCAATACATTTTTGAAAGCAAAAACATATTCTAAGCAATACATTTTTGAAAAAATATTGCCAACTATAGATTTTTGAAAAAAATATTACCAGCGATGCATTTTTGAAGAAAAAATATTACGAGAAATAGATTTTCTGGAGGAAAAAATATTGCCAGAAATAGATTTTTATTACCAGTAATAAAAATTTTACCGGCATTAAATAACCCACTGAGCACGATATGCGGTAAAACAAAACAAAACAAACTTTGTTTATACAAATATTCTCACTTGTAACGGCATATAACTCCCGACATGTACTGGCCGACGCGTTGTGCTAGGCGTTTCCGATTTGAATTATTATCATTAAAATTATTATTATTATTATTATTATTATTATTATTATTATTATTATTATTATTATTGTTTTTATTATTATTATTATTATTATTATTATTATTATTATTATTATTATTATTATTATTGTTGTTATTGTTATTATTATTATTATTGTTGTTTTTATTATTATTATTATTGTTATTATTATTGTTGTTGTTGTTTTTATTATTATTATTATTGTTATTATTATTATTATTATTGTTATTATTGTATTATTATTATTATTATTGTTGTTTTTATTATTATCATTATTGTTATTATTGTTGTTGTTATTATTATTGTTGTTATTATTATTATTGTTATTATTATTGTTGTTGTTTTTATTATTATTGTTATTGTTATTATTGTCATTATTGTTATTGTTATTATTGTCATTATTATTATTATTATTGTTATTATTATTATTATTATTGTTGTTGTTATTATTATTATTATTTAAGTTTCCACATTTTTGCTACTTCCATTTGTAATTTGCCAGTTTTTTAAATTTCTTCTTTAAAAATATTGGAATCTCATGGGAATTCATATCAATTATTCGGCAGGTCCTTGTTGAAATCTTTTATGACTAGTTCTGGTCTATTTACATCAAATTTCCTGTGTGTGACGATTGGCAAATTTCACAGTATAGTCACTCCAGCAGAAATTGTGATATTATTTGGGTGGTGTTTTTACTTTGTATCAAGGAGTAGTTCCAACAATCATGACAATAAATAGATTTTCTTAGCCTGACGTGTCTATTATTATTATTATTATTATTATTATTATTATTATTATTATTATTATTATTATTAATTTTTATTTTCTTTTGATTTCTGGCCTTTACACATTTCTTCCCGTGTCCCGCCCAGAGACCTAAGGTTAGAAATGGCATCATGACACTCTCCACTGACAAAAAAAAAAAAAAAAAAATACATAGATAAAGCCCTTCATTGTGTATGGTATTATTTTAGAAGAGAGTAATTTTAAGGGACTAATTACCGAATCCTTTATAGGTTGTATGAGTAAAAAGGGCATTGCAGGAGAGTTATCTATGCACATTAGGGACGTTTCCTTTAGATTGAAGTGGGCTGGGAAGCTGATATATAAAGTAAAGCACAAGGTAATCATTTGTAGCCCTGAGATGCTGATATAAATCCAGGAATTTTCCTCACATGATTTTCCGTACAGTTCTTCATCATAGCCAATGCTCATTTCAAAACACGGATAATTGTAGTTTTATGTTACCACATTTTTGTTATTTCGATTTGCAAATGATTATAATTTGACAGATTTGAAAATCTTTATTATTATTATTTTATTTTCCTTTGATTTCTGGTGTATATTCATTTCTTTCCGGGTCCCGACCAGAGACCTAAGGTCAGAAATGGCATCATGACATTTTTCACTGAGCAGTTTTGAAAAAGAAATAACACAGATTTTACAAAGATAAAGCCCTTCGTCGGGTGTGGGCATTACTTGTGAGAATATTTTTTTTTTGTATTTCTTTAAGACATGGGCCACCAGGGATTCCTTCACTGTGTCTATTGGAATATTTTCCAATCCATCCGAGGGATCCACCTACAACTGGAATTGTTAATGCCCTCATGCAGCATATTTTTGAGATTTCATTTTAAGGTCCATGTATTTTGATCATTTTTGAAAATCTTCAACGATACATTGCAGTCTGCCGTGTCAATATGGAAGAATATTTGTCTTAGAGGTCTCTAATCACAATGTCAGGGTAACTGTTATTATTATTATTATTATTATTATTATTATTATTATTATTATTATTATTATTATTACTTATTTTCCTTTGATTTCTAATGTTTATTCATTTCTTTCCGAGTCCCGACTGTAGTCCGAAGGTGAGAAAAGGGATCATGACAAGTTTCACTGAACAGTTTTGAAAAAGAAATAACACAGATTTTACAAAGATAAAACCCTTCGTGGGGTGTAGGTTGTACTTGTGAGTACATTTTTATTTATTTCTTTAAGGCATGGGCCACCAGGGATTTCTTCGATGTGTCTACTGGAATCTTTTCCAATCCATCCGAGTGCTCCAACTACAACTGGCATTGTTAATGTCCTCATGTGCCACACTTATGAGATTTCGATTTCAAGTTTCTTGTATTTTGATAGTTTTTGGAAGAACTTCAAAAATACATTGCTGTCTGCAGTCGGCCATGTCAATATGGAAGAACATTTCGTCTTGGAGGTCTCTAATCTGGATGTCAGGGTAATTGTTATTATTCTTTTATTTCCTTTGATTTCTGTGGTATACTCATTTTCGAGTTCCTATTAGAGACCTAAATCCCAAATGGCATCGTGGTATTTTCCACTGAGCAGTTTTGAAAAGAATCACACATATTTAAACAAAGATAACGCCCTTCGTGGGGTGTGAGTTCTACATGTAAGAACATTTTTTTTTGTATTTCTTTAAGGCATGGGCTACAAGAGACTCTTTTAATGAGTCTATTGGAATATTTTCCAATCAATCCGAGTGCTCCAACTATTACTGGAATTGTTAATGTCCTCATGCGCCACATTTGTGCGGTTTCGATTTCAAAATTCTTGTACTTTGATATTTTTTTTGAAAATCTTCAAAGATACATTGCTATCTGCCGGGACTGCCATATCAATAAGGAGGCACATTTCGTCTTTGCGGTCTCTAACAATGTCAGGGCGATTAGCTTTGATAGTTCAGTCTGGGTGCATTGTAAAGTCCCGGAAATTGTTAGAGGTCTTATCTCCGTAACCGGGTTTGGATGGTGTTCATATAAATTTCTTACGGTTTCCTTTCCGTGAAATTGCAGATTTTCCAGTACCGATATTAGCCCAAACTGATATGACGTATTTTATACTCAATGGGTGCCAATACCGTGCAACCTGATACAAGATGGTTACTTGTTTCTTGATATTTATCACAGAATCTGCATTTTGGATTAACACAATTTTTCCGTTATGTATGTTTGGTTATTTCTAGTAAGCAATCATTGGTCCTATACAGCAAGAATAAAATATTCGGTTTCAGCGTTTAACCCTGCACGACGTAAACTCTGATGAGTATGGGCTTTGACAGGGGCAGAATATATTATTATTATTATTATTATTAGTAGTAGTAGTAGTAGTAGTAGTATCTACATTCCTATATCCGTCTATCTATCGATCTATTTATCTATATATCTATATATTTACATCTCTCTATATATCTATCTTAACTAATATGTTGATACAATAGTTGTCAGTGAAAATGAATACCCTACCGCCCCTTATAAAAAAAGATCAGTTTTCTCCCTATTCTTAGAAAGTAATATTACGAAAGTATTAGGTTGGTGCAAAAATAATGACGTAATAATGTCGTTTTTTGACGTCAAAAACGACATTATTACGTCATTATTGCACCAACCTTATATATGCATATAAAACTCCGTAAATCTCAAAATTAGTTACTCCAAAATTCACTTGAGTATGAAACAGAACTAGCTGCTTTAACTTATTTTTATGTCTATAAATGAAATTGAAGTTTTTAGCTTCTGTTTTTGAAGCATGAGAAGTCTTATGTAGCAATAGAATCATATTTTAAAAAAATAATTATAATATACTTTCTACTGTTGTATCGAACACTGTTCTTTTTGTTTTTTTTAAATAAAAACAAAAATACTAAAGAACTTTGGATTATTAACTTAACGGCTCTTTCCTGTTTTTCTTTCAGATGTATATCTATGTTATATATATATAAAATTAAAACAAAATTTTGTAAATTTTGGGTTTAAAATAAAGGAATTGTTTTCATCTTAAGATACAACATCTTTTGCAGAATAACAATGAGCTAAATATTTTTTTTTAAGTAAATGCGTTGTTCTGCCTAAATGGACAGACAATTGGTCATGAATTCGGTTATTAAAAAGTTCTCTTTTTTAGGAGTAAACATCATTCCTAAATTTAATGTTTACAACAGCCTTGCGATCAGTCTGGCGATGTCATTTGTCCCTCGTTAGGAGACAGATTACTTTTGCATATTTAACAATCATATTTTGCTGACACCAAAATTAAGTTGCGTTACACTCAACAAAAGAGATGCAAACGTCGAAACTGCCAGACTTCTTTCTGCTGATACTCCCAAGTGAGGTTGCACGCGGGCTCAGTGCAGTGCGTGCATGCATCTATCTATGTATGTATGTATGTATGTATGTATCTATCTATCTATGTCTATCTATCTATCTATCTATCTATCTATCTATCTATCTATCTATCTATCTCATTCTGTCCATATCTATCTATCTATCTATCTATCTATCTATCTATCTATCTATCTATGTCTGTTATCTATCTATCTATCTATCTATCTCATTCTGTCCTTATCTATCTATCTATCTATCTATCTATCTATCTATCTATCTATCTATCTATGTCTGTTATCTATCTATCTTGTACGCTCCGGCTCCTTTATTTTGCTCACTGGGGTAGACTGTTCTAGTCCACGTACCATGTTTAATCGATGTCAGCTATCAGTTATCTCCCGTTAATTTCCCTCTTCACCGTTCTCCCCTGGCTTAACCAGGTATTGAACTCACACTCTTTGAGTCCTGTCACTTGGATCTAACTAACGCCTTTATCCACTGTGCCATATGTCCTTGAAACGTTGTAATAAATATGGCCACAAAGATGAGGACACTAGTCCGAATAATATAAATAATTCCCTCATGTATATTTACATAGGCGAGAGCTGGTTCCAGGGCCTTCGAGTTCGTCTGGTCACAATCATTTGGATTTTTTAACGTGGGGCCGCCTAAAATATTTTGTTCATGGAGCAGACATTAATAATGCAGAGATGTTTCTTCTATGTATCTTGTTGGCCGGCGGAACCATTTGACACCGTGAAATAGTCAGCCAGTTAATGATCGACGGTGTGTACAAACAAGCTAAAGACAGTTTTGATCTTTATTATGAATTGTTATTAAGCGTTGTTAATTTCTTTTCACGGTTGTCCTTTTTAGATGTCGTTTGTTTGTTTGTTTGTTTGTTTGTTTGGGTTTTATGGCATATCAACCACTATGGGTTATTTAATGCCAAATCCACTTTATATGAATTTTAAATGCCTATTTTGTATGGAATAAAAAACGTATAGCTGGCAACATTATGGTTTCAAAAATGCATAGCTGGCAACATTATGGTTCAAAAATGCATAGCTGACAACATTATGATTTCAAAAACGTACAGATGGAATAATTTTTTTCCAAAAATCCTATAGCTGGCAACATTATTGTTTCAAAAACGCAAAGCTGGCAACATTTTGGTTTCAAAAATGCATAGCTGGCAACATTATTGTTTCAAAAATGCATAGCTGGCAACATTATGGTTTCAAAAATGCATAGCTGGCAAAATTATGATTTCAAAAACGTACAGATGGAATAATTTTTTTCCAAAAAACCTATAGCTGGCAACATTATTGTTTCAAAAACGCAAAGCTGGCAACATTTTGGTTTCAAAAATGCATAGCTGGCAACATTATTGTTTCAAAAATGCATAGCTGGCAACATTATGGTTTCAAAAATGCATAGCTGGCAAAATTATGATTTCAAAAACGTACAGATGGAATAATTTTTTTCCAAAAAGCGTATAGCTGGCAACATTATTGTTTCCAAATCGCACAGCTGGCAACATTATTGCTTCAAAAACGCATAGCTGGCAACATTATTTTTAACAAAAAACGTATAGCTGACATTATTTAGATGTAGTTTATCGCCATACCCAGGGCGCGGATGTAGTTTATCGCCATACCCAGGGCGCGGATGTAGTTTATCGTCATACCCAGGACATTTTTTAGATGTTGTTGCGTAATGGCTAAATATTAGGTTGGTGCAAAAAATAATGACGTAATAATGTCGTTTTTTGACGTATTTTTTAACGTCAAAAAACGACATTATTACGTCATTATTTTTTGCAACAACCTAATATTTGTAGCGTTTATTTCAAAATACACGAAAGCAACGTACCAGTTTTAACAAACACTGAGCCCATTATTTCCATAGGTAAACCAGGGGAGTTTACCCTTATCATCATCCTCATCATCATCATCCTCATCATCATCAGGTCGAGAATACTTCACGGATTCTCCTGATACGTACCTTCCAATCAGTCTGTCAGACATCACCGTTGGAAGGTCCTCTAGATGGCGTCTAGCGTCATCTACAAGTTGGTCAATGTGGGTGTGATTACGTCTTTCAGCTGATCTTTAGCCGCGCAATGGGTTCCATAGGAGGGTGTCACTCACAAGTTCTGATTTATATCTCTAGGTGTGACCAGCGTAACTGAGACAGGAGGAAGGTGTCCCTAGAGGCTAATTCTGTAGCAATACATTCATGTTACCTAAGGTATCCTCTTCATCTGTGAGCAAATTTCCCAGAAAATGTCTCAGCATTTACTCTTTACAGATGGACTGATATTAGATAGACGTTTAGCACTGTTTTCGGTGGTTTTAACGAAATTTTTCCGTATATTAATACTTTGCTTCGCTTTTAGAAGACATATTTGGCAGTTCTAACGCGCCTTTGGATTTTCCATTCTCTGCTAAAAATATCCTAGAGTTCTTTACATTTCGACTTTTGGGATTTGTCTCTTGCTGACAATTCTCCATATTTGACGATTTTTGTGTCGGTTTCCTATGAATCAATGTTAGGCAATTTTTCAAGGCTGATTAGCAAATTAATCATAAATTTTTAACCTGTTAATTTTATTTTAGTATTTAGCCTGAGACTTAATTTGGGATTTGAGATCGAATATTCAATATGTTGTATTTCTTTTTGCGACATGTTATAGGTAAAAATGGAGATCAGGAAAACGATACAAAATGAAAAACCATGTGACTCCATTAAAAATGTTCATTCTAAACATGACCGCAAAATTCAGAATGTAATTAGAATACGCTAGAAAAACAACGGCATCTGCACGTAATGTAGATCTATGAAAGGCTGGAGTGTTTAAAGTCTTAAAAGGTGTGATCATGCAGTTTTTAATACATAGATTACTTTATTAATTATTTTCTATTTCACCGACATAGAGAAACAATAGAAAGCGAACTTCAAACTAAAACTGCTCAACTTCAAATTAAAATAAAGCTCATCTTCCAATTAAATAAGGTCAATTAATAATAAAAAGCTCAGTTTCAAATTAAAAAATCTCAATTTCAAGTTAAAACCGCTCAAATTCAAATTAAGATAAGGCTCAACTTCCAATTAAATAAGGTCAATTCCTGATTTAAAAAGTTTAAATCCAATTCAATCACATCAATTTCTAATTCAAAAAGCTAAACTTCCAATGAAATAAAGTCAATTTCTAATTTAAAAAGCTAAACTTCCAATGAAATAAAGTCAATTTCTAATTTAAAAATCTCAAATTCAAATTCAAAAAGCTCCACTTCAAATTAAAATACTTCAACTTCAAAATAAAAAAGCTGAATTCCTAATTCAATAAAATCAATTCCTAATAAA
Source organism: Acanthosepion lycidas (assembly GCA_963932145.1). Taxonomy (NCBI): domain Eukaryota; kingdom Metazoa; phylum Mollusca; class Cephalopoda; order Sepiida; family Sepiidae; genus Acanthosepion; species Acanthosepion lycidas. Next base: position 62,725,652 of record OZ010612.1, read on the forward strand.
AAGCTCAATTTCAAATTAAAACAATTCAACTTCAAATTATAGCGTAACGGTCAACTTCAATTAATAAAGTAGAATCCTATATATGTAACTAAACGAAGAATGCAATTGTTTCTCTGCTAAACGCATTTGTTCCATTTTAAATGATTAATGATCTGTTTCAATTCTGTAGCAATTATTTTCTAAAAGTCTCCTTCTCCCATGTAGTATACATCTATGAATGGCTTGTGAGTGGTCAGGCTTAAAATGTGTGACCAATAACAGAAAGATGCAAAGCTGTTAAATTCGTAATATAAATTGTAATTCCTTATAGGGCATTTATACAGTGAAACGCTCCTAAGTGAACTACACATTTTTACCCTAATAACTTGAACTTGTAATTAAAAACGATCAAGTTCAAATTAAATAATTTCCCCTTCAAATTAAAAAAAGACTGAAATTCAAATTAAAAATGTAGATGCTTATGGAAGTAACCAATTAGAGCAAACGAGTGCCTCTCTCCTAAATAAATTAGTTTCTTTTTAGTGACTAATAACCTATTTGGCTTCAGGAGAAATTCTTTTAAAAAAAGTGTCCCTCTCAGATTTGCAGCAAGTTGCTCTTTAATTATCCTTCTTCGCTTTGGAATTGCGAACAGACCGTACCGAAAGTGTTTGACGGTGAATATCAGCAGCGACGAAGAGACGTTTAATGTCAAAGAGTCAAAGAAAGGAATCAAAAAAGGAATTAAGAGTCATTTACAAGGGTGAAACGGATGCTGATGCTAAGGGAAGAGCAGTTGCAATATCTGAGAACAGAGACTGGAAAGTAGTCGCTATTGCCAATGGCGTTTTATTGCAGAGAACCAATAGCTGGATAATAAAATGTGTTCACACTCCTATAGGACATCGTAGACGCCATTGAAAGATTTAAAAATAAAATCTTGTACTTCAAGGGTTTTTTTATTTTATTATTCAAAAAGAGTTTTATAAAGAATTAAAATTCAAACATTAAAGATACCTTTCCGTTTAATTATGTAAAAAATCCAACATAAATATCCTCCATTTTTTTTTATTTCACACCGACACACTTTTTTTCATAACATTCTCGCTGACAGCAGTTATTAGGTTGGTGCAAAAATAATGACGTAATAATGTCGTTTTTTGACGTTAAAAAATACGTCAAAAAATAACATTATTACGTCATTATTTTTGCACCAAGCTAATAATTAACAACTATAGTTGAATCTCTAAAATTTCTTCATAGATGTTATACGTTGCTCTAATCTGTACACATTCCTTAAGACAATGAGTTTCAAACACCATGTTGCGGCTCACTAGTGAGCCGCATGTTCCTATTAAGTTTGCCGTGAAATATTGTCACAGTATACATATATACGGGGGGTATCGATAAATTCTCGTCTAAATGGCGCAAAAATGAAAATAACACTGATATCTCATTTTAACGTGTGTAATTAACAAAATTACACATTAAATATCTTATAAATACTAAAGAGAAAAAAATATTTTAAAAAATCGTCATTGATGTCAACTACGACCACCCGACGACTTCAGAATCTCCTGCAACTTTACGGGATGGCCTCCTTGTTAGTGAATGTTGCCATAATCCTTACTTTCAGTTAACCTTTAGTGTTACAATGAGATTTGCTGATCTCTCTTTCAACTGCGCCCTATACATAATAATCAAAGGGTGTTGCGGTTTGTAGTGCCTAGATGTAAGAAATGGTGTGGTCGCAGAATTTGATAGCCATGACTGGGTTCTCCTTCTTGTGTGGCAGAGCTATGTTAACAGACATAGTCTTCTAGCAGCCACCCTCTTGATCCAGGGCTCCTCCTCAAGGTATTTGATGTAGGCCCCTGTGTTGAGTCAGGCTATTTAGTAAGAAGCTGAATGGAAGTATAACGTCGCCATTACTAGTGGTCACACCAAACACTTTCGTAATTACCATTAGACTCATTCAAACCTTTCCTAATCCTGCCTTTAGAATGTCACTCAAACACTCTGAAATGTTCGTATTTGAACTTCCGGCGCAAATGCGAAGCTCTACGGCATGTCCTTTCCAAATTTTTCTTTTTACATGATTTTCTTTTTCACACAGACGGTGCCTAGGTATTCCTGCTATATTGTGCAGTCGACAAAATAAAAATAAATAAACAAATAATAACGCGCATGCGCGAAATTAAAAAAAAAATAAAATGGCGACAATTTACCCATTGGACCCTGCATGAGTTTATGTACATGTGGCAGAGTATTTGAATAAATGAATAAGTATTAAAATTTGTTTTCAAATAATTCTTTTCACTATTCTTACCCTACTCTATTTTAAATATTTTATTTTAATATTCATTTTTAAAAAGTATTTTTTTTATTCTTTAAAAGCTCAAAATAAAACATTCGACGTTACCTATTGATACATATTGGATTTAAATACAAAACGAATATCCCACACTAGCTAAAAAGCCATTATCAGTTTTATTGCAATTTTCTATTTCTTATTTATATGAATTAGGTTTCTCAATCCTAAATAACATCAAAAAGAACAAAAAGCGGCAAAGTCTACACACATCTGAAGAAGAAATGAGTGTCTGCTTATCACAAAATCGACCAAACATTGAAGAAATAGCGAAAACACACCAGACACAAGTTTCACCCTAAATAAGCAGCACAAATAGTTGAATAGAAACATTAAAATAAAGTCTTTATCTGTGTGTGGATTTAAAAAAAAAATCTATGGCTTTATTTCATAACATTTAAATGTATATGTTATGGGACCTTACCCATAATAACATAATGGACTATTCCATACGTAATAAATACTGCTCTTCAAGAGGAAGCAGAGAGTTTAGTCTGATGTCGGGCGACGGGCTGAACTCTCTTGCCTTCGGGCGGGGAGGAACCCGAACGAGGCTACGCCGAAGGGCGGAGTCTCTTTCGGGGAGGTAAACCGACCCTGAACCCGTTTATACGGGTTCAAAGGGCATATTTTTGCCCGAGTTCGCGTGCCCGGAGAGCCCACGTTAAACCGACCTTGTGCCACATGATGCCCTCGTTGGGAGGTGACTAAATACTGTTCAGTCTGAAGTCTGGAGTGAAGTCCGTCAGGAGTCTGTCAGGAGTCTGTCAGTCAGTCAGTGCGAGCGAGTCAGTCAGTCGAGTCAGAGGCAGTCCGAAACAGTCGCGTTCAGACAATTACTACTAAACCTGATTGTTCGTACTAACACTTTCTACTTCTCTGTATATGTTCCTGTTTGTAATATATCTGTGTTATTCCATATCCGTGTTCGAGTTCTTCTTTATTGGTTCTACCTTGGACTATCACCGTGGTACAAGGAACCGGACTATAACAAGTTTATATTTTAAAAAATCTGCGGTTTTATTCAATAACATTTAAATGTCTACCCTTTAAACATTTTGCTAAGTGTGTCGTGCCATTTTCATTTGCTCCCAGGCGTGCTGTTGCTTAAAAAGATTAATAAACACTGCCTAAAAGTATCTCCTCCCATCACAAAGTAACTATGAGGTATCAGGTCAGGAGAATATGGTCAGTATAAAGTTTTGTAATTTCAAGAAATTATACGCAGTCGTTAAGACAAAAATAAAATTCCATGATTTTTTTTTTATTCAGCAGTCAATTGACCCATGTTTTAATAGAAGTTCCAAAATAAAATAAAAAAATAAACAAAAATATGAAAAATATCATGTTTTGACATTTCTAAATATAGAGGTCATTACTGGGACACTGCACTATTACAGACAGCGTGTAGGAGATCGATTCAAGAAAGATGTCTTTCGCGACATAGATTGCGTTTTACTTTGCTTATGTGATAATCCACATTTAAACTCAACATAACTTGTTGCAGAAGACTAAGCAAGCTCTCACGATGAACACATTAAACAACAAAATTAAGCCATAATTCGATCGATAATGATAACAGTTGGCGAAGGCAAGCGACTTTTTATTATCGATGAAACGAACTGCAATTTGTGTTTACGGCAATAGGAGAGAAGATCCAAGAAAACCACCGGATATTAAATGAACGCAGCTTCATTCAGCAGCAGAAAGATACACACCATTGAAGCAATCTGTCAAACCGGCCTAGGGATCATTTACAGGGATAACTGTTGTAGATATCTGAGAAAACTTAGAAGCATTTAGGACGAAACGGAGAAGTTATTCTCTGGAACAATGAGCCTGTTCATGTTGACTTTGGTTGGTTAGTTTTGTTTAGCAGCATATCAACCACTATGGTTTATTTAATGGCGAAATCTAAATAATTTGAACAATAGCTTCAACTATATATATTTTGAACGCAATTGTTTGGCTTCATCTTGAGATAAATTTTTGGTCATTTTGCTTTAAAAATATATTGTCAGTTATTTAACTAAATGTATTTCGTAATTTTACTATAAATATATATTGGTCATTTATATATATATATATATATATATATATATATATATATACATATATATATATATGTATATATATATGTATATATATATATATATATATATATATATATATATATATACATATATATATATATATACACACACACACACACACACACACACATACATATATATATATATATATATATATATATATATATATATATATATATATATATATATATAAAATGTACTGCTCGTATTTTTACTATGAAAATGTATTTGTAGACATTCCATTCATTTTTATTTTATTTGGGTGTTGATTATTTGCCGATAGCTAGCAGGTGCTCCCACCCGGGTCAGGGTAGACTTTGAAATAACAGTAATTAAGTGGCGGTTCGACGCTCCTCAAAATCTCCAATTTCCCGATCAGAGGACTTCCCACCGGATATAGTTTATCCGACGTATCGTTATCCTATGCACATCTACGCTCTTACAGCCTCATTCAGTATCACTCTACATGGAATGGCTGAGCAATAGTTGATGAAACCAATACTATGGATAAAACGTCAGCTCTTTCGTTCAGTTTCTCGATTCTTACCCTATATGGTATATGTCCTCGCCTGGCTCATAAATGAATCCGGTCCGTTTGCCAAACCTACGATCAGACTGAAACATACTTTCATCACAGGCCTTGCTGCCGGGTGTGACCGCTTGGGAATACGAGGTACTGTAAGATTGGTTATGCGAGTGATGAAATGCACTTATGAATATATCACATTGAAACGCCGGTTCCCGTACGAACGCCAAAGTTAAGCAACGTCATGCCTGGTCAGTACCTAGATGGGTGAGCTCTTGGGAATATCTATAAGCCTGGATGTGAGGATGGTTTAATGTATAATGTCTTGGGATTGTTAATCGGACAGACGAGTTCTAATTTCAGTTTGTTTTGATTTATACATTTTCGTTCAAATAACTTTGTGAATTGGATGAATCCACACCATTTCCCCTTATCTATGGGTTAAACAATTGTACTTATATCAAGAAAATCTATTTTACCTTAAGATTTTAAGAACGTGGCCGATTTAGAACGTTCGTTTTCCGACCATAAGAAGCGGGTTCGAATATTACCATGGTCGATCTTTCTGCTAGGTAACTTCTCGATATTATCGGCCTGAAGAGGAGATCTCAGCGTTCGGCACCCTTTGGAAATTGAAAAACCATTCCACGGGTTGACTCAAGAATTGGTATTGAAATTGGGTAGACGGAACCATTTTGGGAGCCGTCGATGTTTGTGCTAGCACGAAGTTGGCAGTCATCCTGATCGAGGATTTGAGCGTTGATCACGCCAGATAATGCATTGTTTCCTAGAAACTGTAAGGTCTGCCAGCATAGTTGGGATCTGGTTGTTGAACAAATTAGGGCGTGGGTAACCGCCCTAATAGACTGATATACTCGGATATGATTGAACAGACATTACATTACAATTATCTAAAATAAAAAAAGTAAAAAAAACTTCTTACAATGTAAAATATTTTGTCTTTAAATAACTTTCAAAAGGTTAATAAGCCATGAACAACAAATCAATCTAACTGCTGCATCCGTTATATGTTGTTTACAAATACGCAACCTTTTGCTTCACCAGTTATCCTCTAATGATTTCGTTAACGACACTTCGATGTCCTCAAACGCATGTTGAAATTATTATATATTTTAAATTGTATCACTTAGCAAATTAATATTTTGGCATCTCTCTCATATCCGGTTCCGGCATCTCTTCACCTAACTCCTTCATGTATGGGATCCCCTATGCCCCCTCTTTTAACGCATTTCTACGATATGTCCTCATTATGTGTCCAAAAATATATTTGTCATTTGGCTTATATTTTCCTTAAAACTTTCTCACTGCTTAGATATTCCAACCATGTTATTCTCATTATCCTTATATATATATATATATATATATATATATATATATATATATATATATATATATATATATATATATATATATATATATTAAATAAAAAACAGACGACTTTAATGTTCCATCCAATAAATTATTTCGCCACAGACCTTTTAAAAGGACTACGGATCATCAGATTTTACTTCCAAACAAAAAATGAAAAGAAAATTTACACATTTTTGACGGGCCGTATTAAACATATGTAAATTAACGAAGTGAGGAAGTGAGGATGAGAGAGAGAAGACATCTGTCAATATCTGTTAACTCACTCATAAGGGGGCTGACAGTATTGTTTCTGAAAAGAGGTGTAAGGATACAAAAGGCACTTATCTCCCTTTGGTGGAAATAAGTTACGTGGATCGCATGACAGGTGCTTAGTAACATCAATCGATACAGTGACCAAAGCGGAAGTCAAATTCGGTTCGTTTTACAGCAAAAAACCGAAATGTTGCTTTTTTTAGCCGGTCCCCCATGGCCTTGACTGAGGTTATATCTACCTTCACAGTAGATTCTTGCCGTTTCACTTTGGGAATATATCATTCCAAAATATAGAAAGAAATTCCAGTTCGTAGTCTTCAGTTTCTCGATTCTTACCCTATATGGTATATGTCCTCGCCTGGCTCATAAATGAATCCGGTCCGTTTGAATCTTCTCCAGATACAGGAGTATCTCCATATTATAAATAATACCCATCTTTTTATTTCTCTTAACTGCCTGCTTTACTATATATGTGATATATTATTCTCCACGTGGGACACATGTGTATATATGTAAGTTTTACTGTGTCTATTACTTACTTGAGTTCAGTTACTTTTAGAATAATTCTAGCTGCATATTACTACTGTATTTTCTCAGAGTAACAGTAAATTCGCTAAATACAGTGTAACCCGGATATAAGATACCCGGATATAAGAGAAACCCGGATATAAGAGCGATGTTCTCTGGTCCCACATTAGAGCCATGCTTATCTAAACAAAATAGACAAAACCCGGATATAAGAGAAACCCGTATATAAGAGACTTATCCGGTCCCGACAACTCTCTTATATCCGGGTTACACTGGATTACTTTTGCTGTTTCCCTAGGCCCACGTTCTGTTCTCACACTTATAAACGTGTGGGTGAGTCCACCTCGTCGCTTAAGGTATAGCAATGTATATATCATTTTGTGTGGTATGATCCACCTAATTTGCATAGTGGAGTACCGACCATATAAATATGGTTGGTACCGGAGGAGATTCAACGAGGGATCCAACCAGAGACTCTTCCCGACTGCGACTCAGTCAACACATTCTCCAGGAACGGTCTTCCCAGGAATGTACAAAAGACTATATGTAAATATTGTGTACACTTTCTTGTTTCAATACATTTTGTTCTAAGTACATTTTGTGTTGCATTATTATTCCATGCATTAGTCAAGTTTCAACATTTTGTGTACAGGAATTCTCGATTAGTGCGGCTCATTTTTCATTGGTAACTATAAAAATCGATTATCAATTACTCTGGTTAAATTGAAGAATATTTTACCACACTAATTGTGTATTATGTCTGCGCTAATCGAACTTTGATATATAAAAATTTTAGCGCGCTAACTGAAAACATATTAATTGAATACGTATTAATAGAGGCAGAGATGTATTTCATATAAAAGTCTCTCGGAGAATAAAGCATGTTTGTCGTTTTTTGTGTACCGTTCTCTCTCTGAAGTACGATGTTATTGTATCAAGGATACAATAATACCCATAATTGGGAAAATTCCGTCGGGAAAATAAATCATTCCTCCATTGCTATATTAAAGAGATATAAAAAATATATCTTCGTATTTTCAGTGTACTGGCTTTTGTCGTCGTAGATAAGAATTACAGGCCTGTTGAAAACTAATCCTTTTCCCGCTGGTGTACAAATGAGCCCCGAACCCAAAATTCTCTGACAGGAAGCACACTATTTAAATGCTCAGGGTGTGAAAGCGTTAAAAGGTTTTTGAAGAAATGTCGACCACTGTGATTGTTTACATCTTTATAGGAGTTTAAGAGAGCTGTTAAAATTATTTATGAGTCGGGTAAAGATATGAAGAATCTAAGGCTAAATCGGCTGGGGTCTGGGTGTTTTTTTCATTATGGAATGTGGAAAGAAAAAAAAAGAATTGTAACAAGATGTACAAGACAGAAATCCAAAACAAAACGCCATGTTCATTTTTGTAAGAACTCAGCCGATTCTAAAGCAGACCAAACATATATAATTGTTGTTGCCATCTTTTGAATAATCTTAAAGAAATCAGAGAAGTGTTACGGAAGTATTAAATGTTAAGTGTTATTCAGTGTGCCATTCGCGATGGATATTTTTACCGTCCCAAGGTGTGAGCTATCAAATGAGAGCGTCAAACATAGGAATGGACATATAAAAACCCGAAGATGCACAGGAATAGTCGATACATGACTGACGAGGATGTCATATCTTTCCGCGGTAGACCAGTTGTAGAATGCGGTCTGTCCTGCTATTTACCCATACCTTTCTCAATGGTCATTGAGATATGTGCCATGCGTTATACACGCTTAGGCGATCATGTATCTTTCGATATATGACTGACGAGGCAGATTTTTCCCGCACTAGGTTTCCATTTCTTTCTGCAATAGACCAGTCGCCATCCCGGTCTGCCCTACTATTTACTCATAGCTGGGGAGGAGGGAGTAGAAGAGGATTCATACCTTTCCTAAGGGTATTAGCACGTAAGTCAATGGAATTGATTCAAATGGAATTCTAACTCGGCTCTCCGATTCCTCAAGGAAATGTTAAGTAAGTGTTAAGTGTTAAGGAAGTGTGAAGTGTTAAGTAACTGTAAAGTGTTAAGGAAGTGTAAAGTGTTAAGGAAGTGTAAAGTATTAAGTAAGTGTTAAATGCGTGTTAAACGTTTATTATTAACTGATAAGTGTTAAGTTTCAAATAAGTGTTAAGGAAGTGTTAAGTATTAATGAAGGATTTACTAACACGTAGTTAACGCCACCTCTGCTGTAAGTGGGTCTATGATTCTCCTTGTTTTAGATGGAAGAAGTTGCTCAGCCCCGAGGATTCCAACCCTGCGGCAACACCTCCCCCATTGCACTAAAGAATTTAGGTATGTGTAATTTCCGATACAAGTGTGACAGTTGTCACGAGGACTGGGCAAAAATCAATTATTGTTCTTTGTCCATATGTATAAGTATGTGCATGGCGCTCCCCACGTTAGAATGATCTTGTGTCACATCCAGCCTTAGTGGGGAGGTCGGATAAATATACTTACTCGGTGGATAAATATATCAATCTTTAGACAAGAAGTCGTAAGCCGTATATCGATATGAAAAGGTCTCGGTATAATATTTAACATAAGTGATTAACATTTACTACATAATGAAGTGCATTGACAAAGAAGAAGTTTTAATTTTCTCTCTTCCAAACTTAGTCGCACTCCTATTATTAGGGTGCACTGGATACTGCAAAAACAAAAACAAATACTGACTGTATATATATATACTGGGTCACTGACTGTTCAGTTTATAAAACACTGAAGTTGATTTCAAAATTTCATTGAAATGAAAGTTGATTTTATTATGATTCAGTTACATGTTTCAATATGTTCGTGTCATCATTGATTTGGTTTACAAGTTCATGTTTAACGTTTTACTAACTGTTTACTGCATTTCACAGGAATAGTCTCCGGGGATGAATTTTAATTTTAATTTTTTAAACAAGCCAAAAATATTTTTTAAATATTTAAAATATGGTTTGTTTAAAGAAAGCTGAAATATAAACAATTACTCTTCTAACAACTGGACGAAACGGCAAATCAGGATCTCTTTGTGTTTATCTTTAACTTAGAAATATTATAATAAATTTCTTGTCTGTTGGAAGAAAGTTAAAATAAAAATACTGACTGTATAAACAACTCGTAAATCATTATGCATATTTCATTAGTAAGGAGTAAGTTCTCCTCTAGTATTTTCTTCCCAAGATCTGTTGCTATGTGTCATAAACTCCATGGTCGACATTTTTCTCCCAATGGCCACAATCTAGACATTTTCAAGTAAAGAATTAATCGTTATATTTCCGGCATAAACCCATGAACTTCTCTTCTTGTCTTTTCTTACGCTCATACACCATCACACGGTAACCATATACATTGAATGATTATTTTGCTTTGTTTTGGGTGAATATTAGTATAGACTAAACTTCTGGTGACACACTGTTCGGTTTATAAAGTACTAAAGTTGATTTTAACATTGAAAATTTGTCTGCTTGAAAGCAGTTGAAATAAAAATACTTACTGTATAAACAACACGTATTTTTATATCTTATTCACTTAAAACATTTTTAAATCAGATTAACTTAGAAACATTATTTCAATAGTCACCAACCAAATATTTTAAAATCATATTCATTTGAAAATATTTTTTATATGCCAAAAATATTTTTTAAATATAAATAATTACCATACACAAAACTGGACGAAACATCAAAGCGGGATCTCTTTGTGTCTGTCTTTAACGTAAGAACATTTTGATAGAAATATTGTCTGTTTCAAGAAAGTGAAAATAAAACATACATATTGTATAAACAACTTGTATTTTTAATTCTTATTAACTTAAAAATATTTTTTAAATATTTAAAATATTGTTTAATTTTTTTTTTTTTTTAAGAAATCTGAAATATAAATAATTCCTCTACAAGCAACTGGACGAAACAGAAAGGCGGGATTTCTTTGTGTCTGTCTTTAACGTAAAAATATTTTAATTAAAAAAAATGTCTGTTTGGAGAAAGTTACAATAAAAATACGATATAACATCTCGTATTATGCATCTTATACACTTGAACACAAGCACGTACACAAGCACTGATATTTAGTATTATATATATATATATATATATATATATATATATATATATATATATATATATATATATATATAATGAACTCTCCCGTCGGTTTTGACGTATGAGGATCTGATAGCTTAGTTGATTCAGTTATGAAAATGTGTGCGATAATCTTAAGTGGCATTTAAGAACTGCTAGTGATTTACAAAAGAGGCCAGATATGGAGCAAGCGTGAGGATCGTGAGATGAGATCACTATTAGATTGGCTGACCTTTTAGATCTTGCTCTTGCTTCTTGAAGATGATTCAGTCAAGCAGATTATATAGATGTATGTATGTATGTATGTATTTTTACTATCCCAAGGTGTGAGCTATCTAATGAGGGCGTCAAACAGAGTAATGGGAAAAGACTATATAAAAAAAAAACCCGAAGATGCACAGGACATTAAGTAAAGCATTGAGGTATACACAAATCTCATTAAACTGCTATGTAATATATATTCTCCGATATTGCAGTGAAGTTGCGAACATCTTTTCACAGTAAAGTGGTTTATCGAAAACTCCTGAAAAAACATGGATTTAAGACGTGAGGAAAATTAACGTTCTAAAGAAAATATGAACTAAAAGAAAGCAGATTTTAACAATAAGACAGCTGAAGTATCTGTATCAGATAATAACGAAAGAGCAAGTTATATGTAAACTAAATAAGAGTAGATAGGTTTGCCTATCGCCCTGTTCAGACGTTCTCGGTCTTTTCAACAGGAGTAGATATTTATCGCTTCCGGTTCCTCCTGAGGTGTTCTCATTTTCTTTCACTCCCAATAGCCTTTGCGTCTTTTGGATGAATTGATTAAATTAAAAGAAAGAAACAACCAAAAATCTATACAGCGAGACAATTGAGTATTCTGCGACGTCGAACGAGGAAAGAATGTGTAGAAAATTGAGCATTCTGCGACGTCGAACGAGGAAAGAATGTGTAGAAAATTAAGCATTTACAGGACCTACTGAAAGAAAGAATACGTCATTAGAGATATACAAGACACAATTCAAAACAAAACGCCATGTTCATTTTTGTATGAACTCATCCGATTCTAAAGTGAACATATATATTTGTTGCTGCCATCTTTTAAATAATCTTAAAGAATGTCTAGAGAATTAAATAATTACAGGAACTACTGAAAGAAAAAATACGTAATTAGAGATGTGTGGGAAATTTTAAGAAAAATACGGGTTCCAAAGAAAATATGGCTAATATCAGAGACAGCACAAATTTAGTGACAGATTATAAGGAATAGTATCCAGCGATTTTTTTTTTGTTGTTATTTCTGTTGAAGATCATTCATATCCTACCTGTCAATGTGAACATATATATCAAAAACATCGCCTTATATTTAACGTTATTGAGTCTATACATTAGGGTTTTTTACCAGAGTTTACTCAAGGGAACTTTACGCACTGTCTATTAAGATTTCTAATGGAAAATGGACAGGATCGCCAAGAATTCAGAATAATGAAAATATCCCAGAACAGAGACAACACCTTCATTCAACTTAAAATATGATATTTTTTTAAAATATTCGTGTATTACACGTTTTTTGTTCGTTTCGTTTTGTTTGTTTTTTTATCTAACCTTCAGTTTTCTTTATTTTTCTTCTGGCTGTTGGTTGGTCAGTTGACACATGACGTAGTGACATATGCGTCGATATGTTGCCATGGTGATCAGCTTAAGTGAGGCTTGATTTGTTCCCTTTGCGGTATGAAAAAATTGTTTTAAAAATAGGCTTCATACTGCGTCCGTTGAAAGAATTCATTATATCATGACCTATATTAATGCTATTGTTTGTTTGTTTTTTTTGTTTTTTTTTATGATTTTTAATGTTTAAATGGGTTTATCCTCCCTCGTGGTTATTCTAATGGACAAGCTGTCCAGTACAGAAAGGTCAAAGAATTCCCTTCTCTTTCTAGCTTGATTTTCACTATTTTTTTTCTTTTTTAAATGCCCTTTTATCTATCTATCTATCTATCTATCTATCTGCCCGTCAGCCTTTCGGAATTTATTTCTATCTATCTATCTATCAATCTATCTTCCTCTCTCTCTCTCTCTCTCTCTCTCTCTCTATATATATATATATATATATATATATATATATATATATATATATATATATATATATATCATGCCCATCAAATTATCAAACATTTCTTATTTATACTCTTTCCATCTATTTATCAGTCTATTGTCATATCCATCTATCTTTCTAAGTCTGTTCATATGTATATATATATATATATATATATATATATATATATATATATATATATATATATATATATATATTGCGGTAGCAGTTTCTACATGACTATATTTCTAGGTTTGCATGTATCTATTTCCTTGTCCTATCTTTCATAGTCTGTTCCTTTCTATCTATCTAGTTTCATTTCCATCTGTTTTTATCAATCTGTTTATATATATATATATATATATATATATATCATGTCCATCAAATCTATCTATCGATCTATTTATCCATCTCAGTTAATTTATTATCTATCTATCTATCTAGCATGCCTATCAATTTCTCAAACGTTTCGTCTCTCACTCACTCGCTCACACCTTCTCTCTATCATGTCTTTCTATCTATATTCTAAATCTTTCTATATCTATCTATCTATCTATGTTAATTTATTATATATCTATCTATCTATCTATCATTTCTAACTATATTCCCAATATCTATCTATGTATATATATATATATATATATATATATATATATATATATATACATATATATATATATATATATATATACATATATATATATATATATATACATATATATATATATATATATACATATATATATATATATATATATATACATATATATATATATATATATATATATACATATATATATATATATATATATATATACATATATATATATATATATATATATATACATATATATATATATATATATATATATATATATATATATATATATATTCACAATCTATCTATCTCAGTCTGTTTATTATCTATCTATCTATATTAATGTCCATCTATCTTCCTGTCTCTTTCTTTGCTAGGCTTTTTTCTTTATTAAAACTTGCCTAGTCTTTTTTCATACATCTTTCTTTTCTATAATATTTTCCTTTTTTACTTTCATACATCTTTCTTTCTTTCTTTCTTTCTTTCTTTCTTTCTCCTCTCAACCGTATTCCTTCATTCTTTCGTTCTGCTTTCTTTTCTTTGTTTTTAATAATTAATATAAATTAATACAAACTCTGTTTTTTGACACTTTTTCCGTCTTCTCAACTCTGGAATCTCTTGTCAAAATGTCGTTGATACGAAAAGAATTTCATTAAACGTAATTAGTCATCTATTAGAGAGTGTTCTTCCTTTTGGCAAGAATTGAATAAAATCCTCTTCAAAATACTTCAAAACAGCTGTCTGTCTACGTACTTTCTCATATCTATCTATCTAGCTAGCTAGCTATCTAAATAAAGAATAAACACAAGCTAAAAATTCATATGAAAAATTGAAACCAAAGCTGAATAAAAATAATTACGTATACTCCCAAAACATTTTAAAGTGGGTACAATAGATGGCCTTTATATTATAGCGTCATCTAGCAATTACTCCAATCCGGAATACGTAGTTATATATATCAGCTTTTTCATATCTCTCTCGCTCTATCTATCTATCTATCTATAAATATATATATATATATATATATATATATATATATATATATATATATATATGTATGTACTTTGAATATACGCTCTTTTAGCGCTAGAGGTCGTCGTCAGTGATGTTATGGAACTGTATCATTGGGCAGTTTCGGGTCTTTCAAACATCATACTGACCTCACCAAGTCGACCCCATCAGAGCTGATCAAACTCTGAAACGCCCCCTCTCTCGCTCTCTCTCTGTATATATAATGTGTGTGTGTGTATGTGAAAAGTATGTGTATATAAATAGTGTGTGTATATAAATAGTTTCTCTGAGAATCGCTAAAGCGTGTGTATATAGTTTGTCTGACGATCGCTAAAGTGTGAAAACCCAGGGTCACAAGCTCACATCTATCCAACCATATATATATATATATATATATATATATATATATATATATATATATATATACATACATTCATATATGATTCTGCTCCTATCTATTTATCTATCTATCTATCTATCTATCTATCTATCACCTTCCTCATAGTTATCTCTCTCTTTACCGCGTTCTATACCTATAAACCTCTCTGTCTCTCCGTATATATATATATATATATATATATATGTACAACAGTCAATTCTTATTTATCTATCTATCTATGTATCTACTATCTGTCAGCTTTCTCATAGTTATTTATGTATCGGGTATTATTCTTTTCTATCAAACTACTCATATCCATTCTTATCTATCCATGCATCTCTCTCTGTCTCTGTCTGTCTCTCTACCCCTTCTCTCTCGCCTTTCTCTGTCTCTCTCTCTCTCTATATATATATATATATATATTGGGGTCTATACTTATCCATCTATCTATCTATCTATCTAAGTCTGCTCATGCCTATCTATTTATCTATCTTTCGATAAACTGATTAAACATTTTCAACGGTCTTAAATTCACTAAGGAAGGCGAAGTAGTTTTTCATTTCTTTTATTCCCCCAAATACTTTCAATCTTATCCTATTTAATCTTCATGGGTGAAATTCTTAGACAAGACATTACATTTTTTTTTTTCAGTTTTTGTTTCTTGGGTTTTTTTTGTAAATGCGCATGAAACGCGCTCTGTTACAGTCATTTTAAACACGTATAAAAACGCTCTCTTCTAATTAATATAAAAAATTAACTTTTAAAATAAAAAACAAAACAAAAAAAAAACTACGTCGCCTCTCTTAATAAATTTAATATCAACATTAAGAATCAATCAGAGAGATCCAGAGAAATAAAATAAAAATAAACAGTCATGATATGTTAAGATTATTCAATCAACCATGCTTTAATAAAAATATTCTATCCATCTTATAAATAAATTACAGAGTAATGTGTGTGATTGTGCGCGTGTGTGTCCAAGCAACGCCTCCGCTCGCATTAGTCCGTTTTCAATGATTCATATCTCATTTAAAGGTTCTAGGCGCAGGAAACGATTTTCGTTGAGCTCTGATTTATGGTTGCCAGATTATGCGAGGTTAAAATATATATATTAATACATTATACTAGCCATTATCATTGCTTTCATGTTTCAAATGAAGGAACTCTTATTTTCCTTTTGTATCCAAAATTGCAGTGCACGTTTTATTATAAATTAGCTTAAAAGCCGCCCTATGAAGGACGTTTGGTTTGGCCATCATCACAATAGCTAGGGAGGAGTAGATGTGATAGGCAACAATAAACTACAGAAGAACTCAAAATTGATCCCTGCATTTAAGCAGTGAATTAATATTTAAGCTTACCTTTTAAAAGTTCAATGATAGTTCTTCAGCTGCGACTTAATTTAAAGACTATTGATGTACGTAGATTCTTATTTTTCGTACAATAATTTTTATTTCATGTGTGATAGAAAAGGGCACAATTCATAAGATAAAATTAATATAGGTTAAAGATGGGAAAACAGAAATTAGAATTACTTAAACATTCAACATTTGAAGAGTTAGATAAACGTAATAGCTAATTAAGTGTTATGGGACCTTACCCATAATAATATAATGAACTATTCCATACGTAATAAATATTGCGCCTCAAGAGGAAGCAGAGAGTTCAGACCGAAGTCGGGCGACCGGCTGACCGGCTGATCGGTTGAACTCTCTGTCTTCGGGCGGGGATGAACCCGAACGAGGCTCTGCCGTAGGGCGGAGCCTCTTTCGGGGAAGTAAACCGACCCTGAACACGTTTATACGGGTTCAAAGGGCATAAAATTTGTCCGAGCCCACGGACCCGGAGATCCCACTTTAAACCGGCCTTGTGCCACATGATGCCCTCGTGGGGGGTGACTAAATACCGTTCAGTCTGAAGTCAGCCGACCGGCTGACCGGCTGATCGGTTGAACTCTCTGCATTCGGGCGTGGAGGAACCTGAACGAGGTTACGCCGAAAGACAGAGTCTCTTTCGGGGAGGTAAACCGACCCTGAATCCGTTTATACGGGTTCAAAGTGCATATTTTTGGAGATCCCACGGGCTCGGAGATCCCACGAGCGCGGAGATCCCACGTTAAACCGGCCTTGTGCCACATGATTCCATCGTGGGGGTGACTAAATACTTTTCTGTCTGAAGTCGGACGACCGGCTGACCGGCTGATCTGTTGAACTCTCTGACTTCGGGCGGGGAGGCACCCGAACGAGGCTCCGCCGAAGGGCTGTTTCTCTTATAGGGAGGTAAACCGACCCTGAACCCTATTATACGTGTTCAAAGGGCATATTTTTGGCCGAGCACACCGGTTCGGAGATCCCACGGGCTCGGAGATCCCACGGGCTCGGAGATCCCACGCGCTCGGAGATCCCACATCAAACCGGCCTTGTGCCACATGATGCCCTCGTGGGGGGTGACTAAATACCGTTCAGTCTGAAGTCTGGAGTGAAGTCCGTCAGGAGTCAGTCAGTCGAGTCAGAGGCAGTCCGAAACAGAGTCGAGTTCAGACAATTACTACTAAACCTGATTGTTCGTACTAACACTTTCTACTTCTCTGTATATATTCCTGTTTGTAATTTATCTGTGTTATTCCATATCCGTGTTCGAGTTCTTCTTTATTGGTTCTACCTTGGACTATCACCGTGGTACAAGGAACCGGACCATAACATTAAGTCAAACCTGCATTGTGGTACTGATATAAATAACTCTGAAATTAAAGGTTTCTAAGATTTCTAAGATTCAAAAAACAAAATCTCCAGGTCTACTTTATAGTAATATACACGGTATTTAATCTGTGCGCCTCCGCTAGGATGAGATGTGAAACAAGGTTTATTTTTAGGTGGGAAACCCAGCGCGTACACCCGGGACATGAACAAAAATCGCCCCCAGCTCCCGCAACCGTCAGTTGCACTGGCCTCGGTGTGAGAACCGATCCCTCCCTCTGGTGTAATGGGAGGACGCGGCATCGCGCAGCTGTTCTCCAGGACTGGGCACATCTTAACTATTATTTTCCTCAGTTGACCCACTGTCCATTGACAGAGAAGCCCCTGAGCGCACTCTGTCCAAAGACAAAGACGCAACTGAGAGATGATAAGTAGACGTGAACCTACTCAAAAAGAGTAAGTATTTACTCTGTTCGACCAATAAGGATGAGATGTGAGACAAGGTCTATTTTTAGGTGGGGACCCGAGAGCGTACACCCGGGACATGAACAAAAATTCACCTTAGTCCACGCAAACTTCGGTTGCGCTGGCCTCGGTGTGAGCATGGATCACTCCCTCTGGTGCAATGGGTGGGCGCGGCCTCGGGCAGCTGTTCTCCAGGGCTGTGCACCTCTCAGTATAATTTTCTTCCGTTGCGACTCTGTCTTTTGACGGAGTCGCCCCTAAGTGCACTCTGCCCAAAGACAGAGATGCAACTGAGAAATGATAAGTAGACGCCACGTTACACCAAAAGATTAAGTATTTACTCTGTCCCCCGACTCGGACGAGATGTGACATTAATTAACCTTACTTCATTACTGTTATTTTATTTATTTATTTTTTTAAGCGTTTCACTCCAAGCAAGGCGTGAAGCCACTAGGACGCAAGGGGTTACAGAAAATTTAGAGCAAGATCAGGTAGGAGTGATAGAAGAAAGGATGAGGAGAAAGGTAGTGGATAGATCAAGGCAACTGGAGATGTCGATTGACATTACACTTGAATTGCTGGAGATTATAGCTTTCAGGGAAACTAGAATAGGGAAGTGAGTTCCACATGCGAGAGGTGCGAGACATGAAGCTATTGGAGTAGAAGAGACGGCTACATTTAGGAGTTTCGATAGTGAAGGGGTGAGAGCGTGATGCCAGCCTCGTAGGGCGCTTGAACTCATGAAGTTTTGGAACCAGCGAATGCAGCTCCTCGGAGCAATTTCCATGAAAGTATTTGTAGAAAAGACACAGAGAGGCGACGGCGCGTCTGTGAGAAAGTGACTGCAGACGAGATGCCAAAACAGGGCCAATTATATTGCATATCCACCTCTGGAGCCTATCAAGAACCCCGAGGTAAAGAGAATGGTCACCAGACCATATATGGCAGCAATACTTCATGCAAGGGCGAATTGTTGATTGATAGATCTGGAGCATCGATTCCGGGGAGAAAAATTTCCTGTGCGGCACACGGAGCCAACTTTCCTTGCGGTGGACGAAGCAGTTGACTCAATGTATTTGTTCCATCTCAGATCAGCAGTTAACGTGAGGCCGAGCAGCTGTAGAGTGTTGTTCTCGAGAAGTTGAGCGTCAGACATTCTAATGGAGGGCAGGGAAGGATGTCTGTGGTAATTAATATAGAGCAGTTTTGTTTTTGAAGCGTTAAAGTTGACCAAGCAATTCCTGCCACAGTTCACAACCGATTGGAAGTCCTTTTTGAGACGCACGGCCAGCGAGTTTTGTCAGTGACACTAGATTTGTTTTTGAGACAGGAATAAATTGTGATGTCATCAGCGTAGTTGCCAACTTGGGAATTTATGGCGTCAGGAAGGTCATTTTTGTAGATAACGAATAGAGTGGGGCCTAGGATGAAGCCTTGAGGAACACCTACGTTCGTGGGATAGGAACTGGAGGAGAATCAATTGAGAACGACCTTGAATTCACGGTTTGACAGGAATGATTGTATTAGGTCAAACAATCGACCCGTAATGCCATAAACCTGGAGCTTGCGAAGAAGGCCGGCATGCCAAACCCTATCAAATGCTTTGGAGATGACTAGTGCCACGGCACGGACTTCCCCGTTATTTTGAAGAGCTCGGTAGACAGTTTCAGTAGTGGCCGTAAGCACATCAACTGTAGATCGGGCAAAGCGGAAGCCATATTGCTTGTCTGAGAGCAGATCATGGGATGTGAGGTGGTTAACCACCTCGGTATTGATTAGGGCTTCGAAGACTTTGCGAAGAAAGGTAGGAGACTGATAGGACGATAGTTAGAAGGGTCAGAGGGGTCGCCAGAGTTCTTGAAGACAGTAACAATCGAAGAGGACTTCCAGCAGTCAGGAAAACAAGATTCCTTGAGGCAGTAGTTGTATAGTTTAGAAAGGGCGGACGCCAGTTCAGGCGCCAGTTCAGACGTGCATTTCTTCAAGACAATGGCTGGTATACCATCTCCACTACTAACCTTGTTGGGTTCTAAATTGGAGATAACGCCCAATACCAAAGACGGGGTTATGTGTAACCCACTCAATAGAGCCTCAGTTCTAAGAGGGAAGTCAGGTATGAGTACACCGGAAGAGTTGAGCGTCGAGTTGACTGAAAATTTCCGAGCAAAGCATTCAGCCTTGTCGGCAAAGGAGGTCAGGACTTCGACGTAAGGAGGTATAGAGGGGTTGCAATTGTTCAATACGCTCTTGCAGAGACGCCAATAATCTTTGGAGCCAAATTTGCGAGATGCACTACGCTCCTTCATCCGAGCCGCAAATAGTGACTTAGCATCGTTGAGGACACGATTACACTCGTTAGGGGCGGAGGCAAAGAGACGTCTATTGCAGTCAGACATGCCGTTACGGAATAAGTGAAAGTAGTTGTTCCTATGGGCGATGGCGGATCAGCAAGCAGCAGAGAACCAGGGTGAGGAGCGCGACTTGACCCTATATTTCCTTGATGGGATGAAAGCATCGATTCCAGCTTTAACCCAGGATTAGACCTCAGAAGCACATTCTTGGACGGGGAGCATAAAGACTCCATCCCAGGGGACATCGCGGAGGAGATCACGGAACACGTCCCAGTTAGCTCGTTGATAGTAGAACAAAGTTCTAGTGATAGGAGGTTCTTTGTTGGGAGTGTTGCTTCCAAAGATTTAAAGTAGTGACTATATTTTATTTTGCAAAGCGTATATATATATATATATATATATATATATATATATATATATATATATATATATATATCATCCATAGTAAAATGTGTTACTAAGAAAACAAAACGAGAATATCAGCATCTTTAGAGAACATGTACATCTTTATGAAGCCTGCTAGTATATATATATATATATATATATATATATATATATATATATATATATATATATATATATACTAGCTGGCTTCGACCTCTCGCTATCGCTTCGCAAAATAATATATGCGGTAATATCTAGCTATATATCTATCTAAATATGCTTACCTCTCCGTCATTCTACATTTCTTCAGTCCTTTAGAAATATTTGTGTTCAAGTCTCTTTCTTTCTCATTTCATTTTTCGTCTATCCTCACCAGTTCGTCTCTCTCTATATATATATATTAGGTTGGTGCAAAAATAATGACGTAATAATGTCGGTGTTACCGTATTTTTTAACGTCAAAAAACGACATTATTACGTCATTATTTTTGCACCAAACTTATATATATATATATATATATATATATATATATATATATATATATATATATATATATATATATATATATATATATATATCCATGATACACAAGTCTATCACTAGTATATTATTGCTTAAACCAGCTTCTACTGCACTGGGTATAGTGGCTTGGGGATAGTAGTCGTGTGGCTGGAGTGGGCAAAATCCTATTGGTAAGGAGAAACTCGGATGAGTTCCACTAGGGAATATGTGTACGAGCGGCGCTATATCGAATTTGATTCGTCATCGTCACCGAACAGTTGATATGACGTTTACCTGATAACTTAACTGTCCGGGTTTCAATTCTAGGTAGTGGATGCTCACTGCTGATGAGTCCCAGATATAGGACGAAACGGCCGTCCAGTGCCTTCTGCATTCTGTTGTGGTTTCTTCTAGACAAGGTGAATTACTTAATTATGATTATCTCAAATCCTAATAATTTCTATCACTCATATATATACACACACACACACACACACATCGGGTCCGGCAAGCCTCCTTTGTGTAAACAACGTCAGTGTTTGTTGGAGCTCGCTGTCATTTGTCTCTACAAATCTCCATCTACGCGAGTGTGTTAAATTGTCAGCTAAGCATGATGCTAAGTTGAAAAGTTTGGTTCACAAGAAATATGGAGTTACAGCGGAACCCAATTTAAATAATATTATCAATTTGTCTTCTCATAAAATAACTGAGCTAGAATCTTTTGTTCTTGCTCATGGTTTGGACTTTTGCATTCAACCCTCTATGCCTGATAAGGAGAATATTTTTTCAGAGTTTGAGGTCTTCTTTATTGGCAAGACTGTCTCCTACTTCTGGTGATGTGGTTTGCGATTTGAAAGGTCAGTTAAATAATTCCGCACGCACTTTTTCTAGTTTTTTTCTTGCTATTGCTGAATCGAAATGGTAAGCAGAATATCAGCGAGTGGTTAATTCCCTGAGGAATAATTATGATTTAATAATTTCCAGACCAGATAAATGTGCTGGAGTGGTTATTTTAGATCGAGCAGATTATGTAGCCAAAATGTCTTCGATCTTAGAAGATACTTCAAAATTTACTAATCGTGGATCTGCAGACACTTGTGACGGAACTACTTCAGGTGAAGAAAAATTTCAGATATCACTCCTGAAGTGGTTAAAGTCTGGGCTGCTTCCACAAGAAATTGCCAACGAAATCCGACCTTCCGATTCGATTCGTCCTCGTCTGTATTGGCCCCAAAAATCCATAAAGAAGGGGTACCATTACGACCAATTTTATCTATGATTGGTTCACCCCAACACAAGGTAGACCAATGGCTCTCAACGCTTTTGGAACCCGTGTTGCAGTGCTTGGATGGATTTTGCATAACGGATTCATTTTCCTTTGTCGACCGTATTCAAAATTTGTCTTCTGGTAATTTCATGTGCTCTTTTTATGTCTGTTCTCTATATACTTGTGCCCCTCTTATGGAAACCATCAATATTTACTGTGATATTTCTTTGTCGCTGTTCATTGTCTCCACCGAGTATTCCCGAGTCAGTATTTTTTGAATTGATGAAATTTGCCACATCCTCTGTCGAATGTAGTTTTAACAACACCATGTATCGAAAGATTAACGGGGTTACTATGGGTTCCCCTTTGGGTCCGGCACTTGCTAACATATTTGTACGCTGTCACGAAGATAAAATACGAAAGACTGCACTTTGCCCTCAAATATATTGTCGGTATGTCGATGATACCTTTTGTTTATTCAACAGCGAAGTTGAGGCAAATCAGTTTCTTTCGTTTTTAAATGATATCCATCCAGCACTGAGTTTCACTGTTGAGAAGGAATCCAATCTTCAATTGGCCTTTTTGGATGTATTACTACATCGTACATCAACAAGTTTTCTTACCTCTGTTTATAGAAAACTTACTTTTGCGGGGTTGTATACGCGTTGGAACGCTTTGTCTCACTAAACGCAAGATAAACATTATTAAAATCCTCCTACTAGGGCATTAAAGATTTGCTCAGAGCCCTTCTTGAACGATGAAACCGACTTAGTTAAAGATACCCTATGTATTAGGTTGGTGCAAAATAATGACATAATAATGTCGTTTTTTGACGTATTTTTTAACGTCAAAAAACGACATTACATTATTATTTTTGTACCAACCTAATAGTTTAGATTATGCTCTTGATACTGTTAATTCTGTTATCCACAGCAAGGTTGAAGAGTTTAGAAGTGTCAAGCATTATAGTGTCAAAAAATGCCCAGATTATCTCAGATTACCCTGGATTGGTACCAAATGTGAAAACATAGTTAAACAATTTTCATCTAATGTTCGTCGTTGTTTTTTTCTCTGCCGAGGATTCGTATAATTTTTCAAACTCGGCCTATGCTCCGTTCTGCGTGTAAAGACGTTCTCCCTCCCCATCAAATTAATTCAATTATTTATAAATACGTTTGTAGTTGCGGCACTGACTACATAGGGAGAACAACTCAACGCTTAGACATGAGAATAAAACAACACGTTCCTTGAAAAATTAGAAATCATACCCTGCAGTTGAATGGACTCGTCCCAAACGCCTATGGTTCCGCCATATGCGAACACCTATTAAACAGCAGAGGGTGTCTAGCCAAATTTAGTGCCGACTGGTTCACCGTGTTGTCCGGGTCACGCTCTTTATTTCATCTTAAGGTTATGGAGGCACTTTACATCGGGTCCCGCAAGCCTTCTTTGTGTAAACAACGTGAGTGTTTGTTGGGGCTCGCTGTCATTTGTCTCTAGTTCCTTTTTTTTTCTCCACAACTTCCTTTTTATTGTACATTTTCTGTGTTTTAAGTTAAATTAAATCTCCCGTTGAAGCTTAAAGAGTCGGAGCGAAAGTCATTGCTTCGCCCGTTTTTAATATGTCTAGTAATATTAAGTTTTACACTTTTATTTCTATCATTAAATTTTGTACCTAGAAAAATATCTTTAAAATTATATATATATATATATATATATATATATATATATATATTGATTAAAATATTTAACGAAATTATCACATTGATCAACTTCACCTTATACTGTAACAACGCTAACCAGAGTGACCGATATTTCTGACCCTGATGGGCATTGTTAAGCGATATTACCGAGCACATTTCGGAGGAAGATTCTGCTCATCCTGGGTATGACGATAAACAGCATCCGGCAGCAAGGTTTCTCTGATCGAGAGATTGAAGGTTTTATAAGAGAGTGGAACCTCCAATTGCTATTGTTACAATTTCCACAATGACCCTTATTACTGATTGTAGAAGTGACTTAACTGCCAACATGGTTACATTCTTCTGTTTCCTTGTAATTATTTATTGTACTATGTACAAATGTGGCACAAGGCCGAAATGGGGAAAGAGGGAAAGGATGGTCATCTTTTGTCTTAACTTTAAACTTAGCTAGCCGCAATCACTGACCCAAACATACAAACAATATTCCTTTCATCAAAACAACACATCCATTACATACCATTCTTACTACATCCACCAAAATGCCTCAGGGACTCTATGAAGGTCTAACTAATCCCCATATATACAATTCGTTGTCTGTGGGTGGAGGGGAATAAAATAACATCTAAAAACCCCAATGAATATTAACAATGAATAAAAATCTATATACAAGAAACTAATCAAAAATATTGTTAGTAGAAAAAACCCCATAGCCCTAACTGTGGTAGAAACATCAGTTAACTGAACGAAATCAATGCGGGACTTGAAAAAAAAAAATAAAACATTCGTACAATCCATGCACTCGCTACAAACACACACTCAATCAGACACAACAACAAATACGAAAGACACACTCGAAACGAAAGGCGCCCCGCACCCACCAGAGAACTGATATCACTAACCACCTAACAATGGGAGGGATGGGGAATTAAACAAAAGAAAAAAATAGGGCCAGAAATAAAAGGGGGCCAATGAGCATACATACCCTAGCTAAGTTAAACTGAAAAAAAAGAAAAGGTAACTAAAACAAAACCGACCTAAACTAACCTATACATGGGAGGGGTTGCCAATGTTCACCCGAGCAATCCCAAAATTCTTAAAGCCTAACCGGCATCAAAAAACCACTCTAAGTCAGCACCTTTCACTCTGCAGAGACGCGCAACACCCACCTTTCGCTAAATTCCAATGGATGGAGTCGCTACCTTTGCGTCCTGATCTTGACTTTAAGCTGATGCTTAAAGAACAAGATCAGTTTGGAAGAGGTAAACTTCTCGTCCCCATGAAATTCCTTCTGCCGCGTCGTCCATATCACGACTCGCATAACCCCCAGTAAGCAAAGGAACACATAGTGCTCAGCCTTAGTCAACGGCGGTACTATATTACTACAGACGGAACTGGCCTCGAGGACAAAGAACTTTGCGCGCAGCATGCGAACCATGAGACCTTAAACAAACTTGCACAACGGAGCTACGACACTACAATGAAAGAGGGTCTCCACCTCCCCACTGCAGCGAACGCAGTTTGGCGACTTTGCCAAATCCGCTGCGCGAAGTCTTTTGGCGACCCAGAGGGACCCTCGAATCACCAGCCAGGTGAGTGATGCCTCAGGGTTAGTGTGACATTTCAACCTGGGCGCCCAAGGCCATATGTAGCGAGCCTCCCGCTTCGTCAGACCGAGCTCGCCAATCAGATCATCTTGAACGTTCCCCCTAACTAACACCTGATATAATGCCTTACGAGACAACGGCTGGGCGTCGGAGAGGCCATCCTTCGCCCGTAAGAGTGGCTTGAGGGCCATGCGACATTTACAATAGAAAGAGCCCTCGCCTCGAGGATTACGGGCGGTCTCCTCCTCACACGAGCGCACATTTCTCAAGGATGGAAAATGTTTATGGACGTCTACCTTCCAGAATTCGCCGTTCTCATCCAGTTGCATACACATCCGGTCTAGATAATTAATGCGAAGCGTATGTCGACGAGTCTCAACGCAAGGCACCCCTAGACCGCCATCAGAGGGATGGAGGTAACAGATCTCGCGACTAACCATGGCGGCCCTGCCTCCCTACAAGAAGGAGAACAAGAGACTTACTAAAGCCAATAAAGTGTTAGACGGGAGTGGAAGCACGGAGAGTCGGTAAAGGAGAATCGGGTAGATGTGCGAGGCACATACTTTCGCCCTCCCCTTCAAGGAAAGATTCCTCCGTGACCACAGACGAACTGCGAACTCGGCCTTCTCTTGCACCTCCGACTAATTCATTTCCAACCAGAGGTCGGGACCGAACCAGACGCCGAGTATCTTGACAGGCCCGTCCGTCCAGAGGAAAGGTCCGGGAAGAGAAACTTCCCTCCACGAACCCAACCGCAAGCCGACAGACTTATCGCGGTTGATCCTGGCTCCCTGGTAAAACGCTCCTGAAAGTAGTCTCGCAAATTCCCGCGTCTGCAGTCACAGTCCGCTTGTCCGGCATTGTGATGCTCGCGATATGCCGACTAGATGCCCTACAAGCTTCCTCTGAACGCAATGAAGCGGCCATATTCGTAGCCTCGCAAGACATTCTTTTTATCCTAGCCCTAACTACTAGAGCTTGATCATTCTTGATAAGCAAGGAGGCCAGCTCTGCCTTAGCTAAGGCTACGTCCCCACTATCACGGGATTTGATCGCCCAATCTACCTTGGCCTCTAGAGATTTTGCGCTGCTAGCCTAGCTAGGTTGAGTCGTCGACTATAATCAGCAGCAAAAGACCTAAGTTTGGATTTCAAAGCACCCAACCACTTATTCCCAACCACAGCCCCCAACAATTCCCGCTGTAACATTAGTAAAAGCTGGTCCCGGAAATCTTGCTCACCAAATAATGATGAGTTTAATTTCCGGTAACCAGCCATCCTAACCCTAGGCTTACCTAAGTTTACCCGAACCCGGACAAGCCTATGATCCGAGTAAACTATATAATGGAAACTTGGACATTCTAAGAGCCTTACTTCGACTCTCTTAACTAGAACTCGGTCGATGTAGCTTGCGCTAACCACCGTATCCGAGCTGCCGCCCCTAGTCCAAGTCCATGCTACCTTCCGAGGGTGCTCATTTCGGTACTTATCCACGAGATCAAACCCGTCGATAAAGGCCCGAAACGATTTCACTTCCGGATTGTTAGTACCCGGTTTTTGCCCTATGCGATCTATATCGGGATCGAGGACGGCATTCCAATCACCCGCTAAAACTACCGAACGAGAAGTCTTCAAAAACGGCTCGACCTGCCGAAACAAACCAGGCTGCTGAGTGTGGTCATTGGGCGCATAAACCCCAATGAGACGAAGAGCTTTCTCCCGTATGGTAATATCCAGCACGCAAATACTGCCCGCCGGATCCGCGAAGACAAGAGCACACACCGCATTCAGAGACTTGCTCACCAGCCAGGAAACAACGCTCGAGCGTCCATCAAAACATGCTGAATAGAGGACGAACCTCTTAGACAGAATGTCTGCATAATCGCGAGATAAGAAACGGGTCTCCTGCACGCAACATACATCCACCCCGAGGCGCTGAAGATCGCGATCGAGCCTCGCCCTTCGAGACTCCGACCTCAGGCCCCGGACATTTAGACTTGCTAACCAGAGAGCCATTGGAAGACCTAATTAGGGTTGGGACACTGATTTGAGCATTGTCGGGATGAGGATACCGACAGCCTCTCCCATCGACCCGTGGCCCATCTCATTGTTGATGGAGCCGTCTTGAGAGAGACCGCCTATATCCCAAGGAAAAATCAATTTTAAAGCTCTATAAAGGGAGGAGTGAACTAAAACTGGGACCCTCCCTGCACAAAATTTTTTCAAATAATTCAGTTTTTCACTTTCCGTGATGGCATTTGGAGGAGATATTTTATAAGAACAAATTGCCTCCTTCAACATAGCCCATGCCTGACGAGCTCAAGTCCCTGTTCTCATAACCGTGAGTACTCTACGGGCATTGGGAAAATTGAGAGGGACTTCGACATCTTTGTCACCGAAGTGCCTAATTGAAAGAAGGTACTTCAAATCTTTTATACGATTGCCGTAGTCTTTGGCTCTTTCTGCCTGGGCCGGGGAAATCCTACAGGTATCCTTCCCTGTCTGAAAAAGCTGTTTTCCTGTTTTTTTCTTTCTTTCTTTTGCGTCCTGGGAAGGACTTCTTTGCTTTTTGTTGCGGGAGGGGGCATTTCAGGTTTTTTTAATGGGGGAAGGACTGGGAGTATGCAGAGGGGTATAATGGGATCTATGTTTGTACGGGCTGGGATCTCTACGGAGGGGAGCAGTTTTGACGGGTGATGGTAAAGGGGTGGATTGTTTCTGTGGGGAAAAATTTTTTGGGGTCGCAGGTGGGGACAATTAAGAAGGCGATGAGGGAGTGCTTTTCTTTGACTGCGATTTCCTCTGCTTGTCCAATTTATCCTTCAGTTGTTTGATCTTTTCGGTTTTAGTATATCCTGGATCATATTTTATTTGTTTTTCTTTGAAGATCTCGTCAGAGACCGGGGCATCGCCCTTAACATTGACAAAGGGAGTGGGGCTGTGCGTGTCTTTTTCCTTTGGGGCTTCATTGGACTGAGGCCCCGCTGTCTGGCGCTTCCCTCTGGCCTTACCAGCAACCAGCCATTCCCCCTCCCCCTTCTCCACAACTGCACTAACAGCGGGCGAAGTCTCTTCGGGGAATGTGGCCTTTGTGCCAACCGGAGGTTTATCCGACCCGGCCCCGGAAGCTGGCATGCCCATTACATGCGAGGCGGAAGGCAACAACGCGGTCAGAGGGGGATCTTGGTCGACTGGCACTTGACTTCCAGAGGCCTTCTTCTCTGGGCAGGAAGAGGAGAGATGACCAGTCTCTCCACACTTCCAACACACCGGTTTGCGGCCGGTCACAATGACCGGCAGTTTCAAGTGCCCTACTACGAGACAGTTGGGGATGGAGCGGAAGGCCTGTTCGTTCGAAGCTCCACCCACCTTTCAGGCTATCACAAGAAGCACTGAGGATCTCGCCGTACTGCGATAGGAACGCAGCCAGATGCACCCCGATAACCTGAGGAGGGACCCCGTATATTGCCACATGGTCCCTCTCCGCCCTTCATACTCCGTGCGCAGTATGTAATCTTTTGTGATTAAATCACGACTTGAAAAGGCCACACAATCTTCAGCAGTGGGTAGCAATACGTCCCACATGAAAAATTTCGCTCCCTTAACAATTCTAAGGGGCTTGAACCCCAGGGACTCCAGTGATTTTAACACTGTGTCTTTTGTCGAGCGACAAATCTTGCGCGAACGCTTGTCCACGACAAAGACCGACACAATTCTTTTCTCAATTTTTCTCAATTCTTGGGCGTCTTCCAAGAGTCCACCTTCCACGACAAGGTGAGCGTAACTCTTGGCCCGCTCCAAGAACTCCGCAACATTGATTATGCAACTTTGTGGGGACGACCAACAAGAGGGCAATTCCCCGGCCTCTGCATTCTTATTCTTTTCAACTTCACTTAGTCTTTTCTCGCCTTCCTTAATTGGAAGGACTTCGTTCTTTTTTTCTTCTGATGACGCCGCAGCTTTTTTAAGAGTATCCAACATCTCTTCATTTGTTGGAACAAGAAAAGGGTACTCATTAGTATCATTTTTGTCTGGTGGTTTTTTTTTTATACTAAACAAATGCTTTTTCGTCGTTTTCTTAAAATCCGGGATTACCGGCTTCTTTTTTTTAATTAGGAAGGACGGCACTGCTCTTGATTTTTTTCCATTTTTTACATGAGAAGGGGAGGGTTGATAGGAAAAAAGGGAAGGGGTGGGGAGGCAGGAGAAAAGTGAAGAGAAGGAGAAAAAGGATGGGGAGGGGTGGTAGGGGAAACAAATAAATAAATATGGGGGGGTAAAGAGTAAATAAAAGCGATACTAATTTAAACTAGTAAAAAAAAAAAATTGGGGAGGGTAAAAGTAAATAAAATTTCGCTTATCCGCGAAACAAATTTGAATAAGACAAAAGGATGTAAAAAAAAATTAAAGACAAAAAAGTTTCGCCTAAGCAATTAACAACTTTAAACAAATAAAAACGCAAAACAAATAGACGTAAGACAGACGAGAAAACAAAAACGAAGAAAGAACAATAAATTAAAAGGACTACAGACAAGAAAACAACAAATTACACAATAAAAAGAAAAAATTATAAACGGAAAATTACGAGAAAACGCAATACAAAATAAAATACGAAACTAAAAGCGTGACAATTTACAATATGGCTGCCGATACGAAACCGGTCAACCCAAAAACAAAAACGTTAAATAAGTAAATAAAAGCACAGAAATTTACAAATTAAACACAAAAACACAAATATTAAACACACGTAATTAACAGATAAAACGCAAAACTTTTACAGAAATATAAATGAAAAACACAGAAATAATTAACACGTAATAAACAACTAAAAAAGGTTGGACGAGAAACTTAAAGACGAAAATAAATAGATAAACTCCGGGGTGTGAACACGGAAAGAAAATAAATTTAAAATATGAAAAATAAAACGTAACAGAAAATCAAAAATTTAAATAATAAAGGAATAAATAAAAGCAAAAAAAAATGAAGTAACTGTAAAAAAAAGAGGGTAAGGAATTAAAAACGGAAAAAATCAAAAAATTTAAACAATAGTCAAAAATAAAAACGAACGTTAGAAAAATGAAAAATTTAACAAAAAAGTCAAAAAGTAACGTTAGAAAAACGGTAAAATTAAATCAAAACTTAACTAAAATAAACGGAGTCAAAAGTTCAAGTTAATTAATCCACAGATAGACAAAAATATGTCTCACAAGGTCGTACAAGAAAAAAGAAGAAAAAACCTTCTGGTTTCTTGTCATTATTTATTATACAAAAAGTACAAATGTGGCACAAGGCCAAAAATTGGGGAAAGGGGGCAAGGATGGTCATCTTCTGTCTTAACTTTTAAACTTAGCTAGCCGCAATCACTGACCCAAACATACAAACAATGTTCCTTTCACCAAAACGACACATCCATTACATACCATTCTTACTACATCCACCAAAATTCCTCAGAGACTCTATGATATTCTAACTAGTCCCCATATATACAAATCATTGTCTGTGGGGGGAGGGGAATAAAATAACAACTAAAAACCCCAAAGAAAATTTACAATGAATACAAAACTATATACAAGAAACTAAACAAAACTTTTTTTGTTAGTAGTAAAAGCCCCCACAGCCCTAACTGTGGTAGAAACATCAGTTAACTGGACGAAATCAATGCGGGACTTGAAAAAAATATATAAAATATTCATACAATCCATGCACTCGCTACAAACACACACTCAATCAGACACAACGACAAATACGAAAGACACACTCGAAACGAAAGGCGCCCCGCACCCACCAGAGAACTGATATCACTAACCAACTAACGATGGGAGGGATGGGGAATTAAACAAAAGAAAAAAAAATCGGGTCAGAAATAAAAGGGGGGGTCCAATGAGCATACATACCCTAGCTAAGTTAAACTGGAAAGAAAAAAAAGAAAAAGGTAACTAAAACAAGACCGACCTAAACTAACCTATACAAGGGAGGGGTTACCAATGTTCACCCCAGTAATCCCAAAATCCTTAATGCCTAACCGGCATCAAACAGCCACTCCAAGTCAGCACCTTTCACTCTGCAGAGACGCGCAAGAGTCACTCACCTTTCGCTAAATTCCAATGGATGGAGTCGCTTCCTTTCCGTCCTGATCTTGACTTTAAGCTGATGCTTAAAGAACAAGATCAGTTGGGAAGAGGTAAACTTCTCGTCCCCATGAAATTCCTTCTGTCGTGTCGTCCATATCACGACTCGCATAACACCCAGTAAGCAAAGGAACACGTAGTGCTCAGCCTTAGTCAACGGCGGTACTATATTGCTACAGACGGAACTGGCCTCGAGGACAAAGAACTTTCCGCGCAGCATGCGAACCATGAAATCTTCAACGAACTTGCACAACGGAACCACGACACTACATTGAAAGAAGGCGTGACCAATGGTCTCCACCTCCCCACTGCAGCGCACGCAGTTTGGCGACTTTGCCAAACCCGCTGCGCGAAGTCTTTTGGCGACCCAGAGGGCCCCTCGAATCACCAGCCAGGTGAGTGATGCCTCGGGGTTGGTGAGACATTTCAACCCTGGCGCCCAAGGCCATATGCAGCGAGCCTCCCGCTTCGTCAGCCCGAGCTCGTCAATCAGATCATCTTGAACGTTCCCCCTCACTAACACCTGATATAATGCCTTACGGGACAACGGCTGGACGTCGGAGAGGCCATCCTTCGCCCGTAAGAGACGCTTGAGGGCCAAGCGACATTCGTGATAGAAAGAGCCCTCGCCTCGAGGATTACGGCCGACCTCCTCCTCACACGAGCGCACATTTCTCAAGGATGGAAAATGTTTATGGGCGTCTTCCTTCCAGAATTCGCCGTTCTCATCCAGTTGCATACACATCCGGTCTAGATAAGTAATGCGAAGCGTATGTCGACGAGTCTCAACGCAAGGCACCCCTAGACCGCCATCAGAGGGATGGAGGTAACAGATCTCGCGACTAACCATGGCGGCCCTGCCTCCCCACAAGAAGGAGAACAGGAGCCTTACTAACGCCAATAAAGTGTTAGACGGGAGTGGAAGCACGGAGAGTCGGTAAAGGAGAATCGGGTAGATGTGCGAGCCACATACTTCCGCCCTCCCCTTCAAGGAAAGATTCCTCCGAGTCCACAGACGAACTGCGAGCCCGGCCTTCTCTTGCACCTCCGACCAATTCATCTCCAACAAGAGGTCGGGACCGAACCAGACGCCGAGTATCTTTACCGGCCCGTCCGTCCAGAGGAAATGTCCGGGAAGAGAAACTCCCCTCCACGAACCCAACCGCAAGCCAACAGACTTATCGCGGTTGATCCTGGCCCCCGTCACCATCTCATAACCCCTGATTTCTTTGCCGACTTCGTTAATTTCGGCCCTACTCGACACCAGAACCGAAACGTCATCAGCATAGGCGGAGTACCTGGCCGAGGTGGTAGCACCAGGTAAGGAAATTCCGCGAAGGACCGGATTCGTCTTCAACTTACGCAGGAAAGGCTCCAGCGCAAGAACGTAAAGCAATGGAGACAGCGGACAACCCTGACGAATGGAGCGAGACAAAATGAAAGGCTTCGATCTTACCCCATTCACTTCCACCAGCGCACCGGGGGACGCATACAGCAGTCGGATCCAAGTGCGAAAGTGCGGCCCGAAACCGGCGGCCGAAAGGACAGCCTCCAGAAATCGATGGTCAACCCTATCGAAAGCCTTGGACTGATCTAAATTGATCAGCGCGGCATCACCGTCGACTTTCTCGATGATCAAGCGTACCAAATGAAGGTTGTCCTGAATAGTCCTGCCCTTCACAGCACAAGTCTCCTCGGGGCCAATCAGACTAGAGAGGACAACCTGCAAACGGTCAGCTTAGACCTTGGCTAAAATCTTCAACTCTGTATTTAACATCGTCAAAGGCCGATAATTATCTACCCCATCCCCACCGTCTTTCTTCTTGCGAAGCAACTTGATCACACCCCTGGTGAAGCGTTGAGGAATAGACCCCTGCCTCATCCAGTTGTTGAAAATCAGTGCCAGCAGAGGGACAAAGACGGGCGACTGCCTCAAGTAAATTTCGTAGGGAAGACCATCTAATCCCGGAGTCTTGTCCAGGCCAACCTGCTTCAGCGCATCCCAGATCTCAGACTCTGTTATGGGCCCCTCGCACCTAGCCGCTTCAGCCGCCTTAAGGCGGGGAAAGTCGGCTAAATAGGCGTCGAACCGAGCAGGGCTCAGACCGGGCTCCCTGGTAAAAAGTTCCTGAAAGTAATCACGAAAAGCCTCGCAAATGCCCGCGTCTGTAGTCACAGTCCGCTTGTCCGGCAATGTGATGCGATCGATATGCCGACTAGTTGCCCTACAAGCTTCCTCTGAACGCAATGAAGCGGCCATATTCGTCGCCTCGCAAGACATTCTTTTTATCCTAGCCCTAACTACTAGAACTTGATCCTTCTTGATAAGCAAGGAGGCCAGCTCCGCCCTAGCTACGGCTACTTCCCCACTATCACGGGATTTGATCGCCCGATCTACTTTGGCTTCTAGAGACATTTGCGCTGCTAACCTAGCTAGGTTGAGTCGTCGACTATAATCAGCAGCAAAAGACCTAAGTTTGGATTTCAGAACACCCCACCACTTATTCCCAACCACAGCCCCCGACAACTCCCGCTGTAACATTAGTAAAAGCTGGTCCCGGAAATCTTGCTCACCAAATAATGATGAGTTTAATTTCCAATAACCAGCCATCCTAACCCTAGGCTTAGCTAAGTTTACCCGAACCCGGACAAGCCTATGATCCGAGTAAACTATATAATGGAAACTTGGACATTCTAAGAGCCCTACTTCGACTCTCTTAACTAGAACTCGGTCGATGTAGCTTGCGCTGACCACCGTATCCGAGCTGCCGCCCCTAGTCCAAGTCCACGCTACCTCCCGGGGGTGCTCATTTCGATACTTATCGACGAGATCAAACCCGTCGATGAAGGCCCGAAACGATTTCACTTCCGGATTGTTAGTACCCGCTTTTTGCCCTATGCGATCTATATCGGGATCAAGGACGGCGTTCCAATCACCCGCTAAAACTACCGAACGAGAAGTCCTCAAAAACGGCTCGATCTGCCGAAACAAACCAGGCTGCTGAGTGTGGTCATTGGGAGCATAAACCCCAATGAGACGAAGAGCTTTCTCCTTTATGGTAATATCCAGCACGCAAAGCCTGCCAGCCGGATCCGCGAAGACAAGAGCACACACCGCATCCAGAGACTTGCTCACCAGCCAGGAAACACTCCTCGAGCGTCCATCAAATCATGCTGAATAGAGGACGAACCTCTTAGACAGAATGTCTTCATAATCGCGAGATAAGAAACGGGTCTCCTGCACGCAACATACATCCACCCCGAGGCGCTGAAGATCGCGATCGAGTCTCGCCCTTCGAGACTCCGACCTCAGGCCCCGGACATTCAGACTTGCTAACCAGAGAGCCATTATTAGACCTGATTAGGGTTGAGACACTGGTTTGAACATGGTCGGGGTAAGGATACCGACCGCCTCTCCCAACGACCCGTGGCCCATCTCATTGTTGATGGAGCCGTCTTGAGAGAGACCGCCTATATCCCAGGGAAAAGTCAGTTTTAAAGCCCTGTAAAGGGAGGGGTGAACTAAAACTGGGACCCTCCCTGCACAAAATTTTTTCAAATAATTCAGCTTCTCGCTCTCGGTGATGGCAATAGGAGGAGATATTTTATAGGAAGAAATTTCCTCCTCCAACATAGCCCATGCCTGACGAGCTCCAGTCCCTGTTCTCATAACCGTGAGTACTCTCCGGGCATTGGGAAAATTGAGAGGGTCTTCGACCTCTTTGTCTCCGAAGTGCCTAATTGAAAGCAGGTACTTCAAATCTTTTATACGATTCCCGTAGTCTTTGGCTCTTTCTGCCTGGGCCGGGGAAATCCTACAGGTATCCTTCCCTGTGTGAAAAAGCTGTTTTCCTGTTTTTTTCTTTCTTTTTTTTGAGTCCTGGGAAGGACTTCTTTGCCTTTTTGTTGCGGGAGGGGGCATTTCAGGGTTTTTAATGGGGGAAGGACTGGGAGTATGCAGAGGGGTATAATGGGATCTATGTTTGTACGGGCTGGGATCTCTACGGAGGGGAGTAGTTTTGACGGGTGATGGTAAAGGGGTGGATTGTTTCTGTGGGGAAGAATTTTTGGGGGTCGCAGGTGGGGACAAGGAAGAAGGCGATGAGGAAGCGCTTTTCTTTGACTGCGATTTCCTCTGCTTGTCCAATTTATCCTTCAGTTGTTTTATCTTCTCGGTTTTAGTATATCCTGGATCATATTTTTTTTGTTTTTCTTTGAAGATCTCGTCAGAGACCGGGGCATCGCCCTTAACGTTGACAGAGGGAGTGGGGCTGTGCGTGTCTTTTTCCTTTGGGGCTTCATTGGACTGAGGCCCCGCTGTCTGGCGCTTCCCTCTGGCCTTACCAGCAACCAGC
The DNA here is from genome assembly GCA_963932145.1 of Acanthosepion lycidas. Lineage (NCBI taxonomy): Eukaryota > Metazoa > Mollusca > Cephalopoda > Sepiida > Sepiidae > Acanthosepion > Acanthosepion lycidas. The sequence goes on from OZ010612.1 coordinate 62,762,410, forward strand.
CATTCCCCCTCCCCCTTCTCCACAACTGCACTATCAGCGGGCGAAGGCTCTTCGGGGAATGTGGCCTTTGTGCCAACCGGAGGTATATCCGACCCGGCCCCGGAAGCTGGCATGCCCATTACAGGCGAGGCGGAAGGCAACGACGCGGTCAGTGGGGGATCTTGGTCGACTGGCACTTGACTTCCAGAGGCCTTCTTCTCTGGGCAGGAAGAGGAGAGGTGACCAGTCTCTCCACACTTCCAACACACCGGTTTGCGGCCGGTCACAATGACCGGCAGTTTCAAGTGCCCTACTACCAGACAGTTGGGGATGGAGCGGAAGGCCTGTTCGTTCAGCATTATCTCGAAGCTCCACCCCCCTTTCAGGCTATCGCAAGAAGCACCCAGGATCTCGCCGTACTGCGATAGGAACGCAGCCAGGTGCTCTCCGATAACCTGAGGAGGGACCTCGTATATTGCTACACTGGTCCTTCTTCGCCCTTCATACTCCGTGCGCAGTATGTAATCTTTTGTGATTAAATCACGACTTGAAAAGGCCACACAATCTTCAGCAGTGGGTAGCAATACGTCCCACATGAAAAATTTCGCTCCCTTAACAATTCTAAGGGGCTTGAACCCCAGGGACTCCAGTGATTTTAACACTGTGTCTTTTGTCGAGCGACAAATCTTGCGCGAACGCTTGTCCACGACAAAGACCGACACAATTCTTTTCTCAATTTTTCTCAATTCTTGGGCGTCTTCCAAGAGTCCACCTTCCACGACAAGGTGAGCGTAACTCTTGGCCCGCTCCAAGAACTCCGCAACATTGATTATGCAACTCGGTGGGGACGACCAACAAGAGGGCAATTCCCCGGCCTCTGCATTCTTATTCTTTTCAACTTCATTTGGTCTTTTCTCTCCTTCCTTAGTTGGAAGGACTTCGTTCTTTTTTTCTTCTGATGACGCCGCAGCTTTTTTAAGAGTATCCAACATCTCTTCATTTGTTGGAACAAGAAAAGGGTACTCGTTAGTATCATTTTTGTCTGGTGGTTTTTTTTTTATACTAAACAAATGCTTTTTCGTCGTTTTCTTAAAATCCGGGATTACCGGCTTCTTTTTTTTAATTAGGAAGGACGGCACTGCTCTTGATTTTTTTTCCATTTTTTACAGAAGGAGAAGGGGAGGGTTGATAGGAAAAAAAGGAAAGGGGAGGGGAGGCAGGAGAAAAGTGAAGAGAAGGACAAAAAGGATGGGGAGGGGTGGTAGGGGAAATAAATAAATAAATATGTGGGGGGGTAAAAAGTAAATAAAATAATACTAATTTAAACTAGTAAAAAACAAAAAAGAAAAAAAATTGGGGAGAGTAAATAAAATTTCGCTTATCCGCGAAACAAATTTAAATAAGACAAAAGGACGTAAAAAAAAAAAAAAAAAAAAAAATTTTAAAGACGAAAAAGTTTCGCCTAAGCAATTAACAACTTTAAACAAATAAAAACGCAAAATAGACGTAAGACAGACGAGAAACCGTGAACAAAGTTCACAAAAATGAAGAAAGAACAATAAATTAAAAGGACTACAGACAAGAAAGCAACAAATTACACAATAAAAAGAAAAATTATAAACGAAAAATTGAGAGAACACGCAATACAAAATAAAATACGAAACTAAAAGCGTAACAATTTACAATATGGCTGCCGATAAAAACCGGTCAACCCAAAAACAAAAACGTTAAATAAGTAAATAAAAACACAGAAATTTACAAATTAAACACACAAAAAAAAACAAATATTAAACACACGTAATTAACAGATAAAACGTAAAACTTTTACAGAAATTTAAATGAAAAACACAGAAATAATTAACACGTAATAAACAAATAAAAAAGGTTGGACGAGAAACGTATAGACGAAAAATAAACAGATAAACTCCGGGGTGTGAACACGGAAAGAAAATAAATTTAAAATATGAAAAATAAAACGTAACAGAAAATCAAAAATTTAAATAATAAAGGAATAAATAAAAGCAAAAAAAAAATGAAGTAACTGCAAAAAAAAAGAGGGTAAGGAATTAAAAACGGAAAAAATCAAAAAATTTAAACAATAGTCAAAAATAAAAACGAACGTTAGAAAAATGAAAAATTTAACAAAAAAGTCAAAAAGTAACGTTAGAAAAAACGGTAAAATTAAATCAAAACTTAACTAAAATAAAGGCAGTCAAAAGTTCAATGTAATTAATCCTCAGATAGACAGAAATATGTCTCACAAGGTCGAACAAGAAAAAGAAGAAAAAACCTTCTGGTTTCTTGTCATTATTTATTATACAAAAAGTACAAATGTGGCACAAGGCCAAAAATTGGGGAAAGGGGGCAAGGATGGTCATCTTCTGTCTTAACTTTTAAACTTAGCTAGCCGCAATCACTGACCCAAACATACAAACAATGTTCCTTTCACCAAAACGACACATCCATTACATACCATTCTTACTACATCCACCAAAATTCCTCAGAGACTCTATGATATTCTAACTAGTCCCCATATATACAAATCATTGTCTGTGGGGGGAGGGGAATAAAATAACAACTAAAAAACCTCAATGAAAATTTACAAAGAATACAAAACTATATACAAGAAACTAAACAAAACTTTTTTTTTTGTTAGTAGTAAAACCACCCACAGTCCTAACTGTGGTAGAAACATCAGTTAACTGGACGAAATCAATGCGGGACTTGAAAAAAAATATATAAAACATTCATACAATCCATGCACTCGCTACAAACACACATTCAATCAGACACAACGACAAATACGAAAGACACACTCGAAACGAAAAGCGCCCCGCACCCACCAGAGAACTGATATCACTAACCACCTAACGATGGGAGGGATGGGGAATTAAACAAAAGATAAAAAAAAAAAATCAGGTCACAAATAAAAGGGGGGTCCAATGAGCATACATACCCTAGCTAAGTTAAACTGGAAAGAAAAAAGAAAAAGGTAACTAAAACAAGACCGACCTAAACTAACCTATACAAGGGAGGGGTTACCAATGTTCACCCCAGTAATCCCAAAATCCTTAATGCCTAACCGGTATCAAACGGCCACTCCAAGTCAGCACCTTTCACTCTGCAGAGACGCGCAAGAGTCACCCACCTTTCGCTAAATTCCAATGGATGGAGTCGCTTCCTTTCCGTCCTGATCTTGACTTTAAGCTGATGCTTAAAGAACAAGATCAGTTGGGAAGAGGTAAACTTCTCGTCCCCATGAAATTCCTTCTGTCGCGTCGTCCATATCACGACTTGCATAACACCCAGTAAGCAAAGGAACACGTAGTGCTCAGCCTTAGTCAACGGCGGTACTATATTGCTACAGACGGAACTGGCCTCGAGGACAAAGAACTTTCCGCGCAGCATGCGAACCATGAGATCTTCAACGAACTTGCACAACGGAACTACGACACTACAATGAAAGAAGGCGTGACCTATGGTCTCGACCTCCCCACTGCAGCGAACGCAGTTTGGCGACTTTACCAAACGCGCTGCGCGAAGTCTTTTGGCGACCCAGAGGGCCCCTCGAATCACCAGCCAGGTGAGTGATGCCTCAGGGTTAGTGAGACATTTCAACCCGGGCGCCCAAGGCCATATGCAGCGAGCCTCCCGCTTCGTCAGCCCGAGCTCGTCAATCAGATCATCCTGAACGTTCCCCCTAACTAACACCTGATATAATGCCTTACGGGACAACGGCCGGACGTCGGAGAGGCCATCCTTCGCCCGTAAGAGTGGCTTGAGGGCCATGCGACATTTACAATAGAAAGAGCCCTCGCCTCGAGGATTACGGCCGGCCTCCTCCTCACACGAGCGCACATTTCTCAAGGATGGAAAATGTTTATGGGCGTCTTCCTTCCAGAATTCGCCGTTCTCATCCAGTTGCATACACATCCGGTCTAGATAAGTAATGCGAAGCGTATGTCGACGAGTCTCAACGCAAGGCACCCCTAGACCGCCATCAGAGGGATGGAGGTAACAGATCTCGCGACTAACCATGGCGGCCCTGCCTCCCCACAAGAAGGAGAACAGGAGCCTTACTAACGCCAATAAAGTGTTAGACGGGAGTGGAAGCACAGAGAGTCGGTAAAGGAGAATCGGGTAGATGTGCGAGCCACATACTTCCGCCCTCCCCTTCAAGGAAAGATTCCTCCGAGTCCACAGACGAACTGCGAGCCCGGCCTTCTCTTGCACCTCCGACCAATTCATTTCCAACAAGAGGTCGGGACCGAACCAGACGCCGAGTATCTTGACCGGCCCGTCCGTCCAGAGGAAAGGTCCGGGAAGAGAAACTCCCCTCCACGAACCCAACCGCAAGCCAACAGACTTATCGCGGTTGATCCTGGCCCCCGTCACCATCTCATAACCCTTGATTTCTTTGCCGACTTCGTTAATTTCGGCCCTACTCGACACCAGAACCGAAACGTCATCAGCATAGGCGGAGTACCTGGCCGAGGTGGTAGCACCAGGTAAGGAAATTCCGCGAAGGACCGGATTCGTCTTCAACTTACGCAGGAAAGGTTCCAACGCAAGAACGTAAAGCAATGGAGACAGCGGACAACCTTGACGAATGGAGCGAGACAAAATGAAAGGCTTCGATCTTACCCCATTCACTTCTACCAGCGCACCGGGGGACGCATACAGCAGTCGGATCCAAGTGCGAAAGTGCGGCCCGAAACCGGCGGCCGAAAGGACAGCCTCCAGAAATCGATGGTCAACCCTATCGAAAGCCTTGGACTGATCTAAATTGATCAGCGCGGCATCACTGTCGACTTTCTCGATGATCAAGCGTACCAAATGAAGGTTGTCCTGAATAGTCCTGCCCTTCACAGCACAAGTCTGCTCGGGGCCAATCAGACTAGAGAGGACAACCTGCAAACGGTCAGCTAAGACCTTGGCTAAAATCTTCAACTCTGTATTTAACATCGTCAAAGGCCGATAATTATCTACCCCATCCCCACCGTCTTTCTTCTTGCGAAGCAACTTGATCACACCCCTGGTGAAGCGTTGAGGAATAGACCCCTGCCTCATCCAGTTGTTGAAAATCAGTGCCAGCAAGGGAACAAAGACGGGCGACTGCCTCAAGTACATTTCGTAGGGAAGACCATCTAATCCCGGAGTCTTGTCCAGGCCAACCTGCTTCAGCACATCCCAGATCTCAGACTCTGTTATGGGCCCCTCGTACCTAGCCGCTTCAGCCGCCTTAAGGCGGGGAAAGTCGGCTAAATAGGCGTCGAACTGAGCGGGGCTCAGACCGGGCTCCCTGGTAAAAAGTTCCTGAAAGTAATCACGAAAAGCCTCGCAAATGCCCGCGTCTGTAGTCACAGTCCGCTTGTCCGGCAATGTGATGCTAGCGATATGCCGACTAGATGCCCTACAAGCTTCCTCTGAACGCAATGAAGCGGCCATATTCGTCGCCTCGCAAGACATTCTTTTTATCCTAGCCCTAACTACTAGAGCTTGATCCTTCTTGATAAGCAAGGAGGCCAGCTCCGCCTTAGCTAAGGCTACGTCCCCACTATCACGGGATTTGATCGCCCGATCTACCTTGGCTTCTAGGGACTTTTGCGCTGCTAGCCTAGCTAGGTTGAGTCGTCGACTATAATCAGCAGCAAAAGACCCAAGTTTGAATTTCAAAACACCCCACCACTTATTCCCAACCACAGCCCCCGACAATTCCCGCTGTAACATTAGTAAAAGCTGGTCCCGGAAATCTTGCTCACCAAATAATGATGAGTTTAATTTCCAATACCCAGCCATCCTAACCCTAGGCTTAGCTAAGTTTACCCGAACCCGGACAAGCCTATGATCCGAGTAAACTATATAATGGAAACTTGGACATTCTAAGAGCCCTACTTCGACTCTCTTAACTAGAACTCGGTCGATGTAGCTTGCGCTGACCACCGTGCCCGAGCTGCCGCCCCTAGTCCAAGTCCATGCTACCTCCCGGGGGTGCTCATTTCGATACTTATCGACGAGATCAAACCCGTCGATAAAGGCCCGAAACGATTTCACTTCCGGATTGTTAGTACCCGGTTTTTGCCCTATGCGATCTATATCGGGATCAAGGACGGCATTCCAATCACCCGCTAAAACTACCGAACGAGAAGTCCTCAAAAACGGCTCGATCTGCCGAAACAAACCAGGCTGCTGACTGTGGTCATTGGGCGCATAAACCCCAATGAGACGAAGAGCTTTCTCCTTTATGGTAATATCCAGCACGCAAAGCCTGCCCGCCGGATCCGCGAAGACAAGAGCACACACCGCATCCAGAGACTTGCTCACCAGCCAGGAAACACCCCTCGAGCGTCCATCAAAACATGCTGAATAGAGGACGAACCTCTTAGACAGAATGTCTTCATAATCGCGAGATAAGAAACGGGTCTCCTGCACGCAACATACATCCACCCCGAGGCGCTGAAGATCGCGATTGAGCCTCGCCCTTCGAGACTCCGACCTCAGGCCCCGGACATTTAGACTTGCTAACCAGAGCGCCATTGAAATGCCTAATTAGGGTTGAGACGCTGATTTGAACATTGTCGGGGTGAGGATACCGACAGCCTCTCCCATCGACCCGTGGCCCATCTCATTGTTGACGGAGCCGTCTTGCTAGAGACCGCCTATATCCCATGGGAAGGTCAACTTTAGTGCTCTATATAGGGAGGGGTGAACAAAAACAGGGACCCTCCCGGCACAAAATTTTTTCAATTTCTTCAGCTTGTCATTTTCGACGATAGCAATAGGCGGGGACATTTTGAAGGATGCAATTGCCTCGTCCAACATAGTCCAAATGAGTCTAGCCCCCGTCCCAGTTCTTATTACTGTTAAGACTCTTTGGGCATCTGGGAAGTTTTTTGGGTCCTCAATGTCTTTGTCCGCAAATTGTTTTATAGAGAGGAGGTATTTTAAATTTGTGATGCGGTTCCCATAGTCTCTCGCTTTTTCCGCTTGGGCTGGAGAAATGTAACACACCTCCTCTCCTGTGTTGAACATATTTTTATGTTTCTTTTTTTTCTCCTTTGCATCTTGAGTGGGACTCCTTTGCCTTTTGTTGGTGGGTGGGGGAACGTCAGTAGTTTTAGAAGGGGAAGTTTGCTGTGAAATTTGCCTTAAAGGGCTAGGATCCCTACTAAGAGGGGATGAGGGCTGAGAATTTAGGGCGGAAGTTGTGGAGGGAATGTCCTTTTTCGCTGGGGAGGTCTTTTTTTTAGGACTTGATTTCTTACTGGGAGTATTTGAAGGGCGTGGGGATTGATGGGCAGAAGATGTAGAGGGAGTTGCCTTTTTCGAAGGGGAGGATTTTTTGGGGCTGGGTTCTCTACTGAGAGGGGTTGAAGGGTGTGGGGATTTACTGGTAGAAGATGATGCTTTTTTCAAGGGCGAGGTCTTTTTAGGGCTGGGATCTCTATTGTGAGGGGTTGACGGATGTAGGGTAGATTTTTGTTTTTCCAGCTTCTCTTTTAGTAATTTTATCTTCTCCGTTTTCTCAAACCCCGGATCGTACTTTCTTTGTTGATCTCTTAGGGATGGTCCAGAGACCGGGGCGTCGCCCTTACTGTTGACAGAGGGAGTGGGACTGTTAGTGCCATTCGTCCCGTGGGCTTCAGGAGACTGAGGACCCGCTGTCTGGCGCTTCCCTCTAACCCTGCCAGCAACCTGCCATTCCCCCTCTCCCCTCTCCACAACTGCACTATCAGCAGCAGGAAAAAGTTCTTTGGAGAATGGGTGCTTTGAAGTAGACCCAACCGGAGGTTTTACCCCATCGGTCCTGGAAGCTGGCATGCCCATTACAGGCGTGGCGGATTCTAAAGACGCGGTCAGAGGGGTATTTTGGTCAACCGGAGCCTGACTCCCAGAGGCCTTCTTCTCTGGGCAGGAAGAGGAGAGATGACCAGTCTCTCCGCACTTCCAACATACTGGCTTGCGACCGGTCACAATGACCGGCAGCTTCAGGCGTCCAACATCCAGACAGTTGGGGATGGAGCGGAAGGCCTTTTCATTCAACATAATCTCGAAGCTCCATCCCCCGGTCAAGCTATCGCAGGTGGCACCCAGTATGTCGCCATACTGCGACAAGAATGCCGCCAGGTGTTCCCCGATAACCTGAGGAGGGACCTCGTATATCGCCACCCTGGTCCTTCTCTTGCCTTCGTATTCCGTCCTCAAGATGAGGTCCTTCGTTATAAGGTCTCTCGTTGTGGCCCTTACACAATCTTCCGCGGTGGGCAGCAATACGTCCCACATGAAGAATTTAGCTCCCTTTACGATTCTTAGAGGGCTAAACCCCAGGGACTGCAGGGATTTCACCACTGTGTCTTTAGTCGAGCGACAAATTTTGCGCGAACGCTTGTCGACGACAAAGACCGACACTATTCTTTTGTCAATCTTCTTCAGTTCAGTGGGGTCCTCCAAGAGTCCACCTTCTACGACAAGGTGAGCGTAACTCCTGGATCGCTCCATGAACTCCGCTATATTGATCACAACTTTCGGGGGGCACTTCCAGCAAGAGGGCGATTCCCCGGCCTCTGCCTCTTCACTTGTGCTGTTTCCAGCTTCTTCACTGTGGCTCTTTTCGGCCACCGAAGAAGAATTAGAAGCTTTTTTTAATGCCTCTATCATTTCTTCGTTTGTTGGAATCTTTGATAACTCTGGGTATTCTTCCATGCTATCTTTATCAGGTGGGTCCTTTTTCATTAAGAACACATGTTTTCGGACCGATTTTTTAAAATTGGCCATTACCGCTTTCTTCTTTTTCATTACGAAAGACGGAATTCTTTTTTTTCCTTTTTTATCCATTTTTACAAGTAGGGTGAGGGGTAATAAATGTGACCCATAGGCGAAAAGGAAGTTTAAAGTTCACGGGGGAGGGGGGAGGGAGGAAAGAGAGAGAAAAAAAAAGGGGGAGGGTAAAATGTAAATAAAGTTTCGTTTATCAGCGAAACAACAACTTAAATAGACAAAGAAAAGAGAAAAAAAAGGAACAAAAGGACGTATAAAAAAAATAAAAAAGACGAAAAAAAATTCCGCCTAACAAATTTAAACAATTAAACAAAAAAGCAAAACAAATAGACGTAAGACAGACGAGAAAACGTCAACAAAGTTCACAAAAAAACAAAGAAAGAACAAAAAATTAAAAGAACTACAGACAAGAAAACAACAAATTACACAATAAATAAAGAAAAATTATAAACGTACAATTAAAACGCTATACAAAATAAAATACGAAACTAAAAACGTGACAATTTACAATATGGCTGCCGATAAAAAACGGTCAACCCAAAAACAAAAACGTTAAATAAGTAAATAAAAACACAGAAATTTACAAATTAAACACAAAATTTACAAACAAATATTATACACACGTATTTAAACGATAACACGCAAAACTATAACGGATATTTAAAAGAAAAACACAGAAATAATTAACACGTAATAAATAAACAAAGAAAAAAAAAGGTCGAACGAGAAACGTAAAAACGAAAAATAAACAGATAAACTCCGGGGTGAGGGCACGGAAAGAAAATAGATTTAAAAAATGAAAAATAAAACGTACAAGAAAATGAAAACGTTAAATAAAAAAGGAATAAATAAAAGCAAAAAAAGCAGTAACTGTAAATAAAAGAAGGTATGGAACTGAAACGGAAAAAATCAAAAATTTAAACAAAAATGTCAAGAAAAAAGAACGTTAGAAAACTGAAAAATTTAACAGAAAGTCAAAAAAATAACGTTAAAAAAAACGGTAAAATAAATCAAAAACTTAACTAAATTTAGGCAGTCAAAAAGTACAAGGTAAATAATCCAGTGACAGACAGAAATATGTCTAACACGGTCGAACAAGAAAAAAGAAGAAAAAACCTTCTGGTTTCTTGTCATTATTTATTATACAAAAAGTACAAATGTGGCACAAGGCCAAAAATTGGGGAAAGGGGGCAAGGATGGTCATCTTCTGTCTTAACTTTTAAACTTAGCTAGCCGCAATCACTGACCCAAACATACAAACAATGTTCCTTTCACCAAAACGACACATCCATTACATACCATTCTTACTACATCCACCAAAATTCCTCAGAGACTCTATGATATTCTAACTAGTCCCCATATATACAAATCATTGTCTGTGGGGGGAGGGGAATAAAATAACAACTAAAAACCCCAAAGAAAATTTACAATGAATACAAAACTATATACAAGAAACTAAACAAAACTTTTTTTTTTTTTTGTTAGTAGTAAAACCCCCCACAGCCCTAACTGTGGTAGAAACATCAGTTAACTGGACGAAATCAATGCGGGACTTGAAAAAAAATATATAAAACATTCATACAATCCATGCACTCGCTACAAACACGCACTCAATCAGACACAACGACAAATACGAAAGACACACTCGAAACGAAAAGCGCCCCGCACCCACCAGAGAACTGATATCACTAACCACCTAACGATGGGAGGGATGGGGAATTAAACAAAAGATAAAAAAAATCGGGTCAGAAATAAAAGGGGGGTCCAATGAGCATACATACCCTAGCTAAGTTAAACTGGAAAGAAAAAAGAAAAAGGTAACTAAAACAAGACCGACCTAAACTAACCTATACAAGGGAGGGGTTACCAATGTTCACCCCAGTAATCCCAAAATCCTTAATGCCTAACCGGCATCAAACGGCCACTCCAAGTCAGCACCTTTCACTCTGCAGAGACGCGCAAGAGTCACCCACCTTTCGCTAAATTCCAATGGATGGAGTCGCTTCCTTTCCGTCCTGATCTTGACTTTAAGCTGATGCTTAAAGAACAAGATCAGTTGGGAAGAGGTAAACTTCTCGTCCCCATGAAATTCCTTCTGTCGCGTCGTCCATATCACGACTCGCATAACACCCAGTAAGCAAAGGAACACGTAGTGCTCAGCCTTAGTCAACGGCGGTACTATATTGCTACAGACGGAACTGGCCTCGAGGACAAAGAACTTTCCGCGCAGCATGCGAACCATGAGATCTTCAACGAACTTGCACAACGGAACTACGACACTACATTGAAAGAAGGCGTGACCAATGGTCTCCACCTCCCCACTGCAGCGCACGCAGTTTGGCGACTTTGCCAAACCCGCTGCGCGAAGTCTTTTGGCGACCCAGAGGGCCCCTCGAATCACCAGCCAGGTGAGTGATGCCTCGGGGTTGGTGAGACATTTCAAGCCGGGCGCCCAAGGCCATATGCAGCGAGCCTCCCGCTTCGTCAGCCCGAGCTCGTCAATCAGATCATCTTGAACGTTCCCCCTCACTAACACCTGATATAATGCCTTACGGGACAACGGCTGGACGTCGGAGAGGCCATCCTTCGCCCGTAAGAGACGCTTGAGGGCCAACCGACATTCGTGATAGAAAGAGCCCTCGCCTCGAGGATTACGGCCGACCTCCTCCTCACACGAGCGCACATTTCTCAAGGATGGAAAATGTTTATGGGCGTCTTCCTTCCAGAATTCGCCGTTCTCATCAAGTTGCATACACATCCGGTCTAGATAAGTAATGCGAAGCGTATGTCGACGAGTCTCAACGCAAGGCACCCCTAGACCGCCATCAGAGGGATGGAGGTAACAGATCTCGCGACTAACCATGGCGGCCCTGCCTCCCCACAAGAAGGAGAACAGGAGCCTTACTAACGCCAATAAAGTGTTAGACGGGAGTGGAAGCACGGAGAGTCGGTAAAGGAGAATCGGGTAGATGTGCGAGCCACATACTTCCGCCCTCCCCTTCAAGGAAAGATTCCTCCGAGTCCACAGACGAACTGCGAGCCCGGCCTTCTCTTGCACCTCCGACCAATTCATTTCCAACAAGAGGTCGGGACCGAACCCGACGCCGAGTATCTTGACCGGCCCGTCCGTCCAGAGGAAAGGTCCGGGAAGAGAAACTCCCCTCCACGAACCCAACCGCAAGCCAACAGACTTATCGCGGTTGATCCTGGCCCCCGTCACCATCTCATAACCCCTGATTTCTTTGCCGACTTCGTTAATTTCGGCCCTACTCGACACCAGAACCGAAACGTCATCAGCATAGGCGGAGTACCTGGCCGAGGTGGTAGCACCAGGTAAGGAAATTCCGCGAAGGACCGGATTCGTCTTCAACTTACGCAGGAAAGGTTCCAGCGCAAGAACGTAAAGCAATGGAGACAGCGGACAACCCTGACGAATGGAGCGAGACAAAATGAAAGGCTTCGATCTTACCCCATTCACTTCCACCAGCGCACCGGGGGACGCATACAGCCGTCGGATCCAAGTGCGAAAGTGCGGCCCGAAACCGGCGACCGAAAGGACAGCCTCCAGAAATCGATGGTCAACCCTATCGAAAGCCTTGGACTGATCTAAATTGATCAGCGCGGCATCACCGTCGACTTTCTCGATGATCAAGCGTACCAAATGAAGGTTGTCCTGAATAGTCCTGCCCTTCACAGCACAAGTCTGCTCGGGGCCAATCAGACTAGAGAGGACAACCTGCAAACGGTCAGCTAAGACCTTGGCTAAAATCTTCAACTCTGTATTTAACATCGTCAAAGGCCGATAATTATCTACCCCATCCCCACCGTCTTTCTTCTTGCGAAGCAACTTGATCACACCCCTGGTGAAGCGTTGAGGAATAGACCCCTGCCTCATCCAGTTGTTGAAAATCAGTGCCAGCAGAGGGACAAAGACGGGCGACTGCCTCAAGTACATTTCGTAGGGAAGACCATCTAATCCCGGAGTCTTGTCCAGGCCAACCTGCTTCAGCGCATCCCAGATCTCAGACTCTGTTATGGGCCCCTCGCACCTAGCCGCTTCAGCCGCCTTAAGGCGGGGAAAGTCGGCTAAATAGGCGTCGAACTGAGCAGGGCTCAGACCGGGCTCCCTGGTAAAAAGTTCCTGAAAGTAATCACGAAAAGCCTCGCAAATGCCCGCGTCTGTAGTCACAGTCCGCTTGTCCGGCAATGTGATGCGATCGATATGCCGACTAGTTGCCCTACAAGCTTCCTCTGAACGCAATGAAGCGGCCATATTCGTCGCCTCGCAAGACATTCTTTTTATCCTAGCCCTAACTACTAGAGCTTGATCCTTCTTGATAAGCAAGGAGGCCAGCTCCGCCCTAGCTACGGCTACTTCCCCACTATCACGGGATTTGATCGCCCGATCTACTTTGGCTTCTAGAGACTTTTGCGCTGCTAACCTAGCTAGGTTGAGTCGTCGACTATAATCAGCAGCAAAAGACCTAAGTTTGGATTTCAGAACACCCCACCACTTATTCCCAACCACAGCCCCCGACAATTCCCGCTGTAACATTAGTAAAAGCTGGTCCCGGAAATCTTGCTCACCAAATAATGATGAGTTTAATTTCCAATAACCAGCCATCCTAACCCTAGGCTTAGCTAAGTTTACCCGAACCCGGACAAGCCTATGATCCGAGTAAACTATATAATGGAAACTTGGACATTCTAAGAGCCCTACTTCGACTCTCTTAACTAGAACTCGGTCGATGTAGCTTGCGCTGACCACCGTATCCGAGCTGCCGCCCCTAGTCCAAGTCCACGCTACCTCCCGGGGGTGCTCATTTCGATACTTATCGACGAGATCAAACCCGTCGATGAAGGCCCGAAACGATTTCACTTCCGGATTGTTAGTACCCGCTTTTTGCCCTATGCGATCTATATCGGGATCAAGGACGGCGTTCCAATCACCCGCTAAAACTACCGAACGAGAAGTCCTCAAAAACGGCTCGATCTGCCGAAACAAACCAGGCTGCTGAGTGTGGTCATTGGGCGCATAAACCCCAATGAGACGAAGAGCTTTCTCCTTTATGGTAATATCCAGCACGCAAAGCCTGCCCGCCGGATCCGCGAAGACAAGAGCACAAACCGTATCCAGAGACTTGCTCACCAGCCAGGAAACACCCCTCGAGCGTCCATCAAAACATGCTGAATAGAGGACGAACCTCTTAGACAGAATGTCTTCATAATCGCGAGATAAGAAACGGGTCTCCTGCACGCAACATACATCCACCCCGAGGCGCTGAAGATCGCGATCGAGCCTCGCCCTTCGAGACTCCGACCTCAGGCCCCGGACATTTAGACTTGCTAACCAGAGAGCCATTGAAATGCCTAATTAGGGTTGAGACGCTGATTTGAACATTGTCGGGGTGAGGATACCGACAGCCTCTCCCATCGACCCGTGGCCCATCTCATTGTTGACGGAGCCGTCTTGCGAGAGACCGCCTATATCCCATGGGAAGGTCAACTTTAGTGCTCTATATAGGGAGGGGTGAACAAAAACAGGGACCCTCCCGGCACAAAATTGTTTCAATTTCTTCAATTTGTCATTTTCGACGATAGCAATTGGCGGGGACATTTTGAAGGAGGCAATTGCCTCGTCCAACATAGCCCAAATGAGTCTAGCCCCGGTCCCAATTCTTATTACTGTTAAGACTCTTTGGGCATCTGGGAAGTTCTTTGGGTCCTCAATGTCTTTATCCGCAAATTGTTTAATTGAGAGGAGGTATTTTAAATTGGTGATGCGGTTCCCATAGTCTCTTACTTTTTCCGCTTGGGCTGGAGAAATGTAACACACCTCCTCTCCTGTGTTGAACATATTTTTATGTTTCTTTTTTTTCTCCTTTGCATCTTGAGTGGGACTCCTTTGCCTTTTGTTGGTGGGTGGGGGAACGTCAATAGTTTTAGCAGGGGAAGTTTGCTGTGAAATTTGCCTTAAAGGGCTAGGATCCCTACTAAGAGGGGATGAGGGCTGAGAATTTAGGGCGGAAGTTGTGGAGGGAATGTCCTTTTTCGCTGGGGAGGTCTTTTTTTTAGGACTTGATTTCTTACTGGGAGTATTTGAAGGGCGTGGGGATTGATGGGCAGAAGATGTAGAGGGAGTTGCCTTTTTCGAAGGGGAGGATTTTTTGGGGCTGGGTTCTCTACTGAGAGGGGTTGAAGGGTGTGGGGATTTACTGGTAGAAGATGATGCTTTTTTCAAGGGCGAGGTCTTTTTAGGGCTGGGATCTCTATTGTGAGGGGTTGACGGATGTAGGGTAGATTTTTGTTTTTCTAGCTTCTCTTTTAGTAATTTTATCTTCTCCGTTTTCTCAAACCCCGGATCGTACTTTCTTTGTTGATCTCTTAGGGATGGTCCAGAGACCGGGGCGTCGCCCTTACTGTTGACAGAGGGAGTGGGACTGTTAGTACCATTCGTCCCGTGGGCTTCAGGAGACTGAGGACCCGCTGTCTGGCGCTTCCCTCTAACCCTGCCAGCAACCTGCCATTCCCCCTCTCCCCTCTCCACAACTGCACTAT
This sequence comes from Acanthosepion lycidas, assembly GCA_963932145.1. NCBI lineage: Eukaryota > Metazoa > Mollusca > Cephalopoda > Sepiida > Sepiidae > Acanthosepion > Acanthosepion lycidas. The sequence goes on from OZ010612.1 coordinate 62,777,725, forward strand.
CAGCAGCAGGAAAAAGTTCTTTGGAGAATGGGGGCTTTGAAGTAGACCCAACCGGAGGTTTTACCCCATCGGTCCTGGAAGCTGGCATGCCCATTACAGGCGTGGCGGATTCTAAAGACGCGGTCAGAGGGGTATTTTGGTCAACCGGAGCCTGACTCCCAGAGGCCTTCTTCTCTGGGCAGGAAGAGGAGAGATGACCAGTCTCTCCGCACTTCCAACATACTGGCTTGCGACCGGTCACAATGACCGGCAGCTTCAGGCGTCCAACATCCAGACAGTTGGGGATGGAGCGGAAGGCCTTTTCATTCAACATAACCTCGAAGCTCCATCCCCCGGTCAAGCTATCGCAGGTGGCACCCAGTATGTCGCCATACTGCGACAAGAATGCCGCCAGGTGTTCCCCGATAACCTGAGGAGGGACCTCGTATATCGCCACCCTGGTCCTTCTCTTGCCTTCGTATTCCGTCCTCAAGATGAGGTCCTTCGTTATAAGGTCTCTCGTTGTGGCCCTTACACAATCTTCCGCGGTGGGCAGCAATACGTCCCACATGAAGAATTTAGCTCCCTTTACGATTCTTAGAGGGCTAAACCCCAGGGACTGCAGGGATTTCACCACTGTGTCTTTAGTCGAGCGACAAATGTTGCGCGAACGCTTGTCGACGACAAAGACCGACACTATTCTTTTGTCAATCTTCTTCAGTTCAGTGGGGTCCTCCAAGAGTCCACCTTCTACGACAAGGTGAGCGTAACTCCTGGATCGCTCCATGAACTCCGCTATATTGATCACAACTTTCGGGGGGCACTTCCAGCAAGAGGGCGATTCCCCGGCCTCTGCCTCTTCACTTGTGCTGTTTCCAGCTTCTTCACTGTGGCTCTTTTCGGCCACCGAAGAAGAATTAGAAGCTTTTTTTAATGCCTCTATCATTTCTTCGTTTGTTGGAATCTTTGATAACTCTGGGTATTCTTCCATGCTATCTTTATCAGGTGGGTCCTTTTTCATTAAGAACACATGTTTTCGGACCGATTTTTTAAAATTGGCCATTACCGCTTTCTTCTTTTTCATTACGAAAGACGGAATTCTTTTTTTTCCTTTTTTATCCATTTTTACAAGTAGGGTGAGGGGTAATAAATGTGACCCATAGGCGAAAAGGAAGTTTAAAGTTCACGGGGGAGGGGGGAGGGAGGAAAGAGAGAAAAAAAAAAGGGGGAGGGTAAAATGTAAATAAAGTTTCGTTTATCAGCGAAACAACAACTTAAATAGACAAAGAAAAGAGAAAAAAAAAGGAACAAAAGGACGTATAAAAAAAATAAAAAAGACGAAAAAAAATTCCGCCTAACAAATTTAAACAATTAAACAAAAAAGCAAAACAAATAGACGTAAGACAGACGAGAAAACGTCAACAAAGTTCACAAAAAAACAAAGAAAGAACAAAAAATTAAAAGAACTACAGACAAGAAAACAACAAATTACACAATAAATAAAGAAAAATTATAAACGTACAATTAAAACGCTATACAAAATAAAATACGAAACTAAAAACGTGACAATTTACAATATGGCTGCCGATAAAAAACGGTCAACCCAAAAACAAAAACGTTAAATAAGTAAATAAAAACACAGAAATTTACAAATTAAACACAAAATTTACAAACAAATATTATACACACGTATTTAAACGATAACACGCAAAACTATAACGGATATTTAAAAGAAAAACACAGAAATAATTAACACGTAATAAATAAACAAAGAAAAAAAAAGGTCGAACGAGAAACGTAAAAACGAAAAATAAACAGATAAACTCCGGGGTGAGGGCACGGAAAGAAAATAGATTTAAAAAATGAAAAATAAAACGTACAAGAAAATGAAAACGTTAAATAAAAAAGGAATAAATAAAAGCAAAAAAAGCAGTAACTGTAAATAAAAGAAGGTATGGAACTGAAACGGAAAAAATCAAAAATTTAAACAAAAATGTCAAGAAAAAAGAACGTTAGAAAACTGAAAAATTTAACAGAAAGTCAAAAAAATAACGTTAAAAAAAACGGTAAAATAAATCAAAAACTTAACTAAATTTAGGCAGTCAAAAAGTACAAGGTAAATAATCCAGTGACAGACAGAAATATGTCTAACACGGTCGAACAAGAAAAAAGAAGAAAAAACCTTCTGGTTTCTTGTCATTATTTATTATACAAAAAGTACAAATGTGGCACAAGGCCAAAAATTGGGGAAAGGGGGCAAGGATGGTCATCTTCTGTCTTAACTTTTAAACTTAGCTAGCCGCAATCACTGACCCAGACATACAAACAATGTTCCTTTCACCAAAACGACACATCCATTACATACCATTCTTACTACATCCACCAAAATTCCTCAGAGACTCTATGATATTCTAACTAGTCCCCATATATACAAATCATTGTCTGTGGGGGGAGGGGAATAAAATAACAACTAAAAACCCCAAAGAAAATTTACAATGAATACAAAACTATATACAAGAAAATAAACAAAACTTTTTTTTGTTAGTAGTAAAACCCCCCACAGCCCTAACTGTGGTAGAAACATCAGTTAACTGGACGAAATCAATGCGGGACTTGAAAAAAATATATAAAACATTCATACAATCCGTGCACTCGCTACAAACACACACTCAATCAGACACAACGACAAATACGAAAGACACTCTCGAAACGAAAGGCGCCCCGCACCCACCAGAGAACTGATATCACTAACCACCTAACGATGGGAGGGATGGGGAATTAAACAAAAGATAAAAAAAAAATCGGGTCAGAAATAAAAGGGGGGGTCCAATGAGCATACATACCCTAGCTAAGTTAAACTGGAAAGAAAAAAGAAAAACGTAACTAAAACAAGACCGACCTAAACTAACCTATACAAGGGAGGGGTTACCAATGTTCACCCCAGTAATCCCAAAATCCTTAATGCCTAACCGGCATCAAACGGCCACTCCAAGTCAGCACCTTTCACTCTGCAGAGACGCGCAAGAGTCACCCACCTTTCGCCAAATTCCAATGGATGGAGTCGCTTCCTTTCCGTCCTGATCTTGACTTTAAGCTGATGCTTAAAGAACAAGATCAGTTGGGAAGAGGTAAACTTCTCGTCCCCATGAAATTCCTTCTGTCGCGTCGTCCATATCACGACTCGCATAACACCCAGTAAGCAAAGGAACACGTAGTGCTCAGCCTTAGTCAACGGCGGTACTATATTGCTACAGACGGAACTGGCCTCGAGGACAAAGAACTTTCCGCGCAGCATGCGAACCATGAGATCTTCAACGAACTTGCACAACGGAACTACGACACTACATTGAAAGAAGGCGTGACCAATGGTCTCCACCTCCCCACTGCAGCGCACGCAGTTTGGCGACTTTGCCAAACCCGCTGCGCGAAGTCTTTTGGCGACCCAGAGGGCCCCTCGAATCACCAGCCAGGTGAGTGATGCCTCGGGGTTGGTGAGACATTTCAAGCCGGGCGCCCAAGGCCATATGCAGCGAGCCTCCCGCTTCGTCAGCCCGAGCTCGTCAATCAGATTATCTTGAACGTTCCCCCTCACTAACACCTGATATAATGCCTTACGGGACAACGGCTGGACGTCGGAGAGGCCATCCTTCGCCCGTAAGAGACGCTTGAGGGCCAACCGACATTCGTGATAGAAAGAGCCCTCGCCTCGAGGATTACGGCCGACCTCCTCCTCACACGAGCGCACATTTCTCAAGGATGGAAAATGTTTATGGGCGTCTTCCTTCCAGAATTCGCCGTTCTCATCCAGTTGCATACACATCCGGTCTAGATAAGTAATGCGAAGCGTATGTCGACGAGTCTCAACGCAAGGCACCCCTAGACCGCCATCAGAGGGATGGAGGTAACAGATCTCGCGACTAACCATGGCGGCCCTGCCTCCCCACAAGAAGGAGAACAGGAGCCTTACTAACGCCAATAAAGTGTCAGACGGGAGTGGAAGCACGGAGAGTCGGTAAAGGAGAATCGGGTAGATGTGCGAGCCACATACTTCCGCCCTCCCCTTCAAGGAAAGATTCCTCCGAGTCCACAGACGAACTGCGAGCCCGGCCTTCTCTTGCACCTCCGACCAATTCATTTCCAACAAGAGGTCGGGACCGAACCAGACGCCGAGTATCTTGACCGGCCCGTCCGTCCAGAGGAAAGGTCCGGGAAGAGAAACTCCCCTCCACGAACCCAACCGCAAGCCAACAGACTTATCGCGGTTGATCCTGGCCCCCGTCACCATCTCATAACCCCTGATTTCTTTGCCGACTTCGTTAATTTCGGCCCTACTCGACACCAGAACCGAAACGTCATCAGCATAGGCGGAGTACCTGGCCGAGGTGGTAGCACCAGGTAAGGAAATTCCGCGAAGGACCGGATTCGTCTTCAACTTACGCAGGAAAGGTTCCAGCGCAAGAACGTAAAGCAATGGAGACAGCGGACAGCCCTGACGAATGGAGCGAGACAAAATGAAAGGCTTCGATCTTACCCCATTCACTTCCACCAGCGCACCGGGGGACGCATACAGCAGTCGGATCCAAGTGCGAAAGTGCGGCCCGAAACCGGCGGCCGAAAGGACAGCCTCCAGAAATCGATGGTCAACCCTATCGAAAGCCTTGGACTGATCTAAATTGATCAGCGCGGCATCACCGTCGACTTTCTCGATGATCAAGCGTACCAAATGAAGGTTGTCCTGAATAGTCCTGCCCTTCACAGCACAAGTCTGCTCGGGGCCAATCAGACTAGAGAGGACAACCTGCAAACGGTCAGCTAAGACCTTGGCTAAAATCTTCAACTCTGTATTTAACATCGTCAAAGGCCGATAATTATCTACCCCATCCCCACCGTCTTTCTTCTTGCGAAGCAACTTGATCACACCCCTGGTGAAGCGTTGAGGAATAGACCCCTGCCTCATCCAGTTGTTGAAAATCAGTGCCAGCAGAGGGACAAAGACGGGCGACTGCCTCAAGTAAATTTCGTAGGGAAGACCATCTAATCCCGGAGTCTTGTCCAGGCCAACCTGCTTCAGCGCATCCCAGATCTCAGACTCTGTTATGGGCCCCTCGCACCTAGCCGCTTCAGCCGCCTTAAGGCGGGGAAAGTCGGCTAAATAGGCGTCGAACTGAGCAGGGCTCAGACCGGGCTCCCTGGTAAAAAGTTCCTGAAAGTAATCACGAAAAGCCTCGCAAATGCCCGCGTCTGTAGTCACAGTCCGCTTGTCCGGCAATGTGATGCGATCGATATGCCGACTAGTTGCCCTACAAGCTTCCTCTGAACGCAATGAAGCGGCCATATTCGTCGCCTCGCAAGACATTCTTTTTATCCTAGCCCTAACTACTAGAGCTTGATCCTTCTTGATAAGCAAGGAGGCCAGCTCCGCCCTAGCTACGGCTACTTCCCCACTATCACGGGATTTGATCGCCCGATCAACTTTGGCTTCTAGAGACTTTTGCGCTGCTAGCCTAGCTAGGTTGAGTCGTCGACTATAATCAGCAGCAAAAGACCTAAGTTTGGATTTCAGAACACCCCACCACTTATTCCCAACCACAGCCCCCGACAACTCCCGCTGTAACATTAGTAAAAGCTGATCCCGGAAATCTTGCTCACCAAATAATGATGAGTTTAATTTCCAATAACCAGCCATCCTAACCCTAGGCTTAGCTAAGTTTACCCGAACCCGGACAAGCCTATGATCCGAGTAAACTATATAATGGAAACTTGGACATTCTAAGAGCCCTACTTCGACTCTCTTAACTAGAACTCTGTCGATGTAGCTTGCGCTGACCACGGTATCCGAGCTAACGCCCCTAGTCCAAGTCCACGCTACCTCCCGGGGGTGCTCATTTCGATACTTATCGACGAGATCAAACCCGTCGATGAAGGCCCGAAACGATTTCACTTCCGGATTGTTAGTACCCGCTTTTTGCCCTATGCGATCTATATCGGGATCAAGGACGGCGTTCCAATCACCCGCTAAAACTACCGAACGAGAAGTCCTCAAAAACGGCTCGATCTGCCGAAACAAACCAGGCTGCTGAGTGTGGTCATTGGGCGCATAAACCCCAATGAGACGAAGAGCTTTCTCCTTTATGGTAATATCCAGCACGCAAAGCCTGCCCGCCGGATCCGCGAAGACAAGAGCACAAACCGTATCCAGAGACTTGCTCACCAGCCAGGAAACACCCCTCGAGCGTCCATCAAAACATGCTGAATAGAGGACGAACCTCTTAGACAGAATGTCTTCATAATCGCGAGATAAGAAACGGGTCTCCTGCACGCAACATACATCCACCCCGAGGCGCTGAAGATCGCGATCGAGTCTCGCCCTTCGAGACTCCGACCTCAGGCCCCGGACATTCAAACTTGCTAACCAGAGAGCCATTGAAATGCCTAATTAGGGTTCAGACGCTGATTTGAACATTGTCGGGGTGAGGATACCGACAGCCTCTCCCATCGACCCGTGGCCCATCTCATTGTTGACGGAGCCGTCTTGCGAGAGACCGCCTATATCCCATGGGAAGGTCAACTTTAGTGCTCTATATAGGGAGGGGTGAACAAAAACAGGGACCCTCCCGGCACAAAATTGTTTCAATTTCTTCAATTTGTCATTTTCGACGATAGCAATTGGCGGGGACATTTTGAAGGAGGCAATTGCCTCGTCCAACATAGCCCAAATGAGTCTAGCCCCGGTCCCAATTCTTATTACTGTTAAGACTCTTTGGGCATCTGGGAAGTTCTTTGTGTCCTCAATGTCTTTATCCGCAAATTGTTTAATTGAGAGGAGGTATTTTAAATTGGTGATGCGGTTCCCATAGTCTCTTGCTTTTTCCGCTTGGGCTGGAGAAATGTAACACACCTCCTCTCCTGTGTTGAACATATTTTTATGTTTCTTTTTTTTCTCCTTTGCATCTTGAGTGGGACTCCTTTGCCTTTTGTTGGTGGGTGGGGGAACGTCAGTAGTTTTAGCAGGGGAAGTTTGCTGTGAAATTTGCCTTGAAGGGCTAGGATCCCTACTAAAAGGGGATGAGGGCTGAGAATTTAGGGCGGAAGTTGTGGAGGGAATGTCCTTTTTCGCTGGGGAGGTCTTTTTTTTAGGACTTGATTTCTTACTGGGAGTATTTGAAGGGCGTGGGGATTGATGGGCAGAAGATGTAGAGGGAGTTGCCTTTTTCGAAAGGGAGGATTTCTTGGGGCTGGGTTCTCTACTGAGAGGGGTTGAAGGGTGTGGGGATTCACTGGTAGAAGATGACGCTTTTTTCAAAGGCGAGGTCTTTTTAGGGCTGGGATCTCTATTGTGAGGGGTTGACGGATGTGGGGCAGATTTTTGTTTGTCAAGTTTCTCTTTCAGTATTTTTATTTTTTCTGTTTTTTCAAACCCCGGATCATACTTCCTCTGTTGATCTCTTAGGGATGGTCCAGAGACCGAGGCATCGCCCTTACTGTTGACAGAGGGAGTGGGACTGTTAGTGCCATTCGTCCCGTGGGCTTCAGGAGACTGAGGACCCGCTGTCTGGCGCTTCCCTCTAACCCTACCAGCAACCTGCCATTCCCCCTCTCCCCTCTCCACAACTGCACTATCAGCAGCAGGAAAAAGTTCTTTGGAGAATGGGTGCTTTGAAGTAGACCCAACCGGAGGTTTTACCCCATCGGTCCTGGAAGCTGGCATGCCCATTACAGGCGTGGCGGAATCTAAAGACGCGGTCAGAGGGGTATTTTGGTCAACCGGAGCCTGATTTCCAGAGGCCTTCTTCTCTGGGCAGGAAGAGGAGAGGTGACCAGTCTCCCCGCACTTCCAACATACTGGCTTGCGAACAGTCACGATGACCGGCAGCTTCAGGCGTCCAACGTCCAGACAGTTGGGGATGGAGCGGAAGGCCTTTTCATTCAACATAATCTCGAAGCTCCATCCCCCGGTCAAGCTATCGCAGGTGGCACCCAGTATGTCGCCATACTGCGACAAGAATGCCGCCAGGTGTTCCCCGATAACCTGAGGAGGGACCTCGTATATCGCCACCCTGGTCCTTCTCTTGCCTTCGTATTCCGTCCTCAAGATGAGGTCCTTCGTTATAAGGTCTCTTGTTGTGGCCCTTACACAATCTTCCGCGGTGGGCAGCAATACGTCCCACATGAAGAATTTAGCTCCCTTTACGATACTTAGAGGGCTAAACCCCAGGGACTGCAGGGATTTCACCACTGTGTCCTTAGTCGAGCGACAAATTTTGCGCGTGCGCTTGTCGACGACAAAGACCGACACTATTCTTTTGTCAATCTTCTTCAGTTCAGTGGGGTCCTCCAAGAGTCCACCTTCTACGACAAGGTGAGCGTAACTCCTGGATCGCTCCATGAACTCCGCTATATTGATCACAACTTTCGGGGGGGACTTCCAACAAGAGGGCGATTCCCCGGCCTCTGCATCTTCACTTGTGCTGTTTCCAGCTTCTTCACTGTGGCTCTTTCCGGCCACCGAAGAAGAATTAGAAGCTTTTTTTAATGCCTCTATCATTTCTTCATTTGTTGGAATCTTTGATAACTCTGGGTATTCTTCCATGCTATCTTTATCAGGTGGGTCCTTTTTCATTAAGAACACATGTTTTCGGACCGATTTTTTAAAATTGGCCATTACCGCTTTCTTCTTTTTCATTACGAAAGACGGAATTCTTTTTTTTCCTTTTTTATCCATTTTTACAAGTAGGGTGAGGGGTAATAAATGTGACCCATAGGCGAAAAGGAAGTTTAAAGTTCACGGGGGGGGGGAGGAGAAAAAAAAAAAAAAAAATTAAGGGGAGGGTAAAAAGTAAATAAAGTTTCGTTTATCAGCGAAACAACAATTTAAATAGACAAAGAAAAAACAAGGAACAAAAGGACGTATAAAAAAATAAAAAAGACGAAAAGAAATTTCGCCTAACAAATTTAAACAATTAAACAAAAACGCAAAACAAATAGACGTAAGACAGACGAGAAAACGTCAACAACGTTCAAAAAACGAAGAAAGAACAAAAAATTAAAAGAACTACAGACAAGAAAGCAACAAATTACACAATAAAAAGAAAAATTATAAACGTAAAAATAAAACGTTATACAAAATAAAATACGAAACTAAAAACGTGACAATTTACAATATGGCTGCCGATAAAAAACGGTCAACCCAAAAACAAAAACGTTAAATAAGTAAATGAAAACACAGAAATTTACAAACTAAACACAAAATTTACAAAGAAATATTATACACACGTATTTAACCAATAAAACGCAAAACTATAACGGATATTTAAAAGAAAAACACAGAAATAATTAACACGTAATAAATAAACAAAGAAAAAAAAGGTCGAACGAGAAACGTAAAAACGAAAAATAAACAGATAAACTCCGGGGTGAGGGCACGGAAAGAAAATAGATTTAAAAAATGAAAAATAAAACGTACAAGAAAATGAAAACGTTAAATAAAAAAGGAATAAATAAAAGCAAAAAATGCAGTAACTGTAAATAAAAGAGGGTATGGAACTGAAACGGAAAAAATCAAAAATTTAAACAAAAATGTCAAGAAAAAGGAACGTTTAGAAAACTGAAAAATTTAACAAAAAGTCAAAAAATAACGTTAAAAAAACGGTAAAATAAATCAAAAACTTAACTAAATTTAGGCAGTCAAAAAGTACAAGGTAAATAATCCAGTGACAGACAGAAATATGTCTAACACGGTCGAACAAGAAAAAAGAAGAAAAAACCTTCTGGTTTCTTGTCGAACAAGCCAGCTGATTTTAGCTCATTTTATAGGAGAATGCCTAATACACCAATTAGGTTGGTCTATTGTGCTACAATTGACCTGCACAATACATTTGCATGAGTGGTCTTTATTCACCCATATATTTCTCAATGAAATCATGTCTGTTATTTTTGGCCGACACTAGCCTACTTGTGTTTCAGACCACTGGCAATCTAACCAATATCCTAGTCGCAACACCCGTTAGTTTTCCAGCTTTGAGCAAATAGCTAACATCAAACAAAAACAGTATAACACGATACATTGTTAATAGTAGAAATATCTGCCATACCAACAATACCATTACGTTCAAAATTTATTTAAATTCCGGCATTAAATGATCCATGATGGTTGATTTGCTGCTAAGCCACCAACGTGAATGAACTCTCTAGGCATTTATCAATATATACTACAATTTCTTAAACTGTATTCCAAAATACAATTTCAACAAAACTACTACATCAAACAGAAATATCACCGCTTTTAGTAACATTATCCACACAAACTTGTAAATTCACAAATTCATCTACCATGTATTCAATTGTGAAGGCAGAATAACGAATATTTTTATTGCTTCAAAACTCACAAGAAAATTAAATGTCGGTATTAAATGACTCATGAAGATTTGCTGTGCCGTTAAAAATATCTACCTACTAAACAAACAAAACTCTGTGAAATTACGTATTTTAAGTTGAATTATTTTTACTGTTTTTGTCGTTGTGTTTTGCTTTGTATAGTGTCAATTGTCCTCAAGTCTCAACATTCAAGGGACAACAATCAGAAGATGCCATGGAATCGGAGAGAGAAAATGCAACCCAAACCCTTAACGTATTCATAGCCCTAAACCTAACGCTGCCTGGATAGTAATATATACAAGATGCGATATCCTTGAGTAGGATTGTTTGCTATTCATGTATATTAGTAATACCACAAATTTGATCCAGGTTTTGAGAAGCCACATGTCACCGTTTTTATCTGAAGGTTATTTAATTAAACTAGTTTCTTTGTGTTTTTATTATATAGAGCTTTAACATCTATCAGTTCATTATTATTATTATTATTATTATTATTATTATTATTATTATTATTATTATTATTATTATTGTTTTTATTTCCTTTGATTTCTGGCTTGTACATATTTCTTTCCCGGTCCCGCCCTGAGACCTATACTTAGAAATGGAATCATAATATATTTCACTGACAAAAAAAAAAAAAAAAAAATTACATAGATAAAGCCCTTCGTAAAGTGTGGGCTGTACTGGTGAGAACAATTTTTTTTGTATTTCTTTGAGGTATGGACTTCCAGGAATCCCTTCAATTAGTCTACAGGAATCTTTTCCAACCAATCGTAGGGCTCCAACTACAACAGGGATTGTTGATGTTCCCATGTGCGACATTTTTGAGATTTCTATTTCAAGGTCCTTGTATTTTGACAGCTTTTTGAATATCTTCAAAGATACATTGCGATCTGCAGGGACTGCCATATCAATAAGGAGGCACTTTTTTTGTTTGTGGTCTTTAATAACAATTTCTTGGCGGTTGTCTTCGATTGTTCTGATTATTATTATTATTATTATTATTATTATTATTATTATTATTATTATTATTATTATTATATACGCATTTTCTTCCGGGTCCTAACCAGAGATCTAAGAATAGAAATGGTCTCACTGCAATTTTCCACCAATCATTTTCGTTTTGTAAAAAACAGAACATCACACACATTTTACATAGATAAAGCTCTTCGTCATGTGTGTGTCGTGGATACGATTATTATTTTTTGTATATCTTTCAGGTATGGACGACTAGACCGCCTTCGTAACCTGTTACCATCAATCCAAGGACTCAAACTACAAATGGAAATGTTCATGCCATCATGTGGAATATTTTTCGAGATTTCGATTTCAAGGTTCTTGTAATTTGATAGTTTCTTTGAAGATCTTCAAGAATCATTAGCTTCTGCACGGACTCTCCTATCAATAAGAAGGGGTATTTTATCTTTCCGGTCTCTAATCACAATGTCTCTCGGTATTGTAAAGTCCAATAAAAGTGTTATAGGTCCTATCTAAGTAAACGGATCGTAGTGGTGTTCATAACAATTTCTTACAATCTGAAAATTTTGGGCTAACACAATATTTTAGTATATGTGCTTGATAATTCCTAGTTAACAAGCGTTGGTCCTGTGCAGCAAGGATAAAAACCTTCAGTTGCAGTTTTCAACCCTGCACTACGTAGCCACTGATGGGTACGGGTTTTGTCTACGTCAGCTTGTTTTACGGGCAGAGTATTGGTCAGGAAGCTGTTTATCTTGCCATTATTTTTGTATCTGGCCTGTTGCATTTGTCTTCGCTGTCTTTTTTTTTAAGTATTTTGCAGCTTCAGTCTTTTCTTTATTTCATTATTATTATTATTATTATTATTATTATTATTATTATTATTATTATTATTATTATTATTTCCTTTGATTTCTGGCATTTACACATTTCTTTCTGGGTCCCGTCCAGGGACCTAAGGTTAGAAATAACATCATGACAAAAAATTAAAATATTACATCGATAAAGCCCTTCGTAAAGTGTGGGATGTATTTGTAAGAACAATTTTTGTATCTCTTTGTTGCATGGTCTTCCAGGAATACCTTCAATAATTTTACAACTGGGATTGTTGATGTTCCCATGTCCCACATTTTTGAGATTTCTATTTCAAGGTCCTTGTATTTTGACAGCTTTTTGAATATCTTCAAAGATATATTGCAGCCTGCAGGGACTGCCATATCAATAACGATGCACTTTTTTGTTTGTGGCCTTTAATAACAATGTCTGGGTGGTTGGCTTTGATTGTTCTCTCAGTGTCTATTGTTTAGTCCCATAGAATTTTAACAGGTCCTATCTCTGTGATCGGGTCTGGGTGATGTACCACTCCCTTTCAGTTTCCTTCCCGAAGAAGGAGCATATTTTCCAGTGCAGATTAGCTCACTCTGTCGTACTGATTTTTGGTATGAGTGGGTGCCAGTACCACGCAACCTGATACAAGATGGTCAATTGTTTCCGGAAATTTATCACTGAATCTGCATTTTGAGCTAACACAAATTTTCAGGAACTGTGCTTGGTACCTACTACTCAGAAAGAATTGCACCTGTGCAACAAGAATAAAATCTTTCAGCTTTTAACCCCGCCGTAGGTAACAACTTATGGATCCGTGGTTTATCTACATCGGCTTTTTTTTTACGGACAGATTATTGACTGAAGCGGTTTAACTCGCCATTGTTTCTGTATCTGGTCAGTCGTATTTGCCTTTGTTCTCGTTTTAAGTATTTTGCAGCTTCGAGTCTTATGCTTTACTTGCGTTTCTTCACTCTCTTGAAACTACGTTTTGAACTTGTTGCCTTCCTGTATTACTAAGTAAAGATTCTTACTTCTTTCATGTTCTTTGACACAGATCACCACCCAGACTCCTTTAGTTTCTAGATATCTTTGAAGGACAGTTGTTGTAGTAGGACAGTTCTAGTTGAACTAATCTTCTGACTCAAACGGATCTGGGTGCATACAGACGATCAGCATCATTTGAGATGATGCATGCGGTATGAGATGAGAAAATGTTTCTCGTTTTGGCGTCCATTCACTTAATATCAGCTATGGTCCATTTAAGGATGTTGAAACTGTATTGCATCATAGGGATAGCCAAGTTGTTTATGCCTGATATACTTTTTGTGAATCCAACTCAGTATTCAATACCGCACTCACACGCCTGTTGTATTCCTTTCTTACTTTCTCTTTCTTTTATTTATGCTGTATTCCATCACCTTCGCTAGTTCCTGGGTACCAATAGGCTCCTTCTTGTTCCAGTTCCATAATCTTTGTGGCAAAACCTAAATCCTTTACCAGCAATACACCTCTGAAAGAAATATTAGCAGCTATACACTTCTGAAAGTAATATTAGAAGCAATACATTTCTGAAAAAATATTACCACCAATAAACTTCTGAAAGAAATATTAGAAGCAATACACTTCTGAAAGAAATATTAGATGCAATACACTTCTGAAAGAAATATTAGAAACAATATATTTCTGAAAGAAATATTATCAACAATAATATAATAATGCTATACATTTTCCAGTGCAGATATTGTTCTTTTTTGTTATGGCAACATTTATATTCGATGGAGCCTAACACTGTACAACCCGGTGCAAGATGGTCAATTAGTTATGGCTATTCATCACAGAAACTGCATTTGGGTAAACAATCATCTTCGAGACCCACTTTCTGCTTTCCATCAGATGCCAACTTTCAGGAAAATGGCTCATTGCATCTTCTCGGACTAACATTCTCGTATGACATGAAGTGGAAACTCTATAATGAATTCATTGCTAGGTCAGATGATAAGAAGTTTAATTGATTATGTCGTGCTAGACAACTTTTCTCTCCCGAATCTATCTTACATACCTATACGTCAACCAATTCGTCAATGATTTGAATATAGCTGCCGTATATGCTCTGATCCTTGATAAAATTCAAAGAAGAATAGGCAATATTATTGATCTTGACCTGGAATCTGTGCTTCAGTCACTTTACCAATGCTGTAAAGTTGCTTCCTTTGAGTTTTCGTTAAGTACTTTCTGTTAAACATTTTCATGACGGTCGTCTTCGAGTATAGAATCCAGAGGTTGGCAGTGAATATTTCGGAGACAGTAGGAAAGCGTAGTTCAGGTTCGCAGTGGATATCGTAGCAAAGAGCGTAGTTCTTCCTTCTGTCATCTTCGCCTGTCAAGTTGGCACTGGTCCTTCCGGTAGGGTAAACAAAGATGGCCGCCTTTATACACGACCAATACAATGTTCTGCGGCTTCGGATTGGTTAAGCTTCTATTGGTAGACTATAAAGGAAGTCGAATCATTTGGATTGTCTCACTAGTTATATACAGTATACACAAAAAACCGTACCACTTTCATGGTAATTGTTCGAATGAGCGCTCCATTATAGTACCTAGACTTTAAGAATATAAACGCACGTCTCATCAATGTGTTGTTGAATTTGCTATGTGTAAACGTAAGTTCTATGCTGACAGTTTCTCCTCTCGCACCTCTCGCTTGTGGCACTCTCTCTATGACTTCCAGACAAAAAATTCAAATGCAATATCAATCGTCAGCTACTTCTTTTTCCTAAATATTCTTCTACTTTTTTCTCGCTTCTTAATAATGTTCTTGTTTTCTAACTCTTGCATATCGAGTAAACCTTTGTGTCTGAGTGGCTTTATTGTCTTGCTTGGGGTGAGATCGTTTTTTTTTTTAAATCTTCTTAGCAACCTAACTTATAAATCCAATTCAACAAGAATAAATCCTTCACTTTTTGCTGCTAATCCTATTTTAACCAACCGCGATATTGCTAAATCCCTTATCAGCATATTACCAAACGTATAACGTATGTATATATATTTTAAAATTGTTTCAGATTTGATAAACATTTCAAACTGTCAAGTTCTTTTGTAATCTCTCTGTAAATTGATTTATTTATACTGGTGACTTCATGTTGGTTGCAAATCTTTGGTCCTTGTAATGCTGTCACCAGCACACGTCCTTTTATAGTTCGTGGGTTTATTACATCTGCACAGTATGCATTACCTTGTACTTCGACACCTGATTGCCCTTTGGTGACGATGGCCTTGTGAGATTTAAACCGTTTACTAAAGGAATATTTCTATCTGGTTGTCGTGGGTTCCATCCCATACTTTTGTAGGTCGTGAGTATATTACATCTGCCAGGAATCAGCTCAGTGAGAATTACCTTACGCTTCGACAACTGACCTTTGGGCTTTTGGGAATACCGTCTTTCTGAATTAAAAGAATAGCCACCTGATTACCCTTCGGTGACAAATGCCCTCGTGAGATTTGAACCGTTTGCTAAATGAATATTTCTATCTGGTTGTGGTGGGTTCAATCTCGGTGTCAAGAAATGAAATCAAAATATTCCCCTTGAGTATAACAAACAAAGCCAATTAAATGAATAGACATCAATATAACATCGACAGAAATAGGAGTAGATATGTTTCCCCTATCGCGCTGTTCACATATTTAGAAATGCTTTCCTGATTAAACCACTATTTAGAATACGATGCATCGTGATTGTCAATTTATTTAAATTGTTACAGGTTTCTTTTTTTTTTTTTTAATCATTTCTCTCCAAGTGTGTCGACAGTGCAACTAAAACACAAGGAGTTAACGACAGATAAAGGGAATGAAGACTGAAAATAGGGAGGTTTGAAGAAAGGGGGAAAAGGGAATGGGCTTCAAGAATACAGAAGAAAGCGATTGACGTTGTATTTAAATGTAGATTGTAGTTATGAGGGAAGCAAAAAATCGGAAGGGAGTTCCACGGGGAGGGAGTGTGAGAAAAGAAACTATTACAGTAGAATTGGCGATTGCATCTTGCAAAGTCGACGATGGTACTTATTTGCCAGTCTACTAGCACACTTAAATGTAGTCGAGGGGCCAGGGAAAAAAAGCTCACCAGAACAGTTGATATAAAAATATTTGTAAAAAGGACAGAGGGAAAAATAATTGTTTTCGAAATGCCTGGTAAGTGTGTATCAGATTACAAACCCCTTCTATCGATTCTGTCATAAATCTTGAGATATACACCAGGAGCAACAGACGAGATATATCAGGTGCTGTAAGCTTGGATGTGCGGATGGTGTAATAGATAATGGCTCAGAATTGTTAATCGGAGAACCGAGTTCCAATTCCAGTTGGGTTAGTTATATTCACTTACGCGCAAATATCCTTGGGAAATGTATGAATCCATCTTTTCGCCCCCAGCTATGGGTTAATTAGTAAAAGTTGTATAACTAATTCATTAATATCTCCAAAAATGAAATAGAATTGCGTACAAAATATTTAGATTTCGACATTAAATAACGCATAGAGGTTGATAAGCAGCTAAACAGAAACAAACAACTAACCAGACTTTATATGGCAAAAATGCTCAATACATGAACGAATAGTAGATTTATAAATGTGCAAGATGGATTCTGATGAAGAAAATCTCCTAGCATGGCACAGTGAATCAACTTTCCTAGCAGTAGACATAGAAATTCTTTCGATATAGTCACCTCATTTCATGTCTCTGAAAACATGAGCCCGAGAAGGTGAAGACAGACATAGGCTTCGACTTTATAAAAATAATAATAACGAAATTAACCCATTAGTCAACTGCGTGGATTTACAAGCAAGGCGACAATGCCACTAAGACGCAGGGGATAAAAGGGACTGAAAGTCAAAGAGAATGTGAATAGGGAGGATTGAGGGAAGAACAAACTATGAACGGGTTTCAAGAAGACAGAAGATGGCGATTGGCGTTATGTTTAAATGTTTGTAGATTGTAGTTATGAGGGAAGCAAGAAATCGAAAGGGAGTTCCACAGGTGGGAAGTGTCAGAAAAGAAACTATTAGATTAGAATTGGCGGTTGCATCTAGCAATTTAAACTGTGGTACTTATTTACCAACCTACTAGCACACTTAAATTTAGTCGAAGAGCCAGGATAAAAAAAAAAAGCTCATCAGAGCAATTGATCTAAAATATTTATAGAAAAAAAAACTGAGAGAAAGTGACTGAATTGGAAATGCCTGATCAAGCTGTTTTAGATGGCAAACCCCCTTCTATCGATTCTATCATAAATCTTGACATATGCACAAGGAGCTATAGACGTGAGTTTGAAATTGTCCAAGTCTATTTTAAATCTTACTGTAAATTTATTTATTCGCTCTGGTGGCTTCAACTATGTAATTCCATCCTTTGTATTTCCATCACCCGTTTGCATATTCTTGTATTTCGTAGTTTATTCCATGTGCCTGATAGCTCAGGCGGAAACACCTTAAGCATCAACAACTGAACTATGGGCTTTGTCGGATACCGACTTTTTGAATTAGGGGTATTGACATTCCATTGCACTTCAGGGACAGTCGTCGAGTGATTGTAATCCTTAGTTAAGTGGATCCTGCTATTAGGTTGTTGTACGTTAAATCCTGGTGTCAGGGAGCGAAATTAATATACTCAGGCTAAGTAGAACAAACATTAATGGCTGGAAAAACATTAAAATTTAATGATACTAGCTATGATCCTTACTAATGGTCCTGATCTGTACATATTATTTTTTCAACATTTCACTCCAATGAAATGTAATAAAGCCCCTAAGTCACAAGGAGATAATGGTTCTAAAATAATTAGAAACATTATTAAGGAGTAAGAACAAAAGAAGAGTAATCACGAAGACAGTAGATGACGATTGGCATTGCATTTCATTTTTTAAGGATCAAAGTGACTTGAAACTAAAAAGCAAGATGTATGGGAAAGAAACTGTTAGCATAGAACTTACAGTTGCATCTCACCAATTCAACTGTGAACTTATGAGACCTCACCGCTTAAATTTATGAAGTCTAGGTCGCGAAGAGTGATATATATTTGTAATATTTACAAAATGTGGAACAAGGCAAAAAATAGGGAATAGTTTAAAGGACGGTCTTGTTCTTTCTTAAATTTGAACTTAGATAGTCGCAATCACTGACCCAAACATACCACAATATTACTAACACTAAAACAATGTATTCTTAATTACCATTCTTACTACATTCACCATAATACCTCAGTGTCTCTATGAAAAACCCCAACTAGAAACCATATATACAATTAACACACACAAACCGAAGAGTCCATTCAAACAATTACCATGGAAATATTTATAGGAGAGGCACAAAGAAACTAAAATACGGCGGTGTGAAATTGACTGCAGCTGAGAGGCTAGGTCAGGATTAATAATATTGCCGGTACTTAATTGGATTTTATTTAAGAATCTCTAAATATAGAGCAGAAATACTGGGCCATAGCTAGCAGTAATATTCTAAGAATGGATGATAGCAGACTTATAGATATTTAAAGAACATACTGGAGAGAAAAATGCCAAGTACGACACAAGGAACAAATTCGTTATCAGCCAATGCATTTTAATTATTTTGATTTCATGTATTGCAAATTGAAAAAAAGAAATCTTCTGGGATACATATTTTAATGTCCCTTGCTAAGTTTCTTTGTGCAGTTAAACATTTAGAAGACTACTCCCAAAACATTTTCGGGTGTCTATAGCATCAAAACTATTTGTAACAAAGCTAACAATGGTTTATTAGCTCATAATCAAGAGGTTGATATTCCACACTACATAAAAAAAAAAGGTTAGGTAGGAAACCCCATCGGTATTGGAAAGAAGATTGACAGCTACTGAACTTGAGAAGTTTATTTTCCTGAAAAAATGTTTCAAGAAAAAAGATTTTATATATTTTAACCAAAAGCAGTTCTCCTTGTAGGAAAAAGGTTAATATGAAAACCATAAAGAGAGATAATAGTGACTGGACATGCGAAAACTATTTCCCATAAAAATTATTTTCGAAAAAAGCTTTCATAAATTTCAACCGAAAATAAGTACTGGCTGATCGGTCAATGAATGCTAAATGTTTGCTTATAGGGAAACGGCTATAATAAATCGCATAAAGAGCGATGATAGCGACTAATAATATCTGAAAAGGCTTTATCTAAGAAATTAAGACAAATTAAGACTATTACTACTTGGTGGAAAAGCAAGAGAAATAAGATGAAAGAAATACTAGTCAAAAATGAATAATAATTGCCAAGGCTTCATCTAAGAAATTCAGACAACTTAAGACTATTACTACTTGGTGGAAAAGCAAGAGAAATAAGATCAAAGAAATACTAGTGGAAAATGAATAATATTTGAGAAGGCTTCATCTAAGAAATTCGGACAACTTAAGATTATTACTACTTGGTGGAAAAAAAGAGAAATAAGATGAAAGAAATACTAGTGAAAATGAATAATAATTGACAAAGCTTCATCTAAGAAATTCAAACAACTTAAGACTATTACGACTTGGTGGAAAAAAAGAGAAATGAATACTAGTCATTACGGAATTGCTAATCGGAAATCCAAGTTCTAATCCCAGTTGGGTTCGTTATAAACTCTGATGCACAAATACACTTGGGAAAAGTACGAATCCCTCGCTTCTTTCGCACCTTTGTGTCAATTAGCAATACTTCTATCATTAAATCATTATAATATGCCCCCACCAAAAATATATATATATATACATAATTCTTACATACTTTTGGTATATCGGGTTCGTACCGATCCTTCAGAGTCTGTCTATATTGCTGAGATTGTAAGAATTATGTACAGTATTTACATTATGCAGACCATTGTCCTCATCTTTGTCGCCATATTTGTCACAACATGTCGGCCGTTGTACGCCCCGGCCTTCTTCAGGTGGTTGGAATTTCGAACTGAACCCTTTAATTCGATCCCTGGGGTAGACTGTTCTAGTTCCACGTGCCATGTTTGATGGATGTCAGTTATCAGTTATATAATTTTCCCTCTGAAAGTCCTCCACTGGCTTAACCGGGTATTGAACTCACGCTCTTTGGGTTTGTCATTAGATCTAACCAACGCCTTTATCCACTGTGCCATGTGTCCTTGAGGATAGAAATATATACAATATGGGAACCAGTAATAAGGAGTGCCAGAGAAAAGCAATGATAACAAAGTTGCAATATGAGCTCTGGTAAAAAAACATGCAATGATAACAGCAAAATTGCAATATGAGCACTGGTAAAAATGGAGGCTGAAAACATTAAGTTTATAATACCCAGAAATTCATACCCAGATGAAGGGCACATGGCACAGTGGATAAAGACGTTGGTTAGATCCAGTGACAGACCCAAAGAGCGTGAGTTCAATACCCGTTTAAGGCAGTCGAGAAATTTCAGAGTGGAATTAACAGGAGATAACTGACATCCATCAAACAAGGCACGTGGAACTAGAACAGTCTATCCCAGGGATCGAAATAAAGGATTCGAAATTCTAACCGCCTGAAGAAGCCCGGAGCGTACAACGGCCGAAACGTTGTGACAAATATGGCGTCAAAGATGAGGACAATGGTCCGCATAATGTAAATACTGTATATAATTCTTACAATCTGAAACTATTTTCTTATTTTAAATATCCTGCAAATGGATTGATGAGGCGCAAATAATAGAAATTGAATGTTAGGCGACAGTGGTAGTGGCTGCTCGCTCAATTATTTTCCATCTCCTACACACAATTCTGAAAAAAAAAAAACGAATAAATCAATTAAATATTGATTACCTAAGCAGATACGTCTTTTCGCTTTATTTCAATTCTCTGCAATATAAATGTCTAGAAAATACTGTGGCCACAATTTGAGTGATCAGTTTATGTATAGTTGGTAATATAGTATTGGCTACCGACTTTATGTCCAGATGATAATTTCGTGTTTTTTATGAAATCCTTATTAGGCATTAATCCACCTCTTCACCTCTTCACCCACCACCACCCCCAGATATTTATTAAGACTTGGATCAGCCAACCATTATCTAAAATATTGTTATAATCTTAGTAAATATCTTATGGTTTTAAATAACATGCAAAGGGTTGATAAATCATAAAAAACAAAACAAAATAATCAAATAATAGATAAGAATTTGAATTTCAGTCGAAAGTATTATTGGCAATTATTTCCCATCTCTCACAAACAATTCTTACAATGTAAAATATATTCTGGCTTTAAATAACCTGTAAAAGGTTGATAAGACGTAAAAAAGGAATGAATCAATCAATCAATCGATCAATCAAGCCGAATCAGCTGAGAATAAGAATATTTTCTGATGCTAGTCCTTCTATTAAATGCGTTAATTATATGTTTTATTAAACTATATTCCATAAATGTTGAGTCCAGCTAGCTTCCAAGAAAATTTCTTGTTTCTTCATACTTTGCTTTGCTTTTGAGAGGCATCTTTCGCTATCCCAATGTGACTTCTAATTTCGGTTTTCTGATAATACAACCAGATATTTGAATTATTGTCCTCTTGTTGTATTTTTGCATTTGCAATTCGTAGTTTGAATCTTGGGGTGCCCTTTTTCCGGGCAGCCATGAATTCTATCTTCTTACAGCTGAAAGTTAGTCCTTTCTTCTCGGTTTTCCTTTACTGCCTTCTGTAGCAGTGAGCCTCTTAGTTCGTTTACGTGCCGTCTATAAATACTGTATCGTCTGCATATCTGACTTTGTTAAGAGTATGGCAGACCAAAATTAATCATTTTCTTTCACAATCGCCTCATCGTAACTCAGGTAAAAAAAAAAAAAAAATACATGCTTGTCTCCAGACTCTTTCGTTTATTTATGCGAAAATGAACGCAAGAGATTCACTGAAGTTCGAACTCTGTTCGCCAGTTAACAATTACAACACCCAATACTAATTTATAAGAAACTCCAATCAACACATTGCTACAGTGATTGCCGTAGAAAGTACTTTTTTTTTCTAGGATGGATTTGTTAACACCACACTCTATGGGAGGGAGTTGTCAACCGTATACGCTATAGGGTGTTTTTTTAAGCCCCATATCTTAAGGATAGTTTGCTAAACAACACATGAGTCTAGTCTGCTCTTCGATGTAACGCAAAGCTAGTGGGAGAAGAAAGGTATTTGGATGACTAGTTAGTCTTATACGCTATGGATGTACTTAGCAGACTCATGCACCAAAATGTTTGGGCTTCAGAATTTTCATTCTCCTTGATAGGTTAACAACCAACAGTGAAGTGCCTTGAATATTCCGAATTGTTAGCCATTACACCACTTGCAATAGTTAAATCAATCACAAGACAACATTTTGGGAACACTTGGTATGTGATGAGAGATTAAAAGAACATAAGGCAAATTTATTCCTTTTAAAAATGTATTCATTGTATTTGCCTGAAGAAGGCGACGAAGCTACAAACACATGTAGCAGAAATATGAAGAATAAAATATAATACATAATACATAATACTAAAACAAATTCACATTGTAATTGTGCGTTTACTCTCTTCTTAAAATATACATTTTTTTCTCGTTGGAACAAGTATAAACTTTTCCACATATATTACATATCTATCTCTATCTATAAAAGGCAGGATGTGTGTGTCTGTGTGTGTGTCTGTGTGTGTGTGTAGTGAATGCACGGCCGCAATTTTCGACGGATTTGCACCAAAATGTACATGCACATGCTCCAAGTTAGTGGAAAGGCCAAGACCAACTTTGCATTTCCCAACTATCATCGATAGTGGAAATAATCGATTTTTTTCATGCTTCTAAGGCAGTTTTCATGTAGTTTGCGGCCATTTTCTACTGGCCAGGGTGAGAGCCTATAGCTGGCTGCCAAGAATAGGCAGGAAGATTCTAATGGCCAGCGTGAGAACCAACAGCTGACTGACACGAATGTTAACTAGCATGCAAAAAAAAATCGATAGCTGCATTCATCACAAGTGGGAAAAATTTAAATCTGCATGGCACTTTACTACAATTGGTTCATTCGCTTGCTTAAACTCAACGCTGATTCTGATTCCGCAGAACTGGGTTGAGTGTGAAAAAGTATTTGTTGTTAACATTCATTTTTTATTCGTTTTTTCGGTTACGAGTCCTTTTTTTAAAGCTGATCGTTTTGTGTTCATTTTGTTTAGCTCTTTTTTCCTAACAGATTTAATGTTTAGTATAGAGCTTATAAAAAATTCGCAGTGTGAGATAGGCAAGAAGTAAGGCATGTAGCAACATCAGCACGGCAAAGGGCACTCCTTTAAAAGCAAGGAAGGGCAAAAATATTTTAAGTCAAGTGATAGCGATTGCTGTATGAGAAGTACGATTTTTGAATCAAGCACGGAAACGCCGGGTCATACTGCTAGTATATATATATATATATATATATGTATATATATATATATATATATATATATATATATATATATATATATATATATATATATGTACACATATGAAGAAAAGTATACGGGAAAAAACAAACAAAAATCCTTGTTCTTATGTCCATCGTCTTTGTCATGTTGAATTGATAATGTTAATTATATTTTATGAATATGTCCTGAAGATGGTTTATTAAACCGAAACGTCCGACGTTGACATTATATTAGCATTAAAACAGCATAATTGCATATAAGTAGTTTTTTTTGTTTTTTTCCGTATATTTTTCTTCATACTGTCGGATCTATATCCATATATATGCTTACACACATATATATATATATATATATATATATATATATATATATATATATATATATATACATATATATATATAATGTAATGAAAAGCAAACCACTTTAAGGTACCATTACGATAATTTATTTCACCCAAAATCCTTTTTTAAGGATTCAGGATCATCAGGTAAAACTTCCAACAACGAATTGAGAGGAAAAATGGGATTAGAAATTGGTGGGTAGTGTAATTTTTGTAATTTAATATATATTTAATTATATATATACATATATATATATATATATATATATATATATATATATATATGTGTGTGTGTGTGTGTGTGTGTGTGTGTGTGTGTGTGTGTGTTACATGAAACAAGGACGTACGTGTAAATTTTGTTCATGTCTTGAGGCTCTCAAACATCTGAACTTAATTGTATGTGGCGCTTACTTTCAGCAAGTTAGATCACCCCTGCCATATGGGCTGCAGTTATTAGCCAATGAACTATGGGATGGAATGAACAGACCCATACTCTATGGGATGGAGATGACAAATTTATCTCCTTTGCATGGAGTTCTTAGCCCTATACCCTACGAGATGGATCTGTTAGCACCATGTCTCAAAATGTTCTGAAATCAGAATTTTCTTTCTCTTCGTTAGGTTAGCAACCAACACTGAAGTGCCTAGACAATTCTATTAACGTAAGCCATAGCAAGTGGGAGAAGATATGGATTCAGACGATCGCTAAGTGTACTTGAACGAAATTAAATGTAAGGGACTCTAGTAGAATTCGAACTGTGCACATCGATACCTCGTTCCGAATCGTTAACACCATCTGCACAAATGTAAGAATGTTAAAAAGTATAATGAAGAGATGTTTCCAGCAATATCCAAATTTATTTCGATTAACAGGACAAACGTATGTTTTTACCTTTAAATCATTTGGGGATGTTTGTTTTCTCTCGTTTGCATCCGTATCAGTGTCAACAATAGCTCGTATCTCTATTTGGGCCCGTATAATGACCACTTACAGCGCTGTTTCGTTTAGCGTTACATTCTTGGCTACTGAGGAATTACTGCAATATTAAACAAACACTTATAAATAATAGATTCCCTAATTATGTTGTTCACAAACTCATCGAGCTAAATTTAAAGTAAATTGAAAATAAAAAAATAACAGTGAAACCAACAAGAGTACATGCAACCTATATTTTATTTTTACCGAATGCACTCGACTTATCTACAAGTGGAAACAGCTATCAAGGAAATTATTAACATTTTCGTATTAGTTTTTCTATTATAGAAATAATTAAAAACTGTTTTTCTATTCTTTATAAGACTTGATTTTGCAACCTCCATTAAGCAATATTACTTTAATTAAGGGTTTGTCATTTTATTTAATGTATTGAGTTCCCAGTTATCCAGAAACTTCATTTTCATAAATTGCAATCACAACTACTATTATATACTATCGGTTAACATATCATCCATGTTTTTTTATTTCAAAACATGGCTAGTCACGAATATAATTATGGGTAATGTAAACAATATATTTAGACATTATAATAATGATTATTTTAAAACATAAAAATTTCCTTAAATAATAATAATAATAATTATAAAAAGAAACTTTTAAAAATAGTTAACAAAGGAGATATTTGTTATGTGCCATGCGTGATAAACGCTTAGGTGATCATGTATCTTTCGATACATGATTGAAGAGTCAGATTTTAAACGCTGTATGTTGTTATTTTTTTCTGTAGTAGACCAGTTACAAACCAAGGATATAGAACTTTGTCTGCCCTGCTATTTACCTACAACTGAGGGAAGAAGAAAAAGCTCCATACCTTTCCCAAGCGCATAAGCACGTAAGTGAATGCAATGGATTTGACTGGAGTTCGAACTCGGCGCTTCAATTTTTCAAACCGAGCTGCTATTCATTACTCTACAGTGCCTTATACTGCACTTGAATATCTCATTTTGGCAAGCCTCAACAAGAACTATTTATAGCAGTGACAACAACGAGAATACATGTTACCTATATTTTATTGTAACCAAATGCACTCGACTTATGTACAAGTGAAAACAGCTATCAAGGAAATTATTCACATTTCCATACGAGTCTTTTTTCTATTCTTTATAAGAAATGCTTTTGCAACCTCCATTAAACAATATTACTTTAATTAACGACTTTTCATTTCATTCAACGTATTTACGTATAACTTAACTAGTTCCCAGTTATCAAGAACTTCAATTCATATATTGGAACCACAACTACTACTATATACTGTCGATTACCGTGTCATTCATACTCCTATTAAGGAAACATAGATGGCTAGACAGGGATATAATCACAGATAATGTAAACAATACTTTTAGACATAACAGAGATTGTTTTAAAATAAAAAAAAATCTCTTAAATGTCTTAATAATTACGGAAAACAAGTTTGGAATTTAGCTAACAAAAGAGACATACTGCACTTAAAAGATCTCATCTTGGCATCATTGTTAGCATATTCCCGACGTTTAAATTGTTGTACACTTCGGACTTCTTGAAGGAGATAACTGCTACTGACACATCCGGAATGGATATGACATTTGGAACTAGAACAATTTACCCTGGTGAACGAAATAAAGGATTCATTTCTAAATTTCAATCAAAAGCCGGAGCATACAACGGCCGAAACTTCGTGAACATGGCGACAAAGATGAGAATAACTGTCCGAACAATGTAAATAATGTAAATAAATACAATACCATACCTAGGAAATATCTACCGAAGTATGTATATATATATATTATACAGCAAAAAGATCAAAATTACCTTATGTGAGCATGGTCTATTTCAGACAACAGAGCTATATGCCAGTCCTCCTTGGATTATTTGGTGTGTAAAATATATACCCTGGTATAATAAATACATTAAGTTCTCTCTGTGGATCAGTTTTAATTTTAATATCTGATATTACTAGGATGCGCCTGGATTATAAGCACGTAAGTAAACGTGTAGTGAAGAAAACAAGATCTAGATTTAAAATTGAAATGCTAAGCATTGACACATTGATTTTGTTAGAAATTAAAAAGACTCGAATTTACAAAATTTTTCTTAACACCCACGCAAAATCGAATCCCAAACAAAACTCGTGAAATTTCACACCTTGGTGCGAAATGTTTTTCGGCCAATAGAAAACTACGAAACATTTAAAAACAAAATTCATATAATCTTCAATTCCCAGAAACAAATTCTTTTACGGACATTTTCGTGAGCCGACGCGAAGTTCGTTCGTCGTTCAATGGAAAGGCCCGAATCATATCCGGGAGTGAATTCCCAAATGACTTTTTCAAGCCCACAAAACAAAATAAAAGACGGTCAAGTTCGCGTATCACGAGAGAGGGGGTGATGAGCGTATTAACACGTCCCTTGACAAACGTCAAGCGATCGTTATTAATATCTCTACCTTCCTCCTTCACCTGTTTTATACTTGATAAATGAACGGAACATTTTAAGTCCGAACGATTACTTCAAAGACATTCCTACCTTACGTTAACGCTCATACATACATACACACATACGTTCCTACGTATACATAAAATCATTCTTGAAAGGACTACTAAGAACATTTTGACGATCTTGTATCAACCAGAATACATTAATTTTATTTGCAAAGACCTTAATTGATTTATATGTATATAAATCAGTTGTTTCACCTTACAATTTGATTTTCTTGTTTTATACCCCTCTTATGGTGGGCTCTCTAACTAACAAGTTCAAATCAAACTAAATTATTTCAACACTCATGCACTTTACTATAACTGATAACCCACTATCTAATGGATTTGACTGGAGTTCGAACTCGGCTCTTCGATTTTTCAAACCGAGCCGTTATTCATTACTCTACAGTGCCTTATACTGCACTTGAATATCTCATTTTGGCAAGCCTCAACAAGAACTATTTATAGCAGTGACAACAACGAGAGTACATGTTACCTATATTTTATTGTAACCAAATGCACTCGACTTATGTACAAGTGAAAACAGCTATCAAGGAAATTATTCACATTTCCATACGAGTCTTTTTTCTATTCTTTATAAGAAATGCTTTTGCAAACTCCATTAAACAATATTACTTTAATTAACGACTTTTCATTTTATTCAACGTATTTACGTATAACTTAACTAGTTCCCAGTTATCCAGAAACTTCAATTCATATATTGGAACCACAACTACTACTATATACTGTCGACTACAGTGTCATTCATACTCTTATTAAGTACCATAGATGGCTAGTCACGGATATAATCACAGATTATGTAAACAATACTTTTAGACATAACAGAGATGATTTTAAAATAAAAAATTCTCTCAAGTGTCTTAATAATTACGGAAAACAAGTTTGGAATTTAGCTAACAAAAGAGACATACTGCACTTAAAAGATCTCATCTTGGCATCATTGTTAGCATATTCCCGACGTTTAAATTGTTGTACAATTCGGCCTTCTTGAAGAAGATAACTGCTACTGACACATCTGAAAGAGATATGACATGTGGAACTAGAACAATTTACCCTGGTGGACGAAATAAAGGTTTCAGTTCAAAATTTCAGTCAAAGGCCGATGAATATGGCGACAAAGATGACGATAACTGTCCGAACTCATACTAGTTTGTGTGTTATAGAAATAATTAAAAACTGATTTTTTTTAAATTCTTTATAAGGTTTGCTTTGATAAGGTCCATTAAACAATCTAAACGTATTCTACGATTTGTCATTCTATTTAATATATCGATTACCCTGAAACATCAAACAGATACAATAGAAAAACTATATTATATATTGTTGTTCACTGTCTCATGCGTGTTCAGATTACAGACAATTGATCAATTGTTGCGTATAATTCTACTATAATACAAGTGTTGGAGGCTCACGACGCCAACTTCTTCCGTGTTGGGATTGAAATGCTTAAGCATCTTTGGACCAAGTGTCTTTGGACCAAGGGGGATTATATTGACAAATAAGGAGGAACTGTCTTGTTTATCCAACTCATTCTGGTTGAGGAATATGACAGGAAAATTTCATTTGAAGATAAGAAAATGGCCCTGAGGCACTATATGATATCAGTCCTCTTGCATGGCGTTAAATGCTGGACAATCTCCCCGACAGTTAAAGAAAAAAATGACTGTAACAGAAATGTGGTTCTACAGAAGGATTCTGGGAATTCAATGGACGGAACAGGTAAGCATAGTAACATAGTAACAAAAAAGAATTTTCAATTTCTACCCTCTCCCGCTTACTCAACAGAATTAGCTCTATCTGTCCGTCATGTATCCTAAACTCAAATTCCAACTGCGGTGTCGCCATTTTGGAAACAATGATGAGGACATAGATTCTAATGAGGATATTTTTCTGTGATTGCAATGCCTAAGTGCATTTATATCAAGGTGGACTATATTGACAAATAATAAAAACATGTCTTGTTTTCTCAAATCCTTCTGGGTAAGGCTTAGAATTCATATACACATTGAAAAATCGACATAAATATCAATAAAATTCCATTGTTCACTATAAAATATCTGAAGAGCTTGGAAGACATGCAGCAATTTCGTGCGTCAGCAAAGGAAAGGGATGTGTGAGAGAGGATCCATAAGAGTTATTTAAAATGTTGCTGAAAATAAGAAATCCCACTTACAGTCGAAACATTTGGCGTCCGATGGACTCGAATAAATAACTGAATAATTTTCTGTCATTTTGGTTATAAACTTTATGGCTTGTGTTTTTCATTGTCTTACTTTCTAATATCTGTAGTTTTCTTGGGAAATCACAACAACATGTATGATCCTGGACGATTCCGAAGTTGGTGCACTTTCAATATATTTATGAGGGTGGGTACTGTTTCCATCCACGTACGAGGGTGGGCTGAAAAATTCATAGGCTGACTATGAAGGAGTGATGCTACAGTTGTGAAATCTTGCATGCATTAGGTTCAACTCTTCGTATTAATAACTGAATTGTTTTTCCCACGTATGAGCGTAGGCTGAAAAGTTCGTAGGCTCGCTATAAAGGATTGATGCTAGAGATTTGACATTTTACATGCATTCAATTCAACTCTTTTTATTAATAACTGCATTGTTTCTTTCCAGGCATTTTGAGATTTGACTGTTCAATGAAAGCTTCAGATATAAGTAGTACCGATCTCTCTTTAATTTGGAAAATGTTTGGCAACATTATGTAATGAAGTACCTGCAGAAAAGTATTAAACCCCCATGGACATTCATGCTGACATGGTTACTACATTAGGGAATGGCGCTCCAGCTTTATCAACAGTGCAAAAGTGTGAAGCTGAATTTAGGATGGGGAAGGCAGAATCGAAGATGATGCAATTTCTGGCGACCCTTCAACCGAGGAAAATACCGATGATAACAAGAGCACATGCACCCTTGTTTATTTTAACAACCTGTACTAAACTGTAACTGTAAACAGCTTCCAAGAAAACTATCGACATTTTCGTACCTGTTTTTCCCATTATAAAAATAATCAAAAACTGTTGTTTTTTTTTACTTTTCTATAAACCTTGCTTTCATAAACTCCATTAAACATTACCTCAACATACGAGTTGTCATTCTAATTAACGCACTAAAAAACCGGTGATCTAGAAAGCTTAAATTCATACATTGGAAATACAACTACCACTATATAATATCGGTTAACATATCATATATGCTCGTATTACTGAACTCGCTAGTTACGGATATTTATACTAGTATATTTTGAATGAACGTAAATAATACGTTAATACAAAATTATTTTTTTTAATTGTTATTTTTTTAAGTCTTGTTGGATAATCATTGGAAATTGATTAACGGAATTGGCATTTCGACGCTTAAAAATCCCAATATGTCAAGGTTAAATAACATTATATAAAGATACAGAAATAGTAATGACAAGAACTCTTCATTGAACTGATTTAAACTAGCTTAAAAGCACTCCGCAGGAGCTAATTTAAATGCCTCACTCAATTTTCCAAAGGTTATCGTTCGTTCTGAAAGAAAATTGACCAGACATCGTTGTTCAAGATGCAATGGAACTCGTGAGGACTGAAAAGAAAATCGCTACAGCGGCCGTGTGAAAAAATAGGAAAATGATCAAGAGAAAAAGAAAAATATTTCTAATTATTTTAAGAAATGTATGTATTCCACCTCGGAGTAAGGGTCTCTAACTGATGTCAAATCGGTCGAGTTTCGATCCCGACTTCAAACAATCAGATGTCTAACACACTGATGGGCTGTGATACAGGGAAACACAACAGGGTGACTATGATCTTGTTCGCGGATTGAGACCTTTAGGGAAATAATATAATAATTTTAATATAATTGCATCGCTCTTCGTCGGGACTGAGCGCCATGGCCGACGTATTTTCTCTGTCGTGCGCCGATCGCCTAGGGTAAAAGTCTTTGACTGATGACAAATCGGCCGAGTTTCGATCCCCGCTAGACACACCGATGAGCTGTGATACAGTGAAAAACTCTATCTGCGTATATATATATATATATATATATATATATATATATATATATATATATATATATATATATATATATATATATATATATATATATATATATATATATATATATATATATATATATATATATATATATATATATATATATATATATATATATATACACACACACACGAGGGTACGGATTAGTGGATAGCGGTTTCGGATTGAGGACTCAGAGAGCCGAGTTCGAATTCCAGTGAATCCATTACATTCACTTACGTACTATTACCATTGCGAAAGGTATGAATCCTCTTCATCTCCATCCAACTATGGATGATTAGAAGGACAGGCTTGGATCTGTAGCCTTGGATGGCAACTGGTCTAGCAGAAGGACAACTCTGAATTCAAATCCTGTGGGGAATGACAACTCCGTATTCAAATCTTACGTAGGGATCTTTGAGGACCGTGTAGCACGCAGTGCACCAGGTCTCTGTATTCGGCCCCTTGATAAGTGTATCCTCCACCACTATAATCAAATCATATGTGCCGGTGTTTGGCTCTCGATTCCTAGAAACTGAGCTGGCTGAGCCTCATACGTCGAATATGACGGGAGAGTACACAATACTAGCGTAAATGCCACACACCATGCGAAATTTTAAACTTACTAATTGGACTAATAGGGCATAATACCCGAAACTAAATGTACCACTGGTCCAGGTTAGAAAACAGAAATGATGATTCTGAAGAAATAACATGCTTCGTGCTCCCTCTGAGCAGTATTTAAGCAAATCTTCAACATCAGACCAACCAGTAAGGAAATTCAAATTCCAAGTTGGTGACTTGCGTAGGATAATTCACTTCATGGCTTGAAATAACTCTTTAGCTTTGGGTGGAAGTCTTTCCAGAGGTGTGTCGACCAAAACCGTGGTAGGTTGTCTGGCTCTCTAGGTTTAACTATATATATATATATATATATATATATATATATATATATATATATATATATATATATATATATATATATATATATATATATATATATATATATATCAATTGATTGAAAAATATGCTATCTACACAATATTTTACCTAACATTTATAATGCATTGACTCTTAGCTTTATTTTTGTTCATATCACATTTATATTGAGTCAATTAGCATGATTTGCTATTGACAGACACATTCTTAACGAAAATAAAATCTGGATTAATTATCGGAATTTATTCATTATATTTACATGATAAATACAAATACATCGAGAATACTGATAAGACTCTCCAATATCCTAATTATATCAAATTTAACATGAAACAGAAAGCACGGCATTTTTTAAGTAAAAGCATCAACGATATAAACAAAATTATTGAATGAAGACACATTATGATAACAACCAACAATATCACATTTGCAAGTGGATAGAATTGATCTAAACTCAACATAAAATTACTTACAGCTATTTCTTAAGCAAAATTATAAACCTAAAACCTTTTTTACGATATAGTATGCAACGATTGTTTGTTTGTTTGTGTTCTAAGGCATATCAACTTCGTTGGGTTATTTAATGCCAATAATAGATACCCGGGCCTCGATAACTAGATAGGTTGCTTGTCATTCATACTTCGATATAAAGATATATATATATTGATATTTACACCTTGACAATCAGATAGCTTGGTAATCATACTTTGTCATATAGATAGATATTCTGATATTCCGGCCTTAGAGGCCCTTGCAAGTACTTTAGCAAAGCTTAATCGTGGCATTGGGTTAAATTATAAAAAGGAAAAAAAAATTAACATTTTGTTATGGATGCTGAATTCTGAAAGGAAACTTTATATCTTCTTGGTGTCTGTCTCTTCAAAGACTCTTTTGAGGCTCTTGTAGTTATAATATTTTCGTCTTATTTTGGAGATGGTTCTACACTTGTAATGATTGCAACAAGAAATAAATAGGAGAGACCTCTAGCTAAACAATTATATGAACGCCAAAGAGCTCTTTTACAAAACAAAACACTCAGTATATTACTCGTTCACTGTAATGAGTGTGAGTATAATTGAAATTTGGAAATAGGACTTATACGGACGGTCATATAGCCTGACGTGCCTTACCGCTCGGCCACAAAGGATCGTTCGGTTGGCACGGTCGAATTTACTGCTTATAAACTTCAATCTTCCATGAATCTCTCACGTACATTCATAACTGCTCATGGCATATCAAATGTAAACAAATGACGTCACACATTATGA